>ML769332.1:1660233-2315328 GCA_009732865.1 Stipitochalara longipes BDJ | reverse complement strand
ATCGCAGCCCGATGATGAAATCAGGGATGACTTTAGTGTGTTTTTTTGGCAGCAGTGGGAAGGGCGAATTCGCCGGAGTCAACCCATCCAGTAACCCGCAAAAGACGTTTAACTTGCGTGATTGAGCCAAGAGAAGACCAAGAGGACGGTGAGATTGATGCTGCAGCTACTGGAACGGGATAATTTCGCATTTAATTCGGCCCTCCTTGAGGTTGCGTGTTGGTAAAGAGTGGCGCGCCCTAGGAGCAAGCACAGTCATCTTTCCTTTTGCCAGGGCCCCCTTTCCAGCTCTTCAGCTAGCATTTCAGTCACGAATCACGTCGAAGTTCCTAAAGTAATAGTAGAAAGTCGTAGCAAATTCCTTAGGTACAATGATCAGAAAACTGGATGCCGTAAGACATCATGCAATCCGGCATTTGCAAAATACGCCTTTCTTCTTTCCCATATGCCACGCACCATCATCCGCCATCTAAGCCTCTTGGAAAGCAGCTGGGAATCTTCGGACGTTGTCGGCCAGCTTGCCCTTGTTGGACAAGAACTGGACATAGGCACCATCAACCAAGAGCTTGCCTTCGGTCTTCTTCTCCATGTACTCTTCACGGCGGAGAGGAGTGAATCCCCAGTTCTTGGAAACGATGATCTTTTGGCGGCCAGGGAACTTGTATTGTGATCGTCGGAGAGCCTCGAGAGCAGTTGCACGGTCTTGATATTATGTTAGAATTGCAATTTCCTTAAAGGATACAGGCAAACTTACGAGAATCACGAGTTCGGACACTCAAGATGATCTGACCAATGTTGACACGGGCAACAGTTCCGTTGGGCTTGCCCCAAGCACCACGCATTCCAGTCTGCAGTCTATCGGCACCGGCGCAAGACAACATCTTGTTGATACGGACGACATGGTAAGGGTGGGCGCGGACACGGAGATGGAAACCTTCCTTTCCGGCAATCTTGACCAAGTACCTGTAGATATCATTAGCCCCCATCCATTTGGTGACCAATCTTCACAGCTGCCAGACACCAAAATCTCCAATCACAAATCTCGCCTTTGTGCTGACCCCGCCAAGATCGTAATAGCTGGATGTACTCACTTGTTGGCGCAAATACGAGCAGCTTCCAAAGCCTCAGAGCTCAATTGTTCGTACTCGTTGGAGACCAAGTGGACACAGAGGGGGAACTCGTCGACATTCGCACGCTTTCGGCCGAGATCAAAGATACCTGGGAAGCGTTAGTACTGTCGTGCTGGGCATTGGAATGGACGTAGCATACGGATCTTTGGGTCGGGGACACCGCGGTTGAATCGGGACTTGGGGTACGGCTATGAAGATGGAATGTCAGTTCGCGGTTCTGATGTAATGTCGTGTGGCGACCGGGAGAAAGAGGCCGTCGCAGCTTCAAAATCCTTCCGAGCGCCTGGAGATCGTCCTACGCACCTTATTCTTGCAGTAACGGTAGCATCTCGCGGGTCTTCGTGCCATCTTGAATGATTTCGAGGTGGCTTTCGTATGTTGTGGTGAGATGGGAGGGGAAGAAGAAGGTCTTAAGGAAGGGCATCAGATTTCAAATCACTCGCTTAGCTCAGGGCTTATCGCCGCACACTACCAATTTTCCAAAATGTGGCGTGGAGTTGGGGCAGAGTCACGAAGGCTCACAATGAGTCGAAATGAATATTGGCATATCAAGTCACAAAATAGGTCATGATACCGAGACAATTGGCATGGTTCGGACATTGTTCAATTCATCTAGCATGCAGCGGTCTTTTCGTTGTCCGATGCAGTGTTAATATTCCACATGCAACCTGCAAACTCCGAATCAGGTCTGGTCCGTATATGATGACCACCAGCCAATCTAACTTCCAGTCACAGCTTCGTAGAAGTCGTCCAGATATCGTCCAGCTGAAGAGGTATCATCCGCTATGCTGAGCTATGCAGAATATGCACACATGATCCATCCCTCAACATCTCTCTCACTGCACTTAAGCAGTCTGTCCACTCAGGATATCAGAGTCACCAGCATCTAACACAGCCATGGTAGAGCAACGGAAGAGTTTACCGCAAGCAGTTCCGAGTTCAATCTGTGAAGCAGGAAAAGTAAGCAAAAAGAATACCCTCCAAAGTCACGAAGACTTTATCGCTGGGCAGACCCTCGCAAACCCGAAGGTTTGGTCGTTGGGCAAGAGAAGCAAGCTTCATTGATTTGACAAAGCAGATGTGTACGTACGTTATTGCCAGCGAAGTGGTGGACATTGGTCTTGGACAGCATGGAGTAGTATTCCAGCTCGGACTTGCGGAGAGGAGGAGTGTTGCCGGCGATGATGACGAGCTTGGCCTTTCCGGAGCGGAGAGTCTTGAGAGTGGACTTGTATCCGAGAGTGACTGTGAGGATGGAAGTTAGCAATTGATGTTGATTGCTGGCAACGCTGAAAAGTCGGTCCACGGAATATTCTCACCTTTACCAGACTTCATCACAAGCGCCAGGCGCGAGTTGATGCTGTCGGCGGTCTTCTTGGTCTTCTTGGTAGGTGCCATCGTAGCGTGTCAAGATTGTTGGATGATCTTGAGTGTATTGTTCGCTCCGGCGGTAGTTGATGGATTTTGAGTTGGGTTTTGTTCTCGAGATCGCAAAAGTTTGTGGGTGGATTTGGCTTGCGAACGGCTAGGTCGACTCGAGCTTAGCGCATAAGTCACCTGACCAGCCTGGCTTCTTCCCGTTCTCCCCTGGCCTTCCCAGCCAGGGGGACAACACTTCCATGCATAAACGTTGCAAAGAAGCAGGCCTATAAAGGTCCTCATATACAGTCACTGCTGGGAATTGTGGAACACAGTTGCCTTCCAAGCCGACTTCATCTGGTCGTTGAACGTGCAACTTGGTCACCTCGTGCGCCCTGAGTGTTCCCAGAGTAACCGTGATTGGGATTATCCTGCAATAAGTGATTCAAATAACCCTCGTTGAACCCTCTGCAACGATTCTGAGGTTGCCTTGTTCCCGATCCACATGCAAGAAACCAAGCATCTCCCGGGTAGAAAGTGTTTCAATCTGCATGAGACCGGAGATCACGTCGAGCAGCCCCTGCTTGGTTGGCGTGGTGTTATTTTCATCTGGCCGACGCGAAGCTTCATGCATCTGGGATCAATCAGGGAAGACCGCGAAAGGGAGGCCAATTAACCTGAATGTCAACAACGCAAAGAGGACACATGATGATTACAAACTGCGCCGCTGAGTCCTCTTGTGTATCTTGAAGTCTGACTCCGCTGCTGCAAAAAAAAACTCAAACTCAACACGAGGCGCAGCTGAGCTGTGCTATTCTTGACACCAAGTCTTGTCTTATCGAGAATTGTTGCGCCAACCCTCGGGTCTCCCGCGAGCGACCTCCAACAATCTCCTCTCCCAGACTTCACTCTCCCAACATCACAACATCATTAAAAATGTCCGCAGCAACCAAAAAACCGCCAGCAGCTGGCACGCCTACTGGCCGCAGACCTTCGACAGATCCTCCCTCCACATCGCCATCTCGAACCCCAGCCCGTGCTTCCACGCCAACCTCAGCAACTGCGAATGGCGTCGCGCGAAGCCGATCAGTACGGGGAGGGACTCCGGTCTCTGCGCGAGCAGCTATGCAAAGACCAGGCGCGGGCACTTCGAATCTCAGCTCGAGCAGCGTGGCGTCTGATGCCGAGGACGATGCTCGGGCAGAGACGGTCGCGTTGCTAGATGACCTCAAGGAGCGCCTTCGTAATACCGAGTCGATGTCCGAGCAGTTCCAGAAACAGACTCACGTTCTACAGTCAAGATTAGATGAAGCTTTACAGGAGCAAGGGAAGCTCGAGGATCGTCTACATGAGAGTGAAGAGCGGTTAGAGACCCTGGAGAACGAGAAACGCGATGCTCTTAGACAAAAGCGCGAGATGGAAGCAATATACGAGGCAGAGAGGAGTTCTATGACGAAGGAGAGGGAAGAAATGTCCAACCGAGAGGAGGAGATGCAGACCATCATACAAAGACTAAAAGACTCCCTTACCTCAAGGTCAACTACAGATGAGGAAAGCAGATTGTCGAGACGCTGTAAGTTGTAATGTTTCTTCTTCATGCTTCACTATTGACCACTCTTAGCAAACAACTCTTCACCCAGCATTGACGGTCAGTTCGCACCACCGGCCGGACTGAACCGAAGCGACTCCCGAAATAATTCGAAGTTACTCCTACAAAAAGACAGATTGATTGAATCTCTTCGGTTAGAGCTAGCAGAGGCGCAAATCAAGCTGGTCGAGTCAGAGAATATGGGGGGTGGCAGATTCCAAGAGGTAGAAAGGCTACTGCTCGAAGCACGCATGACCAATGCCAGATTGATGGAGGACAATGAGAGCTATCAATTGCTGCTATCTGAGAAGACCTTGACAGGAGATTTCGCTAAGAGTGATTTCATGGGCTCAGCATCGCACAATGCAGATGCTTTGAATGCTCTCGAAGGCCGAACAGCAGCACCAAGTCTAGCAGACGAGCTTTCCGATGCAGCAGAGGGAGAGAGCGAGAACTATCGCCGTCTCGAGGCCGAATTAAAGAAGTCCCAGGGCGAAAACAAGGCCTTGACTTTATATATCAACAAGATTATCGAGCGACTTCTTCAGTACAAGGATTTCGAGGCCGTCCTAGACCAGAACTCAGACTTCAGACCAGGGAGCGCAAACGTAGACAAAGATCTACCCCCGCCACCGCCAAAGGAGCAAGCAAGCGGAGCTTCCATCCTACAACGAGCAAAATCAGTTGCCATGAATGCAACCCGCCGCCCACGACCTCAATCCCAGATGCCAGCTACGCACTCGGCCCTTACAGACCCAGATACTGCGCCTAGCATCCCCTTCGGCCTCGCCCGCAGCTCCAGCTTTCGCACTGGACGCCCAATGAGCGAGCAATACACTGGCAGTGCCGCAAATGTGGTGAACCAGATGTACAGAGGCGGACCTAGCCCCCCTCCTCTCCACGGTCCCCAGACACCACGACACTCGCAGTCCTTCTTCGCGCCTCCTCAGCCTGGCGGGAACCCCAACGCAGCACACCGTGTCCCGTCCGCGACTGCAGGCCAGGTCCCCACCGCTGGCAATTTCCCTGGCATGAAGAGCGAATCCAGCAGCTCGAGCGGAGAAAGTGGAGACGTTACAACGCCGCCTAGCCATAGTCCTCCTAGAGCGCAGGAGAAAGCAACTACTTTCGCAGGGAATAAGCCAAGGCCGCTGAGGTTGGTGCAAGATCATCCTGAGAATCGAAGGGTGAGTGGTGAGGAGGCGGGGAAGAGAGCAAGTTGGATTGGGTGGGCTACTACGGCGTTTACTAAGAAGGAGGAGACGGTTGGTGCGGAGGAGAGTATCAGGGAATGAGGTCCTGCTCTTGATATGTCACCGTCGTCTCTCCTTTGTACGGATTGGTATACCAGAAAGGGCGGAAAGGAGAAAGGTAAAGCTCTGTGTGAAGGCGGCGATATTGCATAATAACTTGGGGGATATCGAAGGAGCATGGTCAAGCTGGAAGCATATGCGTGGTACGTTACTGTTTAAATAGACATTCGGTTTCGGTTTGGCTTGAGTTGGATACCCTGCACTGTAGGAGTGATGGAAGGAAAATTGTACTGTAACTCACCCCTAACTGCCCAAGCACAAACTTAATTCTCTTCGCGGAGCCAAGCGGCGTGTCTTGCTTCCTCCTTGTTGTCAACTTGTTGTATGATTCGAGGTTCTGGCAGCTATTGCGAATAGAGTTACCTTCGGACTTGGAGCTACAAGATTCGGATGGAAAGGGAGACATGAAACGAAGAGTGCTTTGTTGAAGGGTAATGATATTGGGAAAAGACTTGATGAAAACATGTTCATGTTCAATGCACCATGGCCCGAGGAAACATTCGTAAGGGGCAGTGCTTAAATGATCTAACGTGATTCACTTTATGGAATTTAGTAGTCTCTTGTCCTTTCACTGCTTTTTTCAGGTTCAGCTTAGCAAGCAATGTGGGGATGGCGTACCGAGCCCAAGCCCGAGTCCCGACCTGCATGATCCGGACGGTTCGGCGTGGAGATCGACGAGTCAGACGACGGGCAACCATCTCGCCTTTGCCCTCCAATCCAAGATCATCCGTCAGCATCGCAGGGGCATAATCCTGTTCATATGCTTGGCCCCCACAGAGAGAATATCCTCGGACTGGCGTTATGGCGAATACCGAAAAGCCCTGCAATTGGATTTCAAGTGGATTCCGAGTGGAAATGTTTGAAGCTATAGAATGGTATATAAACATATAAGCATCTCCTGCCCTTCAATTTCCACATAATCCCAACATACCAAGTACTTATCAACCATAATATCAACAATAGAGACCCAGATTTTCAACATGGCCACCAAATGGGAAAGCAAGACCCTCACGCACGGCATCCACGCTCTCGTAGCAGGTCAAGGCACCCCCATCGTCCTCCTCCCAGGGTGGCCGCAAACCGCAGAAGCCTTCTCAGAACTTATATCCCTCCTCTCTCCTCACCACACTATCTATGCGCTCGACCCACCGGGCCTAGGAGACTCGGCTCCCTCAATCACTGGCTATGACACAACAAGCATCAGCCGCACCCTCCACTCTGCCATAGAAACCGTCATATCTGGCCCCTACCACCTCGTAGGCCACGACGTCGGGGCATGGATTGCCTACGCCTGGGCCGCTCAATTCCCTTCTTCCCTCCTCAGCCTCACAGTTCTCGACTCCGGCATTCCAGGGACGTTGCAGGCGGCGTTCCCGCTGCCGTATGAAGTGAATCTCAAGCTATGGCAGTTTTCGTTCAACAGATTACCAGACCTGCCCGAGATTTTGACGAAAGGGAAGGAGAAGGATTTGTTGGACTGGCTGTTTGAGACGAAGGCTGTGCATCCAGAAAGGATTACGAAAGAGAAGAGGGAGAGGTATGTGGAGTGTTATTCCAAGGAAGGGGCGATGGCGAGGGGCTTTGCGTACTATCGGGCTATGGATGATAGTGCGGTGCAGAACAAGGGGTTTGGGGAGCAGAGGTTGGGCATGCCGGTCCTGGCGCTTGGGGGAGAGAGCAAGGCGGTGGGGAAGGGGATGCTGGTTGCGATGGAGAAGTTGGCGGATAGGGCTGAGGGTGGGGTGATTGAGGATTGTGGGCATTTTGTTATGGAGGAGCAGCCTGAGAAGCTTGCGGGGAGGTTGTTAGAGTTCTTGAGGAGCGTGGAAATTAGGTAGTGATAGGCTGGAGTGTTGAATGGGCTAAGCATAAGACTCAAGAGATCTTGAGATCGATTTGGGAATAAAATATGATTCGATTCGTAACGAACTCCAAAATTGTTTTCTCGAAAAAGACAAGTGTGATTAGTATTCAAATCAGGCATATGATTGGTCGCATTAAAAGGCCTGTGCGAGGCAAGATTGAATATAGATTCCTTCATCACGCCCTCGCTCTCATCGTCAATCACTGTCCCTGCTTTCTGCTGCCCATTATTGTCGAACCTTTTGACCATTCCTTCCAATGCAAGAGAAATAGTTTAATGATGGCTGCTAGTATCAAAATTGGCCAACGGCTCGAAGGAAAAGTTGGAAGCTATTTTGTCTCTACGCAGGTCGCGAAAGACATTTGGACTGCCACGTGAGATCAACTTCACCCAACTCAACCTTCACCTATCTAATTACTGCCAGGAAAAGCAACTCTCAAGCTGGAAAAGTTATAGTCAAGACAGCTGCACAGGGACGCCTCGAGAACGAGCGGGATGTTCTGAAGCATTTCCGCACTTGCCCATACATTCGCCAGTTGCTAGACGAAACTAAAAATCCTCCATCTTGATTCTGCAACGCTTGGACGACAATCTACTACATGCATCAAGCGTGAAGACTCTGGAAAATTCGGATGTGAAGTTTGTGGCAAAAAGAGTACTCCAAGCAATTCAGGCTTTGCATGAAGATGGGTACACACATACTGGTATGTTCACTGAGATCTTACATGCCACCTCATATCAGATCTCAACACTGTAACTAACACATATACTCACAGACATCAAACCGGACAACATTCTCGTCAATTGTGGCACTGGATCATCTCGCTTTGCCAATGTTCAACTGGCTGATTTCGGTGATGTTACTCAGATAGATCCCAAGGATTACCTCAAAGTCGGGATGGATGGACCACATATGGGAGCTGCTATCTTTAGAAGCCCCGAGGCCATGATACAGCTCAGATGGGGACAGTCGACTGACATTTGGTCATTTGGCACGACGGTAGGTGATACTAAGCAGGTTTGAGACTGCATTGTCTGAATTGCGCTCACGTTTTCATAGCTTATAAGTCTTATTTGGGGTCTCAACTGGCACATGTTCAAGCCCGACCCCAAAGATGCCACAGCTGACGATGAAGAGTATCTGATCCACATCATCATAAAACAACTAGCTCACTTCAGACCTGTTCCCAAGTCTTATATTGATCTCATTCCGAGAAAGGATAGTTACAGATGGACAATTCTAGGCTCAGCCACCCAATACATCAAGGAAAACCAGAAGCAAAGGCCGTTCAAAATAATCGAGGATGACTGTCTGACAGAAGAGGACAGGGAGTTTCTGTTGAAAGTCATGAAGTTGGACCCGAGGGACCGTCCAACTGCGAGGCAGTTGTTACAGGATAAATGGTTCAGTGGCGTACCATAGGTGATCATGGTATTCTTGTACTTCTAATTGACTTGATGTTGTGCTATTTTGGGCGGTTGGGGCGAGAGGCGCAGGTCCTGACAGGGAATTCATCTGAGAGGGGGGCATTAATCTCTCAAATAAAGACTTCCGAAAGTAGATAATTCCCCTACATCCATCTATTCGGCATCAGAAATCAGGCAAGTACAGTCACGTAATTTGAATCGACCTACAGCACACTCAATTCGCTTGTAATGAAGCGATTGTTTTCCATCAGGAATCCTCTTACAAAGCCAAAGAGTATACCAAATTAACTCCTCTAAGCATGTCCTAACCATTTCACTACTATCGGGGTATTTATGCAGGGTTCCTAGCCGGCACGCTTTCCGTCTCTTTAGTGGTAGACCCAAATCGCTTGCTTACTTCTCAGAAGACTCCCGCAAGAGGGATTGTCGAAATGCGTCGAAATCGGGCCCTTTGAAAGAAGTTTAAGGCTACAGTTCTATCTTAATGAAAAGATCCAGAGTCTGGTTTTCGTGATAATTATGCCCACTTTTAAATCATCAAATCTGCGTGAATATGCAAAACTAGGAAAGCACCTCTGTTCCAAATCCCAAGAGCTCTGCTACCAGACCTTCAGTCCAAGTTAATTGAGGCGAATGACCACTTTGACACCTTACAATCTTGATATCTACTCCTTCCCTCTGATTCTGCAAAGTAACCATCCCTTCCTGATATGCGGCAGGTAGGGTCAAGTCGTTTTCCGTCACAAGATAAACACATGGCAGAGCAGGATACACATCATTTTTCAACACCGTGTGCAGGATAGGTGATGCCGTCATTATCGACTCGTAATACTTGGCTTTCTCATCATCTAGACCATTGAAGAAATACCTTGCGGCTTCGTTGGTTGTCCCCAGACCATCCATGCCGTATTTCTGTTTAAAATATGAACTCAATTCGAATCTTCATGGGAGCGAGATGCACTTACGTGGAACTTGCAGAAATGCGGCGGTACGGGAGGACTTCCATCTTTCGGCTGAAAAAAGCTGTGAATTGATTCACCAATCGGGACGACGAATGCACAAGCATAGAAAATCCCAATAACACCTCCCTCCAACCCATTAATTTTTCTGTTCTTAGCTTGCAGTTCAGGGATCGCTGCTTCTGAGGCTACGAAACCGCCTGATGAGTGTCCGAACAGGACGACATTCTTGCTGTCTTTGACGATGAGTTTTTGAAGAATGGTTTGTACGACTTTGACATCATCGGAAGGTTGAGGATATCCGCCTGCGGGTGGCTCAAGGTTGAAGTCTGGGTTAGAAACGTCCCCCACGTTCAGTTTTGAGAGATCCGAAGTTGGGAGTTGGGGACAGTGGGCCTCAATTCCATGTTCTTTTAGGGAAGTAAGGAACGGTTGGTAAGGCTCGGGTGTGTGGTAGGAGCCGTGGCAGAGCACGACTGTGAATGAGGAAGACATTCTTTTTTGTATCTGTGGCGTTAGAGTTTTGGGGGAGAAGTGGAGATTTATACATGGAGAGTATGGCGATATTGCATTATGATAGGTGTGCGAGCTAGCCAGTCGCATGCGAGTAGCAGGCGCATGATGACTGTATCTTACTCCAAAGTTCTGGGATTGTACATATCCGGTAACTGTTACGCCATCTATCTGCATAGGGTATTTCTTACCATACCCATTGGAATATAGGGTTACTTGACAGTTCTCTCAAGTCGTCTGATTGGCTCCAGCGAATTTTGCATTATCACTCGATTTCTTTACTATTTACTTTGACCTAAAGAACACTTGTTTTGCTGAATCTCAAACCCCATTCTTTTAATCATGCCCCGTAATTGAAGCGAGAGTTTGCTTTGTCTTCCCAATACAGGCCCACCAAATACTTGAAAAGTTCGACTTCTGCCAATAGTATCCATACATTCAAATCCTTTCATCATTTCGTCTTAATTCCTATCGTGCCGTATCGTGGCTATCCATTGCACTCTGTCCATTCAGATCCAGATATGCCTGCCAATTGGGTGGCATTATTCACACTTCTATCGTGCACAAATAAGAGCAATCTATTCGACGATACTACCATGACACTTCCATCAACAACCAGTATGTATAAATGCACCCCACAACATTGGTTCTACAGCCTTCTTACGCTGCCTCTGCACACTAACATGCAGAGCCTCCGCTGCCCTCTCCCCGCCAATCGACCCATCCCCATTCTTAACCTCCCTGAAAAACTCCTTCGCAACCTCAAGTGAGACTTTATCTTCCAATTGCCACATCCCCGAAATAGTATGCGGAACACCAACCATATGAAAGCCGCCCGCAATATTGATTCCCTCGTTTGCAAGCGTTAAATTTTTGTTTGCACTAGACTCACATGACGAAAGATACACAAGCTCGCAGTCCTCCATCTCAGAACCCAGGATAGTGCGCACGCTAAAGCGGGGTGGTTTGGCGAGGCAGTCCTGTAGTAGTATTGCGCTTAAAGAGGGGTCTTTTTGGTCGGCTTGCGAGTGGCATGCAAACATCACGATATTGGCGTCCTTTAGTTGAGTCTTAACAGCGGTGGAATTCGGGTGATGGAGAAGCTCGCAGGCCATGGTATTTTCTAGTCCGTGTTTTACTGCTTCAACTTCTGTCAAGGCGTGTGGGAGGTCAGAATTCTCGGACATGCCAGGTGTCTTCGTCATTGCCACTAAGAGTGCCTTGCCCTGACGCTGATCTCCCAAATTTACACGCTTTAACTGCTGCGTGGTCGCCCTATCACGCGCATATTTCAAAGCTTTGAGGGATGGTGTATATGTTGACACAACAAGGTCGTGTACACATCTTGAAGTCATTTGAGACGCGTCTGAGTCAGAGCAGAGAAAATCGCCTGCTGCATGAATAGGCAACACTCCCATCCAACCAGTGGAAACCCAGATCACTCGAGGCTTGCCAGTCCTTCCTTTCTTGTACAGCGAGAAATCGATACCATCCAATATCGGGCGCGCGATAGTTTCCCAAACCCATTTCATAACATTTTTGAATTCTTTTAGAGCAGACTCTTGTTCTTCGTCTTTCTTCAACGTGTTTTTGGCCCATAGCATGCGTTCACCGATTGCTTTGAAATCTTCCATTTTACTGGAAGAGAAGAGGGGAATAGTGTAGGTGTCATTAAACGTAATGACCAAGGCATCGCTTCTGTACTCGGAAATATTTATATAGACGATTGGTGCCTCGACTGCGAATAGCTGGAGTCCAGAGGCTTGGCTTGGGAGTCGGAGGAAGTCTGAAAATTCCGGTTTGCTACGGATAACTCGAAGAATATCTTCATACTTCGCGGTGTCGCGCTCGCGCTCGAGTCGATTTCCTTCTCGAGGTAATGTGAGAGCGTTCTGTCTCACGCTCAAGGATTCTGACTGACGGATCATCTTGTTGTGTAGCACGTTGAAAGTCTCTGCTAGGTCTGGATGTTCCCGTGTGAGCTCGGTCACGGATGAGATCTGGTTGAGAAGTCGGTCCCACAAAAAGGCCCTGGCTGATTCGAGCCGATGAATTGCGACGCTCGCGGATTCTCTGGCTGCAATAGTAAGAGCTGTTGCGGAACTGGAAACGTAGTGATAGGTCTGGATGAATCGAAGTTGCTCTGGTCTGGACGAGTACAGTAGTACAGCCTGTGGTAGAAGCTCCAAACTTTGGCAAATATACTCAAGAGCCTTCCTGGTGTCGTTCAAGCAGTTGTGGGTCAAAGCTGCTGCCGTAGAAGCTGCTTGAAGGCGGACCCCTGCTGGTACATTTGTGTCTTTAGTAAGCTGGGAGTACATATCTAGAGCGGCTAGACCAAACTTGTCCTCGGTTCCTCCTTTCGATCCTAGCTTATGGCGGTAGAAAGCCAATCCAGCTTGATTTGAGCGAATCATCCACCGCAAAGGGTCTCCGCTGGGAGCAAGGCTATAGGCTTTATTGTAGCTTTCGACAGCTTTGTCAAACCCATCGATTTCATTCGTGAATTTGGCTTTGTCACTCAGAGCCAATGCCAGATCCATGGCCGCAGTTGCTTGAAAGATCGCTGTGACGCCGTCCAAAGCCAGCGCTTCGCTGAAGTACCGGATAGCTTGACTCAGGTGATGTTCCACGTTAGAACTTTTGAAACTCTGGAACCATAGTATGCCTCGTTGTGTCTTCAACGAGTTGATCAAACTCGACTGTAAATTATTGGATCCGTCCAGAGCTTGTTGAATCTGGTAGTCGACCTCCTGAAGAAGAGTGCCATTTTTCGACACATTGTATTCCAGCCCAACTGCGTAAGATATATTTGAGACTCGAAACGCAAATTTTGGGTGTGTCGAGTCAATTCCGGCAAGAGTCTTTTGGAAATAGCTGACAGCTGCTTTGATATCCACATCCGCTCCAAAAGAAAGGTACCGTTGTAACATCGCACTTCCCATGCCATTGTAAACCATCAAAATATCAGAACTTGCATCTGGCCGCCGTGCCAATTGCTTTCCAAAGCTAGTAAGCGCTCTCGTGTAACTCTCGATAGAATTGTCAAGATTCTGCCTAGCGTTCTCGTATACGTGGAGATTATTATATGCATTTCCAAGGTCGTTAAGAGCCAACGAAAAGGCAACAGAGTCTTCGGGTATCAGTTTTTGCGCTTCTATTAGAAGTTGGATCGCCTCCCTCGCCGTATCTGGCTCTCCAACCGCCTTGAACTTGGCATTGAGAGCACGAGCATGGACTCTGAGACATTCACCTTGAACCTTTTGATCAGTGGACAAGCAATTCCGCCTTGCATCTAGAGCAGCTGTTATTGCAGATTCGATATCTAGAAGATTTCCAGTTACTTCGTAACAATCAATTAAGGCTTCGGCCAAGAAGAACTCATAAGCAAACGGTGAAGATATGCTCGCTGGTCGTTTCGATAATCCAACGGCCAGCCTACTCCATTCAACGGAAGACTCAATAAATGTTGTTTGCCCCAGGAGTTGGAATTTCTTGTACTCGAGTTTTGCACATGTGTGGCAGATGTCCAATACAATCTGCGAATCCTCCGAGATGGCATAAGCCGCGGTGATAGTGCCTCTCATACCTGCGAGGAGTTGTCCAGCTTCCAGGAGGTATGAAATTACAAGATCGTTGTTTTTGCCATGGGACTCTGCTGTAGCCTTTTGCTCATAATACTTCACGAGCTTCAACCGAATGTCAAGATTTCGTATTTCTGAAGCTGCATATGCCTTCCACTTTTCATCGTCACTTAGATTCCGTTTCAAAAGTTCCACCCGCATGGCAAAGGCATTGCCAAGCCTGGCATTGTATTTGGCATAGTCCGCAGATCCGACGTCGAAGAGTTTCTGTGCTTTGGTGTAAAAGCTGATTACTTTATCGGAATCACTTTTTTCTTTCGTGCGAAGGAAAAACTCCCCTTGGGCTTCTGCGGCCTGGCGGTACACTTTGTCGTTCGTCTGCACAGGATGATTGCCAGGATTCGCTATTATTCTATTGTAAGCTTCAACTGCTCGATGATGATAATCGAGGGATTTTTTCAGTCCTGCTTCGTATTGTGAACTGTTTCCGCTGATCAATGAGAGTGATAATAGAACGAAAATCCCTTGGTTCGACAATAACTCAGCTAGGAATGGATTTCCATCAGCCAACTCAATGCCACGCTCATTTACTCGTAAACACTCCTCAAGGTCATCGGAATTGTGTAATTGGCAATATCTTTTGCGCAGAACAAGTGCGAATCCACCCAGCCAAGTTGGCAGGTTGTCGAAAGTTGACTCTACCAGACCACAGGCTATCCGGTAGTGTCGGACGCATAAATCTAGGTCTTCTGACTTCTGCGCTCTGTCCCAAGAAGTCTCAAATAGCTCTGCGAAATGCTGGTTGATTCTTGGACGTGCAGGATGACTCTCTGGAATATAACGAAGGGCCATAGCCCCGAGACCAATAGCCTGCTGTAGGGTTTCGTCGAGCTTTGAATTCCTAAATTGCTGAAGCCTTTTTTGGGACTCACTGTAGCAGTGTATGGGTCTGTCAGGATGTTCTCCAAGCTTCTGTACGGCGCAAATTAGCAATTTTGCATCGTAGGGCAAAGTGTCAAAATAATTAGGATCGTCGAAAAAAAGGCCAGGCCGAAGATCCTGAGTTGGATGAGGATCCTCTGCCAGAGTCTTCTTTGCGTGGGCAATAGATGCTTCCAGAATACTGGTCTGGTTCGCCATTTTGTGCGATGGTCAATTTGAGATCTCGGAGAAGAGTGATGGGAGAAGAAGTATAGAAGAAGAGTCTCTCAGCTGATTATGTGGCGCCCTGGATTCCTGCATGGCCGTCTCAGCCCCCTCTGCAGCTTTACCCATCTGGTAATTATTAGCGATACAAACCGGATAGGAAACCCACAGAGAACGGAGGTGCAGAGCCAATCAACTCTTGCATGCGTCGATTTTATGCAAGCCTCCAATTGTAATTCTGCACTTGATTCAACGCAAAAGCAAGAAGCAAGCATAAGCGGGCGTGCACAGAGCCTTGTGTGACTAGGCGTGTTTGAAATAGTCCCTCCCAGCCCTTATCCTACACAAAAGATTCTTTGTAGGTCGAGTTTTGGATATCATCCTCGGCAACCATGAATCACACCTACGCTGAATCAATGAAAAATCATCCTTATGGATATGCGATGTACGAGCCCGAGTCCGCGGTACTCATCAATCCTGGGTCTTGTGGCTACCTGACATCCAACGGATCGTGGACGCCTCTGTTTAATTTGAAAGACAAGGCAAAGCTCGCCTCTGCCGGCCTGGAGCCGTTCGACAGCCTGGAAGAGGCACCTCAAAGCGCTCGGGAGTGGGGACCGAAAATATCTACTGAAGTCAATCATTTGGCTGTAGATTTCAAAGCAAATGCATCGCGAGTATCTCTCGATCTTCTAATTAGGTTAGCGCTGCTAACTAGATATCCTCAGTCTCGTGCCCCTGGGGATACCGGCAAACATTGGCGCACTTTTCAAATACTCCACACGGAAAGATTTCGGAGCTATTCTTTTAACAAAAGGCTCTGTCATTAGAGATTCTGTATACCACAAGGAGCCGTACAGGTCTTGGTTCAAGATCAACGCGTCGACAATCCTCAAGAAGTGGCCCGACATACGGGATCGAGGACTATGGATTGTCACGGAGACTTACACGGTGGCTGAGTGTAGCATGAATGTCTGGCAAGATTCTGGCAGGGAGTTGTCGGTTGGCTTCGATGCTAGTTTTGTTCCGGTAGGAGAGATATCTCCAACATCGACGTGGCATACTGCAACAGGAGAAAGTGGATGGGTGATCAAAAAGGCAAAGGTGAGTATTCACGTGCAATTGGAGAGTTTTGAAATGCGTGCTCTGACGTGTATGTCTCTACTTAAGCCATCTGATGGACAAGTGGTCTTCTTCGGAGGTCTTCGTTTCGAGTACCGCGCACTTGCACCCATCCTCCCTGCCAGCGTGAGTTATCCGGTCTGAGTGATCTTAAAAAATACATTACTAAGTACTTCCAGCACCAATTCAAGGACGTTCCGACAGATAAATTGAAATTTCGGAGCATTGATCACTTTAGCATCAAAGATCCAGAGAAGGAAGATGTCGACCTCATAGTGGATATCGAAGAAGTTGGTGAGGGGGAAACAGGTCCACCACCGGACGTTGCGGATACCATAGACGACTTTTGAGTTTGAATTTGCTTGTTGACTTTCTTGCAAAAATTGCTTCTCTTAGTCATCTTGGGTATCGTTTTGTGATAATTTTGCTTGATCTTGAGTTCCTCATTGCACACCGCACAACAACATGATTCAGTCGGCATGACACTGCCTTGGCCCAAGGATCTCTATCCAGAGACAGATTTCTAGCCGATCTTCTACCAATTTTGGACGAAAATCAAATCGATGTCGACGATCCACTAGTCTGAAGGACGACATTAGAATGCTTTCAAGGGTCACAGTTTATCAAACTTACCTATCAGTCAAATATTTCTAGAACGCTCCCCCTGACACAATTTAGGAAGTAATATTCAGGGGCTTCGGCTAAAGAAGTGTGGCAGGCTCAGTCCTGATTTGTTATGAAGATGGTATGTCTGCTATTTGCTGCCCTGCTGAATGTCTGTATGTAGAGATGATCGAGGAGGAATTGCGCACCTCGCGTCTTTACTAGTCCCTCTTCAGACCACCAGTACGGAAAGACCTGCGCTATGTTGCCGGCCTCCCTCTTGAAATCCACACACAATGAACTCAAGGTTTTCAGACAGCCTGTTGAAATTGAAATCCAAGTGTAATGGCTGTTTGAGCATTGCATGCCATGTGGCAGAGAAGTTGTGGCTAAATGCCAGAATTGATGGGCTTCTCGGCAGCTTGGCATGCAGAGCATCCGTATCATCTTGAACTAACAGCCCCTTCAGTTAACTGATATCTTGAGAGTCTGTAGCCGTATCCGTCATCCGACTCGTGAATTTAACGGCTGCAGATTACCAGACAACACTTTGAATGGCCACTCCATAGCCCAAATCCAGTCAGAAGGTAGCATCTTCGCAATACCAGCAACGGAAATCTCAGCCACATTTTGCGATTTGCCCGTCCCATGAAGCCACCAGACTGGCTCAATGACTTTGAGCAAGGACAAATTTCGGGCCAACAACGTCAGCGCACGGGAGTCTCTCATCTCGACGAGTTGGAGAAATCGTTCTGGAAGCCTAAGAGGCATAGTTGCGACTCCTCGCTGGAGAGGTACTTGGGATTCTCCGTTGCAGATGGCGATGCACATCGACGTTAGCTCTGCGACAGCCTTCTCGTAAACAACCTTATTAGCCAGTGTCACGTCTTCCTCGTTGAAGGTCTGTGCAAGCTTGGCCAGGTCTGCTTGACTGCTGAGTACAAATGGGTCGACACAAGCTACTTCCTCCGTATCGGTAACCGGTGTCCGTTCGACATACCAAAGGTACCCCGAGCCAGCTAGCCAGGGATACATCTGCTCGAAGAGAACCTGTATTCCACGAGCCATGTAATAAGTCTGCAAATGGATCTCATATGGGGCGTTGCATGTGTCGCTGTGCGCAGCTAGCCATGTGTGGTGCGTGATCAGAATTGCTGTTGCAAGCACCGACTCCGCTGACGCTTGATCCACTTCACCCAGAGCCTTTCGATGAACCCTAATTGCTCGGTCAAAGTAAAATCCAGCTGCATATGAGAGCCGTGGGTCATCTGGTGTGAGTGCCCAGTGATGCAGGGCCGATATCCCAAGTAAAGCGCTCAGCACCAGGTCGGATTGGAATGCGAGTTTTGGTATGTCAATAGACCATACGTAGTTTGCTTTTCGAGAATGTCCGTCTGGTAATTCCTTGCATGTAGACGTCGTATAGTGATGCATAAGCCGTAATTCCAAGACTCGTTGTCCTTCTGAATGGCTGATTCCAGCTGGGTTGGTGGTAATTACCTTTCCAATAGAGAGCGTCAAAGTTGGTGATCCATGAGATTGTTGACGAGAGGGCGCCGAAGCACTTTCACTATTCCTTTTAGGTAGTTGCGTAAAGTGTTCGAATTCGCAGCTTGCTAGACCAGGATATCGCCTAGAACAATTGCCACAAAGAGGGTGCTTCTCGTCACACTACAATTGTGAGTGAGATTCAAGATCGACCGAAAATGCAATTTTCTACCCACTTTGACCTTCCTTGCTTTGCAAGTCCTGCAGCCCCTCCTGCTTTTCCTGAACGCTCTCCTTGGAGGCGGAAGGATGCGATCATCGTGCCCGGAAGGCGTGCCCGGGAACATTCTTTCGAATTCGGCATCCAATTCTCGGCGTTTGTGATCCTCACAGCCAACGGGAAGTCCTATTGACCGATATGCTAGCGTAGGAGATTGAAGGAGAAGAAGTTGTTTGCCCGACATCGCGGTCTGGATTGGCGGTTCAGCATTGGTCTCTAGTGATGCGAGCCTGGACTCGGTGGCAGCGCTAGCTGATTCCATTGGCCGAGGCTTTTATGGGCCATGATAGGGTCAAAACTAGTCCCAAGAACGTTGCTTGCCACTCGAACAATACTTAATCGTTTCCTAGGGTCGAGAAGGGGTTGCGGTTCTTGCAATGGGGCGACAAAATAAATTGCGAGAGTGTGAAAAGCGGATGAATGTAAAAAGAAAGTGAGGCATCAAGGATTGCCCAGTATTGACTAATCGTACCCCGACGAATCAGAAGTCTGATCTCGTATGTTTATTTTGCGCTGAAATCGATGGGGCAGGTTCTGTGTTGCTGTGTCAGCAAGCTGCCGTAAGGGTGCTGTCAGCAAACATATTTGGAAGGATCCTTGACCTTTTTACTGTTTAAGGTCATGGTTCGTGTGAATCCAGACTTGTAAAAAGACCTGACTCGGCAGAAGACTGGAATTTGAAGTCCTTGAGGCTATTTGCGAAATCGTTAGGGTGCTCTCTAGCTAAGTACGATTCCGAAGGTTCGAAAACCTTTCTAGATCTCTGCATTGAGAAGTTCACTTGGTGGAGGTTTCTCCCCAAATTTTAAGCATGGACCTGGAAGCAATGCTAATATTTTGATCAAAGCAATAACTTCTGGAGACAAGAGATCGTGAAAGCTTGAAGGAAAAAGTACCTATCACAACTAAATATTCCGAGCCATAAGAACACTTTCGCTTAAGACTTCAAGAAATTGAGCAGGTCTTGGTTTACCTCATCAACCGCCGTATTAGGCAACGCATGCGCGCCCCCGGGGTAAACCTTCAACGTCCCTTTCTTCAGAACCTTGATCGCCTCCAAAGCCGCAGCCTTGATCGGTACAATCTGATCTAATTCTCCATGCAGCAGCAAAACAGGAATGTCGATACTTTTCAAATCCTCGGTATAATCTCGTTGCCAGGTCGCAGGAGTATCATAAACAGCCTTAAATCCGGCCAGCATGGCTTGCTGGTACCAGCTATCAATCAAGCCCTGTGAAGGCTTTGCACCAGGGAGATTGTAGCCAAAGAATGGACCAGCTGGGATATCATGGAAAAGCTGTGCGCGGTTGGCCACCAATGCAGCGCGGTACCCGTCGAAGACTGATTCATCCTGTCCATTGGGGTTGCCCTCTTTCAATTGCATGCAAGGCGGGTTGGCGCCGACAAGGACAGCTTTCGAGACTCGACTGGAGCCGTGGCGACCAAGGAATCGAGTCACTTCTCCACCGCCGGTAGAGTGTCCCACGAGCATGGCATCTTTGAGGTCCAGGTGCTCGATGAGGGTTAGAAGATCGTCCGTCCAGGTATCCATATCATTTCCTTCCCAGGGCTGGCTGGATCGTCCGTGGCCGCGACGGTCGTGAGCGATAACGCGGTAGCCATGATTTGCTAGGAAGAACATTTCTGAGTCATGGGAGTGTCAGTACTTATTCGTCGAAAGCTATTCTGAAGAGAAGATCGTAAGACAGCTAGAAACTTACGATTTTCCCAGTTGTCACTGTTCAGCGGCCATCCATGGCTGAACACAACTGGCTTCCCAGATGGGTTACCCCAGTCCTTATAGAAGATTTCGGTCTTGTCTTTTGTAGTGACAAAAGGCATGGTGGACAAAATTTAGGTGATCTGGACGAATAATTTTGTCAATGGAAGCTGGTATTAATAAAAGGTGGTCTTGAAGATGGAGGTGATTGTCAAGAAGTTCAGATGCATATTTTCTGAGATGGAATTCTGTCCATACTTATAGAGCCAGCTATCCGATTAAGGTACATTCTCGACATCAAAGAACTGTCGATTATCCGGTAGAAGGTTCTCGGCAATAGGTCTCAATTGGAAGGAGCATGCAGCTCTTTCTGCATTAGAAAGCGAAGATGTCTGTTTTCGGAATCTCGCGAGCCGTTGATGTCGACCTTGGAGATTTCTCCGTGGATATTCAGTATGTGGAATTATTTTCACTAAGAATAGAGTAATGCAATGTAACAAAGGGACTCAATTGAGTGCAAAGACTATACTCCTTAGTAGTAGTGAATGGTGATTCAGCAATATGCATTATTGATTCGGTACTATGTGTTAGTGAATAAATGACTTTATTGGATTGTTCTGTACTCATGCCGCGTTTTCAGTAATCAGTGTGCATATTAGTGTTACACAGCATCTGAGCTTGATAGACGAGGCTGAATATATTTCCAGGAAACGTCTGCGTTTTCGAGCGGAGAATTTTGATGCTGGAAAAGGACTGATCAGCAAAAACTCAGGCTAGAGGTGGAGAGAAGAATGTTTCGTCTATAACAGAAGCTCTGAAAAATCTGCGCGAGTATCTTGAAAGTAAATGAAGACAGCGAGGAAGTTTGAATCTACAATACTCGTTCAGCCGTCGCTGTTTTGATTGTCGAGCTCCGGTCCCGTTTCGTCCAGTACCCCGGCTTGGCAGCGCATGTCACGACATCTGACCACTAATCAGCCATTAAAAATTGCTGCCAAGACTAAGTGTGCATAAGTGCATACAAGGCTTGCAGATTACAGGAATTATAAGGTGACGGTTCTGGATGAGAGGACGAGTAGTGACTTTCTCTACAGGTCGCTTCTTGCGAAAATAGTGGCAAACGGTTTCGGCCGCAAGACGACAATTGACCTTCCTGATTGAGCTTTGCCGAGGGCCCGCTATCATTTTGCAGCTGTAGTAAAGCTTTTTATCTTGTCGGCCCTTTAAGTCCTCGTTTTCTACTGGCACGAACCCTACCGCCGGTATGATTTGTCGAAGCTGGGAAGCTCCGCGTCGCATAGACCGTACTTTTTACGGTCTTTGGACTTGCCAACCAAGATAATTAACTCAAAAATCAAAGAAGTCCATTAAAGTAGTAACCCAAATCGCCCCACTAAGCAAGACTATAATAAATGCTATTAATCAACCATAGCTCCATCCTGCCACCTACGCATCACGCCAAACTCTGCGTACTTGCCTCATTCTTTACATTCGGTTCCAAACCCTGCCACCTGATCTCCGTCTCCCTAACCATAACAATCTCATTTTCACTCCCAACAAAGCCGTCTTCCTGCCCGCTCGCCTCCACCCCAGCCTTGAAAGTAAAATCCACACTCGACTGTATCTTCGTCTGCGTGCGGCTCGCATTCCCCATCGAGCTCTTGCTACTGAATTCGTAAGCCTTAGGCGTCGGCTGATCTGTCGTTTTGCTGTATGGCGTCATGCTGGATATTCGGGGTGCGATTTTGAGAATGAGAGGCTTCATATACGGAGCGCAGGCGGCCATGAATGCGAGTCCAGTTTCAATAGTCGAGATGGTGAAGAGGATGGTGTGGGTGAAGTCTGTCGGCTTGGAGGCGCTGTAAGTCTCGAGGAGGATGAGGCGGATGAGACCAGAGATGACGGTTCTGTTCAAAGCAAGTTGTTAGATCGTCGCCCGATCGAGACTCTGAATTTAGGAAAGCAGAGAGAACGTACATGAGACCGAAAGATAGAATACCAATAAGCATCAGCTTCTGCCGTATGGGGATCTGTAAATCATGAACGATCCAGGTTGGTAAGATGAGGACAAATGTATCTGTGATAACGGAGATGGAAGCAAAAGCCGTTGTCGTTTTGCCGAAATCGATGCAGTTAGCATTTGGATATGCTGTCGGATCCCACACTGCTGCAACAGGCAAGCATTGGAACATTATAAAGAAGATATTGATAAGTGTCACGAGCCCGTTGAGGATAAGAAGTGTCCAAATTGCTTTTTTAACGGCCTGCTTCTGGCCTGTGAGGCGTAGCAGGAAAAGGAGGATAGACATCTTGATGAGACCGAGAATTGGCACGTAGACGAGCTCTGTCTTGAGAGAATTATCAGCTGAGATTCAAAATATGGCAGCATCGAGTCATTTTAATTTACCTACTGCATAGCCAAATTTTCCTGCAAGCTGTGCATCGTACGTTTTTGGGATATCCCAAACATGATATCCAATATAACCCAACTTGATGACTTTCTAGTGTCAATCCTTTGTCCGTGGCCTCTGCCATCAGGATGAAAGCGCTTACACATGTAAGTAACAAAGGTTTCGGCCCAGTAAAGCACCTAGTAATTGTCAGTATATTCTCTCTTGCGCTGTAGAGGAACTAACCGCCGCGACACAAATAACCAAATCATCTTCAAAAAACAATAAGCTTTTTCTGCACAAGTAAGGAAGTATAGCAGGACCTACCAGCACCAAATGTTCTAGTCAGCGAACGGCTGTAGAAACGAAGGCCAACGACGAGCGTTGCAAGAACTGGGAACGCAAAGGTGATGCCGATAGCTTGTCCTTGAAGGTTGCTATGATCTAAGCTCGCGTACTCAGCCATTGTGAATGACTGAAGTCCAATCTAATTTGACGTTTCTCACGGATTGTCCACAGCGAACATCATCAGCTTAATAACATATTGCAAGCTCCCAATAGTGGCCGAATCTGAAGATCAATTTTGTAGCGTGCGATGTACTTCCGAATAGGGTTCCTTGCAAGTCCGCTTAGGTTACTGACACCTCAACGGACGAAAGACCTTGGTTGGGATTACTCTTCAGGCTGTGGGTTTCTCCGGATCTACGAACAGACTCCACAATATCACGAGAACGGAGTATTCTTCTCGCCGATCCTTCCATATCGGCTCGGCGCATCTTGACTCGATGTGAAAATATTGCCGGAAGAGCCGATTATGGCTTTCAAACTTTCGGGACAAACAAAATCTAGTCATGCAAGCGACACGATCTATTGATTTCCGTCATATTGAATCTGCGATGAATAACTCGATTGAAAAACAATATAGCTGTGGAATCAAATTCGTTCCCGAAAAGACGACACATGGGGATCTGCAATACTTGAGAAGATCTTGGTAGCAGAAAGTGGCTTCAGCGTAGATCTCCAGTTGTTTCCGAGACACATCACACGGAAACCCAACCGACAGACTCACTTCTTTTCTTGAGTCTTCACTCACCAATACTTTTAGCGATCGGTGCGAAGAGCTAAGACACAGAGAATCGCGGATCATTCTGAAAGTCCGAGACGGTCGTCGAGTCTGCGCCCTTGAGGCCATCTTTCTCCTGTGACAGCGGTGAGGGAGACGTCTGGGAATGTTTCCACAGCTTGCTCGGGCAACAGCTCATGGGCCCGGTTGGTCTGATTGAACTGTTGTCTTATCCCATATACTTTTCTTCAGGTACACTTGTAAATAGTGGTCTGCTTGCGTTTGAAATGCGAGGAAAATGCACTAAAGGTTACCAACCATTGCATGTGTAAAGAGTGAAACCATCGAGACAATGTCTCATTCAAGTCCAATTGCAAGTTGCAACAAGTGACATTAAGCGTTGAGATTGTGACGTTTCGAATTAGAAGTCATACTCGGAAAGAGTGCAGCGGTGTTCCATGGCTCGTAGCCTTAAAGCCGATAATCATAACAGAGGAGGATATTTTGGCCGGCTTCGTGGCCCGAATTTGTCTTCCTGTTTCCCAATTTCGACACCTCTGCGAAAGGCATTAGTCAAAGACTGTTGCTTGAGCGAGATATCGAGAATGTGCCATAAATCGATTGTTCGAGATAATGATGGTTGAGGAATGAGGGAAGGAAGGAAGAAAGAAGAGAGCGGAGTACATATACTAATCACGTCCACGTGACCTAGCCTTGCCAAATGCTCCACTTTTATTTTCGCTGCCTTCGAGGCCGAGATGCCTCAAACTCATCGCAACCACAACCTCACCTCACGCAACTATGGCTGGGCGACGAGACTTCCTGAACCAGCCTGCACCCGAGAACTACGTCGCTGGTCTCGGTCGTGGTGCCACAGGATTCACAACTCGTTCGGATCTTGGCCCAGCGCGAGAAGGCCCAAGTGAAGACCAGATCAAAGAAGCCCTCGCAAAGCGCGCCGCCCAGCTCGGAGCTGCTGCACCAACCGCGTATGGCGCCCCTGAGAAAAAGGAAGAGGACGACGATGACGAGCGGTTTCAGGATCCAGAGAATGAGGTCGGGTTATTCGCTGGCGGGGCATACGACAAAGATGATGATGAGGCAGATCGCATCTACCAGGAGGTAGAGGAAAAGATGGACCGGCGGCGGAAAGCGAGAAGGTTGGTCTCCCCATCCCATTTGTATTGCCCCTCCACCCTCGTTGCAGATGGTTTATCATATATGCGAATAGATGAACAGATTACCGACGTTTCTACCTACAGGGAAGCACGCGAGAAAGAAGAACAAGAAGAGCACGAACGAAATAACCCAAAGATCCAACAACAATTCGCGGATTTAAAACGAGCTCTCAGTACCGTCAGCGATGAGGATTGGGCGAACCTGCCGGAAGTCGGTGACTTGACGGGGAAGAATCGGAGGGCCAAGCAGGCCTTGAGGCAGAGATTCTATGCGGTACCGGACAGTGTTATTGCTGGAGCACGAGACTCGACGGAGCTTGGTACCACAGTTGCAGATGATGGCCCATCAGGAGGAGATGGCTCTGACGGGACGATGACGAACTTCGCCGATATTGGAGCGGCAAGAGACAAAGTCCTCAAAGTCAAACTTGATCAAGCTTCCCAAGGAACGGACTCTGTTGCTGGCAGCGCGACAAATATCGACCCCAAAGGTTATCTTACAAGTCTTGCAAAATCACAAATTCACGAGGGCGAAGCACAAGTTGGTGACATTAACAGAGCTCGAGTCCTTCTGCAATCCGTTATTAATACAAACAAGAAGCACGGTCCTGGGTGGATCGCTGCTGCACGACTCGAGGAGCTGGCGGGAAAGACGGTGGCAGCTCGAAATGTCATTGCTCGAGGATGCGAGTTCTGCCCGAAAAACGAAGATGTCTGGCTTGAGAATATCCGGCTAAATGACAATCATAACGCCAAGATCATTGCTGCAAATGCAATCAAGAACAATAACCATTCGGTGCGACTCTGGGTTGAAGCTATGAATTTGGAATCGGAGTCCAGAGCGAAGAAGCGAGTTATTCGACACGCGTTAGATCACATCCCTCAGTCAGTCATGCTCTGGAAGGAAGCAGTCAACCTGGAGGAAGATCCGGACGATGCTCGCCTTCTGCTTGCAAAAGCCACGGAGATTATACCTCTTTCTGTCGAACTCTGGTTAGCCCTTGCACGCCTTGAGAGTGCTGAAAATGCACAAAAGATTCTGAACAAGGCCCGCAAAGCCATACCCACATCGCATGAGATTTGGATTGCTGCAGCTCGTCTCCAGGAGCAGACCGGCAACTACAAAATCAATGTGATGAAGCGTGCCGTTCTTGCTCTTGCCAAAGAGTCAGCAATGCTGAAAAGGGAAGAATGGATCACCGAGGCCGAGAAGTGTGAGGAAGAGGGTGCTATCATGACTTGTGCAAATATAATCCAGGAGACTCTCGGATGGACCCTCGATGAAGACGATGATCGCAAGGACATCTGGATGGAAGATGCACGAGCCAGTATTGGTCGTGGGAAATATGAGACCGCACGTGCAATCTATGCCTATGCCTTGCGAGTTTTCGTGAATAGCAGAAAGTTGTGGTTGGCGGCGGCGGATTTTGAAAAGAATCATGGCACGAAGGAAGCACTGTGGCAAATGCTGGAGAAAGCGGTCGAAGCATGTCCCCAAAGCGAAGTTTTGTGGATGATGCTTGCTAAGGAGAAGTGGCAATCCGGAGAAATCGACAACGCGAGGCGAGTTCTGGGTCGAGCTTTCAAACAAAATCCTAATAATGAAGATATCTGGCTGGCAGCTGTTAAGTTGGAAGCAGAAAACAACCAACCCGAACAAGCTCGCGAACTACTAAAAACCGCAAGACAGGAAGCTCCTACGGACCGAGTCTGGATGAAGAGTGCGGCATTTGAGCGCCAATTGGGTGACGTTGAAGCTGCGCTAGATTTGGTTAACCAGGCTCTTCAATTATTCCCAGCTGCTGCTAAGCTATGGATGATGAAAGGCCAGATATACCAAGGCGAAGGGAAATTACCCCAAGCTCGCGAGGCATACGGAACAGGAACCAAAGCATGCCCCAAATCAGTACCGCTGTGGCTTCTTTACTCACGCCTGGAAGAAAAGGCTGGAAACATCGTTAAGTCTCGTGGTATCCTTGATCGAGCTCGACTAGCAATCCCGAAATCGCCTGAACTTTGGACCGAATCAGTTCGTATCGAACGACGAGCAAACAACATCAGCCAAGCGAAGAATCTCATGGCGCAAGCACTCCAACAGGTTCCCAACAGCGGCCTTCTCTACAGTGAATCAATCTGGCACCTCGAACCACGGACACAACGAAAGCCACGAGCCTTGGAAGCAATCAAGAAGGTTGACAATGATCCCATGCTCTTCGTTACCATCGCGCGATTATTCTGGGGTGAACGAAGATTAGAAAAGGCGCAGAATTGGTTTGAGAAGGCGATTTTACTGGATAGTGATTTGGGTGATACCTGGGCTTGGTACTATAAGTTCTTGTTGCAGCATGGAACTGAAGTAAGTTTCTCAGGGTGGGATGTACGATGCAAAGCTAACATCTCTTCTCAGGAAAAACGCGCGGATGTCGTGGCGAAGTGCACCCTGAGTGAGCCCAGACACGGCGAAATCTGGCAGGGTGTTGCAAAGGAACCGAAAAATGCTGGGAAGAACTTGGAGGAGATTCTCAACATCGTGGTTGGCAAATTGGAGTAAAAAGTACGGTGAGAAGTGTATCATAATCGAAAGCTAGATTGCAGATTGCTACTTCCCAAAAGGGTTTAGAAGGCAAGCAATACACAGCAGCATTGCCGTCTCTGTCTCCATTTTCTGTTTCTTTGTTCCAATACTTGCAAACTCAGCGGGCAGTCCCTATTGTCTAGATGCGGAACTTTGTTTCACAATGAATTCTTTGTTGTTAAATTCACATCGTTTACGCAATAATCTCGACCTCTATGAAGAAAGTTTTCAGGCGAGCAAAAAAGCAAAACTCTTGTCATCGAAAGCGCTCTCATCCAAATTTTCAGATCCTTGTCTGAGCTTCATCAGCTTGACTTGCCAAAATGTGGGCAGACACAACAGACCAGCTCCTGCCCAAAGGTAATAATGCACTCCCTCGATCCAACGAAGGAAACTTCGCGAATTGCCGACTGACATACAAGTAGCCCAAAGGAGAACCACCGGACGTACAAGCTTAGCCCAGAAGTATAGCCACCCTACCGGCACACTTGACAACACATCTCAAATCAACCGGTAAGTCTGGCCTCACGCCAATCTCTTCGCCTCTCCCACCACTACTCACTGAAAAAACACTCACGAACTACCATAAGAGACGATGTTATGGCTTCTCGGTTGCAGAATTGCATGAGATGGGCGTGATGGCAGGCTTGGAGAATGAAAATATGGGAATTGGGTTGAAGAATCCCATTCATCCAATGTATGTGCGCAGTCAATGGGAGTCGATGGGTGAAGCGCCATTACATAGAGGGGCGGTGCCAATTAGAGGTGATGGGGATGGATACTGGCTTGTAAGTTATATCCCCCTAATCTAAATATTGTATGGAGAGCTGATGAAATGGTGGCTGGCAGGCAGAAAATCCAAGAGTTTGGCAAATTCTCGAACCAAGTTTAAGACTCGCCTCTCTACTTCTAACAAATGCGAATCATTACCCTTGGTGGGATGCCTTGTTCAATGGAAGTTATAGAGATATCGACCCCAATCACATCTCTCCTCCATTCGACGACCCCCTCAAACGTTTTGGTCTCTTTCCACCAACGAATTCCCGAACAACGGAATATCAGCGCCTCCATCGATCTCCTCCAGAGACGACTAGAAGATGCTGCACGGAAGATTAAATTCAGGCTCTTCAGTGGATATAGCAACTCTAGCACTGGGTGCACGATGGATGTAAGTTGGCATTACGCAGACACGATCACGGAGATTTGGAATGGTGCCCCGCCAAATGGGATGGTGAGGGCCAATATTGCTCTTGAGCTATTGCAGCCGCTTCTAAGGGATGATTTGACGGATGCAGAGCGAGTTTTAGCGCACTTCCGGTTTGCTGCTACTTTGATCCACGAGACGGCTGTTAGTTTGCTCTTCGGGGAGAGGAAGTTATGTACTGATATTGCGGATAGCATGCTATTTGGATTACGATTATATCTGGTTTCAACCCGCCCAAGCCCACCACCAAACCGTATTTCGAGGACGAAGTTCTATGTGAACTAGGCTGGTCCCTGGAAGACAAGGTAAGATATTCCATCAGTCTCTGGATTCTATGGCCTAACAATGGAAGATTTGGGGCGGGGTACCTCTAGAGATGGTGCAACAACACTATAGTCGGGGAGGACCAGGCCTCCCACATATGGGCAACTACAAAACAAACTGGTTTACAGATCAACATACGAATTACGCAGGAGGAACTTTGCCTCTCCTAGATTACGTGGTGACGATCCAAGACGGCGATGAAGACCCTTTCTACCAGTTCGACTACTGGCCTGTACCTCTTCAATGGGTATACACTTTATTTCAGTCGGCATTCTGGGACAACACTGTAAAGAAGCATGGAGCAAGAGCTACGCAGATGTCGCCACTTGTGGTTGGGACCAGACGATTTGCGGACGATCCTATTGATGATGGGTTCCAAATATTAGTCGCGCCAGATCTGAATCAGATTTTGGTCAATGAGAAGCTTTAGGGGAATTCCACTGCAGAACAGCAACATTTCGTGAAGACTGAGAATGCAAGGAGATCATGGGCTGCGCAGTTGTATCAAGCCATATCCGACTCTGCCAGACCTTTGCCTCCCGAATTCGAAGACGAGGACGATGCAGATGAACACGGGAATGAGCAAAATTTCGAATGTCCTCGCTGGATGAAATCACGCAATACCTCTTCGCAAATCGAGCCCCATTGGAACTAGCACTAAACACGATGGACTTCGATATCCCAGAACCGACGCTGTATCGATACATAATGAACAGAGGCGGATTGGATATCACGCCCGCAGAACTCAGACAATTCCTCTTTACCGCAAACAACAAAAAACAACTTTTCGCTTACTCTCCCTTTCCCGGAATCGGCACCGTAACCCGACTTCCCACCGGCTGGCCTCTATCTGTACAACACACCATCCAACGCAACGCACCACCGAACCCTTTTTACCTCCAAAAGTTCCAACAATCATTGTCCGACCCTGGAACGCAAGAACGTCTGTACGCCGAGTTTCAAGAATTCCGGGATGTGGACTTCGAGGTGCTTCGAGGAATTTTGAATCCTTTTATATACCCGGATGATAGGATACCAGCAAATCAGATTGATTTGGTGGTTCATGAGTGTGCGAGGGAGAGTGGGGGTGGAGGGCGACTGGTGGCGCTGGGACCAAGAGGGATTGCGAGGTTGAGGTTTGACGTGAAGAAAAAGGATAGGGAACAGTGGTTGACGAAATTTGTGAGGGAGAAGATGGTGATGAATGAGGAGACTATGAAGGAGGCGGAGAACGCGGAAAGGAGGAGGAATCAGGCTGAGATGGAAACCTTGATGAATGAATTAGTGGGTGATGAGGATGATTCTCTTAGGAATAATGTGAACCTGGAAGATATAGAGAGATTAGAAGAAGATGGAATGGAGTTGACTTGTATGGAATCTGATCTGGAATAAGTAGAGCGCAGCGAACCTAAAAAATGAACCATCATGCTAGTTTATCGGATCACTTATTTTCTGAACAGACAAGCACGATACGCCACAAAACAACCGACAATATTGCTCTAATCCAGAAGCCAAGGGTTTTTGGTAGTGAGTGGATTCTCTATCCTTCCACTCAATAGACTATATCACTATTTGTCCGAATATGACCCACTTCAAACACATTCTCCCTTTACCGGTACCTGTAACGCTCCATATCTCGAAAATCCGTGTAGCTCTTCTTTTGAATACTGACTTTGACTCATAATATAGTTCTATTGCAGTCGGTGTTTGCAGTCGGGTGTCCGCAATCTCTAGCTGGGTTCGAGTTACGAACTATGACTGTTGGTCGATATTATAAATTGGTGCAACGATAGATTCGTTCAGATAGCCAGCAGGCATGACTTTGAACGAAGGGACAAGAGAAACGATGTCATCGTAGTATCCATACACTCTGCACAGCTTGTTAGCTTCGATATGCTAGTATTTCGGAACTTCTTTACCTCTCAAAACCAAACCATTTCTGTAACCTCATATCCGGCGTCGGAACCAAAATTTCTTCATCTGCGCGTAGAAGAAAGATCACTTGGGAAGCAGTCGCGAAGATAACAAGGCCGAATACAAAGGCCAGTATGAATATGAACCATCGCGAAGCACGCCTGTGTCGATGGCGGGGAAAATTCCACAAGGACTCTTTCTTGGGTCGTGCAAAGATAGGAGAGTTCTGAGATCTTCTTCGATTGCGCCATAATGGCAATTTTTGGGGTTGGCCCATTGTAGAAGAGTAATACGGTCGTGAAAACATGGGTGAAGTGGAAAACATTGCAGAGAGGACGCTATGAATTGGGGGAAAATTCGAGTTGTGCGAAAGTTTTTGACATGGCTGCCTGAACTAACAGAGTTGGCCGCCCAAATAAATTCCAACTATGGGAAAAGATGTGTACTAGACGGGAAAAGGATAGTCATCCTTTAGTGAACCAAACTTGAACAACAGAAGCATTCAACATTAATTTTTGATACTATTGATAGAGGCTGTCGTCGACTCCAATGCCGATTCCAGTTCTAAGTATCTAAATCTCCCCGAATGAGAAAACCGGCGATCTTGACGCCATTTAATTTCTCATTAGGAAATCAGGAGGACCAAAATTTGGCCTGGTGATGGGGAAAGGGGAAGGAATGAGGAGGTTGAATGAAGGTTTGGCAGGGGACACCATTACGTCAGCGCACTCACCGCCAACATTTTAGGCTTTCCCAGGGCCTGGTCTGCCTTGGCGCTACGCTATCTATTTTTACACTTCTCTAACCCATCTTTCTTTCTGAATCACTGAAACATTGTCCTCATTCAAATATTGCGCATCTAGGCAAGCAAAGTTGTTCATCATCATCAGATCATCAGACCACGAGGCCATACATTGCGACATCGGCAGTTTATTGCCTGCTAAGCCTCGTTGTTTGCTACTGCCTGCACATTAGTGGTGCGAAGTTGCGACGTGCTGCGTGCATCGATAGTTTCGCCGCAGAGCTCGAGCTCGAGCCGCAAAAGAAAGCCGTTTCATCTCGCTCAAACGCAAGAGAGCCTTCGTTTCGGGCGCCATGCCTGCGCGAAACTTGCTGACTGGCCCGATTTGGCGCCCGTGCTTGGCTCTTGCGAGGCTGGACATTCCCCGTTTGTATTGCTTCTTGGAAGAACCCTAGACAAGAATGCGGAGTGTACCGTGGTCAATACTGTACCTCAGCCGCAGTCCGACTCGGAAGGATCAGCACGCTAGGCCAGCTGAAGGGCTGATGACCACCACATGATTTGCGCCGTCTCGAGTGAGAACTCTAAAACTACTACAGGGTGATTATCTGTCTTCATCTTGCTCGGGTGGCTTTCCTGCTTTGAAATTCAGCGTCATTAAATTGTTCTATTGGTGCCCTACCTGATCGTATGTCTACCCAGTCAGTGGGTCGCGGAACCTTTCTGACCCGACCGTTGAGCACCACGAGCCTAAGACGCAGAGCATCGGGGCGGTTCCCGAATAGGAGAAAGCTTAGCGGCGTTTGTCTCCAATTCGCCAATGGCATGCAAAGTCCATATGGCCGTGCTGGCAACACGTGCCGACCCTGCCACTGAGGCTGTAAGCTCCTTGTTAAGCCTCCCGTCTTGGCGGTGTAAAGTTCCAAGAGGGTTTGGGCAGTTGGAACCGGCCTATAGTCTATTCCAGCCGCTGGGGGATGTCCGTCGTCCGAAGTTCCTGCGGTCGCGGGCTTGCTGCTCCGGAAGGATCTCAGAATCTCTCCAGGAGGACTTGGCTGCAGCAGACCCTCCGCCTATGAGATTTCGGGGTTTTGTTTATGGTACAAAGTTACTTGCACAGCCTAGTGAATATTTAGAAACACGGGATATACCAGTTCAAATTGATGAGCACATCGATCTCTCCAGATCCTATACTGAAGGTTGTCTAGCTTGGCAGGCTAAGCTTGTTGTGAATCACGACCAAAGGCATAGAGAGTCGGGCTGGAAGAGTCGGGAATGAAATCTGCTCAGTTTGGTCAATGGTCGGATGATATCCGCTCAGGATTCTTGAATCCAGCAGGAAGAACTATTCCTGGGCTTCGATTCGCGTGCTGTGGTAGATTTCCTGTGACTTTGCCTCCAGATTCACGCTCCTTCTTCTGCGCAAAAGATCTACCGACGTTTAAATATATCTCGTGTAATTTCGAGCCACGATTAGAAATATGAAGACTCCTGTGAAGAGGGTTCGGTTTGAAGCTGAAGTGCTGCTGCTCGAGTGACTGTTTGGACACGGTGACTGCTATGCATGACTATGAGAATACATCCGCATTGAGTCACCAACTGTGACTATCAACGGCCAAGATAAACCATTCTAATTGGTTCTAGAAAGGATGCCTGACGAACGCACTCGTAGAAGCATGCTCTACTGACTCTGCTATATTCTTGGCACCTCTTCACGACTAGATGACACCAAGTTTGCTCTAAGGTGACATTTACCATTCGACTGGTCATGGCATCGAAAACGGTCCGCTCCGTACCGGCAGCGTGGATGGAGAGAGAGCCTCTTAGCAAAATCAGCCTTCAACGTTACAACTTCAGCCCTACTCGCGAGACAGCGGAGCCACTCGATGTCCGAACAATGACATACTCGGTCTCAGAACTAAGCACAGAGAGTACCTACCCCTACCTACCCCGGATCACCTCTTCAAACGTCGTCATCAAATTTCGATAAGTGTGAAAAGTGATAATTGGAGACTATTCGCGAGGAAAGGCAGAATAAGAAGGATTTCAAAGTCTGCCCTCCTCAGCTGATCAGGGGTACCAGACTCTTTATCCCCAATTTCTGCCACGATTCGGAAATCGTTGCATACATCACATCTCAAGAAGGAGCCGTGGCGTTCAATTAACCGTCACTGAGCCCCCTCCACCTATCAATCCAGCAGGGATGCCCTGTGACGACTGGCTGCTCAGGGCTGCAGGTTGCCTAACGGGCGCGTCTTCTAGTGGGCGACCGCTCGGCTGGGCTGCCTTGCGCCCCCACCTCGGCTGCTGTTGATTCACAGATACCGACATTCCTTCCGAATGCAGCACATCACCCACCCGAATCCTTCTACCCTCCCTTCTTTTGGGACAAAAATACACTCCACAATAGTGCAGCAAAATGTGGGCTATGGAGAAACCAGCAAGCCACCAGGCTGCCAGGAAACAAATGGGCTTGAGGGTGAAACGACTCGTATACTTTGGGCCTGACTCCTCAGCTTCTGCGTCTGGCTGAATTCATGACCGCTGATTGGCCGACAATGGCCAAGGTCAGAAATGTAACTTCAGCTATGAGTAAAGACCGTTGAGTCTATAACTATTAATCAAGTCTACAAAAATGTCGTCTTTCGAGCCAAGCCAAACGCCAACCCCAGTTCTAAAGTCCTCTGTCGGAGTTAAAAAGAAGAGTGCACATCGTGTTGCATATCCACACGCAAGCCAAAGCCGAATTAAGAAAACAACCGCCAGGAGAAAAGTTGGAAATAGCTCTAGCACCGACAAGATGCAGTCTGAACGTCCTCGCCAACGAACCTTCACTTCCTGCACTGAGTGTCGACGGAGAAAACAACGGGTAGTACCCCCTGCTTCTTATCTTCTCATCCCCTTTTACCTCCTCTCCTCGAACACGACTAACAAGTAAATAGTGCAACCAAGCCAAAGACCGTCCATGCAACAATTGCGCTCGCCGCTATCCACCTGTAGACTGCACCTACGAAAGCTCAAGGTGATTTTCCTCCCTCCCTTCCTTTCTCTGTCCTACTCCTATCCTATCCACCCCTCGTCGTCAAAACAAATATAAATACAAGAATAAAGTGCTGACCTAACCCCAGTCCGCCCCCAACCTTCGACCGCGTCCTAGATTTCCGCTCCACTTCCAGCGAGAACAGTTACAGCCAGCGCCAAGCGGGCACAAGTCCAGGACCATCCTATGTGCAAACCTCATCCCCTAGCACGAGCTACACGCAAACACCAACCACCTCCTCTTCGGACTCCTACTACGCCTCCTCATCCCCCTACGGCTACTATTCTGCTCCAAGCACGGCAGCTGGGGCTGATTACTCTGGCTATTCGGCTAGTGCCTCATCGCCGAGCTATACCTCGTACACGACGAGTGCGGGCGGGTATGCGCCCGTGAGCTCGAGTGGAGGGTATTATTCGAATGCGAGTGGCAGTAGTGCGAGCACGGCGTATACAACGGCGAGCGGGAATTATTATGGCGCGCAACAAGATGCGTGGTTGAGTACCAGTGATCCCGAGGTGTTTGTTGGTGCGGGTGGGGAGTATTATTATGTTGCGGACGATCAGGGGTATCAGCCGACTTCGGGGCCTTGAGGGGGAGGATTAAGATTGGGATTGGGATTTATTGCTGAATGGCTCTGTGAGAGGGTGGTGGAATGATGGTCTAAATTAGGAGCGTACCGATATGGCTGGAGCAGCAGATTGCATCTCTGTTAGGATCCGGGCAAAGAGAATGTGGAGGAGGCTTCGGGAGGAACTCAGGTCCCTTGTGTTACAGCTGGCTTGCATGGCAGCTCCCCTATGTCTGGGGTGGAGGTAATGCTCTGATAACACGCACCAAGGAATGAATGAAAGGCCCATGGTGTAGGAGGGTCGCCTTTCAAATGGCACAGCGCCAAGGAAGACACCACTGTCATCCAGGAGATGACCAAGTTATGAAGTTATGAAGTTATGAATGATATTTGCAGGTTAGGACCGGACTTGTTAACACTTGTTGGACATGTTGAAGTTTAGTCTTACTATTGTTTCTATTGCATGAATAGATATTTGTTCAATGCTCCAACATTTCGTGCGTCCATAATAGGTGACCAAAGAATAGATAACTCGATGTTGCTTTAATGTACAATAAAGGTCCATTTGGGGTTCAGTCTCCACTCTGGTGACAATCCCAATGTACTGGGACTTCTGGAACATTGAACGATGTGCAACAAACTCCATCAACTCTTAGATGCACCTGATCCTAGAATATACGGTGAGAACCCTGTTATCCACCGACCCTTCAGACGGCGATGAAGATGTGCAGCAAAGCTTTAATGATCGCTGATTAAAGCCGATGGGATGAGAATCCTTCCATCTGAAGTGAACACTCGGCAACAAATTAAGGTCTCAATCGTATCAGGAACCTGGTACAATGGAGCGATGTGCAACAAAACCTTCTCGCACATCCACTTTCGTTTTCCAGTACCGCAATGTACCCAACTCCGCCCATATCAACCTTCCACTAAAGTCCTCGACGACCCTGCGCCTCCACCACCACCAGCTAAGCCCCCTGCCACCGCATCTTCCGCCCTCATGTAGGTACCTAAACCACGTGTCACCAAAAAAAATGCTTTCTGCCCAAGAGATCCTCATCCGAGCCCAAGATTGGGAAAGAAACAGGTGTAAGAGAGTTGAAAAAAATTATTGCAACGTGCATTTGAGAGCTTTTGGGAGGCTTCGCTTAGGATGGAGCTGAGCCGAAGTCCGTGGAATTTGACAATCTTAATGTACTAGAACCTCTGTGACGTCGACGGAGGAGCGATGTGCAACAAAGCCTGAAGCAAGAAATTCACTCTTCTATTTCCTCGACCAACTTCGAGATCAGATGAGACTCACTATCATCTGAACATCAGAGAAAAGCCCACATGTGGGATGAAAGATCCTGGCGATCAGCTTTCAAATAGAGCAATCGGACGAAAATGACAAACATCCATTTCATCTGAAATGACGACTCGGCTGGAAATGCGTTCTGATTGTACCAGAGAATCTAGTATATCGACTGCGATGCGCAACAAACAGCTTCAAGTATAGTACATTCACTTGAACCGGCATTGGTGACAATTGCTTGTCTAGGCGGAATCCAACCCTAGGCTTGAAGGGTAGGAGTTAAAGATGAGGGTTTTATTTTTTTGATTCAAAGCTTCTTGCGCCTTAAGAAAACATTGCAAAGAATTAATACGCAGCTCGGCAGCAACCGAGGTACACGAAGAGATGGAAGGAGAATACAGTTGTAGTTTCAAGCTCATCAGCTGGGGAAAACTGATTCTTGATTCAGGAATAATTAGCATATACAGTATCTTAAGCATGCAAGTATCATTCTCACCACACAAACGTGTTCCTGAGCAACGAGACAGCGTCATGTAAGAATACAGGACACTCATGCCATCGCCCAACTTGGGATTCTCTTCCTTGTCCGGCTGGCATCATGGACGCTCTCCATATTCTTCTGCAGTGGGTCTGCGTGGAAAGGCCAGTTTGCAAACCAGCTACAAAAAAGTTGAAGGTTCACTCTGTAGCCCACTTCAGAATTCGTTCCCAGACGCGCGTTCCGTCTCCGAGTTTCTCCACCTTCTCTGACAACGCTGCTCTCTGTTTTTCGTCGGCCTCCATGTATTCGGGAGTTGCATGCAACACCATCATCACAGCATTCTGGTTCAACTCCGGGTGCCCCTGGATGGTCATGACCTTGTTCGACTTGCTCACGAAAGCCTTGTTTCCATCTGCCAAGCGTACGAAACCGTTCGCAGGATTCTTGACCTCGTGCCTGTGGAATTCGTGAAGATACAGATAGCGCCCCCATCTTTTGAACCATGGAAACATCTTGCATCCCTTTTCCGTCAAATTTAACTTTGTAAGCCCGAGCTCAGCAGAACCCATGTCCCCAACAACTCCTCCGTTGAGGGAAAGGCATATGATTTGATGCCCCCAGCCTATGCCCACAATTTTCTTGTCTTTCCTGACCGCTGTGCGAACAAACTCTCGAAGCTTCAGAACCCACGAGTGAGTACCGGCCTCTGCTCGAGTAACTTGTTGAGGTGCCAGTAGGATATGCCTCAAACCTTCGATCAGATCGGGCGTGTTATTGAGAAGAGGCGTCATTCGCTCGTAGACATCTTTATCTGTCATTGGATTGCGACGGGAGCTTTCAAGAATCTCGATAAATTTGTTCCAAATCTCTGGTTGATCTGCGTATCGGGTCTGTAGAATGGATCAGAATGGCTTCGCAGCACTGGACCAACCTGCACTAAATCCCCAAAAGACAAGAAAGTCGTGATTGAGACTTGCCTTGAACTTGTTCACGTAAGTACACGCGTTGTTGAACTTAATGAGTTTCTGGATTGCTCGCTGTGGTTCACCTCCATAGATACTGTCCACTGTTCCTCCGCTCAGAACAATCAAGTCGTAATCTAACGGATCAGGATAGCTCGAGGCGACAGTGGCATCGTGGAAGTCTACGACGGGAGCGTAAGGGACTCGAGTCCAGACCCAGGCAACATTGATTGCCGATATAAACGAAGTTCGTACTGCGCTATGGCAGCCATTGTCCAGCACCGCGATTCTGAGAGGCAGATTCGCAGCCATGGCAGCAGTCCAAGGGCTCGTATCTTCGACTAACAATGCGCAACCATCCAAGCCCACGGCCGTCCAAGGTGGGGGGAGAAGAGTGGTGTCGCTTTTGTGCTGGCGCGGGTACTGCTATCGCAGTGAACTGGAAACCTAGGGTGCTGCGGATCGTGAAGGCGTAGTATGACACTGTAAGAATAGAGCTTGTTAGTGTGATGGTGATTGTTAGTTTGGGGTAGCAATGGGTGAAACGCTAGGGACGGCATCTTGTTTCTCTTGAGTTGTGTCGAGTTGAGGAGGAGCGAAGAAGAGAAGTTGAAGATGATGATGGAAAGAGCCGAGGTCCGTATTTTTTTTTTGAATCTGGTTCGTCACCGTTGGTCCTGGGGGTCAACTCAGTTCGCTTAGTAAGCAAAACCCCCCTGCTCTGTTGTGCTCAACAGTGCTCTTAGAGTTTGCTTCGTGGAATTGGTCTTGACCAGTTGACATCGATTTGTACGTGATTTATGTAATATATCATATAACCTTTACATTATTCTAATAAACAATGAAGACTGCTCATGCTTTAGGATAGCTGCTCCGTTAGAATACCCAACTTAACTTGAATCTGAGCAAAGGGCTCGTGCTACCTCGCTTACCCAGACTCTCTAACTTGCTTTCCAGGTCAATACCTCTTCCTCATAAATCCATTCAGCACATCATGCCAGACCCTGACCCTACCAGTACCACCTCATGTAACCATGGAGATCCATAATCCATTCAACACTCCCAGCGGTTCAGTCTCTAGCAAGCTCAAACCTTCGGCTGCAAGGGCTTCCTTTGCCTCATCTGCTTCATCCTCGCGGTCGGAGTCTGTCTCTTCCTCTGTTCCATAATGCTGTCCACCCCGATATTCTGGAGACTTTATCTTCAGTTTGACATCATGTCCTAGACCGCCCCAACCCCTCGAGATCTCTTTGCAAGCCACAGCGAACACCTCTTCTGCATCGCTTGAACCGCCATCCTCTCCGGCTGCATTCGAGCTGAACTTCATGGCCCATTCCGACGAGTCAGAGTACTTCGAACTGGCCTCTGGGGCGGTGATGATGTTCGCATGGGGTGCACCCACGGATAGGGCAACATTCAAAGGCGGCTTCAAGGAACCGGATACGCTGGTGCTCTTCGATTGGGTCACGTTATGTTCGAACTTGGCCTTCTGAGCGCTCATGGTGCCAACGATTAGGTAGACTTTGTGGCCAACAGGACACATATCCAAAATCTCCCGCCGCACCTCAGGAATGGCTTTCAATGCTTCGAAATAAATCTTTTCGCGCTTCAGACGTCGGGTTATTATGCGGGGCGATTCCACAGTGGTTGTGCCACCCTCAACAGAGGTAGTTGCGAATGACAAAAGTCCCGAAAGCTTTGCCCGAATGCCATCGTTTCGGGAAGCCTGCGCCTTGAGAATTGCGTCTGTGTCGTACTGGACGCCGAGCAAGAAAGATTTGAATACCTCGGCGGTCACGCTCTCGGACGGAGAGTTGGGCGTATAGTCGATAGTTGGGTCCTGGTACCGTTGAACAACCCGCCCGAGAAGATGTGCGCTCTCCGACGCTGGGAGACGGCGTTTGAGGAGGAAAAATTTGGGTTCATAGGAATGCGACGACATGATACGTGCTAATTCTTACGCAATGACAATCCCCCCCCCCCTCCAACTGGAGATGATTCTCTTTTGAAGTCGTCTGTATTGATCGTGCGAGGCAGCCCGTGGCGTTGGGGCTGAGACCGGGGCTGAGCAGCCACCAGAAGTTACGCGCCAGCCTACTGCACATATTAGTGGATAGTCTCGGAATGCCATCAAAAAAACGAATCCAAGTCGTCGAACGTAAACCAGACTTTAATGGTTCCAAGAAACAGAAACATTTGTGCCCTCTCACCAAGTGATTGTCAATATGTCGTTCCGACTTCGACTCAGCGACATCGGCTCGATTGGGGCTGATATCAAAAACCCCTTCAAGTGGGACATCGAAGCCAAAACAAGCTTAAGATGTGAACGGCTTACACTCCATGACCCTCTAGGGCAATCGGTCGAGATCAACGAGCAATCGGAGAAAGCCTTGAAGTGGTTTATGGAGAGCTACGCCAGTGAGCCTTTTGAGAAGACTAGAGCCGATCTCGCGACCGAGATTCTCGCAAACTATGGTCGAGTCCTGGCGGCACAGATTGTCAAAACTGGTCTGCTGCCCAAAATTGGCAGCATTCGCCTGGAAATTGCGTCTAAGGAACCTAGAGCGGAAAATTCTTTGAATTGCAAAGAATCGACTCTTCAACGTTTGCACTGGGAGGTCCTGGTTAGTTGTTCAACCCGCCGCAGTGTCTCGAATACATGTCAAACAGGCATACTGACGGTCTCTTAGGAAGATGCCAGGCTGTGGCCAACCGAATACAGCTTCAATAGTATAAGTATAATTCGATCAGTTCTCCGGGATAGTGGGGACGACGATATCATCGACGCTGGTCGCTTCAAAGGAAAGAAATTCAACATCCTATTGGCCGTCTCTCGCCCCGGAAAGCAGAAGGATATGGATTACCAACTTGTTTCCAGGTCCTTAGTTGCCATCGTCGAGCATGTTAACAAGTTGAGGCCGGATTCAAAGGTCTCACTCACGATCCTCCGCCCACCAACATGGTCTGCATTTAAACAAGAATTACAAGATCATGACTATGATTTGGTCCACTTCGACATGAAAGGTAGTGTCCAAAAAGACTCAAAGGGGCATACTTCGTAAGTCTATATCCCTCCCCATCACTTATCAGCTGTCTTACTCTAGTCTTATAGAGCTGGCCTAGAGTTCTGCAAGCCTGACCCTATCAATTCTCTCAAGATGAAAAGGAACTTTCGAACTGGAGTTGAAATTGGCAAAGAACTTGCCCAAGCAGGCGTCAAAACTATCATCCTTAACGCCTGCGATTCTGCAACGTTCGAAGCATCAAGTGCTGAAAGTAACCTGGCGGAGGTGCTTCTACGCTATGGCACTCAACATGTGCTTGCAATGGCGTATAAGATTGTTGAGGAGGCTGTTGAGATATTCATGAACGCTTTCTACCAGTCGTTGCTCATCAAGAAAGCTTCTGCCGAGGAAGCCTCAAGGATAGCACGGCTCGCACTGATCAACAACCGCCAAAGGCGGGCAATGCTCATGTACAATGTGAACCTGTCCGACTACATTGTGCCTGTGTTCTACACCTCCGTTAACATCTCGAGCCCTCTTATTAAAACAGAAGATATCAAGTATGGCAACACAATTTCGTCATACCTTGACCAGGCTTTGAACTCGATAAAACATCTCTCGCCTTTCGAGCGTCCAATAATCGCACCACTTGACTCCAGCGATCAAGCCTTAATCGGCCGTGATATTGATATTCTCTCCTTGGAGTTTCTCCTATCCACCTCACGACAGATCCTCTTGCACGGCCAGGGTGGATGCGGGAAGACCGAATTCCTTCGTTACGTCTGTCAATGGTGGCACTCTTCTGGCTGGATCAAAGGCTCAGTATACATTGACTTCGGAGACGACCACTTTTTTTCGTGGGAAGACTATATCGAGCAAATGTGCGCACAACTTGGCATTGGGCCGGGTGAATGCTCCGAAGCAGCAATTATTGACAGACTGTCTTGCGGGAGGTATCTTCTCGTTTTTGACAGCGCCGACGCTTTTGAATCTCCACTTCGTCTCGAGAGACCATTTCATATGGAAGGAATGGCAGCATCGCTGAGATCACTCCTGGACAGGGCTACGAACGATGAATCGATGGCCATTATTGCATCTCGACTTGACACCACCAGTATTGCGAATATCACTTCAGAGCGCCAGAAGTTCCATCTGCCTGGTCTTTCCATCCTAGATTCGGTTGTTCTTCTTGAACGACTGACCTTCGATGCGAACACAAAACCTCCAGAATTGTACCATCGCCGGGACAATGTTGACTTCTTACGCCGTGTTGCTATCCTTTTAGAAGGAAACCCGACAGCTATCCAAATGATTGTCCCTGCGTTTGAGAGATTCAACTATGACGGAGAAGCTCTCTTCAATAATCTTCTGTATGATGTAATTGAAAACCCTTCTGAGGAGAACTGGAACCGATCTCGCTTTTGCAAATCAGTATCCTTTGCTATGATTCTCCCATCATTTATCGACTTCGACGAAACACTGATCAGTGCAACCCAATTTGCGCCTTTCTGGAACCTCATGCCTAAAGATTTGACCATTTACTACTGGTTCTTCTATCTTTTTGCCTCCAAGTATTATCAGGAGGCGGCATATGCCAACTGGATCTCGAAGGAGTGGCAGGATATTGTTAATAATAGCCGAATGGCGCGATCTTTAAAAACCCATTGGTCTGACATTGAGTCAAAGCTGATCAGGGTGGGCATTTTGCAGCATGCCGTCGTCACACGCCGCGATGGTAAACAGATACCTTGCTACCACGTACATCCAGTCTATACCTTGCTCAGCCGAAGTACAATGAACAAAGCGGCTTGGAAAGAAGCTAGATTTGCTCATATTCGACAGGTGCTTCTCTGGAAGCCTCGCATTCGAGGCGAGTCCTATCAAAACGAATGGATTAGTGTATCTTGGGATGGAATGGAACAAAATGAAGACTATCTTCACAACAAGACCGCGCAAGCCATTGGTTGGGCACTTCAAGACGGAGACCATGAAGAGCAAGTTCAGCGGATGGGCGTCACAATGTTCTCGCTTCATTATAGCCATTCCGTCGGTTCTTGGTGGACGAGACCCCGACACAGACGACTGCTCATTCCACTTATCCGCAAGTACTTGTCATATGTTCACGATATTACGAAAACTCGTCCTGCATCTGTTCCCACCTCGTGGGACCTGAGTTGCATAATGAACTATTCGTGGACGCTCTATCAGATTGAAGCTGATGACACAATACAGTCGAGCAAAGCCCCAATCGTCAAGTCTGCCCTCGAAGTCGCCGATACATGGAAAGCCCATAGCCCGCCTGGACAGTCCCTATCCTCGTATGATGAGGTTACTTGGTTCCAGCTTCGATTCGCCGAAGCAAGCACCACTGAGCGGTCCCTACGTTTGCAAGAAGCGAAAGAGTTGTTCGAAAGGAATTTAAGAGATGACCCAGCAACTACTAATACTGAGATGCTAAATATCATCAGGCGCTGGCATTTGCAGAATTTGCAGAACTGGGCTGCATGTGTGATCAGGCTTGCTGTACGGGACGGCAGGATAAAGAAGGAAGATTTTGATTCTAGCATGCAGACTATGTCTAACTTTATGAAGCCAAAGGGCATGGTCGCTGCAATAACGGAGGTATTCTCTCAGCATGCGGAAGAAATCGAGAATTTGAAAACAGGCGAACATCTCGCAGCTGCCTTGAGTCTGGAGAAAGAAGCAGCATCTAAGTTCGGTAGCTTCGCGAAGAGCATCATCAACTCACCAATGTTTGATGTATTTGCGGATCTAAAGGATGAGATCGGCACTTCACTACTTAAGTTTGCAAGCCAGATGTTGGAATCAAAAAATCCCGACTTCGACGCGCGAACTAAGCTCAACGATATGGAGTCTGGACTCCATATGATGGCCGGCGATTCGGCAGCGGCAGAACGGGTGATGAATTACTCTTTGCAGAGGGAGGCTCCCAGCTCCACCAGCTCCACCGGCTGGGAAAGTCTTGCGGAGTTACACATGTTCCAGTACGGAATCGCAATGAAGTCGCCTGACAAGCCCGACTATAAGAAAGGACTCGCGCATCTTCAGGAGTGGTGGAAGCTGCACCAAGGAGTCAGCATGTGGAAGCAAGACCAAGTCTGGGGGCTATTGAAGCTTGCCACCTGTTATCACGGGGTTGGGCAGATCGTTGAGGCGGCCCGAGAAATCATCAAGTGCATAGAGATTGGGCAGGGCATGGGACCGACAGACTGCATGGATGGCAAAGTGGAGAATGCCCATAGGCACATCTATCAAGAAGTTGTTAAGCTTCATCAGCTTGACGTTTTCCTGGATGCCAACGTCCTCTTCTCGCGGAGTCCGGCGATAGCAGCGCTGTCGCTGAAGGAGAGGTTGCAGCTTTCCCAGATCATGAAGACAGCGCACGAAGTTAAGAGAGCTGATGACGAGCTAGAGGAGCTTTTTGAGGAAATGCAGAAGGCATTTGCTCCTCTCGGGGTGGATTTGGGTGGAGAGAAGGACATTTCCAGGTTGGAAGACGGGGGAAGAACGAGCAAGGGGGCAGATAATTCCTGGCTCTTTTGAGGTGAGAAGACCAAAAGCATCAATCGAAGCCCCAATCTCACTGAGGTAACAGTTCCGCTCTCTCGACGGCTTGCAACTCAGAAGAAAGGGGTCTTATCGGTCATGCACAAAAGACAGCGAAAGGAGCAAAACAGTAACAAGAAATTTCTTCAATTATCAGTCCTCGTCATCAACACCTCTAAACTTCTCATCCAAAGGCCCTTGTCTTGTCCAGATGTTCATTCCAAGCTTATATCCACTCGTCACCGGCAGCCCAGCATGTATTGTCGCCGCATCTCCAGACCCATCCTCCATCAAATTCTGCCAAAACACCGCATTCCCAGGCACCGGTCGAAATGTCACACCATTATCCCACGGCTCATCACAGTCCAGGAATTCACACCATCGTTCATCATGCGGCGCATTCAGCACAGGAAAGTTCGTCCCTCCACCAGTCAAGTTCCTCGCCGCAACATAAACGAAGAATGAAGTCAATCGATTGCCGCCAACATCGGGTGTCATGCGCTCTGGCGCAGTGAACCAGTCGGTGTGTAGATGGTATCGTTCGTCGTTGCCGTACTGCACCAGCTGTAGTGGCTCTAGGTGGGAGCGGGGCGTATCGAAGCCTTGGAAGAGGAGGGCTCGCGACTCGATGCAGCGGACGATGGGATCGCGAGCCACGGAGGTGGACTGTGAAGTTCGGGTTTGACGCAGGCCTTCTTTCCCGGATTCGTCGGCGACAAAGGATTGCTTGAATGTTCCTTTTCTAGGAAGAGATTAGTGACTGAGGAGCAGAGGGGAGAGGGGAGCTTACGTGATTTCTTGGAGGTGCGATCGCTCGTCGGCGGTCAGGAAGTTGGAGATGTAGATTACAAGTGGTGCTTTTGAGAAGAGGTGAATTGTGTATGGGGGATGTGTGCAGCTGTAGTCCGTCAATGGGACTTGCTCAGAGGTGCCTCGAGCATTGTTGACAAAGAGTGCAAGTAGCAACAGAGAGAGAGTCTTCAAGGAAAGCATCATGAAAGTCATCACCATTCCATAAAAAACCCAAAGGACAAAGAATTAAAATTCACGAGAAAGCTTCCCCTCCATCTCCAAATTTCCCCATCGCTCAGGTCATCAGGTGAGCCAAGATCAGACCTCACCCCAGCAATCCTGCAACGGCCTCGGAATCATCGCAGCAATCAGATCATCCGATTCCCTTCCTGAGACGCTCTTCTCAGCCTTCTGCGGCTTCGCGGAGCAATGAGGTTGCAGCATGCAAGCTGACAGGAGCTTCCCCTGCTTTATGCATGGCGATCAGGCGTTTCGACCCCTGTTGTGGCGCCTTCGGGGGTGGGTTTCAGGGGTTGACGGCGGCTGCCCCTCCATAACCTTCTTTTTTTTCTTTTGAGGATGGAAGTTGAGTTGAACGATGATTTCTGACAGCTTGACGATTTTTGTTAATCGTTAAATTTATCGGGCAGAATTCGCATAATTTGTCTGCGATATAAAGGACATCGACCAAGCTTGATTTGGCATTAGAGAAAGCTTCGGAACCCCGCAATTGCATGCTGTAGCCCAGATTTTTTTTATCAACGAAAAATGTTGCCCAGAACCCTTCTCGTCTGCCTGCTGGATATTATAGCTGCCAAATCAGCACTTGGATGGAATCATGTATCTAGAGCCAAGTTCGAGTATTTCGTCAACGAGAAGGAATTGGCTTTGGTTGCTTGTGAGTCGCCCTTCAAGCTCCCCAGCTCTGGAGAGGAAATGCTAATAGAATTTTAGTTGTTGCGGTATGCTATCCTTGCCTTTGTAATTAGTCATATTTGAACGATGCTGATATATGAACTATGGCAACAGCCTTGGACGTAAGTGGCGCTACTTTGGGGCGATGGAGAGGGAATGTTCACTGACCAACTTTCTAGAGAACCCAGCAAGGGACTCGAGGCGGAATGGCTTGCAGCTACATCGCAGACAAAATATCCTCTCTTGAGTGTTGACTGCACAGCGGAAGCAGATCTCTGTCGAGAACAGGGAATTATCTCATACCCCGCCATTCGAGTGTTTGATGGAAGCGATAAAGTGAAGAGGTATAGAGGCCCTCGGAAAGCTTCAGCGTAAGTCAACCTGAATACTACCTACTCCAAGATGAAGCTGAGAAACCTTGCGATTAGAATCGTTTCTTTCCTAAGCCGCGCAGCCTCTCCTGTGCTCTCTACTCTCGACCAAAACAATATCACGACATTCAAATCTGCAGACGACGTCGTTATCATCGCATACATCCCAGACGAAGAGCAGGCACTGACATCGGCCTTCACCGAACTGGCCTTTAAGAATCACGATAAACACACTTTCGGGATTGTTTCAACCAAAAAGGTTGCAAAAGCCGAAAAGATACAGATTCCGAGTGTTGTGGTGCACAAATCGAAGGAAGGAGAGCAAGAAGTGCTACCTGGTCCATCCGGAATCGATGCTCTAGAAAGGTTCCTGGAGACTGCTACTGAGCCTTCGATTGGGGAATTCACGAGGAGGAATGAAATGAAATATATGAAAGCAAGTCTCAGCCCCCATCAAATCCAAAAAAATTATACAGCTAACCATCGAGATCCAGGCCGGGAAATCACTCGTCTATTACTTCGCGTCAACCTCCCAAGACCGCGAGACCTACCGCTCATCCCTTCAACCCTTAGCCAATAAATTCAAAGAATACCTCAATTTTGTCACAGTGGATGCCGTAGAATACGGCCACATGCTCCCTGCTCTTGGGCTTCAAGATACCGGGGCCCCAGCATTGGCGGTGTTTCACCCAATGTATGGACAGGCATTCCCGTATGATCAGAGGAAGAAGATTGTGCCTGAGGCGGTCGAGGGCTTTGTGATGGATATTGTGCAGGGGAAGGTGCAGCCTTGGGGCTCTGAAGGGGAAACTAAGCATACAGAGTTGTGATTGGAGATTGCGGAGAATTTGATTTGTCGTTAAAGTTGAGACGGAGGTGAAATTGGCGGAGGTGCAGTGGAATAGAGAACAATGCCGTTTTTGGTGAAGTTTCGGACTACTTCTTGACCACCGTCCTCACTGATTAGCCAATCTACGAAGGTGTTTGCGAAGGCTCCATTCTCAGCATTTGAGGAAACTAGGGCGTGAGCTGGGTTTAGCAACGGATCGTCTTCCTCATCTTCTCCAGTCTTCTATCCAATAATTAGCACTAACTGAGGTGCAAAAGAATAGAGAGTCATACAAAGACCACCAACTTCTCCCTAACCCATGGCTCCACAGACCACCACGTTCCCTTATCAACCAGGCTGTATTCCCCAAGCAGAGCAGCCACTTCAAGAGCCCTAAACGGGAACTCGATGTAGGTGTGATACCAGCTAGAACGCGGATGTGACCAAGGAGTCTGTCCGATCGCTGTCCAGAGAGAGGATTCTTTGATGTTCGCTGCTGATTTGTCGTAGCGAGAGAGGAATCTAATTGGGGTTGGGGAGCTCTGGGATGAGATGCAGGCGCGGAAGAGTTGTGTGAAGAGGTCATAGATCGAGGATGAGCCTGAAGTAGGGAGGTTTGCTGGATTGGATGTTGGTCCTGTTGATATAAGTTCAGCAAGATATTGTGAGCTTACGGTTTAGGGGTGAGGAAAATCACGCACCGACGAGCATCCAGTGATCTCGCCAGATGTATTCTCTGCGATCGGCGATACCTTGCTGTATGGCAGTCTTCTCAGCGACGGGGTGGTACGTGATGCTCATGTCTACAGCTTGGAGAGCAAGTGAGTTAAAGGACATGGTTGTGTCGGAGGCCATCCATGCTACTGAAAAAGGTGGAGATCCCGTGGTCTTCATATGCTGCTTGATGAAGCCCTCTGCAAAGGCCCGAATAAGCCCTGATTGTCCTGCACCGCCCGATGCTATCCGCAGCTTTATGGGTGAATCTATGTCTGGAGCTATACGATAGACTTCTGTGGCCTCGATACAGTGGGGTGGATGGTTGGGTTTGAGGGATATGGATGCCATGGTTAACTGTGGTGCCCCGCTGAGATCTTGATATAGAGAGAATCCAGAAGGAGTTATAAAAGGCAGGGATGGTGATTGACTCAGAATATACGGATCATGCTAGATGACAAATTATTCGCTCTTGAATCATGTCGAAATTCATCTCATTCCAGATGTGTACAGAAGTCCCAAGTTGTAGCTATCCCACTTCACGGCTTTTGACGGCGAGTGTCCAAACGTGGGTAATTGACCGGCGCCACTCTGAGAAGCGGGGTTCAAGCCTCACGGCTGGAAGTTAGCTAACTGCACTTCATTAGGAGAGGGTAAGCTATGTGAAAGCTGTATCTATTTTTGGTATCTTGTATATATTCTATTCGAAGGTCTCTTCTTGTAATCTTATAAACATATCTGTTAACCTCTATCAATAAGTATTACGATGTTCCCCTGAGATGCTCGCTTAACTTCAGGGGTAATTCGTTGCTAGCGAGGCTGGCAGCGCTGTTCGTCGGGCAAATGTACCCTTCCAACTTAGTTACATCAGTACTCTAAGGAACACCTTCCAGCTTAACTTTATAACCCATCCCATTAAGAAGGATCTTGATCTTCTCCTTTCTGAAGAATTGCCAAAATGTTAGACAGCACCGAAATCACGGACAAACTAGTCCTTATAACTGGGGCATCAGGTCAACTTATTTCCCTTCTCTCATTCCATACTTCTTCTTTCTTTAATTAATCCCTAATGCTGGTATTGAAGGTACAGTTGCCTCCCAAGTTGCCTCCGCAGGCGCCCACATTGCTCTCACGTACCCTATCAACATCTCTAGTCGCCAAACCCTCGCCACATCCTGAAAACAAGCTGTCCTAATCTCCGAATTTCGCACCATAAAGTAGGTTTGGAGCTCGAAGCGAGTATCAAGATGTGGCCCCAAGATGTGAAAGCAAAGCATCGTGCTGGCACCGATATTCTGGTTAGTAATGCTGTGTATAGAAAAAGGATTAGTGAGATTTGGTGAGCTGACCATGTAATTTATGGTGGTTTGTAGCGGCCAAGGTGCCAATTTCGGGAACACCAAAATCGCGCATCGTATAATCGCCACCTATAATAAAGATCGCATTTTAATTAATAAAAAAGATATATCGTACATGTGATATCTATCGGGGAATGACGGAAAAGAGGCCTGGTATAATTCTCTGCACTGGTGCACTGACGGCAAAGCGTGTCGCTAATCCGGCTACATCCGGCGCCTGACAACAAAAGACCGCTGATTGCTGCAGCTGGCTATCGGATCGAATCACCAAGAACAAGGGCGACAACCGCATCATTTCTATTTTCTCAACCTATCAATTCCGACGTTACTCGCACGAAAAGCGATTGAGCCTGGCAATAAAGCAGCCCAATACCCCCCGCTTCAGAATACTCAGCAGTTGGAATTCAAACATTTCTTCCAAGATGACTTCGACACAAATTGATCACATTGTCCTTCTAGTTCCTACCCCTTTTTTTGAAGACCCTCCCGCCTGGCTCACCGCCAACTTCACCATCACACCAGGCGGCTACCACAATGGCCAAGCTTCTCGCAACAAACTCATTATTTTCGCTGATGGCACTTATCTCGAGCTCTTTAACTGGTACGACACGCCACCACCCCTTGACGACGAAGGCCTGCCCATGAGATTCTGGGGCCCCAAGGAGGACGGGTTGATTGATTTCGCACTGACGAGCACGACCGTACCTGCCGAGGAATGCATTGACACAGTCAACAAAAGGTTGACAGAGGAACCAGAGAAAGATGCAGGTCTTGGCGTCAAGTTCCAGGAACCTATTGCTGGATCTCGAAAGCGAGCTGATGGCGTGGAGGTGAAGTGGAAGGTGACACGACCCATTTTTCATGATGGAGAGAAGACGCCAAATCAAACTCTCTTTCCCGGTGGAAGAATCGACGCTCCTTTCTTTTGCCACGATGTCACACAAAGGACCTTTAGGGTCGCCTCCGATGACAAGACAAAGACGACGCATCCTTGTGGTGCCACCGGAATTGATGCATGCGAAATTCTCGTCCCCCAGGATCTGTTGGCTGAGTACATGACGCTCTACTCCAAGACCCTAGGTTCCAAGCCAATGGTAAACCCTGAAGATGCAGGTGGAAGGTCGTTCATTTTCGATATTGGTGTTCCTCAGGGAACTGGGAGGGCAAAGGTAGTTGTGCGCGAGGCACGGACCGAGAAAGACTTGAAGCGGATGGAAGAGCGGGGAGTAGGATTTTCTGATCTTGTGATAGCTACGACTGAGGATATTACTGGTGGCAAGCGCTCATTTGGCTCTGAAGGTATTGAGTCAACGATCTGGCTGGGAAAGTCTCTCCCGAGCCAAGGTTGAAATACATGATCTATCGAGTCTTTGGGCATGTTTCTCTTGGACAAGCAATACTACTTCCTGTAACTGAAAATCTATAACTTTATGATTAACCTATAAGCATATTAATCTCACTATCTAGTAAAGTTCCACAACTTCGATGCTACTTCGCGCAATCGCATCATACCTCCAATTATATTTGCACTGGTAGCAAAAATTAGTGCCACTTCACTAATTGCTAAGATTTCTGTGATAAGGAAATATTTCCTTTAAGCTTAGGTTGTAAATGAGAAGTTGTTACTTTGAAAATCACTGGTATTTCGTCAACTCTTGAAGCGGAAGTAGCTTTGAACCAATCCAAAGAATCAAGTCATTGTTGCAAACACTGCAGTAAACATAACATTATTAACACACCACGTAGTAGCTAGTATAACTCTATCAACTTCCGCATTAGCCTTGACTTTTAATGTAAGGGCTAGCAAGAATATCCTTCAAGAAATATATGGTTACTCGAGTGGCACAACATTTGAGGGGTGAGGTGTCATTCTGCATGCAGCTTAATAATCAAAAGAGGGCATTAAGGCTGAGCAGAACATAACTCCACAACGCTTGAGTTCCGTCTTTCAATCTTCATGCCCTATTCGTCGTGTAGTCTATTGCTTATCCTTTCACGACTACGCTCATTAATATTTCTGTGCCAGTTCATCGTGCTAAGAGCTGGAGGCTATGTCTACACCTTACCACTACACGCCACTGGATGAAAAGGCTCAGGAAATTCGACTTCTCACTCTGCTCCCCGGGCCATTTCCAGCGAGAATTGACACCAAAATTCGGATCAGCTTAAAAATTGTGCAGCTTATCAGAGACAATAGCCCTGAATTTGAAGCACTCTCTTACGCATGGGGCTCAACGGAAAATGCTCTCGAAATCCTGATTGAAACCGAGTCGGGACCTCACTTTCTTATAGTCACGCAGAATCTCTATGATGCTTTACAGCATTTACGTCATGAAAGTCAGCCACGCGTTTTCTGGATCGACGCAATCTGCATCGACCAGCAGAACATGTCCGAGCGCAGCTCTCAAGTCAGGAGAATGGCTGATGTATATACTTTGAGCAAGAGGGTGGTGGTATGGCTGGGCGGAGAAGCTGATGACAGTTCCCTAGCTCTGGACTGCATAGAAGCTCTAGGTGCGAAAATTGAATATGATTGGGAGCGAGGGAGGATTAATGTGACGTCGCGAGATCCATCCGACAAGGACTTGGCAGACAAAAACGAGCCCTTGCGGTATGACAGGCGAGAATTGACTGCCATTATCAGATTATATGAGAGAAGTTGGTTTGAGCGATTATGGTAAGTCTCAATTCCGCGGAAAACAATGTCTAAGTTCGTTCGAGCTGTTTAATTTCTCTTGTTATGATAGAAGCGTTCCTTGAGGGTAGACAACTCATTAGATACATTCTCACCCCCTAAATCTACTGGTTGAGACAGCGCTAATCTAAAGTATCGGGATTTAGGATATGGCAAGAGATTTGGTTAGCAGATCTCTCATCTATCTTGGTCTGCGGAAAGCGCACCCTTCTCTGGGCTACCTTTCGCAAAGCATTTGCTTGCATATACATGAAGCCAATTCGGAACGCAATTCGACCATCAAGCGAGTACTACAATCTCATCTATAATCTGTGTAGGCAAACAGGCTACCGATCGTTTCCAACCTTACTACGGCTCACTCAATGGGCTAAATGCAGTGACCCTCGGGACCGTATCTTTGCCGTACAATCCTTACTTTCCCCAAACGATCCAGTCTTGGGAGTTCACCCTAACTACGAGAAAGAAGTATCTGAAGTTTTCATTGAAGTTTTCTTGGCCTATTCAAACGAAGTTAAACGGCTAAGTCTGATGTCAATGTGCGACCTTGCTCTTCAGGCTGTCGGATTACCCACATGGTTCCCAAATGTACGTCTATTTGCCGAAACCTTTTTCTAAGTTTGTTGCAAGCGCCATTCCCTCTTCCTTAGCCTCACAGATTGTTTCAGTTGGCAAAAGGAATTTATGACTCGGCTTTTTGCATCGTTGAAATATTGCCTTACTGGGCATCGCTGACGAGGAGATTTAGTGGACTACACCGCAGCTTAGAATGTCTATTGCCAATGCATTCGCTTCAGGAAGCTCAGCTGCTATATTTGAACTTAAAGAAAACAATGGCTTCCGGGTATGCGGTAGAACCGTGGAGACTATCGAAAGTGTTGCACATCACAACCTATCCTTTTCCAATGATGTTGCCCCTGGAGACGATGGACATTTTGGGACAACGATTCACAAGATTGCATGCCAATTCCGCGTTTCTGGTGATCAACTCGAATCTTTCTGCCACGCACTTGTTGCAGGCTTTTTTGATCATCACACGTATCCTCAATCCAAAGCTCCAGCCTTTGCCTCAAGCCTGGTGCCTGCAATGGAACTTATCTCTAAAATCATTGAAACACCCAACATAAACACCTATGATCTCTCTGCAAGTGAGAAACTTTACATCCTTCAAGCGATGAATATGCTCCTTAATCGATCAGTATATAACACAAAAGGTGGAACCTTTGGTTTGGCACCCAATTGCACAGAGCCTGGTGACATTGTTGTGGCTCTCTTTGGGTTGAATACTGCTTTGATACTAAGGCGGACCGATGGAAATACATAAAAAATTGTTGGCGATTCGCACTGCCAGGGTTACATGGCTTGCGAAAGCTTCCTGGGACAGTTACCAAAAACACATAGGCTGGTATGGGTGTCAAATGAAATGTCTGCAGGTTCTTGGCCTGTTTATCTCGAGATAGCTTCAGGTGTCCTGAGTGTTGAAGACCCTAGGTTAGTAGCACTTCCTGCTGGTTGGAGTTTGAAGGATCATGAGGACAAACATTTGTACCAGTTGTTCGTGAACGAGGATAGTGGAGAGAGCAGTGTTGAGGATCCCCGACTTTTGCCCGACGCATTGGCAGCACGCGGCGTGAACGTTCAGTATTTTGATCTTATCTAGTTTGTAAAAGATCTAATTATTGGACTGATATGCTTCAGTTTAAGCTGAAAAGTGATGCAAAGATTCACGAGCATCAGCATTCGGCCGCGATTCGCGCCCGGTAGTAGCGTCAGTCCCATCATTCTTAGGCTTCCAATTCCTGCCATTCGAATAAGATCTCAGATGCAGGCCAGACAAATGAGAGGGTTTGCAGATCTTTTGACTTGCTAGGTCTCACTGTTGTGGTCCCTGGTAACTTGTAAGCATGCACGCTTCGTATATCTTACTCCCTTAATTAGCGGGGAACCTGTAAAGCTGAGTATTGCGGCTGATGCATGCGTGCATAGTACGGTGCTCTTATTCGTCAGCCAATGCTTTTTGTATGAATATCCTTGGCTTCAATGTCGTGGTGCTTATTCGAAGATGTCAAAGCATAGAATGGATGACTCGCAATATTTCCAAAACAGGCCATTTAGCGAGCATCGCAGTATAATGGAATTAAGTACTTGCTCACACCCCTAACAAATATCTATATAAGAATCCAGTCTTTCCCACGGATGGGGAGTTGTTTTTGCACAACATTTCGTGACCTCATCAGATTTCATCTCCTCTTATACCTATTGATTTGCCACTTTTCCATTATTCCTTCTCGGAAACGTCTTTATAATCCGTCAAGATGGGTGAAACTGAGATTTCCGTTGGCAGCTTCGATGGTGCAGTCACGACACAGGAGTTGCAGTCATTCAACGACTTCGTGGCCTCACTGGAACCTGCCAAAGATAATATTGGCAACAATTGGGCACAAGGCGACAGTGGCGAGCAGACCAAAGCCATGGGCCTGATCTACCTCATGACAAACCAACAGGCTACACTCGATCAGATGATTCGTTTCTGCGACGCCGTGCTATCAGAGAGGAATGATCTCGCACCTGCGCCCACCGGCCAGCATAAGATTTGGACTGGTCATATTGATCCGGTCTGGCCCAATACCCTCACCACTCCAATCGGCACCGGTGGTGAGCAAGGCGACCCAGTGGGACACCTTGCTAGTTGTGCATATCTGATTCTCAAAACCAAGAGTCTTTACAACAAGAAAGTTACCATTGGCGATCCTCACGACTACGGCGACACATACTTGACCCGTGCGAAGAAGTACCTGGCGGAGGCGGACTTTTCTATGGAACATCATATCCTAGAGTCTCAATTGGATCTGTCCAATGACAACAAGATGTACTTTGCTAAAGGCGATCCTTACATGGGAGGTCAAGCGGTGCCTTGGAACCAACAAATGATGTTCAACTATGCTTTCCAGAATCTCTGTGATGCGCACCGTATCCTGGGTGACAATCCCACACTCTTGGACAAGTATAAAGGGATAACGGTTGCTAGTTTGGCATGGTTCTTCAGTGGTGGGGGCTCGGTGATGAAGAAGGACAGCAAGGGCAATGAGGTATACGACTGGAGCTACGTTGTTGGGGACAACAAAGCGGAGGATTCCAACCACGGCTCGTTAGACGTGGCAGGATTTGCACGAGCATACATCTCAGGTGATTACGGCATTACCGCGGATCAGATGAAGACTTTCGGCAACATGTTTGTGGATGTCATGACATTGGGTGCGAAGAATTATGCTGGAAGAGTGGACGGTACTTCTGGCAGTGGCCATAGCGCTGCAACGACTTATGTGCGAAGTGGCTATCTCTTCCTTGCTGAGTTCAGGTCTGATGCCTATGAGAGCATGGTTTTGGGGTCCAATCTTGTACAGAATGGAACTACGCAGAGCACTGATGCCTTATCGAGATTTCTTTGGGTCAAGAACCAACTTAACAAGAAATCTTAAGCCAGGGTGGAGACGATGATGAAAGAGCGGCAGAATATGGTTTTTCTTTACTTATTCATGCATCAGAAAATGACTTTCAAACGATGTGGAAAATGTGAAAGTAGGAGTGATGGGCAGGAAAGGGGTTCGCTTATTTTGTGCTGTGCTAAGTTTAGGGGTCGTTTTCCTTCCTCGACTGGAAGTTTCCATCTATTATTTTATATTCCCGAGCTCTTGGTTAAAAACAAGGCTAAATTTAGCTTGTCTTATTTGTTTATTGTGAACAAAATTTTATTCCGTGTGACTCGTGTTATCCATTAAAGGAGTAAAGAGGCCTGAGATGAGGCGTTGGAGGTTAATAAGTCTATTTCATTTCACTGATTCTGGTTCACTAATCTAAGTCAGATAAAACCGCTCAAATGGCCTCTAAAAGAAGTCAAAATTCAGATTACATAGCATAAAAACGGGTATTCATTGGTCGGGTAATTATTTTCATTTTTTCTTAGTCACAGAATGTGAAAACTTGAATCAAAGAAAGTAGCAAGGGGGGTCTCTTTATCTTGGGGCAGCCAAAAACGATTCGAGTCAGGAACCGAGTTTTTGTTCTGCCTCTACCCTAAAGTTGTCCTCTTGCTCATCTTCTCTCTTCACCAACTTCTCCATCTTCTTTTTGCCCTTCAACAAGCACTTCTTCTCCTTTTTTGTCATCTTTCGATTCGAAAAACCAACTCCAGCTTCAGTCCCAATCGTGACTATTCTCTTGAGCTTTTCACGCTCTTCTTTCGATAACCGCGGCTTCTCCGGTTTCGCTGACTTCTCTTTCTCCCCCTTACCTTTGTTCTGCTTGTTCTGCCTGGCCTTCTTGTTCGAAGAATCGGCGTCGGGGGCAGAGCTGCGAGAAGGTTTCACATCGAAGGCACTAGAGGGGAGCTCGACGTCTGAATTATTCGCAAAATCAGACATGGACTTGTTACTTCTGGGAGACATGGTTGCTGTTTTGGGGTGGCCTGTGGGTGATAGCTAATTTGACTGTAGTCTGTTGCTATTGTTTAGTTGTTGTGCGAAAGTAGAAAGCGGATCTGGTGTGTAATGTCCAATGGGGCCTTCAGTTTTGAAAAATTAAGATTTATATAAGCTTGACAATAATACTGTTCTTTGGTCTGTTCATTCAGATAAGGTATGGATGCAATTGTTCCAAGAATTCTCTTTCCGAGACCCTTCTTCCTGGTGAGACACTGGATCGTGGATTGTTTCTCTCCTTGTTGAGCATATCAATTTCGGACCAATCATGACAAAGTAGTCACAGGATTTGTTGTAAATTGCACTTTCAACCAGTTGGATAAGTAGTGGTAATCCATTCGTAATCCATTTAGGGGTGTTTCGCTTCTAAAGCGAGATAAAAAGTGGTATTAATATCAGAACGATCTTACCCGTGGTCTGGCAACGCTCAGAAACAACCCAAACTCAGCCAAATCGCCTCTTCCTGATACAAAATTTCCATTGACTTTGCTTTAGCCACCTTGGCCACCCTCTCGCTCTTCTCCAAAACGTCATCTATAGTCCTCACCGGCGCCGGAAGAAGGTCCTCCCACCAGCTTCCACAAGAACCAGCAACTTGACAGTACGCCACGCAGAATACGAGGGAAAAAACGCAACACCAAAACCTCGTAGTCCATCCTTTGAGCATTGGATGGGGGTATGTCAAGAAGACTAGCAAAATAAAGATAAATGCCAACCAAGCAACAGAGTAAATAGTCGAAATGTAAGACAGCGTGTCACTTATATACCAAACTCCACGCAAGAAGTATATAAACAAAAGGTACGAGATTAGAGGCATGCAATACGCGAAGTGTAAACCCGTGATTAAAAGGTTGGATATGGAATTTATGCCAACGGTGTTAATGCTCAGCATGAGGAGAGCTTCGTAGATGGAGCATCCAGCTACAAAGGCTACGGCTCGGGCAGGAATCTTGTTCTTTTGAATATACGCGGCTGAAGGATGACCGACGCCGGGGGAGGCCGTGATCTGGTTTCGTCAATATGTGTTTCTTATGACGCCTGACTCTTTAGAGTGGTCTTGAAAACTTAGGTGGCGGGATCGGGCGTCATTACTGTGTGACTTCGGTAATATGGCCAATACTGCCCCGTATCGATAAGCGTAAAGAGGCTATGTCACCTCAATCATCCTGGGCGATCTCACACCTTCAAATATAATCGCATTAACGTACGTTGCAACTCTTCGCTCCTGCCCAGGGCACGACATGCAAATCAAACTGGCTCGAACGACCGGTTTGTCAATTAATGGCCTCCCATCAACCTCTCGATGACCTCCTTGAAGGATGGAGAGCTGGACTAGAGCAAAAGATGGTTCACCAGCATTGGCTCCAGAGCGATGAAACCCCCGAAAGAACAATGTTTGCGCCTCTTGATCTTTCGAGAGAAGTACTCGAGTCAGAGCTCCCTCGTCTATTTTTAGAGTCTTGCATTAATGACCCATCCGCGAAAGTCGACCTTCATATCCCGCTCAGCAAAACCACGGTGTTTAGAGTGATCGCAATCTTGCTGTGTATTCACTACCCGAAAGAGCTCCTCCTACAGTTTTGTCGGAGATTGATCATGGACTACCATTCATGCATCAACGATTCGGACCTCCCCCTCAGCGAAAAAGCTGCAATACATTGGTTTACTGATCGACATGGAAAAGCCTTTTCTCTGAAACAATACGATTTTTGCCCTGTCATCTTAGAAGAAAGTCGTGAAGTCGAATGTGTAGATGTGAAGGAATTTTGCCGTTTGCCATTTCTCGGTCACGAATATCTTGGACGAGGCTCATCCGCCATAGTTTTCAAGGTTCTAGTTCCCAAGGGTCATTTTAAATTCTCCAATCCGTCATATGGGTACAACTCTGAGGTAAGCGCCGCCTAATCTTCTCCGAACTACTTGTTGAACTTGTAGTAGATTGAAGTATTCGCATGCAAAGAATTTCGGTCTACAGGCAACCTCAAAGATGCATACATTTTAGAGCGAAAGAATCTAGACATTATCAGGAATTCATACAGATCTCAACCGCACCCAAATATTCTGTTGGCACGGGGTAGCCTTCTACGAAGATCAACATACATTCTCTACTACGACGTTGCAGACTGCGACTTGCAGCGCTACTTTACAGATCCAGCGGCACGAATACCTACCAAATTTGAAGACGTTCATCAATTTCTCGGTCATTTCTGCGATCTTGCAAGCGCACTAAGTTTCCTTCACAACGAATTAACAACTCCCGATGGCTCCGAAACCTTGCGTTTTGCTCATCTCGATCTGAGGCCTGCTAATATCTTGGTTTTCAAGAAATCAGCACTCACGGAACGGGAGCTTTGGAAGATACATGATTTTGGCATTTCCCGGGTCAAAAAGACCCACCCTGAAGAAACGGGATGGCGAAGGCTCTTTCCTGCCATAGCTGGAAATGATACTGCTTCCGGTACTATCAACGCCCGCTCAGGGACTTTTCTTGGCCCAGAAGCAAAAGATTTGACCGAAAAAGGCATTGGCAAGGTAAAGGCAATAATTGATGTCTGGTCTTTGGGTTGCATCATAAGCGTAGGATTGGCTTTTCTGGCCGGAGGGAGCATAAGCGTAGAAAAGTTTGCAGAGGAACGTGAACGTCGTGCGGAGTCTTCTGAGGACTGTTTTTTCGTCAACAGGAAAGGGAGTAGGATCCTCAATCCAGCAGTTTCTGACTACCTTAAAGTGGTACGAAACACCTTGTCGACTGGCAGGGACCCAGATCCTACAATAATCCAGCTTATAAAACGCACAGAGGATCTGGTCCTGAAGAGGCTCCTGATACCGGATCCAGGGAAAAGGAAGTCAGCGAAGGAGGCCCTTGAATTACTTAAGCAGATTCTAAAAGATGCTCGCATTCGCCCTACGAAAAATCAGCTCATGCAAAAATCAGTCATCCGCCGGGTCGCAAATATACTTGAAGGCAAAAGTTCTGATTCTGTGGAGGGCCTGACGGATCCACCGAAAACATTTCAGCTGGAGATTCCGAAACATTGTACACAGTGCAAATTTTCTCATTGCGGCAATTATCTGGCATATTTTTCCTTGGAATCCATAGCTTTCTATGTGACCAAAAGGATTTTGATGACAGATCCCTCTCGACCAGCTAGAGCATGCCCCAATCGGAACGCCCGTTTGGCTCGACCCGGAGAGATGCTGAAATGGCGCGGATTTGATTTGAGTTCAAGATATCTGGTTGCTTTTACCGACAAGCCCTCCTTCGATGTATGGTTCTGAAAATCCTTTCTGATTCAACTACTGATAATTGCAGTGCTATATATACCAGCATACAACGCCAAGAAGACCTACTTCTCCGAACGAGTCTTTAATGCACCCCTCATACCACATCAACCCTGAAAGAACATGGCCAATTTACCATGCCAGCATATCCCCAGATAGCAAGTTTCTGGTCACAATTCTCAAAGCTCCAGATGAGTTTCATATTTACTTAAGCAACATTGAGGACGTGCTGTCTTGGAGGGATGAAAAGCTGGCGCCAATTATATCGCAAAACTCGTCTCAGCTATCGCCGTTTCCTCACTTACCGTGGAAGAATATGCGTTTGAAATCTAATACTGCTATCAACCAATTTCACTCATTGCGCTTTTCGATGGACTCGCAGCTCGTGGTCTTGCTGTCTCAATCAGATTCTCCCTCTGGGCTCAACAGATCATCGATATTTTATGCCTGGATTACGGAGAACGGCACAGCCGTGAGTCCACACCACAGAGAGCGGCCGCTAGTAAGCGATTCCATTGAACAACCCTTTGATCTAGGAACATAATTATCTGATCAACGAATAGGATGCTCCTGAAACATATGAGAGCTGGATGACAGCATTCAATCCAATAACGCCGGAGCCGTCAATTCTTTTTGTAACGTTCCAAAACGTCGTGTGGAAACGAAGCTTCATCAATCGTCCTAATCAACATGACACTACCCTAAATTGGCAAACACAAGAGTTAAAAACGCAAATACTTGACGTATTACCATTTCACTATCAAAACGATTGTCACTACATATTCATTGGACGCCATCACGGAACTGTTAGAGCTTTGTATGCACGAGTAAAGAGCTTCGAGAAGAAGAACGTCGGCAACATACACTTTGATTTCGACCTGGATCTAGAGTGCTACGATTGGGTTCCCGGTAGGGATGCTGCAGCTACGCTTGATGATGGGATGAGATTTTTATTAGCGAGGATGGATGGATCAGGCTTCTTGCGTTTGATATCTCGTCCTCTCGCGGAAGCCAAGCCTCGGTCAAGTATGTAATTTGTGTAACGGCTGTAATGAAACTACCCGAATTTTCCGCCTTAGTTCACATGAGCCTTGTAGCCTGGTATCGTGCTAACGGCTTTTTCTACGTCGAGTGCATCGAGGACCTCGCCGGAAGACTTGTTGGATTTACCCTGCTGTGATAAAGACCACCACCATAAGCCCAAAGTAACGATTGTTAGCACTGCCGCAAGACTGAAAAAAATCCATAGTCTAGGAAGAGATAACTCGAAGAATTGCATGCCGAAGAACGTCTGGGAAAGTGATACTTAGTTAGATGTACCCCAGTATTTTGATTTGACTTACAGCAACAAATGAAGCAGGCAAGTAGGCCAAAGTCACAATTGTAATGACCTTGATAGATGCGGAATCCTTGACAGAAGCCTCTGCCATTCGTACTATGAGCCCATTTTGGGTATGAGATGTAGATTCCACAATAAACTCAGATAAGGAGCTGCAACGGCGTAGAAGCACAGAGACATTAGAATGGTAGGAGTGAATCATGGAGGAATATAATGCCAGCTGGGTCTTATACGGACTTCCAAGAGATAAAGAACTCGACATGGTTGTCTCCAAAGTGCTGAACAGGAGATTTAGTGAGGAGAAAATAGCAGGAAGCGTAGCCAGCTTATTCTCCAAGAATCGAAGATTAGTTATGGTGTCGTATGAGACCCTTGGCAAATCTTCCAGCCTTGCTCCTAGAGCTGCATTGCTCTTGAGGATAAATTAGTGTTTAGAGTTTCCTTCTCCAAGTGGGGTTGAGAGTATATACCTTCTTCAATAATTCCATGTCATAGTAAGTCATATAACTCCTCCAATTGTTTAAGTAGCAAGATGAAAGAAACAAATGCAATACTATCGGGTAGTGTTGCAAAGACTTCACTGCACATGGGTTATTCAGGGCAATAGTCAGGCGTTCTTGAGCGACTGAATTTGGTCGGCAGTGGAGAAATATCCACAAGGAACGACTTGTCGACTTATCATATTGTTGATACACTCCAAGCTGACGGATAACCCATGACTCAGTCCCACTTGCGGCCTTCTTCTTACATTCTGGATATTTCAAAACGTATGCTAGTTCTAAGAACGAAGGCGATGAGCGTGATGCATACCCAGTAGGTAGGACCTTCACTAACCAAAGACATGGCCTGTATTCCTCTGTAGAATGGGCCCGCACAATGCTTCTTCCACTGAATTCCTCTTAGATGTAAAAAAAGATAGGATCGAATCATATTCGGGCATAATATTGTGGTGTCTCTTGATATGATCGAGGCAAAGAGAGTCGATGGGTAAATTGGACCATGAGTTAGGCTGGCAAATGTGACTATTTAAAACTTAATTTCTTTACATTTTTAGGAGTATGGAAGAGCTTACATCGCGCGAATTGAAGTTCCGCTGTGGATATTATTATCGAGGTAGTATTCAAGTTCATCTTCCCCGCGAAGGTCTTCGGGAATTGCTGAAACACGATCTAGGTCCTTTGATAAGTCTATGTCACAAGCGCTAGTAGGGAGAGATATTTATTTACTTCCATCTTCCAATAGCCAAGTATCGTGTATATTGATCGCAATGTCTTTGGAAGAATGCACCGGGGCAAGCCCACAAGGCTCTGGTACCCAGTATGCCTCTTCCCCTGCAATTGCTTCGGCTCCATGTCCTAGGTTAGGTAGCTTTTCCATTACAACGTGAGGCAATATTGCGAATGAAACAGTTGGTCTTAGTTACATTCGATTTGAAATAGATTAACGATATCTAATGATTCATGAGGAAGAAGTTCTCAGTCGAATATTTCAGTTGTTCAACTTAGCGAGGCTCCCCGTTAGGCTTATCAAGCCACTAACATAACTCGTAAAGCCAGCGAACACCTAGGCCCAAATTCCAAACACCCTTTTAGCGCCCCGCATCACCTCCATCTGCCGGTAGTTCCAATGTTGGCAACTGCGTGGGTTATTCTAGGGCTCTCCTCATCAAATGGATATGGTTATGACCGAATTATCATCAGACTGGTTGCATTAACAATTGAATGAATGCCGCAAATAATGTGTTGGATGCTTACTCGAGCTGTTCCTATTTCCAGGTTAGTATTAGGTTTGATAGTGTCGCACAAGGTAAATTTTGAGATAGAACCAACCTGGGTCAAGGTCTTTGGGGCCAAGAAGGAGATGATGTCATGTTGCATCTGTGTTCAGAGGAATTTAGTGTGGCTCCTATCAGCGAAATGCTAACATGGTCGACGCTGGCCAGTTGAATAATCAAGGTGTTTCTTACATGAATGTCGAAGCCTTTTGGGTTGTTCTTAAAGAATTCTGGATATTTGTACTTCGGGAATTCTATTTCAAGAACTGCTTTGACCGTTCGGACATCAGAATACCGCTCCTCAATATGTTGTCTCTCCATGTTCGTCCCGACACTTCGGCGAGGGAAATCGAAAGGCGTTTGCGGTCAGACATTTCGACGAAACAAATACACGTCCGCCAGGCTGGATTTGCAAAGCAGCAAGGGTACCTCTTTCAGTGGCCCCATTCTAACTATCCTTTCCTGCCACAGCAACGTATGGAGTATTGAGTAGAGGATAGGCATACTTTGCGATGATGACTGCCTTCGCTTGGTGGCTTCTTCGCTCGCCTCACTTTTTCTTGGAGGCGTCACTTGGCTGCAAGGTCACATCCTGTTTCTAGAGCCAAGTGTAGGCAACAGACCAATAGTCAACGTAGGGTCGAGGCCGGGATCAGCGAGCATGCAGGGGTCGTTTCCAGCAGGTCAATCGCGTCATCTCAAATCGGTGAGCCAACAAGGAATGGCAAGGCTGGCAGTGAATCAGCCTTGGCGTCCTCATCCCACAGCCCGATGCCGATCGGATGCAAGGGACTGACATAAAGGTAAAATAATATTTTGTTATAGAAGTCTAATGATGTCTAATGATATAAGAAAATATAAAGAGCTCTTATATATAGATATAGAGGGAGAGAGAGAGAGAGAGAGAGATAGGATAAGGTACGTTGGAAGAAAGCAGTAATTAGATATTAAGGTCCTCAATTTTGTGAACTACTTACCATATTAGCGGTGAGGTATATTTCCCGGGCGGGCACACTGTTAGGCCAACCCATGAAAGTAAACCAGGACTCTAAGCCTCGCCACGTGTTTTCTCGAACAAAAATGCCTCTCATCGTAATCCTCCCTAATTGGATACCGATGAGTGCAGCTGTTTTTGTTCATTCCAGGCCCCATTCTCTGCATGTTTCATTTAAGTTCCATGGATCTTTGTTGTGTTCTGTATCGAGTCGTCATTCCTTGCTAGAAAACGTCTACTTTGCCATGATGGATTCCCAACGCCCTCTCTCAAGCCATACTAGCAGTTTCGAACCATCATTTTTACAGGATATGGGTAGGGGTTTCAACGAAGACTTGACATCAGGCGCAGCTCAGACTGGCGCAGCCAACGGCTCTTTGCATGGGATTAAACTATCACAACTGCACCCCTCCTCCGTCCAAGCGAACGGCCACATCGAATACATCGGATCCAATGGCGAGAAGACGAACGAATCTTCCCCTCCGAGCTCTAGGCACAGCATTGATGAAGATGATCCAAGGCGCGCGGTCAAGTAGGTGCTTCCCAGAAACTTATGTTGTGATCAAAATCTTGCTTATTGCATTGGCTAATTTTCGCTCTTTAGTCGGGTTCTAGAGTGGTACCACATATTTGTCCGAGCATCACCCCCTGAAAGAACAGAGTGGTACTGACGGCCGTCAGTTTATTGCACTCAGTGGCACAATTGGCGCCGGCGTGTTCATTTCAGCGGGTGAAATACTGCGCTTAGCCGGCCCAGCGGCATTGATATCATCTCTTGCCATTGTTTCGATACTGGCATGGATGGTTATGCAGTGTATCGGGGAAATGCTCTCTATCTGGCCTATATCTGGAGCTTTAAACCGATTCGTGGAGATGTTCGTGGATGAGGAGCTGGGCATAGCTGTGGGTGTGGCATACTGGTGAGCCTTTGACTTTTCCTTAGTGGTGTGACATTATCTATCTTCATAAGGGTGGTATCTGTAGTTCTTTCGCTACACACAAAGTGATATTGAAACTGCTTCGCGAGAAGATGCTTATATTAGCAGGTTCACCAACGCAATGTGCTTTTTGGTTATCTTGATAGGACTCACGGAAGAGATGCAATATTGGTCAAATAATGCTTATGTTCAAGGTATCGTATTATTAAGCGTTCTCCCCAGTATAATCCTCTTGGTAAACTTCTTTGGAGTAAAGGTGAGTAACAACCATGCACCCTGGTTTGACTATGAATATCACAGCAATGAATTAACTTACTCAAGCCGTACGCATGGATCGAAGTCATCGGCGGCGTCCTTAAGTCCGCTTTTGCCTATATCATAATCATTGCAGTGCTTGCAATTATCTGTGGAGGTATGCTCATTGTGCACATATTTACCCCTTTGATTTATGAAGTTAACCTGCTGGTGCTAACCAAGACTTAATATACAGCTGGTAAACCTCAAGACAGTGTCTCACAGAGTAAGATCCCACTTGCAAATTCATTGTGAGCGATTCTTGCTTGTAATCTGTCTAATTCTTCGTGTCTAGAATGGCACCCAGGCCACTATGACAAAGATGCAGCCCCGAACCACGCTATCGCTTTCATGTAAGCATGCCTATTGGAAAACTGAACTACGGACTAAGTAGAATAGCATGTGTCTGCGATTAGCCGCGTTTGATTTCGTTGGGATAGAGATGACAGCGGCAACTGCACTCGAAGCCAAGACTGATATTACTCGAAGCAACCGTCGGCCTATTGCGAGTATCAAAGTCCCAGCCACCATGCTTCCAGCATTTCTAGGTGTCACTTATACGATAGGGGCTATCATGATAGCACTTAATGTGGATTCGACTTCTTGCAGCCTACCTTCCCAAGTTTCCGACTCAACGTCTTGTAATGTCTCAATAAGTACAATGACGGGGAAGTTCAGCTCATCATCTGTCTTCGTACAGGCAGCTGAAGCTTCCGGCATTTCAGGGCTCGCAACTACTTTCACGGTTTTCATGCTCTTCTCGGCTATCACATCCCTAAATACTCAACTATATGTGGGATCCAGAACCCTCTTCGGCCTTGCAGATAAATATCGCCGCCATTGGATCGGGTATTTTGGTATTACGTCTCCAAAAAGAAGAGTTCCGATACGTGCAATCGTTGCATCGGCTGTGTTTTGGTTCATTGGTTATTTTCGGTTTATCAAATCGGATTCAGGCATCCAGAACTTGAATACGGTTAGTGGCTTCAAACCACTGGATAAAGCAAGCATAGCTAATCGAGCTGTAAAGTTCTTTAATATCGTATCCAATATGGCGGCAGTTTCGTGCATCACAGTATGGGCATGCGAGTGTCTGGCCTTTCTTCGATTTTATTACTGGTAAGTTCGGTCAAAAAGGCTCGTCCATTCATCTTTGCTGATTGATCTCCGCCAAGCCTTTCCAGACACCGTGACGAACTCAACAACGAAACAAGATTACCAAGTCCCTTTCGACGCTTTGTATTCACCGGCCCTGATGTTAATTATCCGTGGAGATCACATATGCAACCTGCGACAGGTATCATTGCCTTCGTCGGCTGCATAGTAATCCTCACTGTAGTTAACAGTGCCCCTTTATGGTCCAAGTTCCAGTGGCAGATATTCCTGAGCAGCTTTCTTGCTGTGCGTACTTCCTCTCCCTCGCATTTGATTCACAATCTAACTTGTTCTGATAAGCCCTTTTGTTTCTTTACCCTAGTACTGGGATTGAAATTCCACAGATATGGGTTTTCTCACTGGATATGGGGTGTGAACTTGCTTGATTATGAGAATGGGTTGTTTCCAATACTAAAGAAATTAGAAGAAGTAAGCGGAAAGCCATTTCTGGCAAGCGTCAGGGTTGAAGATTGCTAAACAAGCTGGTTACTATCGGAACTACATACACCTCGATGGATTGTAGCCACTGGTGTGTATTTATTGCAATACAGTTTATCAAGTCATCTACCCTTGGAGGTAGGAATACCATCTTTCGTTACGGGTCAGGATTTGGCAGCTTAAGGATAGAATTGAGACTGGGACACAGCCACGGCCGTGGCCACATAATGTCATTTCCTTTGACTAACAAATTTGGACGAATTCATTACTCACGCATTGAGATAAGAAGCTTTGTTAGAGAGAATGAGATCCAAATTGTGGCATTATTGTGGGATGAAGTATTACTGGTCTATCGAGTCGGCACGCCCCCACGTCTTCACCCACACACACTGTTACTGGCCAGTAAAGAATCAAGGTTAAACAGCCGAAACTGCACTCAACCCAAAGTAGGTGAGGGGTCACAGAAGAGCCTCATAGTTGCGTTAGCGCGCTGATTGCGTGCGGTGTTTGGGTTACATATGGGTCGACTTCTCGTTTCGGCATGTTGTCAAACTGCCTGAGGATTGAATCAAATCGGATGAGAACACGGCAAAGTCTATTTGGTTTTAGCGCAAAGCAGCTCCAATAGAATTCTTGTTGCTTGCAGGCTTTCCTGATTACCAAGGTTATAAACGAAGATGACTCTAAGGCTTACAGGCCATGGAACGAAGGAAATTTACTCGCAGAAGCAGGCATACTACCCTCCCTAACGCATTGATAGCAGTACAATCGAAAACTAACATGGTTTGATATACAAGATCCCTATCCTTCAACCGGGCGACGTGCTTGATATTGGAGGGGGAAATCTTTCCAGCACACTGAAGGAAATGCTTGAAGCTAGACTGCTGTGCAAAAGCAATGGGCAGTGGCTTCTGCCTTCGCCATTACTCTCTGATGACACTGGTCTGAAACTTTGGGCTCAGATTACCCACTTGCCCAACTACTACCAGACTAGAGACGAAATCCAGCTTCTTGAGCACAATTCCCAGGAGGTCGCGCAGCATATTGTGCCTGGCTGTACTCTTCTTGATCTTGGCAGCGGGTATGAAGTCCTTTCCATGACCATATTCTGACCCAGGTTCTGATTTATTCTTCAAATAGAGACCTTCGCAAAATTGTTCCCCTCCTCGATCAACTCGAAGAGATGCAGATGTGCGTCAAATACTTCGCTCTCGATCTTTCAAAAAGAACACTCGTTGACGGTATGGCACGGCTTGCTCATAAATACAAGTTTGTACGCTGCTTCGGATTATGGGGAACCTTTGAGGATGGGTTGAAATGGTTTGAGCGGGTACCTGGACCGAGATTCTTCTTCTCTCTGGGTTCTAGCTTCGGCAATGACTTCTTTGAGAGTGCCGTGGCGCGACTCATGCCCTGGGCTCAAGCTATGCGTCCTGAGGATCGCATGCTCTTAGGTATGGATGCTACAACGGACTTGAGAGTGATCTGGGATTCATACCACGATTCACAAGGACTCTTCGAGAAGTTCATGCGCAATGGACTCATGCATTCCAACCGCGTGCTGGGCCATAGCTGGTACCGGGCTGAAGACTGGGATGTGGTTGGGGTCTTCGAGAATGACCCGATCATGCATCGCTTTGTGTTTCGTGCTTTGGGGGAGGTCGTTTGTCCGCTCTTGGGTCTACAATTCACGAAGGGCGACGAGATTGATTGCTATGAAGCATTTAAGTATGGACCTTCCATCATGCGACAACAGTTCAAGCGGACTGGCTTAGAGGAGATGGATATTTGGAAATCACCCTCCTCTCGAATCTGTAAGTGTATTAGCTCTTTGTTCCCAAGCTCTAAAGGAACGAGTTATTGATTTCAAAATGTAGATCAGTACCTACTCCGTGCTACTTCTAAGGAGTAAGCACTTAATTGAAGGATGGCCCATGAAGATGCAATTGCAAACAAGGGAAATCATCTTCGAGCAGGAGATCGTCTTCAGTGCCCTGATCCGCCAATATCCCTCTTCCTCAATTGCCTTTTTGTACACTTTGTACAGACAAATTTTCACTATTTAAATAACATCTATGCAAGACCATTCAAGATCCTAGGCCAGACTCAAAAGACCAGAAGTAGTTGTTAATCGATCTACCATCTGCTCCCACCATGGCGTCCTTTGACCAATTGGTCCGTCGAAGTCATTCGCATCTTCAATCAGTTCGGTATCTATCCATTCCCAAAGCGACTTCAGAGCTTCCCAGACAGGTGGAACGCTCTGCTTAAATATCAGCAATTGCCTCATAATTAGTGCCAAGTTCATTCAGAACACTTACAGATCTGCACCCTACCCCAAGTAATACATTTTCAAACCAGTCGCGAACGACCTTACGGTCTTCTTCAATGTAAGACACAATCCCCATGATAAATATTGGGAAGAAGGGTGACTGAGAAGTAAACAGGGGTCCGCTATAGGGCATTCTCTCGACGCATCGAAGCAAGATATTGAGCGAGTCTCTTACAGCAGGATGAGATCGCGGTCGCCTAAAGACTCTGCATTGAAGGTAAATTTGCGCTGCTGCTACCCATGTCTCTCCTGTAAGCTCCGTGATTTTGGCTGGACAATTTACTTGACCATTGGTATCGAGGACACAAGAAGTCAAAAGTTCATCTGCTGTATTGTAACCTGGGGAGAGATCAGACCATTGATGGAAATTTGTGAGTCGTGCTTCAAGCTTCCTCGCCCCATGCGGGAGGATCATGGAATCGGGTGACTAGGACAAATTAGTGATTATTGGAACAATGGTCTAATAGAAAAATTACCTCATTCATGCGAGCTGCAAAACGGGTGATTTGGGCGTACGTATGTAATAGCTTTGGACACACTCCTGTCGCACCATGGATTTTTCGCACTTCAGTTTCAGTTCCTTCTAAGAGCCATCCGTAAGTACTATCAGTTTGATCGATTTCCAATGGCATGACGGGTTGAGCAATAATATCAACGTAAGCTATCCAGTTTGCGTTGGAAATTCTGGCATTACTGGCTTGCACATTTTCAGGATTATAATACCGATATCCTGGGTCTGACGCGTCTAAAATCCTCCGGGCTACTCGAGCTCCTTCAAACCATCTTTGTTCACGGTCTTTGGACCTCCTCAGCTCCCAATTCACAACCTAATGGCATGTTAGAATATAAGAGAGCATATAACAGCATGCGACTTACATCGTCAGATAAGAGTAGGATCAATGCACTAACAATGGGGTCGTCTTTTCCCACTTCCTGAGATTGAGGATCTCTCAAAGCGTCACCCATTAGCTCCACAGCCTTCTTGTAGTGAAAGTTTGCCCTATTCTGCAGTTTGGGTATAGGTCTGTAGTCAAGGACATAGGCAGCGGCTAGTGCTAGTACAGCATGGCTTACAAGCTCATTCTTGTCCGCAATGGGGGCAAGATCACAGAGCCAGAAGTTCGATTTTGATAAGAGAGTCCTGCCACCACAAAATGCTGTCAAATCTAGACGCACTAGATTAGTTACTGGGCTGCCTATACTGGCACTTGAGCTTACAGAATTTCAGGAGTTTGCTGTCCATGCTGTCCAGTTGGAATCCTCGGCCAAAGTTTGGTGGCAAGGAAGGAACATATTCTTCGGGGATGACATGCCGATCTTTGTGATGGACTCCGAGGGAAGATTGACCGTAAGCGGTGTTTTGAGCTCGTGAATGACTGGCAGCATCGTCCCTGGAAAATCTGAATCGAATCTTGATATAGCCATTCAGAGCGCCGTCTTCTGGTATGGATTGCTGCGGCCGCAGGGTTGGATGGCGGACAACCGCGTCCTCCAGGAATGGATTTGAGATTGAAACATCCACAATCCGGTTTTCAGGCAAAGGAACCGAAGGGAATAATTCAGGAAATAATTGCCAGATGTTGCCCTCAGGTGGGCTTTCGCTAAAGAAGCCTTGTTCTTGGCTGTCTGGTCTAGAGATGGTGACCTCCCACGCTAGCGAAGTGCTGTCTGGGTTCACATTAGTATATTGATCAATGGATTGCCAATACGCTTAAATTCTGGGCATACTTCTTTTTTGAAGGTTTGCTAACCCGCTGGTGTGGCCCACATCGTAGACTAGTTCAGTTTCGTCGTCAGGTAATGGGGTTATGTCATCGATGGCGTACAAGGCACAATTGGACCAGAAGTCATGCTCTTTCTGAACCGCCTCATGAAACGGTAGCCTGCTGCTATCGCTCTGAGTATGTAGTTGAACAGCGGTATCCTGAGACACCTTGCGACGCTTGCGAGGTGGCGAAAAGACCTCCATCGTTTGATGTTGTGTCGGTGAGGCGAGGATCCGATGTTTGCAGCTATCGCTTGCAAATGTCTGACTGACTTGGCTTGGGGCCCAGTCTCACGGCCTCTCCCGGGGGCTTACGATCTCTGCCGAGGCGGTGGGATATTTCCGGCTTCTACTCCTAGCAGTAGGAATCGTCGGAAGAGCGTATAGCTCCCCACGATGAAATGAGCGAGAGGCCCACTTAATACCACTCTGTAATTTGAACCGTTAGCCACCATTGCGCAACTTGTCCCGCAAGACAAAAACTGCTTCTTTCTCAAGGGAGCCTCACTTTGGCAATTGGTCACGCCCTGGGTGAGGCCGTGAGTCGCTTCCACACGACATGTCCGCGGTACTGAGAACGGCATAGTGCTGTTTTCTCTTTTCTCTTTTCTCTTTTCTCTTTCCCCCATCTCTCGTCACTTTTCTCTTTTCTCTTGCCCCACCCCCCACAGACCTTCTTTTCTCTTTGCTCCACCTTTTCGGCCGACGTATCGTCTCGGTTATCCGAGGCTAAGTTAAGTTTACACCATGTCGACCGATATTCTCAATGAGCTTTTTGTCAGCGCCACCAAATTCAACGACAGTCGAGACCCATGTCTGAACGCTATTATCAGACCAGCTCTGGCAGAACTCGCCTTATCAATCCCGTTGTGGGATGATGTCGGCTGTACGCTCGCGGAAATCGGAGACTTTCTCGTACGCGCCACAAGCATCCTATCAAAACTAGCGGAGCATGTGGTCTATGGAGAACATATTAGAATATATACCGAGATGAAAATCCAAGAAAGTGAAAATGATAATGATTTCTCCGAGTTGAATTTCTTAGACTACTTGGAAGATAAGCATAAAGCTCTGAAGTAATATACTTCAAGACTGTGTTCATATATATTTGAAGAGCTTCTACTGAAGTAACTCAGATCAATTGCATCTCGATTACAAGGAGCGGCAAGCCACGTCGACGAAGCCTGGAGGGAGAGCCCCAGCCCACCACAAGTCCCACTATCCCAACGCCACCGCGGGAAGGGAAAGGAGATATTCGTTCCTCACCAGTCAACCAGCACAGCCTCAGAATTGATATATCAGATGGACGGAAATGCTTGGCCTACAAGAGATTTCGAAGAAGATGTAACATCTGCCAATGGAGCCGCCGGGTCATCCAATGCCGATGGCCCAACAGACGACCGGTCGCCAGGGTCTGAGGGGTCTGCCCAGAGTAACACCAATGACCCTCTGGCTTCCCTTTCCAGTCGTGGTAAAGGCCATCATATTTGCCCACAGGGAGGCAGTTGCACAAAAGGCGGAGTTGGTCGTGACGGAGAACTTGTTGTTTTCGAAAGAAACTCGGCGTTCAAGTCAGTTTTGGCAAAATTTCTCTTCATTCATGCTATTAAACACAGCTCCTTCCTGATGAATCACGGCTCTGCTTGCTGGTGTTACAGCTGACAACATCATGGATAGAGCACATCTACAAAAACACGAGAAAATGTACAAGTGCGATATTCCAGGATGTACGAACAAGAAAGGGTTTGCTCGGAAGGACCAACTTCGGCGGCATAAAGAGAGTGTTTCCCATAGGTAGCGTAACATACAAGAATAAATCAATTAAATCACATGATACCCAATGAAAGCATGAAAGATGCATGGAAGTTGGGCTAGTGGGGAACTATATAATTGGCATGTCTATGCTCTGTTTGAAAGCTTGATTCGTGTGAGCTGTTCTGTTTAAGTCACAATATGGAGCTTAGTCCTACTTTTCTTTGATATGAGATATGGACTTGCATAGCTGCACGGCCGTTGTCTCAGTTTTCAATTTTATAGTCAGAGTAAAAAATATCCTATACAATGGGCGATTTGACACAGAAAGAAGGGCTGCAGATTCTGCCGTTCGTAGGTAGCGAGCCAAATACAGGATCACTGCCTTACAAGGCCATATGAGAAAAGAGAAAACATGCGAAAGGGAAGCAATGCCACAATGGGTCACTCACACACGACGCCAGGGGCCGGGTAAACCGCAGTTAGCCTTGAGACTCGACATCCTTTCGCTTGTTTGACCAGAGATTATCTTCGGGAGTGCCATGTGACAAAAGAGAAAACAACATCTTATCCAGTCGTCAAACTGCCTGGAATCACATCAACATCCCATCTCCGATCGCTTTGGCCAATTAGAATCCGATATAGAATGAGAAAACAAGTCACATGTAAGAGAAAGAGAAAACAAGAGTCATGACTGTCTTGCAAATCTCAGATAACTTCGAGAGTAAAACAACTGTTACCACCACGGGATCTGAGATGGGTTTCGCTGGCTCTCAGTGCAAAATCCACCATAGGGCGGCTCAGGAGCCTAAAATCATTCCTAGGCACTCATGTTCGAAGAAATATATAAGCCAGATAGATCGCCTTCGGATACCTCGGCCATCTTCATCACTAATTTGAACTATCTGCGCTAAATCAAAGTTACTCATCATGTCTCAGTTCCATAATCGGTTTCAACATGCAGCAGCGCAACAATCCCCCCTTTCCTCTTCTTTCGATGAGGTACAACAATCAGAGAGGACGACGGGAAGCCACATTTCAACTACGCGTGCATCCTCAACACGTCCCGTGCCTAGTCGAACGATATTCACCAACGGAAATAAGAGAAGTAAACGGCAGTCACATCATACATCCCCAGGGACCAGCAGCTTGGCGACGCAATCTTTGCGTGAAGAAATCGAAATTAACGGTAACGACAAAGGAAAAATACTTCAACCCACTTCGCGCAAACATGAGCATGTCGAATTCCCAGAAACAAAGCCTTTGTTCAATTCATATTCAATTGATAGATGGCTATCGGGACCCTCCACAGGAGCACTCATTCCCAGTTTGCGCATGGATACTGGAATGTTTCACGGCGAAAAGCTAGAAGATCACAACGAGAAGAACGGAGACGAGGGCGTTGCACCAAACTTCGATGTCGATACAGCTCATATTGGGTCATGGGATGATTATTGGTAGGTCTTCGCCTTCGGCTTGCCCAACGGTATCTGATCAAGAGCCTTGGAACTCAGACTGAGTGACCAAACAACTAACGTCACTTCGTAGGACCATGAAACGCACGGAAGGTGTCTTCAGCACAACTGCGTACCCCCATACGCTTGGAGATTTCCCAGCAACTCAATTCTGAAGCAGTGAGAGCCGCATACACACAACCAATGAGCACAGTCTCTACAGTGCTCAGCTGGCTCCGCGTCGGGCACCGACAGCCTGCACCTCGACAGATTTAGCCAAATTGAAAGCCGCACAAGCTGGAAAATCACAGCATCGGGATGCGCATCCCCGAAAGAGGAGCCAATGGGAATTTTCCTCGTTGCTGAGAGGCTATTTTCCAAGCGGTGAATGAAGGAGAAATGAGAAAAGAGAAAAGAAGGACGGAAGTGAAGGAGGGTGAGGTTAATATAATGTTGATATATGTACACCTATGGCTTCGTAGATGATATTATTGGCTTAAATACTCCGCCGATAATTGCAAGATAGAGAGAAATAGTCTATTTAGCATGTACTTGGGTGCATTTATCAATTCCGAATTGTCGATCCCCGAGCCTGCTCTCTGCTCGACTTTAACCCAGGCAGCCCAAAACATAAGTACGAAGTTCTTTCCACAAGAGAATAGACAAGTGTTCTGAGACTAAGGCAACCAAGCTCCGGGCCGCCTGTACAATGGACGAATCATTCCTCATTGTTGGGGCCGGGGTCTTCGGAGCCTCCACAGCTCTTCACCTTTGCCGCTCGAAACCGAGAGCAAAAGTCACGCTCCTTGACCGAACGCCTTTTCCAAACCCCTCAGCTGCATCACATGATCTCAATAAGATCGTTCGTGCAGACTATGATGACATCATGTACATGGAGCTGGCTCTGGAGGCAGTTGAGCTTTGGCGCAACGATCCCATCTTCAAAGACTATTACCATCAGACTGGGATGGCATTTGCAGAAAACATTGGCATGGGAAGGCAAGCTATCAAGAATTACAAGACACTGGGTGCTGATGTCCCTGCTGAGATCATCAGTCTCGAGGACGCCAGGGGTCGGTTTGGCGGTATTTTCAAGGATGCCAACTGGGAAACTGCAACGGAGTGTTTTTGGAATCCAAAAAGTGGCTGGGGAGAGGGTGAAGGTGCTTTGCGAAGTATTATCCAAGCGGCTATCGATGCTGGAGCTATATACCATGAAGCGACCGTCTCCACACTCTCTATTGATTCCAACAGAACTTGCACTGGGGCGCAAACGACAGACGGCAAATATCTAACAGCAGACCATGTTATTCTATCTACTGGTGCTCTAACAGCAAAGCTTCTCGCTGATACTGCACCCAATGACAAGAACCTTCAGGTCGCTGGCAGAATGGTTGCTGCTGGTGCATGCTCAGCAATTGCGACGTTTGCTCCTGAGCTAATGGATGATTTTAAAAAAGCCCCCGTATTCTTCAATGGGTTAAACCACACACATGGCAAGTGCTAAAAGTTCTTTCCTTACAAGAAGTTTCTAATCTTTCCCCCAGGAGAGAGTGTTCCAACCACCGCAGATGGCCGCCTGAAATTCAACTGTGAAGTCAGCTTCGAAAACAAAATATTCCACGAAGCCTCGAAACAGACGATTTCTGTGCCACCAGTTCCAGTAAGTCAAAGCACTTGGAGCCAGAATGTACCACAGGGCTTGAAAGAGGAGCTACAGAATGTGCTGTGGAATGTCTATGGGAAGAATTTCAAAGGCCTAAAAATTGATTCTTACAGAATGTGCTGGTGAGCATAAATCTCTTAAATTCTATTTTCAAATAGCTAACACACCTTATAGGGACGCCGTGACTCCAAATCAGGACTTTATCATCAGTTCTCACCCCAACTGCAAGAATCTCTATATTGCAACGGGCGGCTCGTTCCATGGTTGGAAATTCATGCCCACAATAGGTAAGTACGTGGTACAGATGTTGGATGGAACTCTAGACAAGGAAAAGACACGCCGTTGGGCATGGGATCGGGGTAATGAGGGTGCGGCATGCGTTATGTATATCCCGACACGGGATCTAAAGGACATTAAAGGCTATTCTGAGATGAGCTGTTCTTGACCGGAAAAGTAGCTCCATAGATGGTTGGTGGCAAATTGTGCGCTTAAAAGTTTTCAGAGTCTGGCTCTTTTAAGGAGCGTTTATCTCCCCTTCACTTTCATAAGGGCTTGATGTGATTTTAGTGCCACATAAAAATGTGCAGGTAAGCAAGAAGCGGTCAGTCAAACCCGGACTTCACATTACGTATATTTTCGGGTCCATATTTTGTACTTATTCCTCATATTTTAATGATATTTCCAGATGAGATGCTACTAGTGAGGTGCAAGAAGGATGAGAGAAGGGAGGCGGATGAAGAGGGAAGCAGAAATGCTTTTAGGTGAGTCATCTGTATCCTAAGACTTAATACCCAAGTCGCAGATTATGGTCACTGGCTTTCCATAATTTCTTTTCATTCGACGGAGAACTATATTTTTCGTTCGTAGGTAAGAAAATGAGATAATTATTTTTCACAAGCAAGATTTATTAATGCGCAAAAATCCATTTCTGGTACAAATGGATTTTTGTGCGAAAGATTAAAAACTACAATGGGCTGAGAAAGTGGGTACGAAGTGCGAAATTACAATGCAAGGAACGAAAGGGAACGGACTGCTCCACAAAACCCGGACAAATTATTCCAGACCATATCCCCGACAGAATCGGTGACACGGGGCTTGCAGTGTGTTCGCAACCCTTGCAGTGAGAGATGGCTGCCAGATGTGACAGACGGCCTGGGCTTCGTGAAGGGCGTGGACAAAAGGCGCGCAATTGACGAAGCGCATCTGTGAGGAGATAACTTCAGATTCTCCCAAGGGAGTGCATTTTCGATATTTCGCTTGAAGATACAAGCTTTTGGCCTCACCGACGACAATAAGGCCTCAGAAACCTCGATTTTGCGCTGGAGATTATCGTCGTTGACAGACTTCCACAATCCTGTCAAGCCGTCACCGGGAAATGCGACAACTTGCGCCGACAACGCCAGCAGCACGACTAAAAAGGAGGACCAAAGTAGATTCAGGCATCGCGACGAGAGTGCAGTGTCTCAAATGAGGCTCCTGTGAAGGAGATCGAGGCAGTATCGTTCTGCAGGAGTCAACAAAGACGAAAGAGAGACGTCGCTTTTGTACGGTCACTTCTCGATCACGTGCACCAAGCGCAAAATTGTCAGGGCATACGATAACAAGGTAGCCCTGTTACTTTCAACAATTTATATCTTTATTTAGTTCTAGAAGAATGTGCTGTGGGGTTTTCTGCTTGCAAAATTACAGTTTAGACAATCATGTGACGTTGATTCATCACGTGGGTCGAGCCTCTCAAGGTGGCGGGCTTTTTTTTAATGAAAGGCGTTTCTGTTCAGCTCCATGACTTGGCAAGGCAAGCAGTGTTTCATCTTACTCTTTACGGTACCGGTAGCTTCTCGAGGTCAATTTAAGCTCTGAAATGGGCGTATCTTGGCGTCCTTGGCTGCGGAGAAATAGTCGTTTTTCGTGGGGAGAGTATCACGATCTTTGATAAGGGTCGATTCGCGCTGGTGTCGTGAGTTTCTTCTACTTCAGACCTCTTATCGTGATCTGTCAGTAACGAAATACATTCGCAGCATGGATGACCGCTATGACACACAATGTCTCATCTTTACGGCATTTTTATCTGTTAGTTGGTTCTCGCTTTTCACTTCTCAAAAGTAGATCTCCCCCTCGATCCACCTTGCGGTTGGGTCCAGTGTGGTGTACGGCGGCGAGGGATCGAAACAGGAAGGTGGTTCAAAGCTTGATAATCTGCGGTGATCGCGGGCTGCACCCGGATTGGCTACCGGGCGCCGCTTACTCAAATCAAACCCATGGCGACCTTCCCAGAGCTTCCTCGCATGCTTCTCCTGCACCTAGGCCGCAAGTTTGACACCTTTGGCGGGGTATAGCTCCCTGAAAACCTACCTGTGCGAATTGGTCATGCTGTCACACCGATAGCCGTTGCCAATGAGGGAGCTCGCTGAGCAGTCGAGGCGGCCAAATACAGGCGGACACACAAAATAGGAAGGCGATAGGCAATCGGCGTTCAACACCGATCTCCAAAGCTTGCCTGCATTTTCGTCGGATGGTCGGACTCGAGGTGGCCTGTCATGGCAGTCATATTTAGCTCGCGGTGTCGGTCGCGTCTGTCGATCCAAACTTTCTTTTCTCTTAAGTTTGGCGTTCAATCTCCTTATTCTACTTCATGACAAGCACTTTCTTCCTTCGTACATAACCTCTATCACAAGTTCTCTCAGATCTCAACATGTCGGACATTGGGGAGAAGCCCAAGTCCACAGATTCTCCAAACTCTCCGGATGAGGTGGTCGTCGCACCCAGCACATATATTAAACCCCAAGGTCGCAAGCCACACGACCCCGATGTCTTATTCGAAGAGTACCACTATTATGCTCTGAGAACTAGAGAAGAAGAGGCGAACATTGAAGCCCCTAAGACTGATTGGCGCGAGATAATCCTGCGAAAGAAGAACCCAGGTGGCATCGAGGGCGCTGAGGGCACGGCACCAGTCTCGCATCTGACAGCAGAGGATTTTGCAAATCGGGACCACAGACTCGAAATCTCGGACGAAGAGTGGACAAATGCCAGCCGCATGTTCAGAACCGCGTCATGGGGAGCTTGTAGGTCGAGATTGATCTTCCCTTCGTGCTGCTCTTAATGCCTTTTTAGGTTTCTACCTGATTACCACTGATATTCTGGGACCATACGGTGTTGGTTTCTCGATGGGTACTTTGGGATGGGGTCCAGGTACGTATCTTTATTACTATATTATGCACGAGCACGCCTAATAATTGGACAAAGGAATCGCATTGTACACGGTCTTCGGCCTCATGGCTGGATATTCTGGATACTTGATCTGGCACACCTTCCTCGGCATCGACAGCTACGAATTCCCCGCCAGAAACTATGGCGATTTGGGATTCAGAACTTGGGGCACGACCGCTCGATATATTACCAATATCTGCCAAGCACTTGGATTACTACTCCTTTTAGGTCAAGTCACGATCCAGTTTGGACTGAACATTTCACAGATGTCAAAGTTTAAGCTATGCTACGTTGTCTGTCCGGTCATTTTTGTCGTCTGCGGCTTCTTTCTCACGCAAATCCGGACACTCAAAGCTTATGGTTGGGTCGCAAACCTTGCCGTGTGGCTTAATCTGCTCGTCATCTTTATTAGCATGGGAGTTATTGCGAACTCCCCTCCTAATTATGCCGTCGCGACATTAGGATCAGCAGGAGGCGCAGTGAACTCTGATACCATTACCCCGGATCCAGTAACTGGTGTTTATCCAGCAATCATTCACTACAGTGGTCTCCCAAAGTCTGATAATGGCCTCGTTGGTGCCATCAATGGTCTGCTGTCCGGTGTGTTGGCATATGCCGGCGCTCAGTTGTTCGTGGAATTTTTGGCTGAGATGAGGCGGCCTCGCGATTTCATCAAAGCCATGTGGGGAGCCCAGTTCTTCATCTATACCGTCTATCTGATTTATGGATGCTTCGTCTATCACTTCCAAGGACAATATAGTTTCAACCCAAGTTACCAAGGTGTCAGTATCTATGGCTGGCAAACAGCAGGAAACATGATCTCCTTGATCGCTGCTCTGATTGCCGCAGGTCTTTACGGCAACATTGGTATCAAAGTGCTTTACAACAACATCCTCCTCGACATTTTCAACGCACCACCCCTTACCACTAGCAAGGGGAAGATCATCTATGCATCCATTGTTCCAGTGTGGTGGTCCATCGCATTCGTCATCGCAGCAGCAATTCCAGATTATTTCGGCTTCGTCAGCATCATCTCAGCTTCTATGCTTCTCAATCTCACCTACACGATGCCGCCAATCTTCGCTCTAGGTTACGATATTCAGAGGAATGCGATACGACCAGGCGAAGGCTTTGATCCCACCACGGGAGTGGTGACACGGAGCGACAGAGGATTGAAACGGCTCATTCGCGGGTACTTGAGTGGTGGTACATTTCAAATTGGCATCAATGTCTGGCATACCATTTACTTCCTGGCTTCGTTGTCGATGTGCGGCTTGGGCATGTATTCTGCCATTAAGGGTAAGTTTTCTGCTTGATTTTCCATAATATACTTTGCTAATTCGCATCAGGCATGATCGCTGCTTTCGAAATCCCAGAGTTGAACTCGTTTTCTTGTCGATCGCCGCTTAATCTTAATGCTTAGGGGGAGAGTACTTAAGATCAATCGACTGATTTAGGCAGCTGGGAGACGTGATGGAAACGCCTGCGGGTCGATATTTCGCTCGTTTTCTTGCCAGTGCATGTCACAGTGTGGTTTGTATGGGAAGTATTTAGATTTATACCCAGCAGAACGGATAATAATGGAATAAAAAATCCCTGATACTTGTGTGAATCCTCTCTATTTTTGATACGATATCTCTCGTGATAACCTTTAGGCTTTCAGGCCTCGTAAAAGCCCCTTTTGAGCTTGAATAGGGGCTTTCGCTAACCTCCTACTCAATTGAGGTTACTTGTCAGGTACCCCGCCAAAGCTCCTGCCGCATCAATATCTTGAGCCTAACACTGGCCGTCGATCGTAAATAGAATTAAATAGTACTTTGAATCAATAACACTCCGATTAGAGAAAGATAGTGATTTTTTGAATATATATTCTTTGTGAGGCTGCCGAAAACTATCTAGTGTAGCTGACTAAGAGCAGGTACTTGGTACCTGCTTCGGGGTTCTAGAACGTCGCGACTTTCAGCTGCAGCAAGGTTTCTCCTTCCAGGGTTTCTCCGCGTCGCAAGGGAATATCCCATTCATCTCCGCACCCCTTGAGGGCTTCACGAATTGTTCCTGCGGATCCAAGCCCTCCTCCCCGCCTTCCAAAAGCCTCGAATGTACGCCTTCCGTTGACTAGCTGTCATCTCAAGCCTATCAAGCCTGTCAAGTTTGGACGCTGCAACGGTATCCCCCGTAAACACCGGACGAGAAACGATCGCACTGCAGATGCAGTGCTGCCCTCGAAGACGCGTTACAAGGGAGAAGGCTGAGACCATGTCGAGTCGATAACACTGGTATAAGATAGAGATCTGCGGGCCGTGAGGCACAATGGCAGACGCACGGGGAGATGGGACTTTGCGACAGCTGGAACCACACTGGAATCAGGGAATGATTGCAGCCTCGATTGCAATCTCTCTTCTTGGAGCATTCACATCTACCCAATTGTATGCGTCCCGTTTCTCGTGCGTATAAGATATATAGTCTAACGTATGCTCTAGGATGTGCCAGGCCAGAGCCTCGATCGGTTTCAACGCAGTTCTTATTTGGACATTACTTGCCAGCCTCACATTTGGATTTTGTTCAATATGGAGTCTGCATTTTGTGGCAATGTTGGCATACGAATTGGATATCTTGATTGGAATCAATACAGCTCTGACAGTCCTCAGCTCTGCGTTGGCTGTTATTTTTACTTTCGCAGCACTGGCGTCGGACCTGCTCTGGGAAACCTACCGTCGAGAACGAAAAGGAATAAATGGGAAGCGTAGGAGGAAGAAATTGACAAATAACTCGAGATATGTGCAACGAGGACAGACTTCAGATCTTGACTCGAGGCCGCTCTTGAGTCAATCGGGAGACATCGAAGATCTCTCACCGGAGCCGACCTCCGACCCAAACCCATTTGAATTGGAGGGAGTGGAAGTGGAGGACAACATCACCGTCCCAGACAACCACCAATTTCGCCCTTCCATGTTACGTCGGAATTCGGCAGCAAGTAAATCAACTAGGAAGATAACTACTTTACCAGTGCTCGAACCTTCCAATAATGCCTTGTCGCGGCATTCAGAGGAGACCCAAGAACCGGATTTCTTTGCAGGCAATGCCGACAGTACGATAGATTTCACCGACTCGGGCGAGCACTCAACTTCGGGACGGTCTTCCTCATTGTTGGGATCCAGTTCCACCTCTACGTTTGGTCTTAGCAGTATTGTGAATATTGCCTATCTCACTACGTCTCCGGCCAAGAACGTTTTCCTTTTGACCGGGGAAACACTCTATGTGGGTTGCACTTTGAAGAATATCGTGAAGGGATTCGTATGGTCTCTGGCCATAACAAGCATGCATTATGCTGGAATTGGGGCTCTCAGCATTCCTGATGGCTATTGTACACTAAATTACGCGTTCGTTGCGCTCTCTGGCTCAATCAGCTGGCTTGTCTGCGTCGTTGGTTGTATCTTGATGTCTCAAATGGAGACACATTTGGGTCAACAATTCCTCTTTTCTGTTGCAGCAACTACAGGAGTCACTGCTATGCATTTTACTGGTAAGTCATTTATGGCTGCCGTTTGACATCAGAAATTAACTCCAACTAGGAATGCGAGCAGCAACATTCTGGACAAGATCGCCACCTACGGAAGCACGAGGTTACCCGCCTGTTTTAGCCACTGCCGTCGTCAGCATAGCAATTGCGACCTGCATCGCGGCTAACGGCCTTCTTGCCCATGCTGTGACAGTTTCTCGAAACAAGCTGGCAGAGATAGTCTCGACGCGAAAAAAGCTGTGGAGAACGATTGCTCAGAAAGAGAACGCCGAAGCTGCCGCCGCTGCTAGAAGCGATTTTATTGCTTCAGCATCCCATGAGATCAGAACTCCGCTGCATCACCTCCAGGGATACAGTGACCTGCTGTCTCAAACGGAGTTGACTGAAGAAGGTCGTTTGCTGCTTCATGCTATCCAACGAGCTACAAAAACTTTATCATTGAGTAAGCTACATAGTTTCTGCCAATGCTGATATATGTTAACCTCAAATAGTAACGAATAACGTCTTAGATTGGTCGAAGTTGGAAAGAGACTCCGAATCAATTTGCCGTCCAGTCGCTCTTGATATCAGAACTGTTTGTGAAGCTATTCTCGTCCTACTGCCAAATAAGGACGATGAGGCAGAGGTCGAAATAATGGTCATCGTCAGCCCAGACGTTCCAAAATCGATCTTCTTGGACGAGACCTACATCCATCGAATTCTGATGAATCTTCTCTCCAATGCGTTGAAGTTCACAAGATCTGGCTATATTTTATTGGTAGTCGAAGTTGAAGACGGTAAGCTCGTGGCTACTGTAAAGGACAGTGGGCCTGGTGTTCCTCCATCCTTCTTGCCTCAATTATTTGAACCCTTCAAGCAAGCTCAGACGAGAGGATCGCAACGAGGAACTGGGCTCGGCTTGAGTATCGTCAAACAACTACTTCACAACATGAACGGCAGCATTAGTGTCGAGAGCAAACACCCTGAGGCCGAAGAAGTTGAGCCAGGACAGACTGGCAGCACATTCACGATAACAATTCCCATCCAATCTGGCACCGAGAGCAATTCGCTAAACAACAAAACGCTCCCGAAGATTGCAATTTTACATGGTGGTAGCGAGCGAGCTATCGAGGGCCTTCAAACTGCCTGGACGAAATTTGGATATGAAGTCACCATAGCTCATGATGCTACCGCTTTGGCAGGCATTGACTGGAAATACATTTGGACCGATATCCCGTTCTTGAAAGCGAATCCGGCTTCATTGCAGGCCCTTTTGAAACAGGACACATGGACAATTCTCGTGCCCTACGACACACTACATCCAATCCATCAGATTCCAAGTCTAGAATCAGCCACACAATTCATTCCGCTACCGAGGCCATTGATGTGGCATACCTTCTCACAACGCATCGCTGCAGCAGAACAAGGCCCCGTGAAGTCCGAAGTATCGAGGATGGTAAGGTTTGCCTCGACAGTCGATTTCGTCGATGAGAATGACAAGGCATCAACACCAAAGTCCGCCACGGTTAAGGATCTTGTCATTATGCTGGTAGAAGATAATTCGGTATGTCATATTATCTATACTTCTCTCGAGAAGTCCTATACTTACGAGGCGCAGATAAATCAAAAGCTCGGGCAAAAGATGCTTACGTCACTTGGATACAAAGTCGTTCTCGCAGAAAACGGTCAAGAGGCGATTGACCAACTGCTAGAGAATGATTCAGCTATCGATGTAATACTCATGGACCAGTCTATGCCTGTCAAGGATGGAGTCATGGCCACAAAGGAGATTCGGCAGATGGAGGCAGATGGGACGCTTTCTCGACGGCATCCGATTATTGCTCTGACGGCGGTCGTTAGTTCTGAAGCCCAGGCGCTGTTCAAATCTGCTGGTGCTGATGACTTCCTTGCTAAGCCACTGTCATTGGCGAAGCTTGAGCACACCTTGTCTATTCATCTTCCTGCCAAATGGAGATGAAGTGAAGCTTCTCAACCAACAGCTAGAACAACTACACTGTTATACGTGGTGCTGAGGACCTGGAGATGAGGGACAATCAAATCTTGTGGGTTGCGTCAGCAAGTCTATGCGGAGATGCCGTTGTGGCGCTGCACGCTACTCAAGAAAAATACCAGAAACTGTTATGCAGCTGGGCTTGAACAGACTTGGCTTTGGAAGGGGAGCCATTGTCAGCTGCTCCGAAGAGGACGAGGACTGAAGCTTGGAGGGTCCGAGAATACACAGTAGTTCAACTTGTGGACCTCAAAAAGCTGACACCCTCAGTGGTAAAACTGGATACACTGCATTAAATGAGGCGCCGAAAAGAAACCAAGGTCGTAGATACTGTACACAAGCCAGGATATATACAGCTTATGATATAAGTTCAATATCTGAGGGGAAAGAGCTTGGGATACATTCTGGCTTTCTAGAACGGAGCTAGATAGATGAACAGATGTGAGCATATAGATGCGTGTATGAATCTTGTAATCAAACACACATTTCTTCGAGATCTTCGAAAGAATATCCAAGAATCTCATATTGAGCTAGTGTTCCATTCTAATACCGGCATTAAAATGGAGAATTCTTAGATTTTGAAATTCCTTGCGCCCTCCCAATTTTCAGACATGACTCAGGCGTGGCAGATTTTCAGTCGCAGATAGTGAGGTAAAACGGCCATATCCGTGTGCGAGGTGAGCTCAGTGGAGGGCGGTCAGCACCAGTCACCGTAAGCTTTCCAGAAATGTTCGCCTATTTTTCGAATCAGGGATTAGTGGCGGCGTTTTGGCTTGTTTGTGGCACCTGAATTCAGCCCGCCTTGTAGATCTCCACATTGCAACCTTGATTCTCTCTCAATTGCCTTTTCGACACGTCAATGACGATTATAATAGTCACCACTGCTGCCAAGAGCGTAGTTTGGAGCCGTTCCTAGCTTGTAACACCTAAGATGCGCTTCTTCGTTGTCCTTTCCCTTTCGCTGCTGGTTGCAATTGCTGCAGCCCAGCTTCAACCTCGACAGACCGCCACAATCCCAGATTTCGTGACAAAATATGGTAGCTGAAAGCCTCCCGCGTCAATTGGTCATAACTAACGTCCATATAGCACCATTGGTGTATCTCGACCAGAATGAGATTTATCTACCTTCGGACATCCAAGCGCAGTTGAACAACACCTACCCCGCACTCAACTTCACAGCGCTTCCCAAAGCGGATGTGCCATCGCCACTTCTCCTCTCCGACCTCGAACAACTCAATATCTTGGGAAACTGTGGAGAGGACTTTGATGCCTGTCCTATATACCTCACTTCAAAGATTGATGCGGCGACATATCCACCATGGTTCAATGGCACCTTGCCAGATCCCGTGACCGGCGAGACAGCGGGCGTGACATCTTGCGCTATTATCGTTAATGATCATGGAAACGGACTTGTCGATGCGTATTATATGTATTTTTACGCTTTCAACCTGGGAGACAATATATATGGGCAGCTTCTTGGGAATCATGTTGGCGATTGGGAGCACAGCATGGTTAGGTTCCAGAACGGAACACCTATTTCCGTCTGGCTCAGTCAACACGAAGTAAGTACTTTCTCACAAATGAAATGATAGCCTTTTCTAACATTACTACACAGTATGGACAAGCGTTCACATATAAGGCGCTGTCGAAAAAGGGTGTGAGACCTATCATCTACAGCGCGAATGGCGGTCACCCCAACTACGCAGTACCAGGATTACACTCCCGAAACGTATCTATCATTGTCGTGAATGACACGACATCAGCTGGTCCGTTATGGGATCCTACTCTGTCAGCGTATTTCTACACCTACACTCCGTCATCGACTGAGAACGGCACCTTCGTAGCTTCCAACTCTTCGACCCCGGTGGGCTGGCTTCACTTCGAAGGTAGATGGGGAGACGAACAATATCTCGACAGCGATCCCAGACAAGTAAACTTCCTAAATGCCAGCATTGCTTGGAAATGGGAGACCGGCCCAACAGGACCGTTAGACAAGGACTTGAATCGGACGGATGTGTGTCCGAGTGCGTCCGGGACGCCTTGCGTAACTTTGAGTGTGTTGCCTGCTACCAGTGGATCGAGCATCCCGGTAACCGTCACGAGGACAACTTCAACTCAAGGCTCGGTGCCTACGGGAACTGGTGGGGGAAAGAGCATTTCGAGTACTGCGGGGTCGACGGGTACCTCAACTGGTGCGGCGAAACCTACTGGAGCTGCGGTATCCCTGAACGTGAATATTGGCCTCACCTTCTGGGGAGCCGTGGTGGCATTGTTAGTTTGGTAATTTAATTGGGTCACCGAGAAAAGTTCATGTAATGGCCAATAATATGGCACTCTGGCCAGGCTTGAACTTTGCCCTTCTTTGTTTTATGAGCATAGCCCAGTACTGCGCTCACGGAACTTTTAGGCACACTTTACAAGCTTGCATGCAACTCTTTGAAAGCCTCTCGCCCTGCTCGTGATTGGCAGGAAGTGGCGCAGCCCACCTTTGGCTTTGCAGACCAGTGTGACGATGTTCAAGGCTCCAGCCTTAGCCTTTCGAGCATAGCAACAAGAATATTAAGATCACCTAGAGGAAAGGCAACGAGAAATTGACTTATTACCATAAACTTTCAATCATGATTCGAATTCTGAAAAAGACATTCCTTTACAACTTTCCTGACGAAATTCTCCTCAAGATCTGCTTTCACCTGACCAGCGATGAACTTTATCAGCTCTCACTCTCATGCCAAGCCTTATCCCGAATAGGCTGTGAAATCCTCTCACGCGCCCTCAGGCTCGACTACGCATACCACGATGATCGAAAACTCTCCCAAGTGAACGAAATCGTCAACAAACTTAAGCGTCGCTCTGGCGGCTTTCTCTCAGATATTACCATAGCGTACCTCACATGGCCCGTCAGCAGCCAGCTGTGTCGCCGAATGCATCACATCCTGTCCCTTCTCCCTAATATCAAAACATTGCATCTGAAAGAGCAATTTGATTCTCTTCGGGGATACTTCGTCCAGACTGAAATGCTGGAAGGCATGGATGCCAATCTTTTTGATGTTTTACTGCACTCACCGTCTGCATCTACAATCCGCAGCCTTACCATTTCGGACACAAGAATCTCGTCACACGATATCTTGAAGTTATTTGCGATGAAACAGCTTGAGTATCTTTCAATCGATGGCTTCAATTATCCTATGGGCATCGAGCCAGGTGAAGATGTACCTCACTCCCAATTGGAAAGTCTCTCCATCTCGACCACTGCAAAACCTACAGGCCGCCATATCGACATCCTCCTTGCTCGAATACCAAAACTGAAAATATTCTCCTGGAAGTTTGACTTCAGTTCTGTATCGACACAAGAGCAGTTCAAGCAGGTTTGCTCACCAGCAGCGATATCCACAGCTCTCAACCCACTGTCGTCAACCCTTGAGGAATTGCAAATTTCGATGGCGCCTACTAAGTTCCGAAACGATGGGACCGGATTATGTTTATCAAGCTTTAACAAGCTCAGAAGATTGGAGGTTCATGAGGAGGTGTTTTTCCCGTCTTGCAATGAATTGAGTTATTTAGCCTTTTGTCATGGTCTTGGTGCGCAGCTCTGGGATCGGTTGCCGCGGAACTTAGAGACGCTCGAGGTAAGCGGACTTTTGACAATATAGCTTTCACCTGTTCCTACTTTCAAGGAAGAAATAGTGGCTAACTGCGTAAATTACATAGATAATTTCTGATAACCACAAAATCAGTCAAACGGAGTGTAGTGCAACAGAGAATCATACGTTGATCTTGGATCTGGCGACGAGCAAGAAGATGCACATCAGGAGCTTAAGTCACATCAGTATCACCCAGCGAGGGTTCACTACTTCCAAGGAGACGAAAAATGGAAGCGCAGGAGTTGGAACTGCCGGGTGATTTCGGAAGGGCTTTTTAGAAAGTGGGCGTTCAATTGGAATTTTTCAAAAGAGAGATGGTAAGGCATCTCAGCTAGAATCTTGAATCGTTGGCAGTCCAGAAGGTCAGAAATTCTACCGATAAAGTCGAGGCATGGTATTAGTCGCTGCAAATAAAGGTCACACTATCACAGCTGTTATAACTTAGAGGAAACTCCTGCCGCTCATAACTCTTTCTCGGAACCAAATTACAGGCTCTTTCCGCCCTCCTCAAAAACGTGCTTGACCCAAGGAATCCCATCAACAAGCCACCCCTGTCTCCCAGGCCTCATTCCTTCTATCTCCGTACTTTCTTTATCAAACGTCCCCAGTGCGATATCGAAATGCGGTCCCCAATTCTCCTCTTTAACCATATCATCATCATCTCCCGAGTACAAGAAGCTAAGCGGAGTACCACATCGCCCGCAGAAAATCCTGTGTGCATGCTCAGAACTATCAAACCCTTTGACAAACGTCGATTCCTGCAGTTCCTTAGATGGACGCAGAACCTCCGCCGTTGATTTCGAGGTGATCTGCTCTTCGGTCCCTGAAGTTGGGTTACGGGACAACAGCGAGAAAGCAGCCCATTTCTGTGGACAAATAAACCAAACTTGTACAATCCCTCCCGCGACTCTTCGGCATGAGTTGCAGTGGTCGATACTGATGAGCGGTAGGCGCTCGCTAGCACTGGTCTGGGGCCCGAAAGGTCGCTTTGGCGGTTCGCGCAAGAGTGGGCGGGATTCGAGGGCGGGGATGGAGATTGTGTAGGTTATTGCGTTGCAGAAACAGCCGCCGTGGACCTCGAAGGGAGTACTTGGAAGGGAAGACATTTTGACTTAATATTGGTGTTGTTGTGGTGGAGGGGAGAGTGTGGATTTGGGGATGGGGGGGAAGCTCTCGGAGGCGGGGTAACGTTTGGGGGTGCTTACATGGGGGGCTTGGCGGGGTAGGTAGGAGATCTCGCTTACAGACTTGAGAAATTTCACGAGTAACACTTCAAAATTTCAATAGGTTTTCACTCTCGATACTACTTCTATATAATTGGATTGGGATGACGGATAGTTTCGGCTTCGATTTCTATACATTTCTTGGATTGAAACGTTCTGTGACCTGAGAAATTTCGAAGTATTGGGAGGGGAAATCTGGTCATGAATCGTAAGGTAAGCGAGTACCCCTTTTGTAGTTATTTCGCAGCAGCAACAATTGTTTACAGTGACTGAACGCTAAAGGGGCTCATAAATCCTTTGGTGAGACTTTTCAGCGTTGTAATCAAGCCAATCCCGCAACTTTAAGATGCTTGCATGCTAATTGAATGATATGCCGTAGCAAAGTCGTCATAAACCTGAAGTTGGTAAATTGCATGAAAATTTAGGCACACCCTAGCACCTGCCGCATTCCGTCTCATATGCCTGCCCCACATCAGGAAATTCCTTGTGAAAGTCATTCCAACACTCGGTAGTTGAAGCTTAGATCGTTATCTCGCAGCTTTGTACAGGCGCTGATTGGTTTGTCGTTTTGACCTGTGACGTCTCCTCAATATATTGTATCATGCTTAAATTCAGGTACCAGATGACAAATGATGGCAAGTCTGCCGACGGAGTACCCCATGCCTACCATTCCGTTCCGCCTATAAGGGTCCTTATTCCGAGCTGTCGGGGCAAGGGTTCGATAGTGAGATGTTTATTTCACCCCGCACTAATTCGAAATAAACCTCTTTTGATTCGTCTATTAACTGATTTGACAGAGATGTATCAACCCGAAACAATTCGGTGAAAGTATGTAGTGTTGAATCCACACGGTAATCAGATAGAAGCCAGGCACGCGGGCGGGGAAAAGATGAGACTAAGCAAATTTCATTACATGGTTGACGGCACGTGGAAGCTATGTCCAACATAGCAATATCCTTTTAAATATAAGTATGTCCAGAGCGTCCCATTTCGGTATTGGAAAGTGTTACCATTTGCTCAACCCTTCATTCTCACACTGTTGTTATTTTACGTCCATTGGCAGGACTCATCATTACTTGGATTTTGTTCCTCGGCCTTGCACTTATCATAATAACAATGCGTCTTCTAGTTGGTGCTGTTGCTCTGCTTGCGACTGCAGTCAACGGAACTGTGGTTTCATGGATTGAATCTGTCAGTGGGGTCGAATACAATGTAGCCATTCCAGAGGTCGCAGCAGCGCCGTTCGACATCTACACATCCATTGTCTCACCGATCAACAATACATGGGCTGCTATCGCATTTGGCGGCTGCATGCTCAGAAGCCCAATTCTCGTTGCATGGGCAAACGGGACCAATGTTGCAGTGTCACCACGGTGGGCAACGTAAGTCTCCCTGAGTTTCATTTGCGCTTGAAAGTAGATACTCAAGAGTGCTAACCGTCATAGTGCGTACCACCCCCCTGCGGCTTACAACGGCACTACCGTCACTGTCCTCAAGACTTCGACAGTCAATGCGACACATTGGAAGGCGGATGTAGTCTGTACCGGGTGCAGCTCATGGTTTGGTGGAGCTGCCTCTGTCCCTGCTTTGGGAAGCGCAGTATTCGGTTACGGTGTGAGCAACCACTCTTTGGGGAATCCAGCTATCCTCAGCACCAGCATTCCATTCCACAATGTTGGGAAAGGCCATTGGGAGCTCAATATCACCGCTGCTCGCAATTCGGCAAGTGACTTTACGAAACTCACAACGCCGGTGTAAGGAACATGGAAAGCCGTCAAGAATGCGAGTGAGTAGATTATAAGGGAAACACCGGCATTTGCACTAAATCAGAATTTTTGGTAGGAAAAGAAACGAAGATGAGTTTGTTTTGAGTCTCGAGATCTGAATTGTGCTTCGATTGGATAGTATTGTTTGCTCTCTTGCCCGTTGACAACCCCACTTTCCCCTTTGAGTTGCCTGCTGCCCACGTTACACAACAGTTGGCCGGGCGGGGTTTATCTTCCCATATCGATTGATGTCCCTCATCAACTTTCTTTTCTCTTTTCACAAAAGTTTAGACTTTATCCTCCGTCTGCAAGAATACAGCCAGGTTCGCACGATTACTCTTCATCGCCATGACACTTACCTTTCCTTCTTTGATACCGTGGACTTGGATATTATATGCTGCGCAAGGTCTGTTCTTAGCTATCATCTGCTATCGGCGATTCTTCCATCCTCTGCATGCAATTCCCGGCCTGTTCCTTCCTGCAGTGACTCGGTTGTACCTCTGGTACTACAATGTTATCAAAGATGGCAGCTACTATAAGGTGATTGACGAAATGCATGCCAAATATGGTACGAGATTCTATTCCGATCTCATTGCAGATCTTAATCCCGCATACCGCAGGTCCCATAGTTCGGATCGCACCAGACGAAATTCACCTAGCTGACCCGGAAAACTACGACAAGATATACAGTGTCAGCAGCAAATTCTACAAAGATCCGGGCTATTATGGAACACTCGGTGTTGATATCATGTTCTCTATCATCTCTAATGACGAGCATCGTCGGCGGCGTGCTCCTTTGAATCATTTCTTCTCGCGCCGTGCCGTTTTCGAATTGGAGGACATCGTCCACGAGAAGGTGGCAAAACTGTGCCGCCGCATACAGAAATCGCTTGATGCTAACAAGCCAGCCGATCTACGGGCTAGTACCCGCGCCGTCTCAGTCGATATTATCACTGAATATGCCTTCGACGACTGCTGGAACCATCTGGACGCCGACGATTACGCTGCATGGTTTTCAGAATCTGTTCGAGACGGTGGCATAATGTGGTGGAACTTCCAGCAGTTTCCTGTGTTGGTGAAACCCATGCAATTGATTCCTGAGGACTACGCTAGGAAAGTGAGTACTGCTATGAATGGATGGATAAACTGCGTGGTGAGAGCGAGGGAGTATGTAATGAGAGTGAACGAGCAATTCAAAGCTGGTATCAAGCCTAATCGACGAACCATTTTTCACGAGCTCCTAGATCCTCCCAGTAACGGCGAAGAGACATCACCTGCTCCTGACATTGAGATGTTATATGGCGAAGCTCTCAGCATGTGTAATGCTGCTGCCGATACTACAGGAAATGCGATGGAGACGGCTGCTTATCATGTCGTCACCAACTCAGATATATACGACAAGCTGAAGAAAGAACTGCATGAGGCATTTCCAGACCCAAATACTGTCCTAAACTATAGCACTCTCGAAAAGCTGCCTTATCTTGCGGGTGTTGTGAAAGAGGGGCAAAGGCTCTCATTCGGTATCATCAGTAGACTTGCCCGCGCAACTCCCGAAGGTGGCGCGACTTTCAATGGCTACTTTGTTCCTGCTGGCGTAAGCCTACTTCCGTAACTGATTTGGCAGTCCTATCACTAACACACTCTATGTCATTAGACTACCGTCTTAATGAGCTTATGGGTGATGCATCGCAACGAGGATGCCTTCCTATCCCTAGACTTATTCGACCCTACGAGGTGGATGGATTCTGACTAAGCAGTCGTTCGTGCACGCGAGAAGTGTCTTGTTCTATTCTCACGTGGATCTCGCGCTTGCATCGGCTAAGATCTTGCGCGTTGCGAGCTTTATATTATGCTAGGCACTTTTTTCCGCTGGTTCGATAACTTGGCTGCATTCGATGTAGGGCTAGAGGATATGACATATGTGGACTATTTTTCGGCCTTCCATCCTAAAGGCTCGAGGTCGTTCAAAGTCGTTGCCAACCAGGAGACGTGATGAGAGGAAAGTAACATTGTTTGAATCCGAGACTTTGAACCATCCTTTGATCGAGTGCTGCCTTATTGAACAAGCATTCTTAATGAACTTGTATGAAATGCCAAAATCATCCCTATGACTTTAAATTAAAAATGATCTACTTCATTGCCCGCCTTTCTAGGCAAATTTACATTCTCAGCCTCTGAAACTGTTTGGCTGTGAAAATTAGTGTGTGCCCCGAGAGCTAAGTTGAAGGGAGGTTTGCGTTGCGAATTCTAGCTATCATTTCGCGTATGGGTGGATTAAGGACTTACCTGGGAAGGCTGTCGAGTATTGGCACCAAGTGATATTTTCTCGTAATAGAATAACTAATCACAAAATTCTTCGAAAATGGCATTGGGACGAATTTGCAAGCATTTATCAATAGAATACAAGAACTGTAGGCCGTTGCTTGAAGAGCTCCTCGATCTCAGGAAACGTTACGCCCGCCACTTCAATGTTGTCAATGTAGCATTAAAGCGTATAACTTGTTGTCCCTTAGATATGTAGTTTCAAAAATCATTCCTCTGAGCAGAAGATATGACAATTTCAGCCACGCTTAACTCACACCCTCCACTCTCACACACCAGCTTGGAAGTTCTGCTATGCGATATAAACACCAAACAAGGAATATATCGCGAATTGTTACCAATGGGAGCCACTCTGGCCTGCTTGATAGAGCTCTGGGAAGTTTCCACAGAACTGTTTCCCAAAAGTTATCCCATGAAATTTCCTTCTTACCGCACTGTACACTAAGGCTTTTAGAAACCACCGCTTCTTGGAATACCCATATTTTTTTGAACCATGATCGTTGTAGAATGCTGTAAATTATGTTTCTCTCATGAATCCCTGGATTGTCTCAGTTGAGAGTTCCTTTAGTCGATTCTCCATCGAGCTTCAACACGAGATATACCAGGAAGGTTTGCCCATCGGGTCATGCGCTCCACTGCCACGCCGGAACCCGATCACATGACTGACACTGTACTTAGCCTGCTCAACAGATCACGACAAGCCCTTATCTAAGTCTATACGAGAGGCAGGATGGTGTATCGTCGAAAGATCGAGTGTTTGTGATCTCAGAAGTAGGCTATCGCACCTATAACTCAATACACGCAGAACAAAAAAGGAAAGAGTCTGTATCTCCAAGATCGAATCAAAGGTACTGCTGGTTTCCAAAATGAGATACTAGCTTTCCTCCGTTGGCTTCCAAAGTTGCGTTCTCAATGACACTCAGAACATCACGAACAGCTTCATCGGGGGAAGCAGGCCCTTTGAAGTCAGGTGCATACGCAGCAAACTTTCCACTCATAGCAACAAGCCCCTGCATATCCTTTTCGGTGACTACATAGGAGATCTCTTGTTAGTGGCCTGTGGTAACCCTGACAGACAGTTACGTACGGTTATCAAATTGTCCAGTATTGACTGCGCCAGGGCAGACCGCCATGAAGAGGATACCCTCCTTTTTGAACTCAGCTTGAAATTTGGCTACAACCATATTCATTGCTGCCTTGCTGATTGAATATGGTGCAGCCTCAGTAAGTGCATATTCCACCGTCAAGCTCACAACCGAGTTGCCGCTAGAGATTGTCACTACTTTCTTATCCTTCCCATTTTTGATCAGGGGTAGGAAGATGTTGAAGAGTCGAATATTTCCAACCACGTTGACCTGGAACAAGTCATTAAGCTCTTTATCCGTAGCTTTCGGATCTTGGATCCTACCCAAACATGTCAAGGCCAATTCGTGATAGAATTTGTGCTAGGTTATACTTACAGTTCACTAGGCAAGAGAAATTGAGAATAGCCGGAGATGAGTCCTGCATTAGCAATAAGGACGTCGAGACTGTCTCCGGTAATCTTCTTCGTCTCCGCAAAAGCGACCTGATATTGTTAGAGAAACACTACAAAATAAAATGAACAATGGGCTTCAGAAGCAGGCTTCAGAGGACGGCACTGTCCGGCTAACCTTTAGAGATTCTTCATTGGTAAGATCGCCTTGGAGGACGAACACGTTCTTCCTGCCTGGGATCTCAGCAGCAAATTTGCTCTCAGTGGCAATCTTGTTTCGAACAATAGTGACCACAACATTCTCGGGGCTTGCAGATAATTGCCGGACCAGTTCGAACTGGACGATACTGATTAGCATCAGAAGTCTAGATTGTTCAAAGACAGCTCACGCCGATTCCACGAGATCCGCCAGTTACAAGGTATGAAGGCATACTCTTATGATAATGCGAAGCTATTCTGAACGGAATTTTTTTATTGCAACAAGTTGAACTGAACAGTTGGGTGAAAATGGTTGCTTTTTCGTGTGGGCCCTAGCCTTTTTATATAATTCAGCACTACTCATTCTTGATTTCAAAGACTTTTCTAGCTTACTACGATTTTTAACGGCTGATTTTGGATGATCCTATTAATGGCTTGCCATTTGCATATACACAGGCGCAGATAACTCGCTTTCCGCGGACAATTCGCTTTCCCCGAAAGGCCACCGGACTTCAGGAGCGTTGCTAAGTCCGACTAGTAATTGATCCTCCATCTAATTGTTGCAGTGCTCTAGCTTCCTCCCTGCTCCATGCAGGCAAGGTTCGTGGTTTCCCGTTATGAGACTGGTCTCACTTACGGCACTCGAATTCAACGGAGCCCACGAACGGGTTCCCAGCTGCCAAGAGTGCATCAAATCAAGGCAAGGTTGTGAATTAGGGGGTTTAAGCGAGTTATGCAACCAGGGTTCTGTGATATTCTACTTTGGGTCTAGTTGCAGCGGGCTAATTCAGGTCCGAGGGCTTTTGTAGTAAGACCAAGCCTCCTCCTATTCTTACAAATCAAAGACCCATGGGGGAGCCCGAGCTACTCGACTTGTACAATTCAACCTTTCAATAACCTTGGGTTTCATTGTTGCTGTTTTGTACACTAATCACCACGAAAATCTCCGTCACAGAATGCCAACGAAACGGTTGAAGAGTAGCGGCTCGTCCGGGGTCTCGGAGCAGACGTCAAAGACCCATGAATTCGTGACGATCATGAACCCCAATGAAATCAAGGATCCAGTAAAGCAAAAAGCTATTCGTCAGCATGCAAGAAGGAGAGAAACTGACTCCAAGTCTGCTTCCCGGAAGCCTTTCAAACTTATTTTTGATCTTCCAGGCGGTAATGTTCATTCAGGTGCTAAAAATTCCATGACTGGCTCGCACAGCATGCTCTCTGCGTCACACGAGTACTTAAATATGACTGCTTTTGTGCCTTCTTTCCATTTCTTGCGGCCTATCACCACTGTTCGTGGCCTGGTATTTGCCACCCCGCATTCTCCTGAGATGGATATCCGGGTTGTGCAACTTGTGGACTTCAGTAAGAACACATAATACTCCTTGCCCCTTGTCCGAGTGCTCCTCTCGACTCCCACACAGAAGCCTTTGCTGATATAATTAAAGTGCGCACAGGAGGCGATAAGAAGTTCTGTCCTCTAATGGACTTCTGGTGGAACATAGCTCAACTGGATTCAACAGCATTCTTTGTCACACTCGCGTATGCATCTAGGCTTATAAACCAACAACATCCCATCGAACCCAAACAGAGCTCTGAAGCCATCGAATTATACACTAAATCAGTTCAGTGTTTGCAAAAAAGACTACAAATACCCAAGGAAGGAACGAGCGATGGTGTCATCATTACGATTCTCGAGTTCGCATATTATGATGTGAGACTGCTCAATCCTCTTCTGCTATTTAGAAATATACTAACTAATAGTGAAGTTTCTAGTTCAAGATCTCCCCCGGTGGCTAGTCCATATGAGTGGTCTTGCAGAAGTCGTTCGGCGCAGAGGTGGAATTGGTACTTTGTATTCATCCGAGATAATCCTTCTCCTTAACTTTTGGTTTGCCTTCCACTTCTTTCATTAACTCAGAAGCACCCACTAACACAGTGTCCGCAGGATTGATGTTTCAGGCTCTTTCATATTTGATATCCCCCCTTTTTTCCCTCCACCCCACCACCTCCTCACGCAAGTCGCGAACAAACTGCCACTAAGCCCCATCCTACGAAAATGGAATACAACATTTCCAGAACTCTCCCATGTTGCTACCTTTCTCTCTAATGCAGCCAGCTTGTTAAACTACATTGATGAGCATGCCATTGAGGCTACAATATGGAAAGACGACCTCTTTGTTAGCAGGACATTCAATGGAGTTGTCCACCAGCTTCTATCCTTGGACCGACACACTGAAGCGATAAAAGGAAGAAAACCTTCTCCTCAGCTGATTATGGCAGAAGCAATGCGGCGAGCATGCTTAATTCTCTTTGCACTATTGAGAGACAAGTTTTCGGTTCATCCAAGTGGCATCTCCCAGCATAAAAATAGCGTGAAAGAGTTTCTAGTTCAACACCCAGTGGACTGGTCCGCTTTTCTAGAGCTACGCCTGTGGGTTTTGTTCACAGCCAGTCTAGCTGATGGGGACGATGAGATCTCATGGTATATCGATGAGATACGCAGCACAGCAATACAACTGAGACTTTCTAGTTGGAACGAAGTGGTAGAGGTGATAAGGAGCGTGTTTTGGATAGAAGAAATATTCAGAACCTGGAATGACACCCTCAAAGACCCGATCGAGCTGTCAACAGTCATTGATGTAGAATGAAGCTGGGGAGAAGAGCGATCATTTTGCTCAAGGCATGTTGTTTCATTATGCCGTGTAGTGTTTTGATTGAGAAGTTAAAGAATTAGCGCTGCCGACAAGACGTTAAGGGCTAAGGATGAAGGCAAGAGGCTATAGCAGAAGTATTTTTATTTGCCGTTAGCACTTGACAAGCTGGGCAGTTAGGAATGATTTTCTTTGATAGATACGCCAAGCTAGATTGCTGGGGATCTCTCATTCCATTCCCTCTAAGACTCTTATATATGATTGAGCTCCGAAAGTACAGGCTTTCGACAATTACATATTACCCCCACCTCCAGTTCTCAACCACCTCTGCAACTTGACAAGAGCCATCAGAGCCGCATCAATAAGCTCAAAATAATCCAGCCCAATGAAAGATGTAGTGGTCCTAAACATGGCTTTGGTGAACCTGCCATGTGGAGCGTCTTCTGCAGCCGAAAGTACAGAGGCTAGGACGAAGAAGAAAATTCCTGGAGTTTGTTTCCATCGAGAAAGTTTGACTTGCCACATACTGCCCCAGAGAAGATTTAGGTATTGCGGCGTGCAGACTCTCGAGAGTGGGGTTCGCTCCACAATGGCTTTAGAGTAAATCAAGGCTGCGATTCTGCAGCTCCTGTAAATGTGGTCGCTCGCCAAGGGCGAATCCACTTCTGAACCCTCTGGTAGTGACATAATGCGATCTCGGACCCATTTCGCAGTAGTGATCAATCTCCTTTGTTCTTCCTCCCGGGTGTCATCTTCGACGTGTTTTATGAGCGCTAGAAATAGGAAACGCATATCGTCAAGGATAGCAGCTGTCTCCTTGCCGATTTGGAGATGCTCCGCGCAGCTACCGAATTCTCTTTCCGAAACTACGAATGGGATACTCATTTCAACTGGATGCTCAGGTCGAGCTGAGACATCATGCAGAAATGTAGGTTCAATTTCGTACGAGCAAGCGACATTGTAGTCATTGCTGCGCAAGAAGTTAGAATTTGTGTATGACCAATATCAGATCAAAGGCGCCAGAACTTACTGAAGAACAAGCTTTCGAGGGAATCCATTCGTCCCCAGCTCATCCAACCCTCCACGCAATCGGATCATCACTTTCAGTCCTGCCATATGTCTTTGCACAATATCTCGATTCAGCCAAAACCACTCATTGACCAACAGAGATACGACAGCAGCGATAGCTTCGGTTGATGTAGCACTGTTTCTGTTTTCTAACATTTTGTTAAGCAATTCAATGCTTTTGACTTTATAGTGAAGTGCAATTGGCGATTGTCCAGAAGGAATCTTTTGTGCTTCTGCTTGCCAAATCGCGGCTGTAAGTATGCCTAGATGCGCCAACAGCGGTGACTTTACAGACCATGGTACCCAGTAATCATTATAGAAATTAGGCGATGCGTTTCCATCAATCGACATTGCATATTTGCTAACGATCTTCAAAACTAGAAGAATTTAGCCATTGCCATTGTGTTGTCCGCATTTTCAACTTACAATCTTGTAGCAACTGTGCACTCTGGACAGTAGGCGCAATTCCTAGGTAATGTAGAGGCTCAACAGCACTGATACTGAAATTGCTTGGAGATGGAACCGCTGCACGCTGCCTTGAAGTATGTTTAGAGAGACTGTTTTCAACTGGCTCCCAAAGACTGCCCGAACTTTCTTGGAATACACGAGATGACTTGTTGTCACAACCACCCGTTGACAATTTAAGAAGCGGAATTTCCGCAACGTGGGAGTTGCCAAGTACAGCTGAAGAAAGGTCCGAGATCATAGAAGTAACAAGCTGCTGATAATTCTCCGAACTGAACTGGTCAAGTGCTTCGAAGGAAACACTGGGCTGTGTCAACCCTGGTCTAGTACGAACAAGTTGTTGTTCGATATCTGCTGTGTTACGCCATAGCATGGATTTTTTCTCTTTATCGGATGGTTCGCCGCATAAAGTAAAAGGTTCTTCTACTGAAGTTTTACACTCTGCGGACGGCAGGGATTGTAGAAGCTCGGGGCGATTGCTTGATGAGCTTGCAACTTTCCTATGCCTTCTGTCAGCTTTGAGTAGCGAGAGGCACTCTCATTCCTACCGAAGGGTGCGGTATATGCATGGCGGAGCAGGGTATCGTCTTGCACAGTGTCCACAAGGTTGTTTTTGGTCACACTAACTCTTGATTAGCTCTCCTACAGAAGTAGACATCCTGGGTCCTTCTTGAAACGTATACCTTTTGTTTCCTTCGATGGCACTCGACGCAAGAGGTGCTCAGCTTGAGGCGACCCTCTACAAACTTCGAGCTTTGAGGCAGCCGTTGGGTCTGCATAATATCGGACATGGAAAAATGGCTGTCATGGGGAAGGAAAGCAAACAGAACACTATTCATGCAAGAATGGTAGCCCGGAGATGTGATGCCAAGAGAGCTGAAATGCAATCCTTCGGAATTCGACTCGCTTATCATCTTGCTTGGCGCCAGAGAGGATTTCAATAGGGGAAGCGAAGCCAAAGGCTTGGGCCAAGCCCTTGGCTCAGCCCTACACCGCTTGGGTTCGAGTCTTGCAGGATCGAAGAAGCAAACCCAGGCGGAGTGTTTCACCCGGTGTCACGATTGAGAATATTCAGGGTCGTGGACATACCTCGCTCACCAGTCCTAGTCCTCTTAATTTATAGATCATGTGATGAGGCGTGTCGTTCAATGTTGTTTCAAATGGTGATAACCAGCCTTAGGCCACATCTCAACAAAAAAGCATACATGACCAAGAATTAGTCTTTCTGGCCGTTTACCAGCATTTGTGTATATTTGGCTGCATTCAGGCATGTGAATATGAGCACGTGATAAGTGAAAACGACACCAAGAGTCGACATTATCTCCGAATGTGAGAAGGATGCCAGAATCAATTGGCGGCTATGCATACTATAGCAAGGCGAGATGCGCGAGAAGAAAAGAAAGACGAAGATGAGGGCTTTAGCAGGAGGTAAGGTCTGGTTACTTGTATAGCAAAGAAAATCCGACTTATACTTAGATCTAGTGGGACCCGAGGAAATGGTATGGGACCTAAACTCGCCTGATTCACCATACTTGAAAAAGTGTTCGCTTATATGGATGGCCTGATCTAAATGTATCAGTCTCATAACTTTTCGCGCGGCAAAGGGTGCCTTGGAATGTAACCTTTGAATGCTTCGCGTCCTCACGGAAAGCGCGTACTCCCCATAAATGTCTCGAGCCCGTTTCAAATATGAACCACTCAATTTTCTTACTTGCCTTTTCACCGGAAAATGTTTTTTGAACGTGTGGCCATCGTCTCCGCAATGGCTCTCACCACACTCGCTCAATCTGCAATGGCATTACCTTCTGTTTGCGTCGTATATACTGTGGTCGAGTTTGCTTTCCCTATCAACGCTTGCTTTACAGTGAATACCGTTATTTCCATCGAAAGCGTTACACCAGTTTCCGTCACAAATGCTCCTACTTGTATAACAACTGTAGTTACGGCCTCCACGACTTTGTCCCTATCGAATCCAGAATGGAATTCGGCAACGTGGGTCTCCGAAGACAGAGCGTAAGGTCCTACGACAGTTGTTTTCAGAAATCTAACACACTTTATTAGGACCCTTCTTGAGTCAATTCCAACAACGAATAAATTAGCAATAATATTACCAATAACTAGCGATACTCCTTCGATTGCTCACTTAAGACCCTCAATTATTTCACCTCCAGCCGTAGTAACATCTACAGCCACGATAGAGTCTCCATCCACAGTGACATCTTCAACACCCTCAACTTCAGCGTGCAATATTGCTCCACCAATGGAAACGCAGCCAGGAACAACACCATACTGCTGTGAGTGGTATGTCGTCCAGCCAGGCGATACCTGTGACAGTATCACCACCACTGTCGATATTGCTGCTGGAACTATTTACGAACTCAATCCAGAGCTACTAGCAGATTGTTATAACCTTGCTCTCGGATATGCGCAAGTGAAATCGTTCCTCACTTGGTTTCCTTTTCACTAACCTGGAAATGTTAGATATTGTGTATCCGGCAACCCCCAAAATGTTCCTCCGCCAGCATTATTCTACATCGTTGCGAAAGACTCGGATACCGCTGCTGATGGCACCACTCTCATGGGCGGACACTCTGACCACGCCATTATGGGCTTTAATCTTCCTTGGGGGGAAGAGCCTCTAAGCTTTACTTACGATGCAGACACCGGTTTCCTCGAGTCTGAGGGATATTTTGTCTACGCGATCAGTTTGTCGGGACTTGGGCCCCTTATGCTAGTTACCTACACACCGTTGGACGGGATGAACACTCCAGGTGCTTACCCATTGGTCTGTACTGTAACTTTGGGCCCCAAGTTATATTGCGAAGTGGATGGTGGCGCTCACGACCGTCTGTACTTATTCAATTATACTGGTCATTTAGGTTTAGGACTAAGCGATGGAACTGGGGTTCCGATTGCAGCTGTAGATTTGTTCCTTGAAAGTGCTTGATGAGACGGAGAGGAAACGGGCAGAAACGGCTCTTGAACACGAGGGAGGATTTCACTTCATTGTACTGCTTTTTTTTTATTAACATTATCACCAATACTGAGGTTTCATATTCTCTTCTAGAGAAGCACCAAATTTTGAATATAACCTAATTATGCTTTTGATTAACGTAATGACAGAATACTCCTTGCAGGGATTTAAAACAAAGCAGCTTCACTAACGTCCTGTGATTAGCTTTTAGCTTTAAAATTCCATTTTGGTTCATTATTGCGAATCAGTATCGGTTTCAAAGTGCGTAAATATCTACCAAGTGTGGTAGAGCTACTGTGGAGAAATATTCGCTCTCACTTTGACTTGGTATATTCTCACAATTGTTCGAGCGGCTAAGGGTTAATTTATAAGCGGCTGAGAGTATGGCATTCATCATATAGACAGGCTCCCAAATAGATTAGCCTTTTTTATGTAATGCTGTGGAACTTTCAAAGTATTTTAGTGGACTCGTAGGAATAGCTGGAAATTTAAGGGATTCCTGAAGCGCACGATCTAGGGGTCGTGAACAGTGCACAAGCTTCCCCCTACGTTAAGCTACGAGTAGGAAAGAGCATAGTATTTTCCTATACCAGGATTCAATCCTTATTTGTCACTTCCAGAAGCCAAGCTGACTTACGTTGTTCTCTTTATACCTAATGAATGATGTAACAGTAATGCTGAAGGCTGCACGTTCAATCAAGGAAGACTCGGTGCCACGAACCGAGAGGCATCAGTTCAAGTGTTCAAGATAAACCTTTAGGTAAGAACTTACAAGTTTCGTACCGTGTTACATGTGGCGATATAGATTGGCACGGGGCGCGGTTGTGAATATATCTTCAATCACCTCTTGTCGAAACAGCGGGTTACAATATGTCAGATCTCATGAACCCTTGTGCTAGATTATATCGACGCGCTCTTCCATTTCAATCAATTATACCCACAATATAATCTCAGTAGTCAGTTGCCCATGTGACGCATGGGAACCCCTGCCCCCCCTTGTTCGTACCCAAGAAGAACAACTCCTCACAGCTTCTCACAGCTCATAATTCAGCATTCCTCCATTACCACTTAAAGCCCAACAAACTCGACTTACAGGGGTGTCTTTCCTATTAAATAAACTTGTTAGCATATATTTTCTTATAGCCCTTTGTTTCCCTTTCTTGCGTTCCTCTTCAGAAGTTGAAGTTTACGGTATCTGGTGGGTAGTCCGACTCGGCGGCCGACGGCAGGTGTACAAGTCAGTCTTCTGTGCCCCGTGCAAGCAAATATTAGCTCTAGGAGCTGTGGATCACCCAATCGGAGAAAAAAAAGGAATTGAGAACTCTGAGTGTTCAAGCTTTTTGATCCACACTTTTCTCTCAATTGGCATATCGGTACGAGAAGATCTGCTCAAGATGCCCTATCGCTTAATCATCACAACTTCCGATTCTCAATTTGGCAGAATCTAACGTCAGCTTAGCTCTCAGCTGAGTTAGTCATTTGCTTTGGATTTGTAGATATGACATACGAACATTAGACCATACATCATACATTCATCTTCCGTCTCAGTCCTTTCTATAAACTCGTGTTCTCCCTTTGTCATGAGAAGCCTCTAGTTAGAAACTTAACCATCCTAGCTCTTCAACTTGATTTGATCGTTAATTCATGCCCCATCACGTTTTATTTCATTCGAAGAAGAAAATCTGCAACATGGCCCCTATCAACTTGTCGGCCGATCAAGCGCGTGCAATCGTCCAAGCAACGACATTCGACATTTTCAACGAGCATGACGCACCGAAGCGTCGGCAGCTGATGGAGAAATATTGGGTGCCTGGTGTAACATGTTACTCTCCTTTTGGAATTGCGACTGGCTTCGAGGCTTTGGATAAAGTGTGGGCTGGTGAGTAACGTACTATGTCCTCTTGGGCCCTCCCGGGTCCTCCCACACCCAAACAAAAACTCACCCAAGTTTTATTTCTGCGCACCTATTTCAATGCGATCTTTGAAACGGGCTTTGGAAAGTTCGCAGGTAGCTTACTAGTATACACAGGACTCCACGCGGACGAGAAGTCAACCTGGGTTTTCTCGCGTTCGGGCGATCTATGGCTAGACTTCAACCTAATCATGCAGCCGTGGATTTATGGGCCTACGGGGGCTGAGGAGCCGGGAATGAAAGGCTGGGACGTTATTCATGTTGACGACGATGGGAAAGTAATTAAATTGTATGCGTTGATTGAGGGTGTTTCCACTCATGCCCATGCGGAATGAGCGAACGGAAATGAAAAGGTTGGGATGGCAAGGATAAAGCCACTTCTCTGATCAACCAAAGCAGTGACATGACGCAAAAATATCAGATCTTTTTCATACTATCTAAGACTTGTAGAATTGAACTTCTACTAGGATATCAATATAACGTTCCGACATTTCTTTTTTCCCCTCCCAGATTCAAGACTTTAACCCTTCGACCCTAGCCTTCAAATCTCTCGCCTGGTCCTCAAACTCCTTCTGCAAATTTCCCCTCAAAACCAGCACCGTCACTGCACCAACCCCATAATAAGTCTCCCAACTAACGTACTCCGTCTTACCACCACCCAAATCGTTCAGCAAACTCACATGCTCAGCTTGCATGACCAGCCCGCCTAGCACCCCTGGATCAAAACGCCATCCTACAAAAGGTGGCACTGCATCAGGCTCTAGATAAGTAATCCGCTCGTTCGAAGTGCTGTTTACTAGAGGTATGAGACCGGCTGTATGGAATGTCATCGGCATGCCAACGTAGACGTCGGAGGCAGATGAGACGTTGGAAGGTACGTCGACAGCGTAGACGAACGTGTTCCAGGCGGGGTAGGACGGGAAGTCGATTAGAGTGGTGTATATTGGCAATGAGGAGCTAAGGATGGTGGTTTGGGCACAGACTGTGAAGATTGCGCCTGTTGTGCCATAGGTTGGGGTTGTCATTGTACCGTTGTTGGGGGCGCAATTGAGGGGTAATGTGAAGGCTTTGGCTGAGGTGCCGAGGAGCGGGAAGAGGGAAGAAGAGGGGCGCATCTTTCTCGTTGACGATTGTTCTTTGAGTAACAAGAGCACAAGGGATACTGAGAGTAGTCTGGTCAGCAAGAAACGCACCGCTTGTCAACTTGTAGTTCCTCCTACAACCGAAATGCGGGGCTGCCTCGGGACAATTTGGTTCCAGTCATCCCCCGTTAAGAACTATAATTGGATTAATAGACGCCGGTTCATCAGCCTCCGTACCTGAATCAAGATTCTGAATTTCTGCATTTGGGGTTGTGTGGCGTCATCTTGCATATGCTTCCAGTAAGCTGAAGAATCGGTATGTACCAAGTCCCAGAAGGGCAAGCCTGCACGCACATCGGCATAGCCCCTGTCAAGCAATTCACATAATCCCAAAAGAAAAATCCCTTTCCAAGCTCTTGACACAATATTTTACAGATTTCGCATTACACACATATCGCGTTAAATTTTCTGAAGTGCAATAAAGGCTTTCGTTCCGGAGAGGCTGCAGCATTATCATCGGTTCATGTTAAAATCAAATGCTTCACCGACAAAGCTTAAGCAGAGTTCTTTCCCCACGTTTAGGAGAGAATAATAATCAATTATAGACCTCAGCATAATTGAGCTTGTTCATGCTATTCCAAGTCTCTTCTTCTATACACGACTTGTTGGCAGTGTTTCTAACTATCCATTTTCAGCTCCGTAACACAATTTCCAATGGGGTACAGGATCTTGTGATGAAGGGTTTCGAAAAATAACAGACCATATTAAGATATTTTAGGTATACGAGCATTTCAACAATGCCGGCAACGTATTACAAATGTCCATTCCACCTCCATGGACGTTATAAGACTCCACGCTAATCACAATTACTCCCCAATATCAAATGCAAGCATTTTGGCCTGATGCGAAAGATCTTGCCTGATACTTTATCCGACTCCCTCTAATTTATATACTAGTGGCCGTTCCGAATTATTCTCGAGCTCACATGTTTTGATAGTCACACTATAGCTTAATCATCCAGTAGTCCTAAATTTCAACCCACTTTCGGCACCCACTATAAGCTTTCAAATCAATAGTGGATGCTCAGGTGTTGATGCCCTTGCCTTATTGAAATTATACCATCATTTGGTTATAAAGCAGTGCCTAAGCTCAGCCTCCACTTGCTAAACCCACTCGGAAGTTTGTCATCAATAGTCGACGGTAAAGTATCAACAAGCTTTCGAATTAATTTCAGTTGAACAAGTACCCAATAGCCAACTCCCCAATTTCCCACTTCTTTCGCTTAAACACAACAAGAAAAGAAGCAAGCCGCTTGGGTTTGAGTACTTGCTTCATTAAAAAGGTCCATCACACAATTTTGGCCAAAATGGAATCTTCTGATACAGCGGCGATTAACCGCGGAGCGGACAATGTTGTAAGCAGATATATGTTTTTATCCTCCACATAGCAGTCCAGATAGGCAAATCTTCATATTGATCGGGCTATGGTCGTACTTCATAATTTGTCCTTTCGCCTTACTACAACTTGAGGTGGAATAACCATTATACATCAGAATCTACTATTTTAGAAAGCTATTTTGTAGATAATAATGGTGAATCGTGTTTGGTAATACGGTATACCACCGATGATTGGAATTCATGGCACACTGCTCGTCTTCAATATACCATAATTTGAGGGAGATTTAAAGTCTGACGGCTATTTTAATTTAGTGGATATCCCTTGATTCAAGGAATATTCTAGCCTACACGTTTCTTGCCTTTCTAAATATTCCTTAAGTTATGGTACATTAAAGACCAGCATTGCGCCATGAATTCTGATAGCCCTGGTGGTAAGTCTAAGACGTTTATCAGGTACGACTGAAAAGCTAGTATGGCAGAGTTAAGCAATTCGTGCAGGAACCTCGCTATTGCGACATCTTGTTGAGTACCGTAGTTCAGAAGTATAAACAGAACCATACGCAATTATTAATTGTCTAAAGTACATAAAAGTGCAGGAAAAAAAGCTTATCTCTGAAAACTTTAGCACTGCAGGGTAGCATTGTCAGATATCTCTACCCCGAGACAGAACACTTCACGCATACTGAGACGAGAGACAAAAATTTGACGCGAATGTTGGGGGAGATTGAGCTTGTTCGTGCCGCCCCCTTTTCCAAGCGAGGAAGCCTAGCGAGTCTGGAATAATTATCCTAGTCACTTTCAATCACAATGCATCTTTCTACCCTCACAACTTTCCAAAACCCCAACGGGTATCCTCGATACCCGGGAAACTCCAGAGCCATCAGCACCTGACTGATTTTCCATCATCCCGATCCTCAATCGCGCGTGAGATAGACTAATGTTGGGGTTAGCCCATAAAAAAGTGGGGCCACGGAGTTTGCTTTGTAATGTCAAGATCGATCAACACAACTTAACATCCTTCTTCTCCAAGCTCTTCCTCCCTCTACAACTTCCCCTTCCACTCCGAAATTACCAAATTATCATCTTCAAGACTTCAAAATGCCGAAAACAATTGCAGTCCTAGGCGTAACAGGAACACAAGTACCTACCCTCCCCTCCCCTCCCCCTTTCTCTAACCCGCTTACCCGCATTACATGACCCCTCCCCCCCTTTCTGACACCTTAAAACTAGGGCGGCTCCGTAGCCTCTCACTTCCACGCCCTCGGCTTCCACGTCCGCGGCATCACGCGCTCCACCACCTCTCCCTCCGCGCTCGCCCTAAAAGCCAAAGGAATCTCGCTCGTCGAAGCCAACATCGACGATCCATCCACTCTCATCCCCGCCTTCCGCGGCGCACAGGTGATTTTCGGGCTAACCGATTTCTGGGGACCTTATTTTGATAAGTTTAGTGAACTGAAGAAGATCTCTGATCGTGCGACGGGGGAGTATGCGTTTCAGGTTGAGGTGAGGAGGGGGAGGAATATTGTTGATGCTGTGGAGGCGGTGAGGGGGGAAGAGGGAGGGGTTTTGGAGAGGTTTGTGTTGAGTACGTTGCCTGGGTTTAAGGAGTTGAGTGTAAGTGGATGATTTACTTGCCTTCCGTGATGGTTTTTGGGATGGTGAGGTAACAGATGTTGACTTGTGTGGAATTTATAGGGTGGGAAGTATACGTATGTATATCATTTTGACAGTAAGGCTGTTGTTACTGGCTATTTGAAGGAGAAGAAGGAGTTATGGGAGAAGAGCAGTTTGTTGAACATGGGATTTTATGCGGATAATTTGGTCAGGTATGGGGGGATTATGGGTGCTGCTAAGGTTTGTCTTGTCTCTTCCCCTTTACTCTATATTCCGTGTTCAACTCACAATCAAACGTCACTTAAACTATATACTAACGAATCAGGACATGGAACACGGCGTCTATATTTGGCGCAAGCCTTGCAAACCTACAGCACTCCACCCCTTTGTCATCCCTTCCGATACAGGACTGTTTGTGGAGTTACTCGTCAATTCGCCACCGAAGCAGGATTTGCTTGGTGTGAGTGAGACAGCCAGTTATGTTGACTATATGAAGATCTGGAGCGAAGTGACGGGTGTGCCAAGCGAAGTGAGGGAAATCAGTGTTGAGGAGGCGGATAAGGCGGCCCCCGGGGGCGTTGGTAGGGAGGCAGCGGAGAGCACGGCTACGAGTGCGGAGTTTGGGTGGGGCGAGAAACTTGTGTTGCCAAAGGAGGTGAGTTCGTGATTCTTTTTGGAAGGTAGAAGAGGGATGTGTGTTAATGAAGTGCAGCTTGACCCTGAGATCAAGACGACGAGTTTGAGGAGGTATATTGAGGGTGAGGATTGGAAAACTTTCTTGAGTAAGATTTGATGAGATTGGGGAATGTTCAAATGGTAGATTGTATGTATTGTTTTATTATGCGAGGACAGTTATCCCCATAGGGTAGGACTGGGAAGGGAAGGCAATATTGTTCTCGACCTGGGCCCAGACGAATTCGAGTTCGTCTAGCAAGGCTCTCGAATCACTGCTTGTTCTTAGCATTATAACATTTTGTTTGGAGAAGAAGGGCGTGGGACTTACGCAGTAGTACTAGCATACTTATGCATAGTCCTGATTAACGAATTAATATACCTCCTTTTCGCCTCTGTTCTGCTCAGCCCCTTCTGTGATTTCCACGCATCATACTTCTCCCTAATACTCTTCATTGTCTTCTCATCTTCCCCTTCCCAAATACTAGAGGGACGCTCCATGACATCATCCACATCTCCTTCCATAGCCTGTTTATAGAAGGCATAGAGCCGCAAACGATTGGGCTTTGGGGGCCTCGATGTACCAGTTTTGGGCATCTGTTTCACGGTGTAAAGCGCGTGAATAAATACGCGATCGATAGCCGTGCACTCCGATGTCATCCTGCGAAAAGCTTTCAAATCGGCTTCCTCGCTATTCTGAGAGATATTAGATGTGATTGTAGGGTTGAGCCTCCAAGTATCATCCGCAGACCCGGTAATGCTCTCACTCCTACCAGAAGCAGTTTCCGGGTCAAGCAACGATTCCGTTTCTTCTAAATACCTCCGTAATGGCATTTGAAAAGAAGAAATGCTGAGTTCATCATCTGAGGCGCAGGCTCGTGTTGAATATTCTTCGATACTATCGGCGTCATCCTCTTGCAAGTCTGCGTGAGTACGAAGATGCGCCACGTCTTGTTGAATCTGTTCAATAAGTTTCTGTGTCTGGTTCCCTGTGATGCTGATTTAGTGAGCAAGCAACTCATGGGTCGTATTTTGAGAAAGGTTAAGTCTCTTACAAATTCAACGATGATACCGCCATACTAATGGTCAACTTGCATGTCTGCAAAGTCTGTTGTAAGATCTCAACATCATTTTTCTTAGACATTTCCCACTTTAAATTCCTCCAAGTGCCCCCTTTGACTACTCCATCAAGCCCAACGAATGGGTGAAGTGTGGCGATAATATCGCAGCTTAGTTTCGTGCAAGTCCCCAACAAAGCTTCCAGATCCTGAATCATCTGCGAGGGCAGTCGTGCACTTGCCACACCGTCTTGCTCCAAAGCCGTCTGCAGCAATCCAAGAACTTGGTACAGACCGTGGACATCATTCGTCAATCGCTGTATCTGCTTCGGGGCATTTCTGATGTTCTGAACAAGGCTGTACGCACTCTGGCACGCTTTGAAGGCCGCGACTGCTATAGATAGAGTGGTGTTCGTGATCGCCAAAGCTTCGGGGACTGGCATGATCCTAATAGGAGGGAGCGGTTCCTCCCGACTTCATGATCGCTCGGAGTCGTATGGATCCGCGGACTCGTACTCGGAGCCCCGTTCATGCTTTTGCGATACTGGCTCCATATCCGTAGGCGGTGTACATGGGCAAAATAGTTTGCCCCACTGGTCACACAGGGTCACACAGCGAGCACCCTTGCCAGCACAGAGCTGCACAGAGCTGCACAGCCACCCGAAGGCATGAAGCCGCGACCCCTCAGGAGCTGAAGGACCCCTGGAGACCCAATCAACGTCATCCAGGCCAGGGGAGAGCGCCAATCAGGCCACGGATGCATCATCGATGACCGCGCACGCCGGACCACCAGGGCCATCTGCTCGAGGAGCTTCCAAGCATCAGAAAGTACTTGGCCTTTGAAGACAAGACGGATAATACGCCGAACACGGGTCTGGCGAGGCAGTGGCTGCTGCGTAAGCGCTGTTGGGGCTGTTGAGATGGTTGAGAGGGATGAGCAGCCGCTCATTCCCGTCTCTGCGAATGTTGCCTCCGTCGTTCGCCATTGCAGTTTGTGGTCGACCAAGATATCCTATTGCTGCGTGGTGGAGCCGAAGTTGATCAGATCAGCACAGGTTTCTGGAACACCAGAAGGCTTCTCGGCGAACTTGCGGGCTGCATCGTCACAGCGAACCCCCCTGTCCTGCCCGCCCAACTCTAGTTCTAAGCGAACATGCATAGCCTTGCACCAGGCATCGCAGGCATCGCCGTCATTCTCCTCGCGCCCGATCAGGAAAGCTTCGTGAACAGATAATCGTTGAAAATCTCCTCATAATCATTGCTTGCCGCTGACACATACTCTTCTACGCTCCACATTCACACACAAACACAGTCATCGCTGCAGAACAGCGGTCACAACCACGGCGCGCCTCAACTTCTTGGCTGCCGCTCCAGCACCTACAAGACGATCGCAGAGGAGCCGGCTCTCAACGATCGACGAAAGCGCAGCAACTGCGCAACCAGCTTTCACGATGGAATCAAACGGCGCCCTGCGGAGGAAGGATACCACCAAGGGTCCTCCTCTGCGCATCCTCTCTCTCGGTGAGCAGAACAGCTTTACCCCCCTCAGGACCCCTCACTAATGCGTCACAGATGGAGGTGGCGTGCGAGGCTATTCCATGCTCATTATCATCCAAGAGCTCATGCACCGGACGTTTGTCGAGATTGAGGGCAAGGCTCCGCGAAGACACGAGATTCCGAAACCAGCAGATCATTTCGATCTTATCGTGGGGACAGGCACCGGTGGATTGATCGCTATCATGCTCGGGCGGCTACGATTGGATCTCGAGACCTGCAAAGAGGTTTACGTACGGATGACGAGGAAGGTGTTCGAGACGGACAAGACTATTGCGGGAATACCCTACAAAACGACTTTATTCAAGGCGTCGAAGTTAGAGGAGGCCATCAAAGAGTGTGTAAGGGAACACAGTATCTTTGTGAATGAAGGCAACGACGGTGAGGAACCAGAAGGAGCATATAACGACCCGATCAGTCCTGTGAACAGAGCATTGCCTCGGCGTCATCCCAGCAATGCCAGTGTGGCGAGCTTTAGTGCGAGGAGTCCATCTAGCTATCAGTCATCTCGTCCATTGCACTCTCTACGGTGGGGCAACCCCGAGGCTCTCCTGTATGATACTCGCGAGAACAGAACAAAGACGTAAGCATCTATCTACTCTGAGCTCCTATCTAGGCTAAAATCAATAGTGCCGTTACTGCAATCTACAAGGGAACGCCGCCAGGAGGTGCTCCAGCAGTCCTAAGATCGTACGATTCACGAAAAGAGCCTCAACCCGAATTCGATTGTACGATATGGCAAGCAGGGCGGGCAACTTCAGCAACTGGACTGGCGTTCAAGCCTATTCAAATCGGCCAGTCAGTGTTTATTGACGAAGGCGCGGGAAAATACAATCCGTCCCCTGTCGCCCTAGATGAGGCTTGCGTCAACGAGTGGCCTGGGCGAGACGTTGGGGTTGTTGTGAGTATTGGGACTGGCAAACGACCATCTGGAAGCGACAACAATCAGCACCTATGGTATGAGGGCTTCATGGGTGATTTTGCAGAGGCCAGGCGGCGTTTAATCTCGAAAATTGAAGGCTGCGAGGAGACACACCAGTATATGGTCCGGGAAGGTCTCACCAAGCGTGGAGTCAACATTGAAAATTATTACCGATTGAATGTTGAGATTGGAGTCGGAGAGTTTGGCATGAACGAGTGGAATCGTCTCGCAGATATCAGCACCGGAACGAGGCGGTACTTGGGTAAGAGCGATGTTCAGAGAATGAACCACGACGCAGCGGCAAAGCTCGCCAAGATCCACAGAGCGAAAGCCCGCTTTGAAAACGAAATGAGGGGATCAACGAGTGGAAGTGGCGATTACAAAGGTCTCCAAGATGTCCCGGAAGCATACCCTACAGCTATCGAGCTTCCCGCAGAGGTCCCCGTCTCAGCACCAAGCAGAACTCCCCCACCCCGCCCTTCCTATGAATCCGGCCATCACGACACACTCGAAGTTCCTGGCAAGAATCATACGCCATCACCTCGCACTTCATCAGAACATCACTCGCGCCAGTCGCCTCACTCTTCAGCCCCTAGCCTCTCAGATCCCAATGCCGATCGATTCATCGTTCATGCCCCAACACCGAGCGAACACCGCACAGCAGGTGGAGCAGACAAAATAGCAATCACCAGCACAGATGAACGCCAGCGGCCAAAACCACCAGCGAGAGTCGAGCCTCCTCCTCTTCCGCCCAAGACTCCAATCCCGGGCCAAGAATCAATGGCATCAATGAGACCGCGACCGACATTGCCATATCCAGTTGACGATGGACCGCCGCCTGTTGTGAACATGGCGAGGAAACCGGACTACAGAGGAAGATAAATAAAATGAACTTTTCGCTACTTTCTTGAAAATACCTTGTTGTTTTTGTTTGGGATTCATGATATGAGATGGCGTTTGGGAGGTCGGTCTGGGCAGATTAAATGCCGATGATTTAGGGAGTTGGAATGGATGAATGGAATGGGTATACCTCTTATGTTTATGAGTGCAAGGGCATGGGACGGATAGGTCGAGATAGTCTTTGAAATGCAAATCTTTTCTTTGGTGGCTAAATATTCTCAATTGTGGACTAGAATCTTGCACGTGCAAATTCAGAAGTCAAACTGAAGTAGGTTCTTCATTTGAAACACGAAGGGAGAAACAGAACATAGTGTGCTCAACGATAGTTGTAGCATTCATTCAATAAATGATCCCGGATGGCTGGTGCTCCAGCGCAAGGCTGTGTGCATACCATTCACGTGACTCGAGCTCGATCGGGCTCTAGCCGCTGATGGCTCCTTCCCAGCCTCGACACGCTTCAGCCCAAACTTCCGCCTTCTCTCTCTCCTCACCCAAATCCAGAACATTTCATTTCCTACAAATATAACCAAATCAAGAGTATATATTATGCTTCACGTCGACTCAGCTCGCCACATCTTTGGAATCTTTGTCAGCTGGCACGTTCCGCGTAGCTGGCAAGGCTAGCAGGCTGCGCATCGCACACATCGACTCTCGAGGCTGTTGCTCAGGCAGATTTACTAACGTGGGACGACTATGGCCTCGTTCCAATTCGACTTTGTTTACGCCGTCTGACTCCCACAACAACTTCAGACCACTTCATCAACATGGACCCCATCACCGCCCTTAGCGTAGCCTCGTCCATCGTCCAGCTCGTCGATTTTACCCAAGACCTCTTCCGGAGCAGTTATGAAATATACAAATCGACTTCCGGACGCTCCGAAGCTAACGTTGATCTCCAAAGCATCACCGCCAGCTTGAAAACATTAACCACCGACCTCACACAGTCGGTAGAGCGAGCAACATCCGACACGGGCAAGGAACCTTCCAAAAATGATAAAGAACTTCTCGAGCTTTCCAAAAGTTGTAGCGGTGTTGCAGCAAAATTGATTGCAGCACTCGATCAGTTGACAGCGCAGAAAACTCATAATATATGGGACAGCTTCAGTCTTGCTCTTCGTACTATTTGGAGTAACAAGCAGGTCAAGTCTTTGAATGCAAAACTCGTACAATACCGTGTTCAGATTTCTATACATATCAACGCTTCCGTCCGGTACAGTACTAGAATAGGTTCCAGGGCTCACTTGCTAACAACCACCATCCAGTGAACAGGTCGCTCGGCTGCAGGCAGATCAATCCAGTCATGGCCAACTTATCTCTACCTCGCTCCAGGCAACTCAAGACCTAAGCCAAAAAATTCTCAAGCAAATGCAACAAAATGCCAAATGGCAAGCCCAAGTCATTGAAGCCATCCACCGGAGTAGTATCAATTCCGAGCAACGGACTCGAGATGCAGAATCTGGGGACTTTAAATGGATCACCACCCATGATCATTTCTTTAGCGGGTACGGGGAACGTTTTGGACGGGAAGTACTCGCCCGCCTTCATTACATCGAAATGGAAAGCCGCGCGGAAAGTGTGGCTGAAGCATATGATGAAACTTTCCAGTGGATCTTCTCTCCTGCCCAAACAACTGATCAAAAGTGGTCCAACTTTACACAGTTTCTTGAGAGCGACCAGAGCCTTTACTGGGTCACAGGAAAACCAGGCTCGGGAAAATCCACTCTCATGAAGCTCATCAAGAACGACCGGCGAACGGCACCATACCTTAAGAAATGGGCTGGTAGCAAAAAGCTCTACACGTCTGGCTTTTATTTTTGGTGCTCAGGCGGTAACGAAATCCAGATGACGCAAGAAGGACTGCTCCGAACCCTGATACAGAACGCTTTGAGCGAATTTCCCTACCTCGGCCCGTTAATGTTTCCTAAGCGACTGGAAACCTTCGTAATTTTCGGCGACGGAGTTGTTTGGGGAGAACCTTTATCTTTGACAGAACTGCTCTCAGCTTTCAAACTATTTGTGCACGAAGCGACAAAGACTCACAAGATATTTCTTCTCCTTGATGGACTAGATGAGTTTAATGGCACTTACTCCCAACAGGTTAAGCTCATCGAGTTTATCCAATCCCTTGCGAGCTCAGACGTCAAGTTTTGTGTGTCGAGTCGGCCATGGAACGTGTTCGAAGATGCCTTCAACGCCCGCCCCAGTCTTAGAGTTGAGGATCTTACGTATAAAGATATACACCATTATTGTTCGGCAAACTTGTCGAAAAATTTAGGCTTCAACGCACTGAAACGTGGAGATCTAGCAGCAGCCTCCGAGCTCGTTGATAACGTATCAATGAAAGCATGCGGCGTCTTCCTCTGGGTGACACTCGTTGTAGAATCCCTACTAGAAGGCTTGACGGTAAGAACATCCATGTTCCTACTTCTGTAATCCTCAGAAATTGAGACATTCTTGCTTTATCCCCTGTACACCTCGACACGTCCCAGAAGAAATTACATTATCCCATCTGATTCTAGAACCATCTGAGATACGAGATTGCTGATAGGTGTTCTAGGATGGAGAACGACTCTCGGATCTCCAGAAACGACTGGATTCCCTTCCATCCGATTTGGAAGATCTATTTTGGCGGATCTTAAGATCTGTCGATTTTGAAAGAATCTCGCAGATATTTCAGATTGTTCAAGTCTCGCCAAATTCAATCAGTATTCTTAGATTATCATATGCCGACGAAGATAACCCTGACTTCCTTTTCAACCTACCAATAAAGCCATTACCAAGAACAGCGATTGATTCAAGAGCAGAACTTATGAGGCGACGATTAAACGCCTGTTGCAAAGGCTTGTTAGAACCTCAGGGATATGATGGGTTCTCTAAAACGGACCCTCAAGCTATTGTCGCATATCTCCACCGTACTGTCAGAGATTTCATCAAGAAACCAGACATCTGGGCTGAGCTACTCAGTGCTACAGGCGCTGCCTTCGACCCACGTAAGCGTGTCTCTGTCGCGCACGCATCACGCCTCAAAGTACTACCTACAAACTCATTGAACAGCGTTGTTCTGGAAGAATATGCCTCCCACATGAGAGATGCCAAAAATTTCTGGGAGGAGGTTGTAGGTTGTATTCAGACCATCGCGTACTATGGTCCTGATAAAAAGCCTCAGGAAACATCCTTACGTATCTTGGAAGAAGTCAAGAATACTGTGGACCAAATTGTAACCAGGGGTGTCTCGAACTATGACAGCGGCAATGTACCAGTAAATTATGGACATTGCTCAACTGTGATAGGTGGAACAACCACGATAAGATCCTTTCTTCACCTAACAGTGAAGCTCCAGATATATCCTTACGTCAATGTACATGTCGACGACGTACAAGGGCCGGATCGAGCCAAGAAGCTATCTCTTCTCCTCCAGGTAGCACTTACGGATTATGCCTTCACAACTTATGGTCGCGTCTTCAACAGCCCGAGTCTTCCAATCATAGAAACGCTTCTCAAGTACGGAGCAACTTTTGACGGTCACGATGTCTGGACTCAAGTTATTAAAACATCGCCGCACAACACTGATCTGTCACTTTTGCTTCTGCGATATGGAGCGGATCCCTTTGTCCCTCAACTAGGAGATAATTCAAGGCTGCTGTTTGCGGACGAGGTGCGCGAGTTGGCGAAGGCGAAAAGAGAGGAGGCTATCAAGAATGGCCGCGCACCGAGGAGGATGGAGAAGACTCTTGGGAGCAGCAAGATTTTGGAGGTTAAGGCCCCGTCGGCGTGGAGCCGGCTCCGCTCTCGATATTCTTCCAGCAAAGGGGAGCGGGATGATTTATGATTGATCGCTCAATGACGGTGTGATTGAGTTCATAACCAGCTCGTGGCTAGGCGGGGTAGTCGGTGCCTCTCAGCAGCGTCTAATGCTTTGAATTATGGGGCAGGACCGAGAGGTCCAAGGCTGCAATGTCTACACCCATTCATTCCTTTATCTGTTAGAGAGACGGGCTGGGCAGTGCGGGATGCGGTTGCTGAGAAATACATCCCTGGCAAGCTGGGTTGGATTGTAAAGAGAACGGACCCCTAAACTAGTGCCGAGATTGGCCATCGGCACAAAATGAGAGGTTGGGCAGTTGGAAAATATTACGATGAATGGACGGTTACGAATATTATCCTTGTAGAGTAGAGGAGCGTACGGAGAGATTGGTGTATCTTGGAGAGTTTAATTTGTTGTCGATGTGAGCCTTGACTTAGGCTCAAGAGGATTGGAATCTTAGAGCTGGAGAAGGAGTTATTGAGGTCGGGACCACGCAACCAGGGCACTCGGCTATCACTCAGGTGTACTTTTAGTGGCGAGGATAATAACTCAAGTCAGATCCATGTATTATTATAATGAAATACTTAAAAGTCGAGAGTGCCCGTAGTGAGTTGGAGAATCTTTCCAAATTAGATTTAACGTGGATAATCTGCTCGAGTGCTTCTCTTCACTCACCCTTCACCTCAACACTGACAACCTCCCTCTCCACCCTTCTAGCAAACACCGCACTCTGCATCGACGCAAAAACTAGATCCGTCTCTGACTTCTCTATGCCCTCGGAGTCACTTTCCTCCACCGCATCCATAATATCCACTAATGTCCACCCAGACCGCTTAAACGTCAACCTAACATTTTCATTCAACCCCACAAACCTCAATTCAAACCCATGTCCCGCAAAGGCCATCAGATCTCTCTTCGCACCTTTCAAAGCCTGTAATCCAGTCACGTCTATAAAAGCAACACATGCGAAATCCAATACCACGACCTGGATACGATTCGGTGAAGACGTAATGCCAGCTCGTGCTCGCATTTTCTCGATTCGCCGACCCCCATCATCACTCCAGCACCTATCTTCTGCTGGTAAATTTTCGGTCATCTGAGATCCGGCATTGCACACCTGTATCATGTTCATCAAAGTGTTTTTGATGCGGTATGCATTCGCAAACACTATTGACGTCGGGAATTTAAACACCTTGATACCAGCAGGCAGCTGCTCCAAACTCAAATTCTCATCGGGGTACAGGATTGGCATGTTGGCTCCAGTCACTTGTGTCAAGCTGGCGAACATGGTGCGGAACAGTAAGTGCAGAGCGCTGAAGCCAACACCAGCAGCGATGCCCATCTCCACGGAAATGAAAAGGGTGAGCCAGAAGCAAATCATACTAGCCACAAAATCCGCCAATGAAGTTCTCCAGTACCCATAAAATGCCTTGACGGGAGTGATGATCTGCCACACTGCAGTCACGAGAATGGCAGCCAAAGTCGCCTTGGGGATCCAGTAAAGCGCACCCGTCAGCTGGTAGATGCTAATTATCACAAAAGCCGTCGTTGCAAGACCACCCAAGGGGCTCTTGACTCCAGATTCAGAGTTGACTGCTGTCCTAGAAATGCCACCGCCGCCTGGCATCGTGGGGAAGAAGCCATTGATGAAGTTTGAGAGGCCGAGGAAGCAGAGCTCTTGGCTCTCGTCGATGATGTAGCCGTTTCGTTGACTGAAAGCTTTGGCCATCGCTAGGTGTTCGACAGAGACTGCTAGGAAGATCGTGATGCTTGCTCTAGATACTTTTCCCATCAATGTGGTGCTGGGAACGGAGGGATTTGAGATGCGGATGCTGCTGACCTCTGCTATAGCAAATTTTGGTGAATTGTGGTGCTTGTTGATTGCGTAGCTTACGCCGGTGAAGAGGATGAGGACGATTGCATTTCGACAGAGGGAAATGAACCAAATGATCTGATACTGCCGTCCAAAACGGCTTCCTGCATACTGTAGCAATACGAGACATGCAATGCTCGATATTCCGACGGCGAATGTAAGTGGTTGAGTTTGAGGAAGCTTGTGAAAGATGTCGTGAATTATTGAACCTGTTGTCGATCGGTCGATTTTCTCTCCAAATAGCGAAGGTACTTGACTCAAGATGATGTTGAAGCAAGCAGCTGAAAAGAAACCGTTCAGCACAGGAAGCGAAACGAAGTCCAGAATAAAACCGAGTTTAAGAAATCCTACGATCAAGGCGTAGATGCCGACGATGAACGTGACAGCTGCGCCGATATCCTGAGGTTTGAATCCCGAGGGAGCAAGATCTCGAACCATTGCTCCTGTCAGAAGACCCATGATCGTCGTTGGTCCAGGACCAACGTCTTACTCTTAATTAGCTAACACCTTTGGATGGCAAGATTATACTTACCTTTCGACGTCCCCATGACGGCATACAACGCAGGTCCAAGCCAAGATGCGAGGAGACCAGAACTCAACGGGATCCTCGCAATCTTAGCATAGGCAAGAGCTTGGGGAACGAGTAATGCTCCGACAGTGATCCCCGCAACAACATCTCTCAGAATCCATTTGTAACAATAGTTTGGGAGCCATCTGATAACTGGAAGTTTGTCTAAGAGATATTCGGTGCTGGCAGACGGGCAAGCTCGAGCGCCTTTTAGAGTTTGAGAGCGCGCTCGATGTAGGTTCTCGTCTGTCTCGATTTCTCCCCGTAGTTTGGTGATGAGCTTCATCGCTGATGGAGCCATTGGTACTTTATGTGGGATATTCATTATTCAATTCATTGGATAGCCAAGCAAAAGATGGCATAGATGCAGTGCTCACATCTTATCAAAAATCGGAAGACAGAGAAAAGGACAGATTCAGTAGAAATACAAACGGACCAGCGGACATAATCAATTGCCACAATATACAAATGCATTATGAACGATCGACAAAGCACACAAAAATGCCGAGCAGAGTTCGCAAGGTCCTCCATTCTGACATTGGATATAAATTTTCGCTGTGGGTGACTTCTCGGTAGGATGTATTCATGTATTCATCCCGATTTCGGCCCAACTATGAAACAAGGTACGGCAGTACAAGTGCCGGACCTAAAAGCGTACCCACACGATGTATCCACCCATACGCGGAAGTACACTTCCAAATATCTTGGCATTTAGCCCCCACTGCTACCCCAGATTTTCTGCACTCCGCTTCAGGGTTTCCCCGTGCTCTGAATGCAACGAGCCGAAACGAGATGTGGGTTGAAACATGTAGCATGCTCGTCTGGCCACTCTCGCTCTTCTCAGTGAGATCTCCCCAAACTTATTATAGACAAGTCGTTAGTTTTCAAGAACGAATTCTCAGACTCACTCAATCTAGATTAGGCCATACATCCCAAGCAAGAGGGGAGGGGGTTAAGTGATAACTCGCTTAACTTAGCGAGACCCCTGTTGCCACTTCGCGGCAGCCCCTCTCCTTACCTATGTACAATTAGTCGATTCTAAAATACTTTACTGCAGAAAACCCTCTTGTTTTGTCAAAATGATTCGTTTTTATTGTTCTATTGTTTATAAATATTCTGCTTCTCCTGAAAACGCCCGACCAGCATGCTTTTGGAATTCAATTCAACCCGTCTTGCAAGATACTCCAACGCGCCTCCTTTTCCATCCTTAGCCATCTCACACATGCAAGCCATCCTCCTCAAACTGCGTAGCCCCTTCTGTCGGAAGCTTCCAAGACACACGGTCTTTGGTAAATTGCTCCATGGTTGGTCGCAACTTGGTCTCGTGCAGGGAGAAATCATCAACGCTGCCTACGCGCAAGATGCTCATGCCAGGGAAAGCGGCGCCGACGCGATACATCAGTGAGCCGCAAGTATTACAGAAGTAGTTGGTCATGGTGTTATCTTTGCCGGATTCTTTGAAAAAAACAGTCTTCGATTGACCGAAAGTCTTAAGGTTCTCTTGTCCGCGCAGGTGCTTCAAGTGCGAGTCCAAAACAGTGAAGTTGGTGGCGTGCATTGATGCCGTGAGTTTGTGACAATCAGAACAGTTGCAAATGAAGGAACCGACGAATCCGGGCCCTTGAACTGGCTGAATGTTTGGTCAGTAAAGCAAGATAGGCGAGCAGATTCATATGCCACAACTTACGAATGATAATTGTACAGCTCCACAAAAGCACGTAGCCGTTGCTTCCTCTTCGTTGGACCAGCCATCATTGGCGAGGCCAGCAAGAGGGAAGTAAGGTTTCGATTTATCGACCTTTGTGGTCGCTGGGGCAGTAGTGGAAGCCATTGTTGAGGAGTGGGGGTTTGGGTTCAAGTGCTAATGTGTATTTGAATTTGAAGTTTCAACAAAGTGAAAACTTGTTGAACAGCTGAGTAGATCAGGTAAGATGCTGAAGATGTTGGAGTTTTTGATTTGAATATTTGATTTTCTGATACCAGACGCATGCTTTATATATCTTGGGGAAGGATGTGAATGAGACAGTCGTAAACAGAGCTTCGAGATCTTCCGACCTCATATGACGTAGCTCGTGTCTATCAGACCAGTGGTTGTCGGCAAGCTGATTTCTAAGCAACCCATTTCGGGTAAGTGGGGGTCAAGCCTTCGCGCGTCCGCTCGCTAGGCTCGTTAAACTCGATCCGAACCCCTTTTTAGCCGGAACACCCCTACTCAATCTTGGACCCCAAAAAGGGGTCCTTGAAATATTCGATAAGATGACGAAGAGGGGTTTGATAATTGGAAATGAGCATTAAAGAGCTTAATAATGTTCCAATTGTACAACCAAAGTTTAGTAGAGGATTTTCCAATTAAAGCATGGATGTATGTGTATGGCCAATAGGAGGCTTGCCTTCGATCCACCCAGTCGTGACCCGTTAGCACCCGAGTCAGGACATCGACGTGTGTTTTCTTGGCTCTCGATGCGTTTTTCATGGCTCTTCAAGACGTTTGAGTTGTATTTTAGATATGCTCCCAAGTTTATTTTGGGCGGAAGAAAACTACGAGAGCGAAACAACAGAAACTTGAAGCAATGAGAAGAAACTTGACTGCGTCCGACGACAATCGCCGAGGGCCTGGTTTCAGTTGACTTATTTCCATTTGGCTTTTTCGACGTCATATTTATTTATGGGAGACCGGACGACTCCTCGTCTTTCTTACGGCGCCTTCTAGCCTGGCGTGGACGAAGTAACGAGTGTTGTCACTGCTACGATGATAGAAGGAAGATATTGCATCCTTAGTATCTGCTGTAATGGATCAAGATACCTGCATATACTGAGGCGATTGAATCAGAATCAAATCATTCCCTATAGAATTCTTTAATTTCCCTTGACTTATCACGAACTATGAATGAATATAAGTTGAGAAGGAGTATTTGATTAGGTCCTAAACCTGAAAGTCTACCTGGCCTGGTACCTGAGAAACGTTGTCCTCCCAGTTCTCATCTTCGCAATAATCATGGTTCCCAGAATCGGAGAATTGAACATGAATATACGCATCTGATTTATCGTCAAGTTCTATCCATGACGATACAATCAAGTTGAATTCATCGCAACTCTTGCCATGTATTTTCCACTCACAGCATTCGCTCTGCACCCATTCAGGCCTTCTGGGACTAGAATTTCCGTCGTCCTCCACCTCTTGCTCATCTTTTTCGTCGTCTTGTTCTCCGTATAACTTCTCCCAGTTATATTTCACCCATATCTCGATGGAACAGTCTGAGACCGAGTCCAAACGGCATCTAGCGATCGATGATTCTGGCACTCTTTTGGCATGATCAACGCCAAATGAAAATATACTGTCATCCCAAGAGTACTGGCCATTGAAAACAATCTCATTTATCCATATGTTGCTGCCATCCAGCAGTGCATTGGTGATATCGGTGAAGCGAAACCCGGCGATTCTGGAGCAAATACCTGATTTCTTCCATATGACAGCCGCTAGCTCAGGTTTTGCAAATACTGTCTCCAACGATATTACTTGATTGCGCACCACTGATTGCGGGATAATAGCCATTAGATTTGGTGCAACTCGTATGAAGTTGTCATCGTTTGTCCGTTGTACGTAAATTCCAATTTCTTTGGAATCTCCGTCGCGGTAGCATTGCAACAAAGCAACGAAATCTCCTGGCGCTAAATCTCCCGGCACAAGCTTCAAGCTCATTTGAATACCTTTATTGGTGAGCTGGAATGGAAGTGCCTTGCGACGCTTGTTCTCCAAAAATCCTCCCGAATATTCAAATTCGGAAGGGCTTCTTGCCAACAAGCCACGCCACGTTGAAAAGCTGGCTCCTGGTGCAGCCCAACAGAATATCGTTTGATCTGTCGAGTTCTTCAATATTTCTTCTTGCAGGCGTCGAAAAGCTGAATTGCCTTCTCCATATATAAGTGGCATGTTGACATTGAACAGCCCCAAGAGACTGTAAGCCCTGTCCTCTATCCTTGTAGTTCGTCTACGGGCTGCCCAGCTCATTTTCTGGGCTACTGACCACCGCTCAGGTCTAAAGCATCTGATAGCCTCCATTGGTATGCATGTTTCCTCGCTTACCGCTCTGGCGACTTCATCTGTAATGTTCAAAAATTGCCAGTCCATAGTATAGAAGAGGCATCCTATTCGTGGTGCCAGTAATTCCTGTAGGGTCCACCCACGAGTGAGCCACCTCGATTGCTTTTTCGTCTTCTTAAACTTCGATCTTACTGCTGGTATGTCATAATTTTCCGGCTGAGGGGGAACATCGGCGAGGTATACACAACAATGAGTCGCGTTATGGTACCATCGGTACATGCTATTGATTGCTTCCGAGAGCTCTGCACTGCTTGATTTATCGATGCAGCCTATGGAACGTCAGTCTGATCTCACGACGATAAATTCCATGCTAATTTTGGAGCTACATTGATCGCTTACATGTATCTATCCAAATATAGTCCACTTCTGGTGCTTTTAACGTCCAAGCTGCGGCAGCAAATCGCTTGAGCTTCTCAAAGCCAGCCGAGTAGAAGTAAGGAACCCTGAATGTTGAGAATATAGTAGAGGCTTCTGCATACGATATCTCTTGTTCCTCCCAAGTGTGAGAAAGGATTGCATACTTCGGAATTGAAGGCTCGTTGAACTCCTCAAAGAACAATGCATGCTCGTATTTAATATTGATCAGCCTCATCTTTACACAGACGAGGATCCGAAGCCTCCAAAGCAAGGTTGGAAGCCACTCGTTCTGATCTTGAAAGTTGCAACAAAAGAAATGCGGTGCCTGCCTGAAGATGGTGCTATGATAGATTGCTGAAATGGGCTGTGCTAGAGCGGCTATCCTACCTTCGCCTAGCTCCTTGCATAGCCACAGCCACCTTCTTGCAACCAATGAAAGACTTGACAAGTTTCCCTAGCTTCGTCTAACCAATAGTCTCCACCTGCAGCCAATATTATTCGATTTTCCTTCTGGAATAATACGAGTTCAACTTAGGTGGCCATTTACGTAGCTGGGCTCTATGCGTTGAGCTGAGTCGCTAAGTCGTGGCGAGTTGTCAGCCATACTTCAGGGGCAAATTTCGGCGCAATTCTATAGATAGCTTATTCGAAACACTCTTCCGCATGGATTGTGATGACTTCGAGGCTCTAGTATTCAATTTTGCGCTAGAGACTTGAAAAATAATCATACGATTAAGACCCTTCAAGCAATATCTATTGTTTCCTCTCACTCTTAATCAAGTCACTTGCCCTTTCAGCAACTGCGTACACTAAACTTCCAATATTTCCACGCACATTCAAGGGAAAGAAACTAGCATCTACAACCCTGAGGTTACTCGTTCCGTAAACTCGAAGCGAAGGATCCACGACCCCTCCGTCCTCACGAGGCAGCATGGAACAAGTTCCAACGGGATGGAAAGAGCTAGACATTGCCTCGCGAACAATCCTGACAGCAATCTCCTTGGTCAGACGTCCACTGACCTTAAAGGAGGGTTGAGTCTTCTTCCCATCGCCAGCTTCATTATTTCTCAGAAGATTCGACATCGGAGCTGCCTCGGAGATATTCTGAGTGAAAAGCAGCCCACTTGAGAGAATCTCGACATCCACGGGGTTTGTCATGTAGCGTGGGTCGATAATTGGTGGAGTTGAAGCATCGGAGCTCTGTATGTGGACGCTTCCACGAGAGAAAGCGTGAGTGAGCTTCAATGAATTAGCGACATATTTCTTTGCGGGAAGGAGAGTCGGGAGCGAGCCGGGAGCTGAGCTTAGAGCTGGCCATTGAAATGGGGAGCTTGAGATAGAGAACAAAGAAATATGTTGCTTACGATGGTCATGATGCCAGCATATCCGCCAGGGTCATTATGATCGAAGAAAGCTGCTGTACTCTCGCCCGCTTCGTAGCTTGCCCCCGAAGCACCGAAAGTGTACTGGATGTCTGCTTCGCGATCATCGAGCAAGGTTTCCTTCTGTACTTTCAATTGTTTTCGCAGACCATCAGTTGAAGAGTTAGAATAATCGTCCACGAGTTTGGCCAAGTGCGATCCAAAGGATTCCTTTTGTTCTTGTGGTAGAATTGAGGAGTAAGAAAGAAATCCAGTTCCGGTGGCACCTCCAGCGAGTGGTCCAGCCCCTTTCTGGGTATATTCCTGAAGAGCCCAATCGAGAACTCCGGGCTGCTTGATCATCTCTCTAGTGGGGATGCCTTCCAGAGCCTCGTAAGCAAACCCAACGAGAGGATGGTCCTATTACAATGTCAGCGCGATAGAGCGCTGGGAACATCACCACTAACCTGCAAGTTTTCTCCCACTCCATCATTTTCAATAATCACGTCGATTCCAACTTTTTTCAACTCCCATTTGTTCCCAATACCAGAGAGTTCCAGAATTTGGGGACTCTTGACCGTGCCAGCAGACAGAATCACCTCCCGTAGAGCGCCTACGAATTTTTCTCTTCCATCAATGGTATACCAGACTCCAGTCGCTGTTATTGGTGAAGTGTTGGTGTCAAATGCAATCTTCTTGACAAAGGCACCAGTCCAGACTGTAAGATTTGGCCGCCCTGAGCTTGGGACATAGTATGCTGGAGCTGCATAGCTCCTCTTCGCGGTCTTGTCCATGAACTTTGGGAGCGAGTATCCACCCAATGTGCTCCCCGCCCTAGGATCACTTTGAGGTCCAAGACCCAAAGTCTTGAAAGCACGACTCCATGCCTGATCGAGAGGCCCCTGGCCTTTTGGAAAACTGGTTTGAATAGGACCCGAACTTCCATGAAGCGAGACGTCGATTATGGCTGTGCCAAGTTCCTCTACTGTTTCCGCATTAGGTGCATTGAATGTCTCTGACTTGCGGTAATATGGCTGAAGTGCATCAAAATTCCATCCAGGGTTTCCAAGCTTCTCCCAGTTGTCAAGATCCGCACGACTAGCGTGAGAAACCATGAGAAAATTGATAGCGGATGACCCACCAAGAACTTTCCCACGCGGCCATGCGATTGTGCGGTTGTTGAGGCTTGGCTGGGGAGCTGTTTTGAACCTCCAATCATACTCCTCACTAAGTCGGCAGATTAGAGCTTTGTTGAGAACGATTGAGAAGCTTGAGGAAATACTGACTCGCCGTAGAGTTCAGTCATAAGACCAGGGATATTTATGTTGGGATCCTATAATAGTTAATTGTAAGGATCCATGGAGAAGTTTTTGTAATGTGAGCTGGCTTACATCCAGTCTTTTTTCTCCAGCTTCGAGGACGACAACCTGGACAGCAGGATTTTCCGTCAATCGAGCAGCGAGAACGAGACCTGCACTGCCTCCGCCAACGATAACATAGTCAAAGCGGTTCGAATCTGTGTTCTGTTTTCTAACCGGGTGTTCCATGGTGTACGTGCAAAATGAGAATGAGGGCGAAAGTTGCTGTGAAAAGGGGCAGAATTAGATCAAGGGTAACACTATTTATTTAGTAACTCATTAAAGAGGCAAACTGTCGTCCCGGATATACACCTTACTTTGAGAGCGGAGATAGCAGCATTTTGTTGAATATTAATCAAAGCAACAGCGGGATACGAAGTTAGTTCCATTTAGGAACATGTCGAACCCGACCGTTCTCCGAAATAAGTAGAGTCATAGCGCTCAGGCAATAATATCATTCAATCCTAGCACCACTTTCTAAATTAGGTAATCTACAGAATCGGGGGATGCGAGGTAAGCAGAATTATGTTATTCTGTTGGTGGACCAAGGAAAATTTCGCGCTATTGCCATAACCATGCGAACTTAGTTCAATACATTCGGGCTATTTAAATCTATCGAAATACTCTTGCATGTCAGTAGTTACGTTTCATTTTCTCCCCTTCAAACTGCTCGCTGCAGTGTTACCTAATATGATTAGCTGACTAATGAAATCGAAGTGCGGGCATCCGCGATGTCCACCCCGGCCCCCCCCCCCCCCCCCCCCCCCCCAAAGTGCCTAAGATCTTACTAAAAATAGCAGACACTATTGGTGCCGTTAAATGCTGTACCAACAATATACTTAAGGACTTGCACTTGTAAAATACTAGATCGTCTCGCACGAACTCAACTCTCGTAATTCCCAATTTTCCTCCACTCTTCTTAGTCCCCATACGCCATAGATAATTTAGATTAAAATCTCATGGCGCATGGTTCCCATTAGTACTGGATCTTCTCTCGCTGACTCTAACACCTAAGAATTTGACGGTTGTCACTGTTATCCCATGGCGGTGTTTACCCGCGGACACTTGCGGTGAAATTTTCTTACTAGGAAGGAAGGCATAAAGCAAAGCTATTGTAATTACTGAGCCGGCATCTTCAGCTTTTCTGAATCAGAATTGGGGTAGTGTACTGATGTTTGGTTCATTGCGCATATAAGAGAAATTCGAATTCGCTGCTATTTGTTGGCCGCAACGACAACATCTCACTAGTCGATCCCGGGCTATTAAAAGTTTTAAATTCAGAAATCCTCCAACTTATACACACCATATGATGGCACCTCGTATGGATGGGCTCTAGGAAGCTTGTTAGAACAAAAAGTGATCAACACGCGCACGACCAAAGGTGACTCAAAGTTGGAAAATAACGAGCAACAATTAGAACCTACGTCTTCAGCGCTGCAACTGCCTTCCTAGCAATATCCTCGCCAAAGCATATCACTTCCACCCTAGCCTCCTCCGTGTGTTCCAATTTGCCCACGCTTCCGATATGTGGATTCGCCTTATCACCAGGGCGGAACTGACCGTTGCCTAAAACCGTCCAGCAGCATTCGGTGTAGTGCCCCCCAGGATAGCGACCTGCACCAGCAGCGAAGATTGCGGCCTTGCAAGCGTCGAGAGCGGGTATAGGTGTGAAGAAGACGAGCTTAAACTTCGCAGCAGCAGCAGAAATAACAGTTGCCATTTCGGGAAACTCTATTGGAGGTCGGTTTGGCTTTGTTCAGAATGCTCAGAATAGGATATGATTTGAACCTGGTGATGTGCTACCTCGGACGTTTGTTGGAGGTCAGATGTTGTTCGAGGCGGAGTAAAATTTGTCCGTTATAATACGTGTTGTGGCAAGCACCCAACTCACGTGTCCTCGCATAAGCTCGGCTGCCATTCGCCAATTTAGCGAACGTTTAGCTGCCGCCAGGATGGACGAATAAAATCTGCACTTTCAAATTGGAATAAAAGCATACGTGAAGGGAAATGAACACGGTTTGATTTTATGTGTCGCCCTGATAATAGAAAGTAGATTCTAATTCTAGAAATCGGTACTACTTAAGATACGAGTATGAGGATAATCATGAGACTTCCGCGAGAAAGCAAACTGCAAAATCTGAACTCCTCAACGGGTATGGTTAAAAGTACGAGAGTACCTTCGTACAAATATTTAACACACTTCCCAAGACCAAAATGGTTGATACGATTGCACTTTGGTACTCTAAAAAGGAGCCATATCCCGACCCCCACCTCAACTCTCGCCAGTGGGCCCATCTTGTCTTGTGATTTCAACCATCACCAAGTTGGCTCTTGGCTTTTAAGACCATCAGTGTATCCTAAAAACTTGTTCTTCAGAAATTCCTCTCTCCCCGTGCATTATTCCATGCACATAAGCGAAACCTCTCAGAAGAAAACAGTCGCCATCCGGCCGCAGGACAAATGGATATTTGCTCCCGAGAGCGACATAGACCATGTCTCCTGGTCGACTTGTAGATATACAACATCCAGTCAACCCGGTTTCAGTAAGGAAGAAGCTAGATTCGGGATACTTGAAGTCCCAGACGGGTTTACCGAAATCAAGCCCATTTGTGTGTTTGGATTCCTGAGATATGTCGGGCGGTATATACTTATTATAGGTTTCTTCTCCGAGTACCAATTTCAAATACGCAACAAATTTGTAGAGCAAGTGGCGCTCATTTGCGGGGTCGTTCATCTCGTCTAATCCGAATGAGAAAGACGTTGCGGCGGCAGAAAGTACACCAGCGCTAAACGGTGTTTGTAACCAACTCTTTTCCATAATTGTCAGAATTCTTTGCCAGACTTGCTTCAATTCAATTATTCCCTCTTCGGAACTAATCGTCGCGTTACCGAAGATATTTTCGTTGTAGAATTCGACGTATTTGATAGAATCGACAATAAATCCAGAGAGAGATAGCACATTCATTATCCTATCAATATTCCAAATTGGTTTCGTTTCCCCAGCCGGCTTCCATGGGACAGCTTTTCCAAAACGAAACGGATTCCGGAAAACCATAGGTCGATCCCACCGTGGGATCCATGATGGCGTCTCATTACCAGTGCGGTAGAGTAAGACATCTGTATTCTGAAAATGGACAAATCCCGCCTCGACAGAGTCCCGATACACCTCAACATCTGACTTGCTATAATCGGGATCCAATAACCCGGCACTGTCGGAAAACTTCATCAGACCACGAAGGCCATATATCTGATCTCTTGGATCGGTGCTAGCGAAGCTGGATGCGAGATACAGCATAAACAGCCAATTCTTAGGTTGTCTAATCCGCTCTGTCGTCATGATTGCTGCCCACCAGCAGTATGTGCTCGTGAACCCGAAGCTTTTAGAGAACGCAGTTTCCATAATAATATAGCCAGCAACTAAAGCGACCCGATCCCATTCAATCGTCGCATGGCCACAGTAAAGCAATCGTTCTTGGTTGGCATTTATTTCTTGAATAGCCCATACACGAGTGAAATAAGGCTGGGAATAAAACCAATTTAAAGTCTTCCACATGGCCTTGGTGCTGAATTCGCATTCATTTGGTAGTGGCAGAGAGTTGCGATTCTTGAATACAACTTCCTGGTAAATATCACTGATAGAGCCAAGGTCCGAGACTGATATGCCAACCTTTTGGCATAAGAAGTCCGAGATTGTTCGAATCGAGTCGATAGCGAATCGGGCATAATGTTCCTCTGAATCAGGTCCAAGCCATACGAGGACAGCTTTTGCGTTTTGGTAAATCCTCAGCATCTGACTCACTTGACTGCTACGTTCAAGAATGTCTGACTGATTTATACTAAAAATTGTTAGACCTGGCAGCCAAGATAGATTTAATAATTTCTTACCAGATGGCATCAGCCCACAAAATTCTTGACCGATGTTGAAGCCGGAGATGACGAAGTCCATTATGAAGATTTCGGGTCACCTGTAGTTCTCTCCCTTCGCAAATGACCAGTTCTCTATCCTCTGCATCCCCCCATGCATAAGATATAGCTTCATATTCGCGTAGATTGTACCAGTCCACAGTATGCAGTAAAACCGAGACAGGATCGCCTTCCTGCCCAGAAAGAAGTTCGAAAACCCTGAACGAGATCGGAGCAGGCAGATTATCATGCTGATAAGTCTCCGAAAGCTGTGCCATTGCTCCTACCCAGAGATGATCTAGATCCTGTAACTAAGATTGATCAAAGATACTCTATACTTGAAGAACCCCAAGAATTGTTCTGGGCTGTTTGTACTTGGGCTAATTCGACTTGCTGCAAAGTTACGACGGCAACGATTGCTGATCGCGCTCATTGATGGTGGCGATGACATAATCGCGGGGTATCGATGATAAGAAATTAAAAGTATTTTACATAGTAAATTTATATGGGAGGTACTTTCAAGGGATTAAGCGAGCTTTACATACCTGTTTAACTTTAAATGGCTGCAGCGAGACGAACAAAAGTCCGAATCACTCGTGGGCTATATTACTAGAAAGGTGGAATAAAATAGACTAATTAAATGACCAGGAAAATTTATCAAATAATCGATAGTTCTAAATTATTAAAATTAAAATCTGAAGTACCGTAACCCCTTTATAATTATAGGCGATAGGCTAAACTTATCCCCTCGTCCGGTGAGACATGTCCAACGCCAGGCATCACAGCTAAGCGGTACGTACCTGCCTGACGATTTCAGCTGTAATGCCTGGCGCTGGACATGTCTCACCGGACGAGGAGATAGGGCATGGCTCGCTTAAAATTGATGAATGAAGCTGTTGCAGCTGCAGTGGCTATAAATAATTAATTGATTTCAATCTTCAGAAGACTCCTGAGTTTATCAGCGACAGTAGACACCTATTTATATCTCGATATCTTATCGGAATAAAGAAAAAATGCCTTGGCTTTCATAGTGTTCTTCCAGCAAATCGAAAATATTATGGGTTACAGACCTAATGTTTGGCTTCAGCTCTTTTCTTGTTCCCCGCATGTCTGGCACGAGAATACGCCCAACACATGATCACACATTGACTCTTTCTCAGTCTTCCCAATTCATCCCTTGTAATGAGGGCCTTGTTCTCGATTCTGGATTTATAGACATGTGTCGCAACCGCCCAGGCTCCAAGAAGCACCGTTTTCACTTAGTTTGTCCACTCTAGCAGGCAGAAGCCCAGAATATCTCGATTTCTTCTAGAACATGTATAAAAGTTCGCAGATGATGCTTAATGAAAGGTTGAAGGCATTTAGCTACATACCTTGTAACTGGACGTTGTGTTTGTAGAGAATTTTGGACCAATTTTGAAAAATGATGTTCAATTTAGCATTGAGGGAAATGGCGATAATACCAGAGACTCAAAAGACTCAATACATAGAAAAGTAAAGATCAACCTCGCTATGATCAAACTTTATCTCAGCCTCTGTTCCCCATTTCCCGAGCTTTGATAGCAGCGCAATTCATGTTCTTAGCTGTGGTAAGAGAAGTTCTTTCCGAACTCTCGACGTTTGCAATCTCTGCGTTGTCTCTGTTGGTATCCGAGACATCAGTCACAGGCTTCACCGGCCCACGCAAATCCTTTAACCAGACTTCTGTCTCCAGGGACTTGCGTTTCGAATCCACTGTGATTATGTTCCATACAAAGCCAACTATCCAGGCAGTTTCCAGGCAATTGCGCATCGAGCGGCGCCGTCCGTTTCCAACGTCTATAACTCTCCCCTCCTTCCTCCTCCCCCCCTCTCTGCTTAATTGCCTTAATCATATTTTCCGATCCGGCAACCAAAGCAGGCCAGGAATACTTTGCTGTGAAGACGTCATCTCCATTTGGTTTCCACCACCCGAAGTGCCATGGCTTCATTTCTCTACAAAATCTTCGAGTCCACAAATTGAGAAATAAGCTTCATCATGTCAATTGGCAAGCTGAACACCCACCCAATAAGCCTTATTTCGATCCCAAGTTTCAGAGTGCCTTCAAGCAAGGAAAGGCCGCAGCGGGTCAGATTCTCGGTGTTCTTCAAGACCGTGAACTTTCTCAAGATCAACGTTACACATCCATCGCCTCGGTCTGCTGGTTGAGGAGCTTTACCATTTCAACGCATCACCGGCCTGTAGTACCGGTATTGTTGACGATTCTGGTGTTGGTAAGTTTTATTTCATACAGCCACAGTAGTACTGTGGCGGTGTGCTGATTGCTTGTATGAAAGAGTAGCCTCATTAACTCCTTGCTTGATCAAAAGAATCTTGCACACACAGTACGCCCCCGATCTTGTCCCTCACATTACAACGAAACTGCTGTATCTGACATCAATATGCTAGCCTGGGCTCTGCATGCACTAGTATCGTGACAGAGTATCCGCTCCGCAAGCCTTCGCACACCGTCAGATACAGAATCGAAATTGATCGCATGACGGAAGTCGAAATTGACGAACAACTCCGCGAGCTCGTCTGGAGCTATCGACAATTCATTCTTTACGATCGCGAAGTGACAGCAGAGGAACAGAAGCATCTCGAACGGCAGGCAAAGGTTGCTTGGGATACACTGCGTGCTGCGTTTGGAGACGAGGAGTTGTATCATCAATCAGATTCGATCTGAACTTGAGATGTTACAGTCCTGAGAGGGCGACATCGCGGGAGACAATGGCAAATTCCTGAGCAACTTGGGCAGTGTCATGGAGCTTGTGCTGGAAAACATGCAGGATGTCAGAGAAGTGACGGATATCGTGAAGGAAGACGTAGAGCGAGATGGGTATCTGTATACTCCAGACTGTCATCCTCTTCAGAATAATCACTTGATTTCAAAATTACGAGGGGTTTTTTTCTTCCCTTTTTTCTCTCGAGGGTGCAAATTCTGTCGGCCGATAGATCGGTGACCTGAGTAAGCACCAATGAGGACTGATTTGTAATCCCCATGACGATGATCCCAACTTGTCAGCCCACTACGTGCTTATACCTGGGACATGTTCCCCCAAGCATTGAACAGAAAACCACATAATATTCAGAAGCCATGTGCCCATGGCGAAAACCAACAACACGGACGACGGCAGGTCTAGCGATGCCTCAAAACAGGCCACTGCCGGATCGCGACGGCGAGGACGCCCGCAAAAAGAATCAGAAAATCCTGCAATTGAGGTATATAGTTTCGCGACTAATTTGAAGCTATAAGAGTTAGCTGACTATGCACTAGCAACAACGAGCTCGGGTACGGCGTGCACAAAAGGCCTATCGGACAAGAAAGGAGAAACACGTGACCGCGTTGGAAGAGAAATGTCATGAACTCGAAGGCGTTGTTGAGGACATGACGAACACGTTTATTGCGTTCAGTGATAACCTTCTCAACTCTGCGAATATCGGCCCTGAAATTACGAAGGAGCTGCGAGGAACGATGAAGAAATTCCTGGTGCTGTCGGAGAAAGCGGCACGTGATCCTTGGGAACCTGCTGCTTCTTCAGATGAGAACAACGAGCCGCTAGCCTCGGATCCAATTACTGATAATAGCGATTCCTCCTCGAAGAGCATCAACAATGAAGTTCAGTCACAATGGCTTTCGACTACGCCTCCTTTCTTCGAAGCCGATCCAATACTTCGAGACACTGGAAATGTTCAGCAAACCCCAGTGATATACGGAACGAACATCATGGACTTGCCCAATCTGAGTCCCTACACCAACTATGGGATCTGGGGTTTACGGCCACAACACGATCGCACGAGCATAATCCCCTATGTCATCGCGGGCCGCGATAGTTTTGCTTCTCGTCTCTTCTACAGCTCTATCGTTCGCGCTCTTCGATCACTTCGTAGCGAAGGACCAGCAGAAGACGCATACAATATATTTCGGTTTAAGTTTCGTTACATGAACCCCAAGCAGATTCAAGCCAAATTAGATAGAGTGCTGGATACACTGCTTCACGGCACAAGCCAGAAAATGGGAGATAATCGAGAAAGAGTGCGATCGGAAGAGGAGATGTTGGTGGTGAAAGCACAAATTTTGCGTGAGATTGAGATGGCAGGTGGCTCAGAGGAAGAGTATCTGTCGACTTGGGATGTAGAGCGGTATTTGAGGAATAAGTGGAGGTTGTCGTTGGATTCGAATTGGGTGACGTTGCAGCCCCGTACTTTACTAGCCAATCCAGTTGATATCGACTCGACTCTTAAGAGTGGAATATATGACAAATATGAGCTATTTGCGCCGACGGTGGTTCCTGGGTTCTCGCAGCCGAAGCAAGTTGTTTGGGATGCGTCCAGTTTGGTTGAGAAATTGGAGGGTTTAACGGTGTCGATTGGTGAAGGACCGAGGTGGAATTACAAGGATGTTGACGCTGCTGTCGAAGAATTTCTTGAAGAGAATCGAGGAAGCTGATCTCCATGGTATGTGTTATAAATTAGTATAAATATTGTTGCATAGAAGGGAATTCTTCGCAATCGGGGTCAGAATTGGCGTAGGTTGAGAACATATCTAAAATACAACAGTACTTGGGAATGAAAGTTTATGCAACTCGCAGTACGAAGTAATGTTTTGTTCGATATCGCTAATGTTCTATTCATATCGGTTGAGTCACTGGCTCTTCAAGTCCACATTTCGTATCTAGGATACCTGCTCAATGCCCAAGGGTGGTCGATTCCATACTGTATCACCATATGTGTGCAACGAACCGCTAAGCAGTGCAGCGTAACTTGACTCCTACATAGAGGACGGTTGAAACCCAGTAATAGATTTTGATTAGTGATGCCAGATTCTGAGCTCGTATCGTCCAATTATGTACAAAGCAATCAAAATTCCATTCAGATTCTACTAAGAACGCCCTGCTTTTCGGCACACTTCTGTGCTTTGTTCTCATATTAGGACCACTTTTGGCCCTAGGAAATCCCATTAGGTGCAGTTAGCCCTAGAATTGCCTTCTTTCCAAGTACAATTATTCCCTCTCGCAGTACACTATGGTCACCGTTGTCAGATATGTTTGAAGCACTTGCAGTGAGCGGGTTTACTTGCCTTGGCATTCACGTCGCAGCGTCTATGATCTTCATTATCATCGTTATAATCAGACCAGTCATTAGGCGAGAAATGACAGATGGAGTGGTCACGATGAATAGTGCAATGCTAGAAGCAGATCAGTAAACACGACGAATGTTTGTACGGCTATATACATACTCCAAGGTGGTACCCTGGGTCTACCTCTTCCACTGGCGCAGCGGTTACTGTTTGAAAGGTCGCCATTGCTGCGGAGAGGAGAACGAGTAAAGTAGAAGAGAACTTCATGATGGAGGTGTGGAATATGACGATTGATCTCTTTTCAGACTGGTCTGGATGGAGCTCTGAAGTGACTTGATGAAGTTGTGTGAATGAAGTCAGATTTCAAGAGGCATCCCATAGTATTTATAGAAAGCATCTTGCCTTCGTGGAACACAGAGCCGGCAATTGATGCGGGGCAAATTAATACATAGCCCACAATTTTAGGCAAGGTAGCTGAACGGCGAGGCCAATATGCACCGAGCTAGATATTAACCAGCGCCTACTAAGTTTTGGGAACTCTTGCTGTCAAGGAGATGCGGCTTGATGGATGGACGTGTAACAGAAACATATGTTGTTTATGTGCTTCGCGAACTCGCTAAGCGTATTGAGCTTCCCCAGGTTGCGGGTGGTAAATGCGGGTGAATTCAACGGAGGAAAATGCACCAAATAAGGAAATTCGCTTCATCATGCATAGCCAGTTTTCATATACCCGACACATCCCCTCGAAAACTTTAAGCTGTAAGTTCACAGTAAATGAAATTTGCAAGCCACTGTAATTGCGTTCACGGCAATACTTGTATAAAAGTGCTTCATGCACCAAAAATCTAAATTGCAGTTTTAGACACATGATTCCAACACGTGAAGTGAGCTGAAACCAAGAAGCGAGGCTTGAGCACTATTATCGGGAGTGTAAAGGCTTCGGGCATATATATATTGCGCCGCCGAGAAATTTATGTCATGTGAGACAGGCCCATACTTATATCCATCCACATAACGAAAGGAAAGGAGCGTATGCAGGAGCCGAAGTTCAGTAGCCGAGAGAGTAATATCTTCTTGGCTTGCTTGGATCCTTCTGAGACTAATCCAGGCATTGTGGTGGTACAGATTAGGTTGCTGTTTGGAAAGAAAAATCTTTTCTGCATAGTGCATCGTGGTGACATGGTATGAGACAAGCAAAATCGATCTAGGACGCAACTGGAAGCATTGAAATAATGGTTAAAATTGGCATTACTTAATGCTCTCAACCAAAAAAAAATTTCTTCAGATTTACCTTCTCATGGTCCCCACAAATGGTGTCGATTTTCCAATATTCTTCTGAACAGGATTTCGGTATATCAAGTTGTGGAGAGGATGGTGTACCACTGCGAAGAATATTGCCAATCCAGGACACTGAGACAAGAACCGGAGCTCTCATCACTCAGCCGTCGTCAATTTTCGGGATTAGTCTGTCGATAGGATACTGGCAGCCTGCAAATAGGGAAATGAACTAACTCTGTGAGCTAGTACCTTTCTTGAAGTGCGAGTTAATATTACTTTGTTAGCACCCAGAACCCCAGGAAGAATGTTCAGATTACTGACCCTTGAGAGCAGTCTGTAGTTCCAAACTCGATGCGCTCTTTGATTAGCCTTGCAGTAATATTTTGCGATGTGAAAGGTCTGTGAGATGTTTCCTAAGATCCAGCAAGACTTTAGCAGCGCTTCGGGCGGCAGTCAGAGTTGGCTTCAAAAATATTTTCTGATAATCCCCTTGAATCTGTCCATTTTCAGCCAGAAAAATGAGTTATTAGATGATCGTAAGAAGACATCAGGTATCCGTAAAGGGCGAGACTGTCTAACGAACAAATGGTCTCCGCTCAATCTCAATATATGGCCTTTGTTTCTCAGCACTTTCGACTTTTGCAGCCGCTTGTATCCGAGGACCAATGTCATCAGAATTTCTGCCTAGAGCTTTTGCATATCTTGTCGCGAAGCACTCTTATGGCCCAATCGGCCATCCACGAGCGGGACCTGCTCTATGCACCTTGCGCGTTGCTTCATATAGTCGACAAGCTTCAATTTCCGCTCCTGTTGCTTCGATTGCATGCCGCTAGGTGTCTGAGCTGACGGTGGTGATTAAAGAGTATATCGAATTGAAAGTCTCTTCCGAGGCAAAGTAGTAATGTCGCGACCAGGCGCGCGTTAGCCACATAATCACGTGTCTCTGATCAGGGAAGGTTTAAGCTAGTTTCTAGGCTCTTTCAGGCTTGGCGCATCGCGAAAAACAGCCTTGTCGAAAGTTGTCTGAACTTTTCTTTGGCGATGCTTGACTTTTCCTCTCGACATCTCGAATACCTGCCAATGCTCTCCACAACATGGCAGCGCCGGTGAACAAGCTTCAACAGTTGAAGCTGCCAAGCGGCCCTTCTCCTTTAACGCCTGAGCAGCAATATTGGAAGGGGTTCAGATCATCTCAGAATATCCCTTCGCCGTCACCAATTACCCACATCTCTTTCCCTCCACCTCCAAGCAATGCCCTTCTCCCGTCGAACAACGACCACTTCGCCGTTACAACCGGCACGCGAATACAAGTCTTCTCCATACGAACGCGAAAACTCGTCAAGACGATAACTCGATTTGCGGACATTGCACACAGCGCAGAGATTCGACGAGATGGCCGTGTTATGGTGGCTGGTGATGAGACAGGAAAGATCCAGGTCTTCGATGTGAACTCGAGGGCAATTTTGAAAACTTGGGAAGAGCATAAGCAGCCAGTGTGGACCACGAAGTTCTCGCCAACCGAATTGACGACCCTCATGAGCGCGAGCGATGATCGCACAGTACGGTTATGGGATCTGCCGAGTCAAGAAAGCACGACAACCTTTATTGGACATTCAGACTACGTGCGTAGTGGAAGTTTCATGCCGGGGACGATGTCGAATATGATATTGACGGGTAGTTACGACGAGACGGTTAGGCTTTGGGATCCAAGAATACCAGGAAGAGCTGCGATGATCTTCAAACATGCTGCGCCAGTCGAAGCAGTTCTCCCCATGCCTTCGGGTACAACAGTTATAGCTGCAGCAGACCATCAAATCTCAGTTCTCGATCTTGTTGCTGGCAAGCCATTACAACTCCTCAAAAACCACCAGAAAACTGTCACATCACTTTGTCTCGCCTCGAATGGGACACGACTCGTCAGCGGAGGTCTAGATGGGCATGTGAAGATATTTGAAACTTCAGGATGGAATATTGTAGCTGGGTCTAAATATCCTTCGCCGGTGCTGGCGGTCAATGTGGTCAGCTCAGGCACGAATCGAGAAGACAAGCATTTGGTGGTTGGTATGCAGTCCGGAGTATTATCCATCAAGACGCGGCTCTCCGGGCAGCAAAAACTTAAAGAGCGAGAGAGGGCGAAGGAGATGCAGGCTCTGATCGATGGGACACTCGATGATTACGACAAGAACAAGAAGAAGCGAACAAAAGGTGTTGAGAAGAAGCTCCGAGGCATGGACTTTATGGGGGAGGGAATCGATGTGATCATCGAGGGCGAACGTCGTAAGAGAAAGCGGCAACCTGCTTGGGAACAAGATCTCAGACAAGGCAAATTTTCCCGGGCATTGGATCAGGCATTGGAGGCAAAATTGCCCTCCGTGACTATTCTTACCCTCCTCACAGCTTTGCGACACCGAAGCGCGATGAGGATTGCGTTGCAAGGCCGGGACGAAAACACTGTCCAGCCAATATTCAAATGGGTCATAAAACACATCACTGACCCAAGATACGTCAGTATATGTGTTGACTCTGCTTTATTGTTGTTGGATATTTATTCCGAGCACGTGGGCGGGTCACCAGAGCTAGAAAAGAGCATTAGGGACCTTCATCAACGCGTTCGGACTGAGGTGGATCGTTCACAACAAGCGTGCCAAACGAGTGGTATGCTGGAGATGTTAATGACAGGGATGCCTTGAAGACTTTGAGTTTCTTGTACCTTTTGCATAGCGCTGGCGTTCAATGGGGATGGGAATGTGAATGATTGGGTATGAAGTTTTTGTGGAGACTCTCGGGATGCTTTACCCCGCTGCCCCACGCTCAAGATTCCGTCATCGGCCAAAAAGTTCACAAATAATAACAACTGACCTTCACTCAAAAATTGGTTTTTGCAAATTGTGCATTTCATTTCCCACAGTTTTGGACTCATCTCGAATCAACACAAATGGCGAACGTCGAAGCCCCGCCCATTTCCCGCAAGATGCACGACCTTACAAATCAGGTCGTCCTTATAACAGGAATTGGCTGCATTGGCAAAGGATGGGGTAATGGAATTGCCATTGCTACACTATTTGCACGCCAAGGGGCTATACTATTTGGCTGCGACCTATTTATCGAAGCTGCCGAAACATCAAAAGCTCAAATCCTAGCCGAAATCCCGAATACGGATATAACAGTCATGCACGGCGACGCAACCTCCTCCGCCTCGATGAAAGAATTCGTGGATGCTTGCATGGCTAAGCATGGAAGGATAGATATACTGGTAAACAACGTCGGAAGAAGTGAACCCGGAGATCCTGCATCGTTGTCCGAAGAAGTCTGGGACAAGCAGATGGACGTGAATCTCAAATCCGTCTACCTGACCAGCCACCTTGTACTTCCGATCATGGCAACACAACCGACCGGCGGAAACGTCGTTAACATCAGTTCCGTGTCGGGACTTCGGTATATTGGCAAACCTCAGGTTGCATACTCAACGACCAAAGCTGCGATTCTGAGTTTCACGAGGACAACGGCGGTTATCTATGCGAAGAAGGGCGTGAGGTTGAATACAGTGGTGCCGGGCCTGATTAATACACCGTTGGTGAAGATGCTGGCGGACAAGTATGCGGGTGGCGATTATGAGGGGTATTGCAAGGTCAGGGATGAGCAGGTTCCGACAGGGAAGATGGGCACCGCATGGGATGTTGCGAATGCGGCGTTGTTCTTGGCTAGTAAAGAGGCTTCGTATATTACGGGCACGGAAATAGTTGTTGACGGTGGACTTACGCAGAGTACTGGAAGAACATAGACATTAAATTGATTGAAAATGAGCCTTTCTACCATTCGACCTGTACTTGATCTTGTCAACTTTCTTTTGAATCTCCTTTGCTCCTCAAGTTTTCTGGTCTGTTCATGAAAGAGTTTTGCACAAGAATGTGATCTTATCTTCATTCCAGTTTCGGCTTCTTTCTTATCTGCCTTCAGGTGAGACAATACAATTGAAGATCACTGAATTGTCTTGAAGCGGTGGTTAGTGTGTAAGTGAAACCTTGATCCTAATTTTGACTAGTGGCCCCCCATTCAAACCCTAATCCTGCATCGCAACAGAAACTGTTTCAATATCATTAACAACGGCAGCAGCAGCAACAAACAGCAGAGCACAGTGAAGGAACTGCGTTTGCTTCTTCCAAGTTTCATTGAGAGGGGAGATTCGAATTTTAAAGAGAGTAACGCCCATTCTGCTCTCGACGACACCGATTACTCGTGACTCGGCCCTGAAACCTCGTCCTATTGGACAGCCTTGCGGCACCAGAAAAAATATTTGCTCACCACCCGAGTACGAACCAGTAAGGGTGCTTGAATCAACAAGCTATGGCTATGGAAATTCATACTTTTGATGAAGATGGTGGCTTGATTCTCATTCTTCCGAAACCTCTAGAGAAAGAAAATGAGAGTGCGAATGATGACTCAGGAACGACCTCGAGAACATTCGATCCTACAGATCTTGCTTCCATTGGAAAGAACTCGTTCGCTCAGATAGAACAAAGTCCGGTCGAAAAAGTACGAATGCTTGTTTCATCGAAACATATGAGGGTTGCATCACCAGTCTTCAGAGCCATGCTGCAACAGAAAAATTTCAAAGAAGGACGAGAACTCAGCAGCAAAGGAGGCCTTGAGTTGCCCTTGCCCGATGACGATGCAATTGCCATGATAGTTCTTCTGGATGTCATACATGGCCGTAATCGAAGAGTTCCACGGAAGATCGACTTGGATCTAGTCAATCGAATCTCGATACTGGTCGACAAGTACCAGATGGCGGAAGCTGTTGGCATGGTTTCCGATGTTTGGATCGATAATCTAAGGAACGACATACCAAAAGAATACGATCCGAACGTGATAGAGGTTCATCGCTGGCTCGCGATTTCTTGGGTCTTCGGGAGGGGGGATGTGTTCAAAACTATCACCAAACTAGTGCAGTGTAACTGCTACTCCGATCTCGAGTTTCGCCTTGAAGATAACCTTCCGATTCCTAAGACCGTTATTGGTATGTGTTCCAGTCTTCAGAACAACTGGATATTTACAGCCATAGATGCGATCAAGCGAAGTCGAGAAGAAGCTATATTTGAAGCATTTCAGTTCCTTGACGAGACTGTGAAGCGATGTCTTAGCCCGATTTCAAAGTGCTCACGAAAGGATTCATGGAAAGTCGAATGCGACTGTATGCTTCTTGGATCGCTGCTCAAAAGCGCAGCAGCAGCGGAAATCTATCCTATTCCTGAGTCGCCATACCGCGCGATATCTGTTAAGCAGCTATCGAAGAGTCTACGCACCTTTGAAATAAAGACGCTGTGTGAACAGTTGAGTAAGACAGATCTCAGGATTAGCGGGTCATCGCATTGGTTTGATGAAGAGTCTCATGATCTTCAACGAGAATTCAATCAACTCTCGAATTCTATTGAAAAGCGCTTCCAAGGTCTCGATATCGAGGTTTTTCGATCATAGAATGTTGAACATTGGGCGTGTCTACCTCATAGCGATAGAAGAGGGTAGTGGACCAAGTGTACTGCGATAACTTTGTTCAACCTATGGCCATGAACGAAAACAGTAAATCGAAAGATTTGAACCCAATCATATTATCCGAATATCTTGATTAGTGAATTAGCTATCAACTTTTACAGTTTAGATGTTTTGGAAAACTGTGGCGTAGATTATTATTTCACGCTAAGGCATACTTCCGATCCTTTGTGGTACACATTCATTGAGAGAGCACTTAAACACATGATCTAGATATACGGTCGCCCAAACTATTGGCATTGAGTGTAGTCGATCAGTCCTTCATCAGGAACCGTCTCGCTCGGGAGGCAGAAATTGATATCCTCGCCTTTAAGGTTTCGGAAGACGGCTCCATACTCGCGCTGATGCAGTCAACAACAGTTCGTCGTTTCATCACATACATGGTCCGTTCGTAGGGTATGAACGGATTGGGAAGAGCACTGTACGGCTTTATCTTACCTGAGTCACTGAGATGAATCCATCATAAATACCGTCAGTCTTCATTTTCTGGCGAACAAGGTCGCTGACCCCGCCAAGAATCGCATTCACGGTCGTTATCTTGCTGTCCCAAGAGACGAACGACGACATCGCTGTACCATCGACACGAGTTGATTCACTGCTGCCGTATGGGTCTAACTCTATCAGCATCCTAATCAAGGACCATAATCGAAAGAGTTTTCGGTAAAACTCACTTTGCATTTTCTTCCCATCAGCCATATTCTTCCACCAAGCCATCCCGACAGCATTATCAAGAAGAACCACAGGAAATACGCTGTAAGACGTGATAACGTCCAGTTCTTGGATGGTTTGATTTGCGATAGAAGGGATACCGGCATTCGAGATGTACCCGATAATCTGCCCAGTGGTTGGATCTGTTGAGTTGTTGACAGAAGCAAACATTCCGGGTATCTTAATCACAACAGAATTGCAAGTGCGAGCTCTTTCAGCATTGGTGAAGAGACGTCTATGTTCATGTCAGAAATCTGCTGAATCGGTTACTTCTCCCAGAAGAGGAAACGTACTTCACTAAGTCAACGTCGTAGTATGGCATTTCCATGACTTTCCACTGTTCATGGGCTGAGAACCAGTACCCTTCGAAAGCTGTCAGCACAAGTTATACTCTCGAGAGGACCATGCTACCTTTTTGTACGGTAATAGGTCCCACACCGCCTCTATTATACTCCACGCTCACAAGTTGGGGTCTCTTCACGGTCCACAGAGTATTCTTATCATTCTGCGAGAGGCCACCAAAGAAGTACAACCACCACGTGAAGAGCTCTCCTTCATATGGATCATTCAAGGTTCCGCTTCCTTCACATTTATACGTTTGTCGAGGATCGTTGATATAAAACGATTGATTACCGATATCCGTGACCGCACAGACAGCCCCGTTCCCTGCATAGAATATCTACAGCCAATTTAGTGAGTCGCTGGAAAAGACTATTCAAGGACATACTTTTGCTGCTGTTACTTTCGTGTAGTCGAGCCAGGCTTGCCATTGCTTGGCCAAATTTTGGCAGTTACGGGTCGAGCTCGACTCCATGGCTTGGATAGCACTATAAACTGCCCAGATGAGCTCCCTTTATCACCTCGAGTCAGCTCTGATTAAGATCCGTGCGATTCACATCAAAACTTACCCATTATCAAGCGCAGGGACCCGATTCACCCAGTCCCAGGTGGGAACTATATCCTGAGAATCTCCAGTATACCACGGAAGAAATCCTCCAAAGCCAGGATATGTCTGGTTGAATTGCAAATATGTCTTCAGCTTCAATATCATGATGTCTATTGCTATGTCCGGCGCCGCTGCAAGATTGTCGGGTGACAAAAATCGCGCAGCTTGAGGAGATCCAGCAATGGCATGAGCATAAATCATTATCTGAAGCGATTCTTTGCTAGCAGCACTGAACGGATGCTTTGCCATGGCAAGACCAGTAGTCTCATCGAGGAGAGTGCCGTCGTAGGACATCCCATTGTAAGTGTTGTAGCTTACGTTGTTTTGGTGGAATTTTCCTTCCCAGTAAAGAACATCTGAGATGAAAGGATTCGGGTCCTGTAATATTTGTGCTTGCGTGTATGTTGGGGAGAATCGACAATTTGGCCTCCCTCCTGGCTTGGCTCGTTGGGGACTTGGGACAGCCCCCACTATCAAGGCTAAAGTTACAGTAAGGGCGAATTGCAAGAACATGTTGGCTCTCCTACAATTTGATATTAAGATGTTTTTGTCTATTATTTTGGCGGTTTTGGTTTCTCTAAAGCCACTTTCCATCTCTCGTTCTCACCAATTCTAGCATATGCAAGCCACCGACCTTCTGCAAGCCTGTCTTATTTCTCACTGAGTCATAACCAATTATTTCTTCATGGTGAGGCTTTTGACGGGAAGATCCCCAGCACTCCAAGATCGTAAAGATGGGATGATGTTGACTTGCCGGCTGAAAACAGGGTCCGTCCTCAGTGGCGTGCGGGGCTGCAGTAGATCCCTGCCAAAACAAGGCAATCGCGGGGTAACTGCCAACCTTAAACGCTCTTTTCTCCCCGGCCCTTCCCAGTTCCTGATTACGATCAGCCATGGCTTGTGAAATATTTGGAAGGCCGAGACGACCGTCAGATCAGATGGTGGGGTTCATTAGTAAAGTTCCCCGCTGCTGAGAGAGGCCTACTCGTCATCCACGTCAAGATTCCACAAACGGGCCGTTTAGTCGGATGTACCTTGAAAGCCGGATGATCCGATCTTGATTTTCGTGCTTGGAAACCGTTGGGCTTGGGCGGTACTTGTAGAGCTTCTGATTGGGACCTTAGCATGCACCACGCTCGGCCTTTTTTCTGAATGACCGAAGGTACTTGAAGTTGAGTATTTCAACCTAAGCAGCTGTCATATCTAAGCTCTTTTCTTACTCTGACATTTTCTTCCTGTTGCACTCAACCAAGCAGATGAAAGGAACTATGATGCTTTCACATATCTCACTGTCAATGTTGGTGGGACTGGCTGCATGCCAAAACTCTACCTTTAACTCTACTTCACCTCTTCCAACGACAATTATCCCTACCCCCACTTCAGCAACTGCACTCAGCGGGTCTACAGTCGCCAACCCAGCAGCTTTCACCACAGCCCTAACACTCGATGTTGAAGACCTTTGGAATCTCTTCGTGGGCCCTGTATCTACAGCCACAGTAAACACCACTGTCTCTGCAACGCCAGTTCCTACTAATGAGCTAATCCCACCTCCTGGGCTATACTACAGCTCCTTCCCCTCGGGTCAACAAATTCCAATTTCCGGCAAGAATGAAAGCTGGAAGTTTCCAGCCGGCTTTTGGTGGGGTGTTGCGAGTGCCGCGTATCAGGTGGAAGGTGCTGCGAAGGCTGAGGGAAGAGGACCTTCTATCTGGGATGTTTTGCTGCATCGTGTTGAAGGTTATACTGTTGCGAATCAGACGGGTGATGTTGCTGATAATCAGTATTACCTTTACAAACAAGGTAAGTGAGTTGAGATATTTTACAGCAAACCGATGGCTAACATGCAACTCAGATATTGCACGCATCGCTGCTCTTGGAGTGAAGACATACTCGTTCTCGATCAGCTGGTCACGCGTATTCCCGTTCGGAAATGGACCAGTTAATGAGCTGGCACTTGCTCACTATGACGATGTTATCAATACTTGCATCGAGTATGGTGTTGAACCTTCAGTAACTCTCTACCACTGGGATTTGCCATTGAACCTCCAGAACACCTATGGTGGCTGGTTGGGTCCTCAAATTGTCGATGATTTCGTCGCTTATGCAAAGGTTGTCTTTGGCCGCTATGGAAACAAAGTCACTCGTTGGTTTACTGTGAATGAGCCAATCGTATTTTGGTGAGTTTGCTTCACAGCCAAGCAGAAATCAACTTACTTGAATAGTGACAACTATCCTTTGCCGGACAACTACTTCACTAATACTTCCATCCCAAAGGTTCAACAACCATATTGGTGCGGCCATCACGTGCTCCTTGCTCACGCCAACGCCTATCACCTCGCAAAGTCTATGGGTATCAATGGCACAGTCTCATTCAAAACGAATGGCGGGTACAAGATTCCCCTCACAAATTCAAGCGAGGATGCCATAGCTGTCCAGCGAGCATGGGATTTCAACGAAGGATGGTTCGCAAACCCGACATTCCTCACGGGAGACTATCCCCAATACCTAAAAGAATTCGTGTCAGACTTCCTACCCGAATTCACCGACGACGAAAAATCGTTGATCAATGGCTCCGCTGATATATTTGCACACGATGCGTATACCTCTCAATTCTACATGGCACCAGACTCCGGGATCTCAGCATGCACATCCAACACTTCACACCCGCTGTACCCGACCTGCGCGAACACAACCTATTCTTACACCACGGCGGATGGGGGCTGGAATGTCGGGCCCGCCGCCGACCCCCTTTCTCCCTGGCTGCATAAAGCCACAGACTGGGTACCGCTTTTCTTGCACTATATTCAAGACACATGGCGCCCCGCTGGCGGCGTTGCCGTCACTGAATTCGGATTTGCGGAGCCGTTTGAAGTGCTGAAAACCCTCAAAGCAGACATTCTATTTGATCCAATTAGGAGCTCTTATTATAGGGACTATATGGAAGCGATTCTAATTGCCATCAGTGAGGGAGTCAATGTGGTTGGCACGCTGGCTTGGAGTATTGTGGATAATCTTGAGTGGAATTCGGGGTTTCAGGACAAGTTTGGGGTGCAGTAAGTCTTCTTCTTCTTTCTTCATACTGATACTGGAGGAGAATGTGTGATTTGAGCCAACTGCTAACGAATACAGGTACGTTAACCTTACAACTCAAGAACGGGCTTACAAGGCGAGTTTCTTTGAGTATGTTAATGCGTTCAAGCTGTATGGCACAGATACTGTAACTCCACATTTTGTATCTTCGTAGATTGTAAAGCAGATAATGAGCTAGAACTGAAACTTACCTATCTGTTGAATCCTTGTGCCGCTCCTACCAAATGCATCGTTCTCTGCACAGCGATCCCTAATGAAGTCAGGTGGTGAACCTTGAAACACAAGGACTCTCCTCAATCTAAATGTGCTATCATCAGCTGCAAATGTACATTCAATAACGTGCAATTGCGTTTTGGAGCCGCCCGGAACGATATTTTGAATATCTGTGAGATGCATGGAGTATTCGCAGAGAATTCAAAGCTAACCTTGAAGGGCGACGGCAAGTAGATTCACTTCTATTTCAAAGCTTATATCATTATTTGCTGAAATTACCTGATTCCGTGTCCCGCTCTAATCCACAGTACCTCCTTCTCATCCATAGGTGGTCTTAGTATGCGACGCGTGTGTGGTGGTTTGCCGTCACAATCATACCTACTCCCGAACCTGGCTTCGCAATCTGGTCCGCATCCCTTCTTGCTCGTCCACCCATAACCTCTCAACAACGTAACAATATCATCATCATCCTTCTCTTCGGCGTAAGCCAGGCAGTTGTATAAATCGTCTCTCTTAATATCAACATCTCTACTCCCGGACCGCGTCATGAGGGTTGCGGCTTTCACAGTCATATAGATATTAGACCACCTCCGATCTTGAAATATTTCGTTGACGTCGAAACCTAGATTTCCGTTTCGCATCTCGAGAACTCTGCTGAGCCCAGAGAAGTTTTTCTCGTCGATTGCTGTGAGGATCGAGGCTCTGGGAAATATTTTCATTTTCGTTTTCATTGAGAGCAGGAGGTCAATGATTTCAATGTAGCAGTTCCGACCTGCGCCAGATCGATTGACGGACATGGCTTGCTCCCAGACCTGAGGAGTTGACATGGCACCGACTTCTATCAATATCCTGACAACTTTTGGATTGTTGGATTCGATGGCTGCCTCCAAGCATGTGTGAAGATCGCTGTGCTTCACATTCAAGGAGAGAAAGTATTCAACTAGTTCAAGTCTTCCACCACGGCATGCGTAATAAAGTGGAGTGCTGCCGTCTGCATTTGCGCGGTTCGGAAAAGCTCCGCTTTCCACGAGAGCACGACATATGTCAATCTCGCCGCAAAGCACCGCATAACTCAACGGAGAAAGGTGGTCGTGCGGGTGATTTTCGGAAATGTACATGGTGGACTCAGGGTTTGCGCCATGCTGCAATAAGAGCTGTACGCCTTCTAGACTTCCTCCCTTGATTGCCGCAGTAAGGGCAGAATACTCATTCTTGCGCTGCCCTGGAATTGATACAGTTGCTCCAGCTTGAGCTCCATGTTTGATCAGAAGATTAACCATTCTGAGTGCATCGGCGGGCTCTTGTTGCCAGTAAGTAGTGCTGATGCAACAAATAGGGTCCCTGTATTGGCTCGAATTCGAACGTTTCGGGATACAATAGGTCTCTCCTAGCTGCTGAAGAAGGAATTCGACATCAGCTAGGTTGGTGAATGCAGTGAAACATGCGAGGACTGTCATTCCACAGCTTTTGGGACTGGATAGATCGTCTATCTTTTCAACGAAAGCCATCGCGGGATTTTCGGGATCGAAAATCGCCTGATTCATCATCAGGCGGAGTAATTTCTGTCTACTTTCCTGATCCATGCTAACAAGTGCTGAAATGCAAGACTCGTAGCAAGGAGAGTCATTGAGGCGCGTCGATTTCCACATCTTGTTGAAGTCGGCGCGTGGAACGAGTTTCATAGCAACTGCAATAGCTTTGTGATTAATGGCAGCGTACAATGCAGAGGCAGAAGTCTCTCTATTGGCTCCCATTCTCAGAAGATAGTCAACGATGTCTTCGTGCTTTGCCAAGGCTGCTCGATGAAGTGCAAGATGGTACTGTTTGTTCTTGCGTGATGAGTAGTTTACATCAGCGCCTAGATTCAAGGTAGAAGCCACAAGGGGTAGATTTCCTGCTGCTGCGGCATTCTCAAGTACTTGTGCCAAAATCTGAAGTGAGAAACCACTGACCGCTTGGTCCGAATTTTCCGAATTTTGTATGTTGCGGCGAAATCCTGAGACACTGAACTTCCTCTTCTTTGGCTCCAGAGCCGTGGCGAGAGAACGAGCTTCAGCGTCGCTGGCCGAGGTAGTGATTGACGTATCGATCTCATATATGCCGGGTGATGGGTGAAACTTGGTGGTCTGGATATCTAGCCGGGCGTCAGAAGTCGTAAGTAGATTATTCTTCGCGGCCCTGATCGGCACAGCCTCAGGAAGTGTCTGAGAAAAATGTTTCACTTCTTTCTCTGCTGGTTCAATTTTATTCTTGTTTTCTGTTGATGCTGAAGTAAGTTCCTTGAATGAATCCTCTTGGTTTATCAAAGCCGTTTGAGTCACTGTGCTAGCCTCGTTACTAACATCGATCAGGTCAGGGTATTTCCTTGCGGGGCATTTCGTGGCGCATGCTTCACAAGCAAGCGATTCAAGGGGGTTATATAGGGTGCAAGAAGTGCAAGCCCAATCAGATAACGGTTGAGTGAAATTCTCAGGTTCATGTTGTAGCGAGAAGCTCTTTCTAGCCCCAAACTTATGAACCAATGTTGGCTTTTCATCATTGCCACGCCTTGCCACAGCCGGAAGTTTTGGTTGATAAAAAGCCAAAGAATATTCAGTAAAGCCGTCTGCGTAGACCTGGTTATTGGCTGATGCTGCTTCAGATCTCTTGTCGAATGGGACAGACGATAATATCTTGTCCCGCACAGAGACCTGCTTGGCATCTTCAGTGACGGTGTAATCATGCGAATTTCCAGGGAGAGTCTTCTGGGTAAGGTGTTTAGTCACTTCTCCTGGGGAGGAACCTGCTTGTGTGGAGTTTCCTTCGTCGTGGTTTGAGATCTTCTCCTTGAATAGTTCATCATCAAGTCCAAGTTGCTCTTGGAGCCCTGCAAGAATTATGAAGAACTCGTCTCTGTTGAGAAAGCCTTCTCTGGGGTCGGCCAATGGCAAAGATTCATAGGTGGCGCTTAGAGCCTGCAAGCCATCAGAGTCTTCACATGTAAAGGTTTTCGAAATCTTGCTTGTTCAAGACACACAACTCACATCATCCCAAAGATCTGCCAAAACCTCATCTTGCAGCGCTGACCTCTGGAGTACTTTGAGAGCCGCATCCTCTGTCTGATATTAGCCATGAATGCCGTTTGAAAAAGGGAATGGAATTAGGTACTGTACCTGAAATGAATGATGTCTCTGAGCATGATCGGTCGAAGATTGCCTGGTAGAGCTGATGCGTGCCAGCAATTATTGTCTTTGTCTCTCCCGCAAGACTATATGTGAAACAGGGATCAAGTCGAGCACGACGGAATGGATTGCGAGCCGATTGAGCTGCAGTTCTAGCGAACAGCTCGGCATCCATGGTACCAGCTGTCAAAACGTAAGGCTCTAGTATTCTGCTGTGTTGAAGTTCGGTCGTCTTGAAATCCAAATGTCGTTGCTGACTTTGCTGAAACGTGCTTCAGGGGCTGCCACAAGGGGTACGATGACGCATCATCCTGTTATTGGAAAGACCTGCCACCCCTGCCTTCGGGTTGTTTCAACCCACCCCGCGCTCACAATTGTTGACTAGCCATTGTATTATTCTTTCCTGCTTGGAACACCCCAGGAATCTGCCCGTATGACCGACCAATCTCGTGGACGTTACACAAAGCTGTGCCAGTTCAAATCCAACGTGACTTTTTCCACGTGGGATACCGCAAAACATATTTCAAAGTTCAGATTATGCCAAGCGTTAATGCTGTTTGCAAGGTGTCAGCATACCGACTTCCACTGATGCCAGGCGAATCCCAGATGTCAGCCTGGGATTCGCAGGTGGGCACGTGACACATTGCTGCAACAAAGCAGGATGGTCGAAGCGGCAGAGGTTGTAGTCAGCCTGGATTCAAAAATTCGGGTTTTGTTGGATTGGAGGGAGTCGGGCTGGGCTTTTGTGATTGACGTGTAGCGGAGATTGCTCGACATGAATGAAGGAGAGTTGTGGTTGAAACATTCCCTTGTCCCCCTTTCGCCTAGCGTAGCCTTGTCGACAGCCTCGCATGTACCCTGACCTCAACTTCGCCACCTCCGAGCAACTTCCCCACTTCGTTATCTATCACGAACAGTAAGTTCCCTATGCCGAGCATATATCACTCATCATCTAACGCAAGCACACAGGAGGCAGGAGACACGAGTCGAGAATGTACCTCCTTAAAACCGAACTTCCACGGACTTGATCGGTCAGTTTCAGGCTTTCGTCGTGCGCCGTCCGAGCGGGACGACTACGGCGTGGCATATTCTTGCCCAGAATTATCCGGGCGACGAGAGTAAGATACACGACATGAAAATGGCCGTCGAAATCATATCCTTTGATCCAGATGGGGATCTGCTGCTCATACTGAATGACAGCGTTGAGAACGATGACCCGACAAGGAGCGATGGGCTGGACGGCGGAGCACTCGAGCAGACAGCAACCCAGTTTTCGCTCCCAGATTTGTTTGCTTCTACATCTCTCTCTCGTCTCGAGAGAGAGCCTGCCGAATCGCCGCCACTAGAAATCGAACCTCCGAAATTCCAAAAAGAAATCCATATGTTGGTCTCGTCGAAACATCTGATGCTTGCATCTCCAATGTTCAAGGCGATGCTGCAACACAGTAACTTCAAAGAAGGAGACGAGCTTCGCTCTTCGGGCCAAGTGAAGGTGCCGTTGCCGGATGACGATCCTGCAGCTCTCAAAATTCTGCTAGACATTGTCCATGGCCGCGTGCGACAGGTACCCCGCCATGTCAACCTGACGACCATGACAGAACTGTCGGTCCTCGTTGATAAATATCAGATGCTGGAAGTGGTCGAATTATATGTCGAAATGTGGATGAGCACACTAAAGACGTCCGTGCCGATGTTTTTTACAGCAGACCTCTTGGCTTGGTTAAGTATTTCGTGGGTATTTGGCTTGGGAGACATATTCAAGCAAATCTCTCGGATTGCTATGCGTGGAAGCACAGACTTATTTGGAGCGCATGAGTCCCATCTTCCAATCCCACAACCTGTCTTTGGCAAGTCCCAGCATTCTTCTAAAGTCAAAGTTTTCATCTGACATACATACAGCAGCAATCTCGGACGCTCGAAGGAAGGGTATTCAAGATGCAATTGCCGTTGTGGAGTACACCATCATGAAGTATCAAGGCCCCGCGCAACACTGTCGCACATTCTTCTCGGGCAACCGAGTTAAGAAGAACACCGCATGCGATGGGTTGATTCTGGGGTCCTTGTTGAAAAGTGCTTCGATGAATGGCCTGTGGCCACCTCCACCACATCCATACATTGGACATACTTTCTCTGGCATCGTTACCAGAGCGCGATCGTTGGAGATCACAGCATTCTGTGAGGAACCACTTTCCACATTCAGTACCGGACCCGGCAACATTGTTCCATCGCACGGAGTCAAGCAGTCGATATGTGCTCAAATGGATACCTTAGAAGGGAACATGAATGGGTTAGAACTCAAGACGTTCAAGGAACCCAAAAAAGGTCCTTTCAAGAAAGACACATTCGTGGAGCACTGGCCAATTCTCCGCACGGACTAATTGGCATTTCACCTCCTTGCTCTTGGGCAAAGGCCGTGATATCAAATCGTTGTGTAACAGCGTCGTGTCTCTCCTGCAATCTAAGAAACTCACTTAAGCCCTGTTCGTCCTGAGGACGGTCAATATTCGCAGCCCGTTAACCGGATATCAGGTTCTACAGTACCTAAAGAAGGGGTGATTGATATGGTGTCTCTATTCATGATTCAAAAAAGATTGCGATTCCACATCAAATACCGTGTACAGGAGCCAGAGAAGGGCCGACCTGAGTTCAAGAGAGGAGATACAGCAACGGGCTGGGGTGTCGAGAACAATCATTTCATCACGCAGGGAGTCCTTCCTGAGCCATTGGGTGGAATAATTTGTTTGGAAAACGGGAGTCTTAATTTGTTCTTATACCCATCAATGTTAGCCGATTATTGTGATTTTATTCCCAGTAGGCATGTGATTGTATTTTCATGCTATACCATCGCCCAAGACATATATTGTTCCATGCGATTCATCGACCACTTTTCATACCAGAAAACACCAACTTCTCTTCCTCCTCGTCATTACCAATGGATTGCCAATGCCCTAATAACAGCATCCGTGTCGTTCAAACGTGAAGCGAGGCTGCGCTTTTCTCTCCCGTCCATCATCGCCCCCCTTTCCTCTTCAATTTGGCCTGCACGCTCCGCAAAGGATGACTTCTCACCTTTGGAAAAGATATCAATTTTGAAAATTCGAACAAAGGCAATCTTGTCATTCCATACATATAATAAGGAGGACGAGTAATACGGTCTCGGCGTGCAGAAGCGCTCTGAAGCTCGTGGCTTGGTATTGAGAGGCTGCGCAAAAAATATCAACAAACCCCTAAGCTACTAAAACATCTGCAAACACTAAATGTTGGATAATGACTATGATTGATCGATTCTTAGGGTCCATGGTGAAAAGTGAAAATAGCAAAAGAAAACGGTCTCAAGAGCGCTCAGAAGAGTGTTAATCGCGTACACTGCGACGTCCAGCTTCCGATCGCCATAGGATCAATTCTAAGTCGACCGTAACGGACTCTTAACCAAAAGTCAACACCCTCCCCAATTTCAACCTTACAGCTACAATATCGAAAGTTCAGCATTCAAGCAAGCCTACAACTTCCAGTGATTATCTTGCAAATTGGTCTTCAGTCACTTGCTGATATTTGTATAGATCAAGAACACAACTACTACTCCCTAGAGTACACCACGTAAATAGATTCGATGGTGCTTGGAGTCGAAGCTAAATTGATCAACGCAAAGACGAGCCCATTCATCTCTCGGTTAACGACCTGGAAGGTGAATATACACATCATACACGTCTCTCCGTCCATGACCCCAAAGTTGACTAATTCTTCAATTAACAGGACTTCGCAACACAATGTCTCCGAAAGCTACTAACCCTTTCAACTTCGATCCTGACGGAGACTTGGTTCTCGTCCTTTCGAGGCCATCGAATACAAAGAAAGCGGCGAGTGAAAAAGCCGCTAAAGGTTCTGCTAGACCACTGAACAACAAGCGCAAGCGAGGTTCTTCAGCACCCAGTGCGCCGGCCGTGGAACTGGAGAAGGTCAATATGATTGTATCCTCGAAACACATGGTCCTGGCCTCGCCAGTCTTCAAAGCTATGCTTGCCCCCGAAAGCTTCAGAGAAGGGCTAGAGCGAAATACTACGGGCCAAATGGAAGTCGAATTGCCGGACGATGACGAAGTTGTAATGGTCGTCGCATTAAACATCATACACGGTCGCAATCGACTGGTTCCTAAGCATGTTGACCTGGACATGTTGGCCAAGCTCGCAATACTGGTGGATAAATATCAAATGGTCGAAGCTGTCGAATCGTTCTCTCATTCTTAGATCAACCATCTTCTTACCGAAAAGGCCCTACCTAATGGATATCCCGAAGACGATGACTTCGACTATCAGCAAAGTATCCACAAGTAGATAGTTATATCATAGGTTTTTAAAAGACAGGACGAGTTCAAAAAGATCACACAGGCTGCGATCATCTGTTTCAGTGCCAAACTAGCTGACGAAGTTGGCATCGAGCTCCCAATCCCAGAGAAAGTTATTGGTAGTTTATCCAACCGAATTGAAACAATGAAAAGAAATTTGACGTTAATTAGAATCAATTACAAAGAAACGAAAAACCAGCGTGTCTAAGTTGCTTGATATCGTCAAGGAACCCCTCGAGAAGTACCAAGGAAGCGACGTTGTCTGCAGCGCTAAGCACCACAGATCTTCTTGTGATGCCACGATTCTTGGATCTCTGATAAAGAGCATGGTATCATATATAATCTGGCCAATTCCCGAACCGCCATACGAGGCTTTCACTTTCAGTGGACTCAGCGCGATAATTGACGGTCTTCGGGTCACGTCATTCTGCCAAAAGACAAACTGGGATGGCGAAAAAGGTCATGGGATTCGCAAGTCGTTCCAAGAGAAAGTGATTGCCATCGAGAGCAAGTTAGCTGGATTGGACATCAAGACCTTTAAGGAGTAAAACGGTGAAAATCCCTAAGCTTTATTACTTACTCAGTATGTGCTTGTTAATCCACGAACGCCTTTATTCACTCAAATTAGCTCAAGGACCTCATCATTGGTCTCGAGAAGCTGTCATTAGATCATCTCAGTCAATTCTCGAAACCGGTGGCGATTTAGATCAATGTATCTGTCTAGGTACCAAGAAATGGGAGCCAGGAAATTTCCGTTATATAGAAACTTAGACAGTATGCTATGCGTTGCAGAAATGAAGGATAAGCCTCAAGATGATGGGTCTCGCCTGGCATCCCTAACGGAGAAATGAAGCCGTTTTATTTCCAGAGATGACCGCGAAGCAAACTTAAGGGCGCACGTCGCACTACGTTTCCCCATTTCTGCCAGGAACTTGGCTACATTCGGGTTTCCTTGCGATCTGTTTCTATCTGGCTAGATCTTGACTTAAAAGAATTTAAGCTTCCCGAAAGCATAAACCCTGAGGCATGCATGAAATTTAAGAGAACGAGAGCGATATCCAACCGGCTGAGGGTCATTTTTATTGACAAGTCTGCAAAGCTAGCATTTCATTCCCCAGCCGCGACCCAACCCCTCCCCATTTCCCCCGTGTCTCCGTCCCCCTATCTCTTTAGCACCAACCTTCAGCGAACTTTCCTCGCAGAGCCCATCCTCCAAATTTGCGATGGTAACAACTCGCGAGTCGCTCGGTCCAAACAACCTCCTCGCGACCCACCAAATCACATTGCTCTCCCCTTCAATACCCCAAATATTCAGAAAGCCCCTTCTAAGGATCGTCTTACTACACCACAATCCTCCTCCCAGAGAGCAACACATTCCCAGATTGCAAATCATAACAACGAATTGCTCCGATGTTGTACAGCTGTTGTCTCCAAATAAACACTCCAAGTGGGGTGGAGGAGGTGGCGGTATCCAGAATATCGGTATAATACTCATGATAGATTCGATATAGCATATCGTAAGGTAGATGAAGGCGAGTTGAAAGCAGAGAACGAGGCACCAGAATATTTTGTCTGAGCGTTTGGCAGGTCGGTTGTGCGAGTGGAGGATCATTTCCGATAGATGGTGTTGGGAGGACCGTGATTGGAAGCAGATCTTGAGTTCGAGAATTTGGAAGCGTAAATGGAATGGTAGCTTGATATAGGCGAAGAAAATTCTTAAATTTAAGAGGATTTGAAGATTTACAGGATTCGGTACTAGTCTAACTCCGCTACCAAAATTCTGGAAAGTTTTGCCCTAGTCCTGCTATGCTACGAGCTACCCTTTCACGGAAACTAGAAACTAAACTGGAAGTTTATCTGGCTTGGAGATCTTCCATTATAGTCTCTTTTCTAACCGTTAAGAATTTCCCAAGTCGTTAACAACGGCGACTGCCCTCCGACCTCTATCTCTTCCACCTATTTCGTCTCCACTACGTCCCACAATCTCACACCACTGGTTCGAGAATAATTTTTCTTTCATTTGTCCGAGCTTTTCGTTTCCCGTTTAAAATATGTGGCCATCGTCATAAGTACCTGGCCAAGCTTTGTCAAATGTCTCTCCAAAGTAATTTGAGAAAACAACTCACGCTAAATTTCCAAGCATGGGGTAGAATATATTAATAGTGACAAAAGTAGGTCTTGCTGTTTGTATTCGTGATTCGCGCATCTCAGCAGCCTGCACAATCGAAGTAACGAAGAATGATTTTTTAAGTAGGGAAGGACGAAGTCGAGGAAGATCAGAGACCATATAACTAACAAAACTATTAGAAAAGGGTTATATATATTTGTCTGTCTCGAGGAAGGCAAATATTTATTCTCCTCAACATATTGCCCTTCGAGATCTTGACTGCGAAAGATTGAGATCCCTACCTGGGCATCCTGTCCATTCTCTTTACGAAGCTCGAAGCCCTTTCTAAGGGTTTCCAATCTTTCGAAATTGATAGCCATAAATAGAGAGTCTAGTAAAGGTGGCTGAAGCAATTCTCGATGTTGTTCTAAGTTGCCTGTCTTTCTAAAGTATGTGACGTTGTTATTATTGGACTGGCTATTGATTAAGAGCAGGGTTCTTACAGTGAAATTGTGCTTTCGAAGTAGTTTCAAGTTACCCTGGTGAATTTAAACCAAGATTATAGACAATGCCCATTTTGCATTTGGACGCCCTACAGGATTCACTGGGGTGAGGGGACCGGGTATTGTCTACAAGATATATACGCTCTGTGCAACTCAACGATATATGCTAAGAAGCAGGCGGGCTATTTTGGAAAGATATTGGATTAATATGTCCAGGTACTAGGCTCAAAATTGTATGAAATGACTCAGCAGTCGGCAATCAAGTTTGGAAGCGCTGTGCTCGTTGCCTTTAGCTCCCGTACTCTAATGTACCGGAGCAAGCGAAACGAGGTCATTAAAGGGGTACCATCTCGCTTAATCCGACAGCATCCCAAAACCCTCGAAAGTCTTCTCTCAGATACCAATCTGTCCACAACCACTCCTCCAGCACAATCTTGAGCTCTTTCATCCTGCTAATCCTCTGCCCAGCGCATGCCATGGCCAGTCTCTCAACGAACCACCCTGCTTCATCTTTAACAGCAGTCATGCCACCTATCATAATGATCCAGATCATCATCTCCGGGTACGCAAGCAGGAACTTCTCGAGACAGATTGTCTCCAGAGTAGCTCGTATGCGCGAAGATGCACGGCCGACTGAGCCTGGCATGCGAGATGCTGAATACCGATACGAGTAGAGACGGAACCACGAGATGCCAGTCGCGAAGAAGAGCACGGTGTAGGCGAGAGCCGCGGTCGCGAATAATTTGTAGATGAGCGCGTTTTGGTTCAATGGCGGGCATGGGTGCTGGGACAAGGCGAGCAGCCGATGGAGGGCTTTGTCTCGGTATGATTCTGGGACTTCTGCCATCGCTGCGGGGGTTTTCTCCACTGCTATTAGATGCCGGAGAATGCGGTGAAGCTCGATTAGTTCTTGTGCTGTATCTGACTGGCCGGTGAGGGTTGAAAGCTTGAGCTTGTAGCGTTCTGCTAGTGGATTAAGGGGTTCTAGGTGGGCAGAATCTTGGTAGGTAAATGGTGGGGCCAAGTGTTCAAAGCGAGGCTTGCTGTCCATTGCGATGGAGCATAGGATGTCGATCCTGGCACTGGTCAGGAAAGCGAACAGAGTTCATACCATAGAGCTAGGAAACGCACAATGAGGTGAAACGCCAACTCAGGGGATGACTAGTCAGTGCTTTGACCCCGTCATTACTGTTTACCAGAGCTTCGAGACCGTTAAGATGGATTTGGAGGCTTGAAGGGTCGATGAACTGTCGCTAAGAAGAATTTTTACCAGTTATTACCAAAGATTCTGTGGAACCTACCCCAACATTGGTTAGATAGGTGACAGCCATTATGGTCTCCTTTGTGATTGGTGTGTGGTTGCTATTCGCAATTCGTTTATTTACGATAGAGATGGCACGGCCGACATGATAATCTATATCTGAATGTAAGTCCAAGCCGCACAGAGTACACAACGCCTTTGCTATTGATGCGAGCCAAGCGTGTAAGAGGGCAGGATCCGAGAGCGCATAAGCGAGAAAGCCCCTTTTCTGGGCATCGGGTCTAATTGGTGAAGATAGGCAAGGGCTGAAGATCAAAGATGTTTGAACTACCTAACTATTAGTCGATTGGCTAAGTAAAATTCCGGAAGTCAACCAGAAAGTTTGCAAAGGCCAGTAAGGACCAAATTCTTTGACGCTAATGTAGACTGCAACCTGAGAACTATGCTTGATTAAAGGGCAGGGCGTTTTCACTGAGATAGTCCTGCTCGATCCTTTTGACTTACATTGCATAATTATGTATTGAGGGTTTCCACGGCTACCAATAGGTAACATATCAAAAGGGTCGACATGATTGCCCGCAGGAGAGAAGTTTAATCTCGACATATTCCTCCGCACGACATCGCCTCGCGGTTCGTAGGCTGTTGGATTCAAGGGATCTTGTCTCCTCTCCAGTCGATTATTAGGGCGAAGCAGAGGAAGTTGAGAAGGCACACGTTTAGAAGCTAAGTTGCGATTTTGAGTGCGTCCGTGTTCCCGTGCACGGGCAGCGTGCGAACGGACGAGTCGACCAGCTTCCCCTTTAGCTTTAGACAGGCCCGATTCGGCGACAAATTCCAGCATCTATTGAAAGGTTAGCTACTCAGCTAAGTAAGAATAGTAATTACTCAGAAAAAAAGCAGTGGTCAATTACGAAGCCAGGGGCTATGGAATACATATGTTAGCTGTAACTCTGCAGTGGATGTTTTTGACCTACCAGTGGTGTTCCTCATGTCCTGAATATCTTCAACGCCTACTGTGTAAGTTCTCCATTGCTTTATTCCTTTCGAATTTGTCTTAACCATCGTAGAATCCGTTGTAAAGCCACCACTATTTTCAAGACGAAAAGAGAAAGCGAAGAAAAGTTGAGATATCGTCTACCGGCGTGTCAAAGAGAAATTAATTTCTAAAACCAAGAGACTCAGACCTATGATGGGATATAAATGAATGATCCTAGTCAGTTTGTAATCATCGTGCAGCATGTGGAGCTTAAAACACCCCTAGGATTTGATCCGACTTAGCTATTCACTAGTTTGAGACTATCGTGCGATCCCGACCATTCCTTAGGTCGGTAGAGTAATTTCGGCGGTGTAAAACTCGGCTATTTCAAAAGCTTGAAACTGTGGATCAAATGCAACAATTTCCCGATTAAGCTAATGGGAAAACCTGCGCGGCTAGAGGTCGAATCACTTGTTCTTTTCCGTGTCAAAACTTAAAGGACCTTGGCCTCTTATTACCCTGTAGGTACCAGTACTCGTCAGCCCTAAAGCCTTCCCCTCCTCTTGAACTTCCTCGGAAATCCACTTATATCCTCCCACTGCCCGTCCCACCCATCAAATGTAACCTTGATACTAACTCCCTTCTTCGCGTAAATCAGCGCGTCAAAATTAGCCGAAATCGAAAAATCTTTGTACTCCCAACCTCTGTTCCCAAATATGATTTTCTCGCCCACCGGGTTTTCCTCCTCAAACACGTGGAATTGGGGCTTTCCGGTGTTAATTAAAGAGGCCATTTGCTGGGTTAAAGATGTGGAGAGGCGGCAGTAGAGACGCCCTGTGCAGTGATACTTGTACTCGTTCAGATCGTAGGCATCGCGGACTTGAAAATAGAATAAGGCGGCGATTAGCTGGCGTGTAATCTTTTCGAGCTTTGCTGAAGTATGAGCTTGAACACTTGGGTCGAGAGATTTGCTTGTTTGGTGTAGGAATGCTAAGGCTTCGGTCTGCATAGCATCTAGTTTTGATACTTCGTCGAGTTTGCAGAGTATTTGACCGCGTCCGAAGGGCACGTTCACGCGATGACAATTCTGGAGTGATTTGGAATCGTCTGCTACAGAGCGTTTGAACATTGTCCACTTCTCTTGACAGCTTGATGTGTTCTGCTGAACTAGACGAAGCGTGGCGAGGCGAGCCACTAGTCCAATCTGTTCAAGGGGTTTGAGAGCTTTGGGCGCAGCGGAGTCCTGTTCTGCATCTCCGTTCCAGTCGCTGGAGTATCCTGCACCAATGGAGACAAGGATGTCTCTCGAATTCTCGGAAATATCAGGCCACAAAAGCTGGCGCTCGCGATCGGCGAAGAGAACCGGGTTGAAGCTGTCTACAGTACCATCTCTGTAGATGCGATTTGTTGCGGGGTGGTGATAGTGCTCAAAATAAGTAGGTGCAGCCGAGCTGCAACGTGCTCTATGGAAATAATGAGCTTGGGTGCCAATCTTGGAAGATATATAGTATACTTACACTTCCCAGATTTTAAGCTCCTCCTTTGGCCTCTCTTCGCGACGTAGATTGTTGCCTACTTGTGTCAGAATGGTACTAAGAGAAAGCGGGGGAACCACCGTACTCTCATTATCGCTCATCAACCACTCCCGGTTGTAATTGGTAAGAAGGAACGATTTGCCGTCTTCTTCACCAGTCGCTATAATGGCAACTTGGTTCGGGGCTTGTTTGTTGATCGTGGGACAGCCGAAGAGCGTCTCTTCATCCCCGAATGCGGCTTGAAGTGCGCTTTCTAGTTCTTCACTTCTGTAGAGGTAGTTGAGCATTATTTGTGCGCCTGCAGAACCTCCAGGTATTGGCCAGAGAAGCTTGAGCAGTGAACGCTTTGAGAACGCTGCTTTCATGAGAGTATGGAACCTTCCTTTCGCATCGTGAATTGACCATTCCTTTTTGAAAATGCCAAGGGAGATAATTCCGCCTATAAATATTAGTATTCTTTATCTTGAAGACATTATAGTACATCGAGCTTACTAGTTCCCGTCCCAACAATGACATCAAACAATTCCTGTATTGGAATATTATGTCCAACGCGAGCTGCAATTGATTGCAAAATCTCAAGCTGGATGATCCCACGTACACCACCGCTAGATTCGTTAAATCAGACCAAGCACTCGGGAAAACTGGAAATATACTTACCCGTCAAGAGACAGTATTCTTACACCTGCCTCGGGAGCTTTTCGTCTTATTGTCCAACTAGGCAGAGATGGCCATTCGCATCCCAGCGGGCACCTCGGAATAGTTATACTCTGCTCTTCGCGGCGATCATGAGAATTGAAAGTACCAGCGCAAGGATCACAAATAGAGTGATTGCAAGGAAGTGTGTGTGCCGGAGTACGAGATAGACATGCGAGGCATGTGCGGTTGCTGAATATTCTACCAGCATCGCAGCTCTTAGCATTGTACCACAGGTCTCTAGTAAGTTCAACAGTAGTGACAGATTCCCGGAGAAAATGTGGAAGCTTTGTTGCAAACTCATCCTGGAGGGGGTCGAGTGCATCCAGGAATCTTGAAACAAAAGGTCCTTCCAAAATATTTTCGCGTCCTTTGCGATTGAACTGATGACCTTTGACGTGGAATAGACGATAGTTGGTGCATCGCTGACCGTAGTACATTTTTTCACAACGGCATCGCGTGCGAGAAAAGTCTTCCAGAACCAATCTCCATTTCTGGGTGTAGTATTCGATCTGCCCTGTTTCGGAGCTCCGATCCGCTATGAAAGTTAGTAGTTTGTTCTGACGAGATTGAAAAGTAAGTCAATGTAAGATCTTACAGGCTGTCCTTTTAATCTCTCGAGCAATGCAGATAGCAACATACTTGAACACCTTCCTGATAAGTGCTTCCTCGGCACCCAAAGTTTGCTCACTTGTCTTGTGATTCTTAGGTGCCGTTTCTTGGAACTGAGCCAGAATGTTCAGCACGTGGCCGTTGAAACCGCATGGGTAGGTTTGGGCTGGCTCTGCTATCTTTCGCAGGTCTACGGAGCTCGTAGGATCTACTGCCAACTGCCGGAGGACCCCAATGCTGTGTCTTGATAGAGTTTCTAGATTGAAAAGAACTCGCGCTTCTTTTCGGTGCTCAGAGGAGCTCCATGATAAGCCGTTAACCTCGCGATACAATAGTCTATATTGCTTCCAAAGATCATCCGCCTCGCAGATTGGGTCTTTAGGAAGGAACTGGGGGATGAAAACAACCTTCAAGCTGCTATAATAACACCTAAGGAGTTGATCAGCCGTGGTCACCTTCCGCCCCCTGCTGCTCCACAATTCTTGCTCGGTAGCAAAGCGCTTCGATTTTCGCAACTTCTCTAGGACACATTTAGTGGCATATTCTACGTTTCGCCAATCCTCGAGGTTAGAGTGGTTGTCCTGGTTGATGATATAGAGTAAGCCCGGCTTCACACCTTGATTGGTAGTGAAGTCGTGGGCATCGTGAGCCCAGTTCACCAATTGTGCCATATCATCTTCAGCAGTTCTACGGTTCTGTTAGCCAATATGGCAGTCGAGAATAACAGGTCAATGTAGGTTACCTCGAGTTCCCACTCACGTAGCAGACTACGTCGGAAAATATGTATAAAAATCTCGGCTATACTCCAAGGTCTTGGAGTTAGCATACTTCTTTCATTTGTTCGCAGGAGTAGAATATCCCAGGAGCTGTTGAACATTGCTACAAAGCCTGAGCCTAAAATGAAGCGAAAGGGAAAATAGTCCTCCGAGAAATTGAGACTTACGTATATTTTCTCGGATACTACCGATCTCCATGGCTTGCTTACATGTTCTGCCCAGGGGAGAGGCATTGATGAGAGCGGCTGTGGCTTAGTCTTTAGTGCTCGATCAAGAACGACTTCCTCGGCCAAGTCTGGTTGTATCAAGGCCACTGGTTGGGCTTCGTGTGCTACCGTGTTTGAACGTCTCGCAGGCACTGCTGGAACGGGTTTGCGCAGTTTCCCGGCTTTAGCCTTTCGAACTCGACTGTCAACTTGACTAGCAATGGGACTTGAATCTCCCCTGAGTCCCTCGCAATCTATGACCTCGGTTATGCAATGCGCGACGACAAGGACAAGACAACTATTACATACCTACGTATACGATCGGTCTTTCATGTCTGAACGTGTCTGGGTCCATGTAAATGTGAACTCCAGCACTTGTAGAGTTCTGAGCCTCGGCCCGGCTGCCAACGACCGGAACATCAAATGCTTTGGAAGAAGTGAGGTGTCGAATGAGATTCTTGATGATCGTGCTCTTCCCCATACCAGTGTCTCCAAAAAAGGCCACAAGGCGTGGATACTGTGTTCGTGGCATCCTATCTGCCGTAGCAGGTCGTGAATCAAAGAAGTCTTTGAATTGCCTCGCCAAAGTTGGATACAGGATAAGCTCTGGTTGCTCTGGTTCGAGTGCCTCTCCGCTTGCGATCTCTGGAGTTCCTATCCACCGGTGGTGGCGGTCATTGACGAGGTTCTGCAAAAGGTCCAACTCCCCATCTGAAGATGTGTGCAAATAGGAGACCCAGAGATGAAGATCGAGGCGGGTGTAGCTTGAACATAGCTCCCGTGTGTCATCGCTCGGAACATGGTCTTCATAGCCGCTCCAGCATGTAGGGTGAAAAGAGTGTCTGCATCTACGACAAAACACTAACTCGAGTATAGTTGGGGCGGTCCTGCGACAAGCTCTGCATTTCGAAGGGATTCGAAGGTCTTTCGCAATTCGGGTCAAACTTGAGAAATCAATTTTCGTCCTTTAAGGAAAGAGGCATAGTATACTTACAATTGAACAGGGGGTAACGGTTGTTCTGATGAATCGCTCCAATCGAGACGACTTCCAAGGTTGTTGGCCTCATTATGGGTTCCACGCTCTGAAAATGTAACATAATTCTGTTGCAGCTGGTGATCGAACTGCGACTCAGCAGACAATGGCCCAGTCGCTACTTCATAGGGGCCATCTTCCGCCCTACAAGTATCTGCGGGCAGCTCATAAATCACTTCTTGCAAGCGACTCGGCTTGGGATTTGGGGGTGGGCTTGGTGGACGTGGCGGTACAATTGGTGGTTGAGCTCTGCTCCGTGGGCGAGGAGGAGGAGGAGGTGGGGGCCTTCTCTGGGCAAATTGCCCAGAAGCATGATCGTTTTTTAGCATGATCGTAGATCAATCCCAAGGATTCTCATACAGTAGTTCGGCTGCTATTGAATTGAATTGATAGTAATTTCTTTAGAAGATGCAGGTTTGGGGGGAAGACAGGCCACGAAATGCAGCAAGGAAAATTGAGCCAGAGAGGCTCTCGACATGCAAACTACGCACTCAGTTCCAGACAAGGGAAGGGAAGGGAAGGAAAAGAAGAGAGCTTCCGGCCTAGGCTCCAAGACAACGGGACAACCTGACAAGGTTCTAAGGCGCATGAATGCAGTCATTACTTGCGAGCTGCAAGCCATTGCCGACGGGTTGTTTCCGAGGCCTGTTTTTTATCCTTATCCGCAATATCTGGTTGGCTTGAACAGTGGAAGTCTCGGTGAGAGTTCTCGGGTTGATAATAAGGCTGCTGAAGATGCAGCATGAGACGAAATGGGACATGAGGAGACGAGACGCTAGGTTCACGCCGGTGTGTAGAGATTGCAACCGTAAACTAACGACCAAGATAAACAAAAGTCAACCTGGTATACATCACTACATTCCAGCTCCAATCGAGGTATATAAGTTTAGCATCTCAGAACTTTAGTTTCTTATAAATGATATTCTGATGAGCCCCAGCGATACCCCAAGTAGGTAATTATCCCAGCCTTGCCCATTTGATAACCACACAAACCTCGTCCAGTTCATCTGTGGCTGCTTCGTTCTCGGCGCCATGGCCTGATTTTGATATTCGAGGCTGCAAAAAGCCTTGTTTCGCTGCATCACTGCCCAAGTTTATCACATATGTTCCACTTGCGTGTCCAAGCAAGTCGCACTGCCCATGGATCGAGTTGAACGTACGGGCTTATCAAACAACGTCTTGACCTCGTTGCGGTATTGGATATCACAACGAATAGAAAAGCACAAAGTATGAAGCGTGGGGTCTCCATGGTTTCCTTCAACTCCACCGGTTCTGTTCACCGAAAGCCCTTCTCACACACGGGTTAGTCACCGCAGAAGCCTCTTTGTTTCAAGTGCATGAAGAATGCAGAGCCGACCGGCCGGGACGAATACTAGAAGAATTCACAGAATGGCCCTAAAGTTGCAACCAAACTCCGCCCGAGGGTTTGCATTAGTGGGGTTGTAACTGCACGGTCCTGGCTGAACGCCTTATGCATGCATGGACAAACTGATACTTCGCGGGATGTTGCGTCAAGTACGTGGCAAGGCAGTTTCTGGCCCTCTGCTTTCGGCCAGCTTTGTCACAGAGGGCAGATAATTGCCCACCTTGGAATCTTCCCGGCCATAATTGCAGACAGATACGCTGCTTTGAAAATTTCTCATCCAGTATCAAAGCGGTTCTTTGACGACAGTTCCAACTTACTCGCAGCCAGTTCTGACATGATTTAATGTATGCAGTCATCATTGTATAGAAAACTCCGTTCTTAAGAAGATTTAGTTGACAAATACTCTTCGACGTCCTTGTTGATACCCCAATTCCACACTGGCTGGCTCCAGTTCGCTTCCTAAAACTTCAAGACGGAACGAGCGGGGCTGTCCATTTCCTGCTCAACATTTACTCGAACTTACGAATTCTGGGTTGCACTTATTATCGGGACTTTTCTTGAAATGTCTGCAAGATATCAAAACCCAATGCACACAGGCGGGAGCATTGGAAGACTGGACCGGACTTCCTTGGTCGAATATGAAGCGATCCCGGAGGAAACCACAAAAACTTCAGTGGAATATGAAACAGACAAAGGCCTGACGGATGATAGATGGCTTATCAGTGTCAAGGATGGGCAATTTCCGCCTGCTCATATGGAATGGCTCAGAGACTTTGAGCGAGACCCCGATCAGCCGCTGAAGAAAAGCTATCGGAGCGGCATTCTTCTTGGAAGTGTCGATCAGAGTGCACCTGTCCTCAGCATTGCCATGACATTCATGGCTGGTGCCGATAAGCCGACTGTCGCCAAAGCAGAAATGAGCAAGATTTCAGATCTTGAACCACCCCAGAAGTCCCATGAGTGGAGGATGTTCACCGCTGCAACACTTCTCCAAAGATTTGAGATTGGAACAGACCTGTCAATTCAAAAGAAGGATAACTCTTACGAAATCATGATCGCTCACAAGGAGAGGAAGGGTCAGAGAAGTCCAAGGTCTCCGAGCTCGAGCATGTACAACGAACCCATTCGCGGAATACTCACAAAATCCCCTCCAGGCATAGATGAATCCATGGCAGTCATAAAGCGCAATGTTCATGATCATACATTGACGATCGACAGCGATAAAGTCAGGTTGATGCACGGCCTTCCTGTTGATGGACATTTCGACATTGCATGTACTCTTATCGAGATCGACATGTTCAGCATGCGCGACCTGATGACGAATTATCGCACCATCGTTCAAGATGGGGGAAGAAACATTGCAGCAAAGGAAATCGTTCAGATCCTCGATGTAAGTGCCCCAGGAAACTCCATTCTAGCCTAGGCAATATCGTGATGCTCCTGTCTTCAAAGCCCCAACTCTTTGAAACGACATCTTCATAAAACTTGCTAATTGCCCTTCTACCTAGGCCATGATTAACGATGTACGGCGTCTTTGTATACGAAGCCCAAGATTATTCCGAATGTCAACAAGGGCAATGATCGCTCAATCAACCAATACTCGCTATGGAGTTGACTATGGCAGCTTGTTCGTTACCTTAACAACGAGTGAGGGTATTCGGAAACTTGTTGAGCAATCATCCTCTTACTATCTATCGCTCAATGAAAGCAAAACGGACCAGGCATTTGTCAAACCAAAATTCATGCAGATGCTGGTGATGCTTCTGGCTCTCCTCAACAATGATGACCTCAAGAAGATCACAAAAGTGCTTGAGAGCACCTTTCAGATTCCTGGGGATCGCGAGAGTATTGAGCTTATCATCATGAAGGTCTTGCCCCTAGGAGCTATCAATCCCGAGATATTCCTTCAAGGACTCTTCGAGGCGTACAAACCTCTGGAGAAGAAAGAAGGGGGCTACGAGCTCAGGCTTCAGAGAAAGATCTGGGAAGAGCTTCAGCAGGACCTTGCGAATAAAGGTTATCTTGTCCCAACTGTCCTGGGAATCTCCGGATATGCAAACCAGACCGTTTGGACAACAAACCATGCAGATGATCTCGAGGCAATGCTTGGAGACCTGGAAATGGACGACGATCCTTTTCAAGATCCGCATGATCATCAGTCTTCTACACAATATCCCTATGCTGATCAGTCGAATCAAGGACATCAGTTCAGCCAAGCCGTTGCACCAGAGGCAATATCATGGCAGGCACCATGGCCAATGGATGGAGTTACAAGCTCAAGCATCTTCAAATACTTGCAACATGATGGCCTGATGAGAGAACGCGGAAACTCCAACGGCCTTGTCCGGGTTGTCAATGAAATTCCGCATCTTGACATCTCGTCCGATGATCGCGACGATACGCTGCTTGCATGGTTCACAAATTCGATTCAATATCGAGTCTCGTCCTTCGACATCGAATACATTAGCGCCATGCAAAAAGGCACTTATACACTGAAAACTCCCGATAACTCTAAGCTTGCCAGCCTCGAGATCTCAGATGAGGTATTGAATGAGCCTTTCGTGGAAGCTACGCGCATCATTAACCTCTTAATATACGGTATCCGAAACCAGTTCGGCGGCCGGATGATTCGGCGACGTTTGACCATCAACAGGACCCCTTCAATCACTTCCTTCACCCCACTCGATGAGGTAACCGAAGCAAGGAAATTCTCAGCAGACATCGTCTCTCCCAACGGCGAGCACGAGCGCATCGCCGAAGCTTTCAAGATTGGCAATCGGGTAGTCTACTGCCAAGATGTGCTGCGAGAAATGAACAGCTCACTCACGAAGATCACCGCTGCCGCAGAACGCCTGCAGAAGGAACTCGACAAGCATTCCGATATCAAGGGCACCGATGAAGCCTCTCGTGTGCAACGAGGCGAGGTCGAGAAACTCGACGAGCACCTGAGGACGGTCAAGACACTCATCAATCAAGCCAAGGACAACCGTACGCAGCTGCAGCAGGTGCATAGAAATCTCCCAGAAGATCCCATTAAGCGCGTCATGTATCCCAGCTTCACGCAGATGATCAATGAGAAGCCTGAATGGCAGCCCTACCAAAGCCAGCTTGCCCGCGATGGTGCACGTCTCATTGTCCAAGGAAAGAAGCTGAGCATCGCCAACGTGAGGCATACCGAGAACAACGCCACGAGGTTGTCATTCGCAGAGTGCAGCGTCATCCTTGCTGTTGAGGCGCTGATGAGTGTTGGGAATGAAGTCCCGTATCTTTTGCGAGCCGGGCAGATGGTGTTGTGGTTAGGGTATTATATTGTTGTTGTGGAGCCGCATGCAAAGAAGAAGAATGTGTGGACTGTGCAGGCTTACTTTAAAGTCCAGAACCAGTCGATACAGAAAGATGATTCCGGGCAGATATATGGGATGAATGCGGTTCCGATGGGATTGACGATTCTTGTCTGATCTGCTTCCGTTCGCTACGCCTTCGTTTTGGTGTCTAAAGACTTTATAGTTCTTTTTGTGTGTGAGGAAATGTGTCTTTCATTGATTACAAGATCTCTAATGGCCGCATTTAGGAGAATAAAGTACAGTTCAGATCGATTGTACTTGGTAATTTGCATTATTATTTATCAAAGGGGAACATACTTCGTAGATACCCAACCATCCCGCACCAACTCTCAGTGCTCCCTTTTGATATGCCTGGTGCAAGTCGTTGATATTTCGTGAAATAAGACCTCGAGGTTTTGCAGCTCGAGAGAATCTCTGCTACAATGTGTAAAGACCGTCAGCCTTCCGGATCTCGATCTTGGTACGGCCATATCCTCGCCGCCTTTTCTGCATCTTCACCAGCTGCTGCAATGAATTTTTCTTTGACTTCCTCCACAGCAGCTCGTATTTCATCAAATCGACTTGGTTCCACCATTCCATCTGGGGGTATCGCCCAGTTGTCACGAAAATGCCTCATTAGATACACCGAATCGCTCATGCTGTCCTCCTCGATCTCGTGGAGTTTTAATTCCTGCTCGCTAAAGCTCACAGGGCATAGCGCGCCGGGACAGAGACTATCCCATTGCTCTATCATTTCAAGCAACGCCCTTCGAAGAAACAAAACGTTGCGATTCTCCCATACTCTAATGACTGCACGTGATGGCTCCGTTCGTGCTTCAAGATTCTGGCGTTGTAATTGGAGAGCAGCCCAATGCCGAGGATTATTGGTGTGCGTTAAAGCCTCGTAGTATTTGAGACAAACCTCAATTTTAAACGGCTTTTAAGTTTTTCTTGCTCATTGGAATCGAGGGTGTCGTAGTTAGCTGGAAGTTGCGGTAGGTTGTTATCATCAGCAACTGTCCAGGGGCACTGAAACATCCGGGCAATCCCACATTGGTAGAAAAGGGGCATAACGGTAGCTGATTGCCAGTCAATTATCCGAGTAATCTTTTGTGATTCTGGGTCAACAAATATGTTGTCGAGATGCAGATCCGGGTGCCAAAGGGTTGGTGAGTGTATATCCTCAGGTCCTTTAGGAGGGATCATGGCTGGAGCGAGTTGAAGATACCGTTCTAGAAGTGTGAGTACCTCGTTAGGCAACTCGGGTTTGATAAGTGATCTATGATAGTTCATGCGAGGATGTGCATGGGTTTTGATGAATTGTATTTCGTTTGTACCCATAGCTTTAATGAATTCTTGTGGCTCGTTATCTGAGCACAGTTAGTTAGAAAACTTCAAACCAAGCCATATCCGCAAAACACTCACAAGGCCCTCTATTCAAATCAAGAGCACTCCTATCGCCGCGCCAAAGTTCACTCGAGACAAGGGGTCCTAACTTGAACCGATCGAGTGACGAAAGGGGCAGTGGTAGCACACTGCCACTCAGGGAAATATCGCTTGAATTATCTGGCGGGGCGTCCTCCCGGAAAAATATGCAGCCAGATTTCAAAAACTTCGCGGATGCAAGCTTTCGCTCCATCTCCACAATTTCTTGTATTATTCCAAGTCGGGAGTGAATTTCCCATTGGTACCATAGGCTGCCCAGGGGTACGCCCGGCGCTCTTTCTTCTAGAATGTATTCTGCCTTGACTGGATTGTTTCGATCGGCGCACCACGCAAGAATTCGGGGCGAGGGAATCTCCAACAAATCGCGAAGCTGATTGTGCAGAGGTCAGCTTTCGATTGCTCAGCTTGGGTTGACTTACGAATTCGCGAGTAGCAACTTCCGAAGCCGTGTTGTAAAAAGCTGGCCCTGCACAAGGGTTTTGGAAGCTTTGCGAATATCTCCGAGCCGTTGTCCATCGTTAGAATATACGCCTTGTTGTTGAGGCCCTCACGACATTTATGGACTCTTGTGCCTGAATTACAGCTTAGCCTCTAGTCTGAAGGGACGAACCATGAAGGCCTACAATACTGAGCACCTTCGCTTGCTGCGACTGCAGCATCTAGCAGTTTATTGAGGTCAAATTTCAAATACCGTTCTGACAATTGTAAAGTCTCGTTGCATCTGCGTCTTGTCAGCGCTGGCGCCGCAGGCTCCACGAGCACAGAGTATCAAACATACATCCAGCGATTTCTTCTGTATGCATATAGCTCATCTTCGGCAATATTATTTACTGAAACATGAAGGTCAGTCGCGGTAATGATGCGCTACAGCTCCACATACCAATCTCATCAGGCCCCTCGGCGCTGAGCAGAGGCTGCCCTCGCATGGGGCTGACACAGTGCCTTCGCATCGAAGTCGCAATTTGTGGAGCTATCGATGGCTGATTGTGCTGATAGGGGCCTTTTTTACACTCAGGTAGCCGACGGAGGAATGTATCCAGCCGTAAGATGAGAGGCATGCTTCTCAATGAGCTGGAAGGTTGGGTGTTTTCTAGCACTTGTCAATATCCGGACAGGGTTCCTCTGGGCGCTAGGTGTCGTGCTTAGTCTGCTGCCTGGAGGGAGTGTCTTGTTCTTGTTACTATTTTTCTTTCTCTGAGCGATTAAGATGTACCAGCGGAGCTCAACTCAGTGTGAAAAACGGGTACCCCCGAAGCGGGCGCCTCGCTTGGCTTGTGCGACTTGTACGAGTACGTGTTGGAGTTGTTAGAGAATTTGTTGTTGCAGCGTTCACGATAGCTCAATATCATTTCGCTCTCTGGGCTACTTACTTAATTACAGCTATAACCAAAACTAGCACAAGAAAGTTCGAGCCAGAATTCCAACTGGCCAGGAATCAGAATTCTAGCATGATTATCGACGAAGACCAAGACTAAGGAGAAGACCTCGCTCCACCTTCAAATGTGGCCATGCTTAAGCGTTTCAGTCTCCTCTCGAACTCTACTTCTATATTGCATCTCCTCTTATTTCTGGTAAAACTGAATAGGCAACCACAAGATCTCAAGTCCGGCTTTCCTCAAATCCGCCGGACTCGGAATACTTGCCTCTGCCTCATACGCAACAAGTGTATTCGTCTCCGGATCAAAAGTACAGAAGTTCGAGAGCTCACCGAATTTATAGTCGTACAGTGCGGCGATAGCTTTGCTTTTCGCCTCATACAGCTCGGTGTGTGGCGCTGAAGCCGTTTTTTACTGAAATTCAACTCGTATCTCAGTTTGCCAAGATCGTGCTCGAATTGTGCGCTTTGGAGCTTTGGCTCGTGCAGTGTCTGGATAAGGTGTCGGCTGGACCAGGAAGGGTTTCGAAGGCTTTACTGGTGATATCATATCTGAATAGGGCTTCAGTTGAACGTTCACTAGCTTGGGTTCCTCAACCTCCTCAGATTCTGGATCCTCAATCAGGCTCGCCTTGTCTGTTGTTATCGTTGTATGATGTGTTTCTTGGAAGAAAAAAGTGAGAAAGAAGAAGTTGAGACGTTTTCATATACCCACGATCCAGCCTGTATTAGAATTGAAGTTTGGACGGGACCTTTTCCAAACTTTGCACTATCACTAAACACGGATCACTATTCTCTAGGTCAAGGGACCATTCCGGCACTAGCCGTGGGCGACACAAAAGAAGAATTGGAGAAATGAAGTGTGGGGAAAAGAAAAGAATCCAGCATAAAGAAGAATCGTCGTGGCGACTAGTCTAGTATAACAATCCCGACCACGCTCTATGATACAAACAGATAAATGTACAGATGCTCATCTCGTCTCCATAACATCGATATCTACCACGAATAGTATTGCCTCTGAGCAGTAATAGGTCTATTCGGCAGCTGCACCCAGACTTTTTTGTTCTTCTCTTTCTCCTCCCGCTCGTTGTGGAGCCGGACCCGGGTTGCTTCTTCCTTCAATATGACAGTTAAACCTGCACACGTTAGACATGACTTTGAGCGTTATGGCAGAAACTTACTTGTACTTCTGTTCTTCATCACATTAATCCGACCCCTGGCCCTATAATCAGGCTCCTCTGTATATCGACCTTTGCCACACCAGGCCTGAGAGATATACAATCTGGTCGGATCATCCACCTTGACGCGCTTCCCATCTTTTGTCTGAATCTTGACTGGAGAGAAACCTTCCGCTCCACCCAGACCCATGCCTCTCTTGACAATTGCTTCGTTTCTGGCGTGCTCAAGGTGTTCTTTAACCTCCACCGCAACCTTCTTCACTGAAAATCGCATCTGAACAATCGCCTCGTCAAGAGTCTTGCCAGTAATTTGCTTCGCCAGGGGAACCAACTTCTTGACCGAAGTCTTGAAATCATGACTCCTAGAAAGTAGCTCTCTCTCTTGCCTTTTCAATGTCTGTGTCTTTGACAGTCGACTTCGTTTGACAATCTCCCCAATCACCATCTTGCGCTCCCATCGTTTTCGCGATTCCGGATCGGGATCCAGCGCTGCTGCCATGGCCTCGGGATTTCGCGCAAGTATTCGGCTCTTCCCTTCTCCATCTCCCCCAACCTCTACTTGCTTGGGTTTCGGACCAGCGATTTCCTCATCCTCGAAAATAGACGATGACGCGAGATCACCACGAACTTGTGCTACCTGCTTCGGCTTCCGTTTCAAGAATTCTTCTGTCAGGGGATTTTGAGGCTTCGCTGTGGGATCAACGCTGGTGTCTTTATTCTTAAACCACGCTGTTCGTCGTTGAATGCATGGTACGAGGAAAGGAAGCGACGGATTGGAGGCTGAGAGAGCGGTGACTGGACTTAATTAGCTATGGTAAGGATCTGGAAAGAGCTACTGATACATACCATATCTCACGACTCGCCGTGATGGCAGGTGTAAGCTCATTGTGGCCGTTGATGCTAAGTCTGCTTCTTGATCGATTTGTCCAGCAAAAAGTCGTTAGAGATCATTGAGTCACGTGCTTTTTCACCGCCTTCCGTTTTCGGTCGGCAACTCAACTCTGGCGCAGATCTACCTAAAAGAGAAAACATGAGGTGAGGTCGACAACTTTATGATTCACGACTGCTGATCTGTGACTCCTTTCCTTGTGTTGCATTCAGAGTATCTGCTTTGAAATGCTAACTCGACGCCTCCTCGAACCTTCTGACCCTCGATTATCCACGATCTTTCCCTTAGACAACAAGAACACCCTAAACCTGCGTCATGGCGGACCCTGTTGGCGAGGACGGATGGCTTGCCCTTCTCGACGAGTTCAGCAGGACTGCTGGTGATCTGGAGAATAGAGTTGGCGTTGTGGAGCAATACAAGCGCGCCCTCGCTGCGGAGCCATATTCGAGCAAGCTCTGGCTGGCCTACTGTGAATGGGTGTGGTCCCTTCATACCGATTGCCAGAATGCCGATGCAGGCTGGCCAGAGGAGGAGCAACTTCTGGGGCAAGAATTATTTTCACTCGATACAGCAACAGATGTCTGGCAGCAAGGAGCCCAAGCAACGCAATACCGCTTGAATGACAGTCACGAGTTATGGAATAGGTGGATGTCAATCGAGCTGGAGCAGCTTGCAACTTCGCCGGATGAGCAAAAAGTTGAACGCGTCCAGCACTTATTCCTCGATCGTCTGCAAGTACCACACGCGACATGGGACGAGACATCACAGATGTTTTCGACCTTCATCTCGAAATACAAGGAGGCTGTCTGGGAAGCTACGATGGTCGAGACTACGAAACTGGCGAAGACTGCGAAAAACCTCTACAGCCACCGAGAGTCGTATGAGCTGAAGCTCCAGCGGGCGATAGATTCTGGCACAGAGGAAGCTGTGAAGTCTGAGATGACACGCTATCTGGATTGGGAGGTGGCACAGGCGTCCAAACGGAACAAGAAGGGCCTTCCCACCAGTCCCTTGTTTCTCTGTGTTGCGCTTTTTGAACGGGCATTAGCATCTACTACCTTGGGCTTGGATCCCGCCGTATGGAATGAGTACATAGTATTTCTGTCGAGTACGAGGAGAGAACTTCAAGACCCTCAAATACCTTCCATTCTGCAGGTCATCCAGAGAGCCACGAATCACTGCCCTTGGTCAGGAACTCTTTGGGCAAGATATATTCTCTGTGCCGAAGCAGAAAACCAACCTTTCGCGACAATGGAGCTGATTAAGCATACGGCTACCAATACGAGAGATCTCGATCGTGATGGAATGGGCAGTGTGGTCGAGTTTTACATTGCTTGGAGTGGCTATCTAAAGCGCCTCACGATGGCGCATGGAGCTACCGATGAAGACGTCGATGTAGCTGAGATGGGATTGCCGACTGCGCTAGAAGATGTCCAACAATGGGGCAAAAGACGACACGGCAAGGAGTGGAAAGGCGACCCTCTTTTTCGAATCGAGAGAATCTTCATCCAACATCTTACTCAGAAAAGATCTTTTGAGGAAGCAAGGGCTATTTGGAAAAAGCTCGTAAAGACGCATGCCGATAGCTATGAGTTCTGGCAACAATACTATCTCTGGGAAATGACCGTCCAGGCATCGAACGCTCCTCCAGCGAACGCCACCGCAGTGCTCATTCAAGCAATCCATCGTAAAACATTAGATTGGCCAGAGAAGATGATAGAGGTTTACGTCAGACATTGCAACAATTATGAAGACGTGGACGGGCTATTAAATGCATTAAACTCTGTTCACCAACTCTCGAAGCAAATTGCACAGCGACGGGAGTATGAAGCTGCTCAGTATGCTCAACAGCAACCTGAAGTTCCAGCCCAGGAGGTGGCTGACAGCGAGTCCCCTTCTGGTGCATCCAAAAGGAAGCGAGAGTCGGAAGATGTCGAGGGTGCTACTTCAAAGAAAGTGAAGAGTGAGGATCAGGATGCACTACGAGAACAACACCTGAAACGCGACCGTGAGAATACGACAGTTCTCGTCACGAACTTGCCGTCTGAAGTTACGCAGAACAAGGTCCGACAATACTTCAAGGAATATGGTCATATCAACAGTATGACTTTGCGTACCGAGCCCGATAAACTGTCTAGTACAGCTTTGATCGAGTTCAAGGCGCCGGAAGAGGCACAATCTGCTCTTCTCCGAGATGGCAAGTACTTCGTTGAGAAGCAAATCAAGGTCACTCCTGGCACGGGCTTGACTCTTTATGTTACGAATTACCCTCCTACTGCTGATGATGCGTACCTCCGCAAGCTCTTCAAAGAGTGCGGCGAGGTCTTCAGCATTCGTTGGCCAAGTCTCAAGTATAACACTCACCGGAGATTCGTTTATGTCTCATTCAGGACAGCCGAGGCTGCCGCAGCTGCGACACAGCTAGATGGTCAATCACTTGGTGGTTTCTATAAGCTTGTCGCAAAGTATTCGAATCCTGCCAATAAAAAAGACCGTGAAGGTGCTATGGCAGAAGGCCGAGAAATCCACGTAACGAGTATAGACCCCAGTCTCACTCAGGATGACCTAAGTGAGGTCTTCTCAAAGTATGGAAAGGTTGAAAAGGTCAATCTTTTGAAGACCTTGACTGGTGAAAGCAAAGGTGCCGCTTTCATTGCATTTGAGAAGAAAGAGGAAGCAACTGCCGCGCTGGAGCTTGACAAGACGAAGCTGAAGTCGAGGATTCTCAATGTCGAGATGTCAGTTGGTAAGAACTTCAAAACTTCTGCGACCAGCATAGGAAAAGCATCATCAGCATCACCAGCCCCGGAGGCAGACGGTGATTCAATTATGTCACCTTCCCCAGCGCCCGACGGCCAGCAGAACACTCATGCACAACATGCACCGTCTAGAACCGAGATCACGAATCGAACCATCACTCTGATGAACATCCCAGACACAGTTAACGATGCGCGAGTTCGTGCTCTCGCAGAGCCTCATGGCGAGATCGTCAAACTAGTGCTCAAGCCAGATCACCAAGGCGCGATCATCGAATATGCTGATGCAGCATCAGCAGGCAAAGCGGCCCTTGCTCTAGATAACCACGAGATTGCGCCTGGACGCAAGCTTCGGACCGGAGGAATGAAAGATCTATTTACCGAGAAGCCGGAAATCAGAACAGATCGGATCCAGACTGGACAGGGCAAGAAAGCCCCGGCCGCATTTATACAGCCCAGTGCTCCAGTTAGAAGACCCGGTCCTGGTGGACGGGGAGGCTTGGGTATCAAGAGAGGCTTGGGATATTCCGCAAAACCTGCTGCCGCGGCGTCTGGCTCAGGTGCTGCTACCGAGGAAGCGGTTAATGGAAATGGAAATGAGAACAAAAAGCCGAAGAGCAATGCTGATTTCAAGGCTATGTTTGTGAAGGGAGGAACAGAATAGGAACAGGGTGCATTTTATGGGAAGACCCCGAGGCTTGCCTGTCGCTGTAAAAGTACGAGAATAATTACTTGCTCTATTGACACTCAAAGGAATCACCTGTCTTCGGATTTGCGCAACGATTGTAAAGGTATCATCATTCCAGTAACGCCTATTCACCCGTTTCCATTCCATCAGAAAGCACTCTCTACACTCTAAACCACACTCCCAGGCTCCAAAGCCGGTTCGTGCACCTTCCTCCCAATCTTCTCCTTCAGATTTTCGTCCCCATACCCTCTCTCCATCTCGCGTCCATGGCGTTTCTTAACCTTAGCCAAAACGAAGAAGTTATAGATAGCAAACAAAACCCCGGTAATTATCATCACGGTGCCGCTCACAATCGCCGTCACGCGCGCCGTAATCGACCATGAACCGCCCTGTTGAGAATACACATTCGTGAGCGTAGAGATCAGTCCCGCAAGCGAGTTCAAGCAGCCGGGCATGAAGATCTTGTTGAGCAGCCACACGAAGTTTTCGCGCCACCGCCACCACAGCCAGAGCATGCCGCCTGCTCCTATGCCACAGCAGACTCCCGCGATCACGAGTAGCTGCACGTGTTTAATGGAGTGCAGAATCTCGGCGGCAGTGTGGTTGTCGTTTAGTTTGTCGGACGTCGATAATGAGGTGAAGGTACCGGGGAAGATCACGAAGCCTGCCAGCAGGATCCAGGTGAAGAATGAGGCGAGGATGTTGTGTAGTCGTGGGATCGTGTCGAGTGCGAGGAGCATTTCCATGTATCGTGTTTGCACGCTGTTTTGCCGGTTGGGCGCCCCGGGGCGCGGAGCTGGGGCTGTGGTGGAGGAGGAGGGATGCGCGTGGTGGAAGGGTAGGTGGGGGAGGACATTTTGGACTTTTGAGTTTGAGGATGAGGAAGGTGGTGTTTTTGTGGTTGAGGTTGTGCTTCGTGCTGGAGCGCGGTAGTTTTTGTCTTGCGCTTGAGGGCGCGATATGGGGAGGGTGTTGGAGCGACCCATTTTGCGCGTGAGGTTGGGCACTGACTTGTGTCCACAAGGAATGGAGATGAATGCGCTTTATCTGATGTATTTGAGAAATAAATGAATTGTTTTGACTCAGAAGCACACAGTCATGCAATACATAGATCGCAATGAATAATAAAGAAGAGCTGCAAACCACACTCCAACATGCGACTGCAAGTTTGTACTCCCCTACCCCTCCATTCCACAACCCAGAACCTGTTCCCTCCCCTGCCAGGGCTGCCTCGCAGCATCTCAAACACACACTCCACTTCCCACTTCACGCTTCGGGACAGACCTTGTATCCAGCACTTGTCAGGATGATCTCCGCTGCCATCCAATCGATACCTCGTTGCGCTTGGAGTTGAAGCAAGTAACAGGATGTCGTCGCGCCTCGCTTGCGGTGGCGCTTGTGCCCCTGTCGCGACCCCTGGCGCTTGAGGCTGCGCGATGACGACCGGGATGCAGGGGTCCGGATAACCAGCTCACAAACAGCAGTTGAACTTGGTATCTCGGACTTGGTAGCTGCTATCTCGGTTCCAAGATCCGGAGATCTGATAGTGTTCTTGAGGGAAGATGTTGGAAATCATGCTTTGGCAAGGGAGGAAGGCAGCTTGGATCCTGGCTCAAGGGTACACACTTCCAGGACCTTCTCAATGTCCACGGCTTTGGAACATTGATTGCGATATGCAACAGAGCACCTCTACTGGAATATGTATTTGGGAACTTAGGAAAAGGTCTTTCTCTATTCAAGAAGACTCTCATAAGAACCCTATGCAAGCTGCGATCATAACTCCCAACTCCAACCCAGAACTCCAAGCAAGCAAAACAAGCACAGCTACTCGAACTTCCCACCTCCAAATAATCCACCAACCACCTTCCTCCTCACCTGCGCCCCCTTGACCAACTTTTGCTCCCGCCTCTTCTCTGTCTTTACAACTGCAGCCCTTCTCTCACTCTCCCTGGCAAAATAATGCACCCCACTATTCTTCCCTCCTCCTCTCTTAACCCCATCGCTGCCTCCTGACCCACCAGCCATACGTTCCGTACCAGACGTTCCACCACTAACACTTGAGCTTGTCGAAGATGCAATACTGTTATTCGTAGTTGCGCGCCTCAGCAAAGGCGGGACTTTGAATCCAGGTCCAGTAGAGGAAGCTGCGAACGCAAGACGTGTGCTGTTCGAGATACTGCTTGACGAGGCTCGTTTAAGTAATATGCGGTCGATGATTGCAACATTCTTCCTTCGAAGGGCAAAAGGGTCTCGGTTCTCCTTGTCCTTCTCCTTGCGAGAACCCAAGTCTTCTCCTCCTTCAATTTCCAGCTCTTCTTCGGTGTCGGAGCCGGAGTCGACTTGTGAGATGACTGCGTTTGGCTCTTCAATTAGACTTGACAAAGACTCTCTAATCTCGGAAAGGTTCGTTGGCTTCTTGGCTGGCTTCGTTCGGCGAAGATGTGGTGGAGGTCTGCTCTCAGCCTCTGTACTATCATCGGATCCTTTCCTCTTGGGTGGGCCCATGACGGTCGGTTGACTGTCAGGAATGATCTGTTGCGACCCTTCTCCTTGAGACTGAGAGTCGGTAGTCTCCTCCTGCTCTGCAAAATCTTCCAAGAAGTCCATTTCATCTTCACTGCCACGATCCTCGATAGCTCGCAAGAATGCTTGTTTCTTGGGATTTTCAGCAATCTTGCCAATTCGCTCATCAGCCAAGAGAGCTTTGCGCATCTTAGCGAACTCTTTACGCTTCATACGTTTCCGAGCTTCTCCGCCATCGTCAGAATCCGAAAGGTCGTAGTCAGCCCCGCGTTTGCGTCGTAGCATGCCATTTGTAATATCTTTGTAGAGCTTTTCTACTTGCTTCTCGTCATTCGCTCTTTCGCGATCACTGAGTGAAAGTGTTAGTAAAGCGTAGGGATATCGAGGGGTGAACTTACGCATAGAAAGCTGCGATTTTGCTCTCATCCACATCTTTACCACCTTCATCGTCGATAATTCCTTTAACATAATCATCTTCCTCGCCATCCTCGTCATCACTGGCACCTCCCAAGCCAGCATACTCATCTTCGGATTCCTCAGCTTGTTCATTGACCATCTCCTTTGCCTTGCTCTTCTTCTTGTCAAACTCGTCAACCATGATCTTCTTCTTGGAAGCCTTCCGCATGACATCAAATGCATTCGAAGTAATGTCAAATTCGTCTTCGTCAACATTGAACTCGGTTGGTTCTACAGTGTCCTCGTCATCGGAGAATGCTGCAACTTGAGCTCTACGTCGAAGCTTGCCCTTCTTCTTGACAATTGGAGTCTCCTCAGTCGTTTCAGGAACAGCTGTGGGGTCGAGCCTTACGGTCTCCACGGTAGATGGAGCATCGATAAATCGTCCTCTGATAGGTGTCATGTGCTGAAATCCGCCATCTTGCGTGGCTTCAGGGAATTGGGACATTTGAGTGCCTTGAACAAGACTATCGAATCCGTGGATTTGTGACTGAGAAAAGTTGAGTTCAATCCCTTGAGTTTCAGACTCATGTGGTTGGGACTCGGGAATGTGACTGAGCTGAGAAGGACTGTTCATGTGCACGTCTTGCGTGTCTTCAGCCAAAGTGGGAACGAATGGCGGGAGCTCTGGGGCAGGAATCTGTCTCAAAAATGCCAAAGAATCCTTTCCAGTGTCATACTGGGTCGTAGGGGAACCGTCGAAGAGGTCCATTTGACTTTCGTCCATAGTTCCAGCGAAGATCTGTGTAAGACCAAGGCCAGCTGGACCAGCGACTGTCACTCCAGGAATGAAAGTCTTCGTAGCAGATCTGAGAACTGAAGTCGGAACCATAGGCGATTTTGTGTGTAGCTGGGCAGGAGACTCAAACTTAGATGGCTGCGGCGTCGGCTGTTCAATATTCTCATCATCCTCGCCTTCATCGTCTGAGATCACATTTGGGTTTCTCGATCGGCGCTTCTGCAATTTGACCGGCAAGTTTCGTTCCGGCTCTTCGTCATCCTCATCCACATCTCCATCCTCTGCATTTTCTTCATGAATAGACAAGTCTGCTTCACTCTCTTCATTCTCGCTTTCGTCAGCTTCATTGTCAAACATCGGATTCGAAAGTGCGTTCTCAGCATCCACGGCCATCGATTCATCTTCCTCCTCCTCTTCATCCTCTTCTTCTTCGCCGCTGTTCTCATCTTCTCCTGAGGCTACCTCTTCCATCTCATCGTCTGAGCCAGATGCTGAGGCCTCCTCCGGTCCATCCTTTTTCCCTTCTACCCAATCCTCATCATCGCTGCTGTCTCCTAGGGGATCCACCTCACCATTCTCCTTTCGTTGCTTCTTCGCAGCCGCTTTCTCTCGTTTCATCAGCTCTTCATCCTCACGTCGAGCACGGGCAAGTATATCATCGACATCAGCCATCTCCTTTTCTCGCTCTTCTGCTGTCTGAACAATGATGCCTTTATCTCTCAAGGCTTGCAGTTTCTCCTCCCTCTCACGAGTGGCTTGTTGTCTGGCGCGTTGCTGCAACGAAACTTGAAGTTCTGTTGTAGTCATGGACGGCTTCTTGTTGCGTCCGGTTTTCGGCTTTCCGGGAGACTTCATGGCGAACATGCGGAGAACGTGAATTGGACGAGATTCTTTCTCCATTTTGGCAGGTACTCGATCAAAGATAGTTTCCAACTTCTTTTTGATAGTAGGGATTTCGGTGACAATCTCAAGATCGCTGTCTGATTCGTCCTTTGGGGACACCTTTCTATCAACAACCTTTGGCGGCCGGACTCGAATGGGCCGTTGTTTGAACAATGGCTTTTTCAATTCTTCACGCTTTGGGGAAGGTTCCTCGATCGCCTTGCCTTTTCCTCTATCTAATCGAGGCGGCGGAGATGATGGCAGCTGGGTAAGCATCTCTTCAAACGTCGGCAAGCTATCATTATCCTCCTGCTGGATTGCAGGCATGGTTGTTGCTGCACTGAGCTTCGCGCGGCCTTCCATGGGAGACGCAGGAGATGTTGGGGGCGTCTCCTTCATTTCTATATCAGAATGTGGTGCAGCAGAGTTCGAACTCGAACTCGACGGGCTTACAGGGTCTGATATTTCTTCGGCGGGCTCAGCAGACCTGAAACCGAACTTGGCGAGCAGGCCCTGCTTCGGAAACTTCTTCTTTGTAGTAGCATAGTGAGCCAATTGTTGATTTCGGCTTAATCGTTGGGTCTCTCGACGTATTTCTTCTTGAGCCTTTTTGCTTGCCTTGCGGGTAGGATGTGCTTGTTGGGTGAGGCGACGTTCGACATTGTCATCACTATCGTCTAATTGGTCGTCTTTCTCCAACAGAGATGAGTATTGTTTGCGTTCTGCAGCCTTCCTAACCTTCTCCTTCGCCACTTCGGCCTCTCTAGCCAGACGTTCAGCGCGTTTCTTCGCCACAAGAGCCTGGAATCTATCATCATTGACACTGCCTGGTATGTCATCACTGTCTGATGCATTGGAGGCAGAACTGCCAGCTTTGTCCGGCCGAGGCGAGACGAAAAGGCCCGGTGACGCTGATGCCCTTGCTGGACTTGACTTTGGAGTTTCGCGTCTGGGAACACGAATCTTCCGTTTTCGTGATACGACAGGTACATCTTCATCACTTCCATCTCCATCTTCAGCACTGGCAGCAGGTTCGGGTGATTTGCTCTTGGTCATCAGCATTTTTCTCACTCTTTCTCGCGCGTCGTCTGCAGCTGGCTCGTCTTCCTCCGACTTCTCCTCTGCCAGCATCCTAGCAGCCATTCGTCCTTTCGGCCGCACAATTTCCTCTTCTTCATCATCTTCAGTGTCCTCTTGTATCGTGCTATGCGAGATATCTTCTGTCGCTGCCTTGAAAGTCTTCGTGGTTTCGGTGGCATCACTCGTTGTTTTCGCGATTGAGGACAGCAACCTGGTTCTTGCAGAGCTGGAAACACTCTCATCATCCGAATCATCGTCGAAAGCAGCCAGCATAGCCTTGACCTTCGAATTGGGAGTCAATTGAGCTGGGGACGAGGTGCCAGCTTCGCTCGCCGGCGAGGATTCTCTTTGGGAAGCCATTGTGGATACTTTAGGTCAAATGTATTCCTAAAATCAATACAGACTGTGCAGAAAAGTGTCAAGTATTCATGTCAAAGAATATTCATGGTGTTGGCACACGAAATGGCGGAGGCGTTGGAATGTATTTTGTAAGTGCTTCTTGGAGCGCGTCGACGCGACTAGACGTGTCGGGCTGATAGCTGCACGCCCCCACTTTCTACATTCGTAAGCGACTTGCATCTGATAACCGCGCTCGTGACCATCTCCCTGTGAGACATCTCTATACCTCCGCAAATCCCTATGATTGCCTCGCTCTCTTTGCCTAGATTGCTTCTTCGTTGTATTCATAATAGACTAGCATATTATTCTCTTCACTAAAGCACCTGTTGCACTGTGAGCTTTGCCCTCCTCAAGCCGAGTAATCTTTACCCCGCGAGATCAACATCTTCAGCCTCCGATATATACATTCATACCCCTCCAAGACTGCGATGACCTTCACACAGCTTCGTCGCCTTCATGCCAACAATGTCTCTACCTTTCGAAGCTCTCCGATGTCCGAGATCTCCGGATCGTTGGGGGACCTTGGAACTCTGCTCCCACTCATGATTGCTCTGGCTGTGAACAATTCGATATCGCTTTCAACAACCTTGGTCTTCTCCGGTCTGTGGAACATCCTTACTGGCGTAGCCTTTGGTATCCCACTACCTGTGCAGCCCATGAAGGCAAGTTGTTCATAAAGAAACCGACAGGGTCACGTGATTGACACATCAAAGGCAATCGCAGCAGTAGCCATCGCAAGAAAGTTCTCAATCGAAGAAACAGTGTCCGCTGGCTTTACAGCAGCTGGCTTCGTGTTCATATTCAGCGTTACAGGCATGCTCCAATGGTTCACCCACGTGATACCCACCCCAGTCGTGAAAGGGATCCAGGTCGGAGCAGGACTCTCCCTCGTCCTATCAGCAGGCACAAGTCTTCTTCAGCCTCTCGGCTGGGTCACACCGAACGCTGCTGATAACTTGATATGGGCCATCTTCGCTTTCCTTGCACTTCTCCTGACCCAGAAGATGCCAAGAGTACCCTACGCTCTCCTCATCTTCATTCTTGGTCTCGTCCTATCCTTCTTAATTGCTGGATCAAAGGGCCTGCCATCTTTCGAGATTTGGCACCCAAAAACCTTTGTCCCGGACTGGGCCGCCTTCAGGACTGGAGCATTGGATGCGGGTCTTGGCCAAATCCCACTCACAACTTTGAACTCAATCATAGCAGTCAGCTACCTATCTGCGGATCTCCTTCCTCAAACTCCTACGCCAAGCGTCACTTCGATCGGTATCAGTGTAGCCCTGATGAACTTGATCGGCGGCTGGTTCGGAGCAATGCCAGTGTGCCACGGCTCCGGTGGTCTCGCAGCCCAATACCGGTTCGGCGCACGTAGTGGGTCTAGTATCATCCTCCTTGGTCTCTTCAAAATCTTTCTAGGTCTGCTATTTGGCGAAAGCTTGGTCGGCCTTTTGCGCGAATATCCGAAAAGCCTCCTCGGCGTGATGGTGCTCGCGGCAGGGTTAGAGCTCGCCAAAGTCGGCGAAAGCTTGAACTACGGTGCCAGGGATCTCTCAGAGACTTCAGACCCCACAAACCCCCAGGATCAATCTGGCTTGAAGCGACAAAGGACCTTATCAGATGAAGAAAGGAAGGAGAGGTGGATGATGATGTTCATGACGATTGGCGGTCTTTTGGCCTTCAAGAACGATGGAATTGGATTTATTGCTGGCATGTTGTGTCACTGGACGTATGAGCTTCCGAAAGCGTGGACGGAGTGGGGGAGTCGGAGACCAAGTGTTGCGACGCCTGCGCCTGCGAGGAAAAGCAGACGGACGCGAGACGTGACGACTATTGAGGAGGAGGAAGAGCAGATGCTGTTAGATGGAGATGGCCCCTAGATTTTAGCTCAAACACGGAATCAGTATTCACCACAATATGCCATATTACACCGTCCCTAACTAAAACAATCCAAACTCCACGAACACTTCCACCTCGACCTCGACCTCAATCTCAATCTCAATCTCATCTCACACCTACAACCCTCCCAGCAAACCCCGAACCCATCCTCCTAGTTATGGCGTTGAGCGCTCGCTGAGTTTGCGACAACAATACCTTAAACGTTCCTTGCCGACAATTAGCTGCCTGTTCCTCCCTCAGAGGAAATATGGCCTTGAGAGAAAGCTAGGATCACCGTCGGTCGACCGTAGGGCTTTTCCTGCACTTCTAGAGAAAGATTTTAGGATTGAGGATCTAAGAATCAGGTATTTGAGAATGGGGATGGGAAGGGACGAGTTTGTTGGCATTCATTGTGCTTTGTAATGTGTGCCCTGATGGTAGTTATCGAGGGCGTAGTGATGCAAAGTTAGCAGATGTTGGTAGAAACAAGTGGGAAGCCCAATGCTCCATCTCTGTCAGCATCCTGGAACTCTTCCGAAGAGGGAAGGTCGGGGTTAACAAAGTGTGTGTGTGCTTTCTTTCTTTCAATCGTTCCATTTATATCTAGGAAACTGAAGATGATCAGGCTGGACTTATGAAATTGAAGTTGCATCAGGAGTTCTTTTGCTAGTATTTGGAAACGTGGAACGTATAAATTGTCTCGCTGAACCCCGACCTGCATCTTCCTACTCCACCATACTGTTTTTAAAAGCCCCATCGAGCTCAGTAATCAGCATTCAGTGCTTCAACACCGACGCGCTTGATGAGATCCACATGAGCCTGGCTTCGGGGCTTGATGTTCACTCTGAAGGGTGCTTCTTTGTAAACATCCCAATTGGTGTTGAGGGTATCGATCGGATAGTCCTACGCTTTGTGAGCTCATGCTTTCCTTGCACCCCGCCTTGAAATATTGACTTACTGGGTCTTCTGTGATGTCGAAACAATAGATCAGACACGCGATGGCAATCCAAATGTTGTTGTGACCAACAGTGTAACCAAGGCATACTCTCCGTCCTATCATTTGCGCTCAGACCAAAGTCATGTCAAAGTACTGGGTAGAGTGCACTCACCGGTTCCGAATTGCCAATGACCCTTTAGGGGATTATTTAGATCTCCGTTTAGGAAACGTTCAGGGGAAAAAGTCAAAGGATCAGCATAATCGTCCTCGTTCAGAGCAATTGCGTACGCATTCCAGGTAAACTGTGTTCCGGCCGGAAATTTGTATCCTTCGTACTCGTCATCTTGGATCAATTCATGTGGTACACCAGTTTGGATGAACGGGCGCCAACGAAGAGACTCTTTTGCTGCCGCTGTGATGTATGGCAACTTGTCCCGATCAGAAAGCGAAGGAAGGCGTTCTGCGTCTGCACCGCAGACTTCGTCTAGCATTGCTCTTGCCTTGGTGACCCACGCTGGATAAGCGGCCATGGCTGCCAGTGCCTGCGTGATGGCATTGCGTGAGGTGTCGCTTCCAGCTTCCAATAGCGTAGCGAAGACGAACAACTTTTCCGTCTCGTCCAAGGCAAATTCTTTCATCACAGCACCTTTCTCTAACTCGACGCCGAAGCAAGGACGTGCCGTGCCGTTTTCGATTTTCTTGAGGAGGCGATCGTACTCGCCCCTATAAAGGCTATTCTATAGTCAGAGGGACTTCATCCGATATTTGCTGGCATAAATACATACGCACAAATCCTCTTGAAGTATGCCTCTCCTCCCGGCCTCCACCATTGCAGAGATTTTGGGAGGTTGTCCAGCCAAGGAAATGTATCGCACGGATTTATCAGTGGGTTGAACATGTACTCATTCAGGACTGTAACAGAATTGAGAATTGCCTTGAGTTCAGGATCGTCGACGGCTGCTCTCCTACCAAATACCACGCTCATAATGACAGAATTCGAAAAACGCTGGATAGCCAAATGAAATTTTCCTGGATCTACAAAGCAGTCGTAGACCAGCTGCTTCGATTCCAGCTCCTGGCAAGCAATGAACTTCGTCTCCGCTTGTTGGTTATTCAAGATCGAGTGCATAAGCTTTCTCTGATCCCGCCATCGGTCGGAAACAGGCATCAGGACCATACGAGCTCCGCCAGACATGATATCTTGGCACATGGGTCGAAATGGGCGTGAAGAATATATCGCAGCTCGTTTCTCAAGGAGGTCATTTACAACGCGTGAAGAGTTGAGGAAGACGACCGTACTACCCCCAATATAGCATGTGTACCTGTGATATAACGCAAAGCATAAGCCTCCAAGAAAATTAGGGGGTTGGAAATTCTACTAGATCTCAAGCATACATTTCTCCATATTTTCGTGCTGTTTCTACACCCCACATGCCACCAGGGAACGGCACATCCAGCGAGTTCCCGATAATTGGCCAACCAGGGACGACATTGGGGAGCTTGTACTTCTTGTTGAACAGATATCGAGACCATAGTCGATGAAGGATGAAAGCCAGCACGAATAGACATCCAGACAAGACAGAGATAGAGATAGCCATTTTTTGCGGTTGGGACGCAGAGCGAGCACTTGCACGAGTGAACAGACGCGCCTTGCGTTGTGAAGAGGACCGCAGACCCCTCTTAGTCCCGTGTTCTACGGAGGCCCAGCTTCTAGATCTCGCGGATCTTGGTGTGGTAGAGGAGGACGTTGAGAAGGAGCGAATGGTCCGGGGAGTGAGGGAGACGACAGGCCACGAAAAGTGGGGAGATCCCGAGTCAAGACACACGTCACGTGCGATGCTCGTTGCTGGGAAGAATGGGCGCAGGTAATTGGTTGAATTGGTTTAGCCGGATCGTCGAGCTCCTTAAAAGGCCACTATTGCAAGCAAATTCCTTGTGCTTCTTCGTATTGAGCAGTACTTCAATGGAAAGAAAGGGGACACTCGCTTATGTCGCTAAAGTGTAAGGAAACAGAAAAGGGAGGGGCGCGATCGTCGCCTCGCTTGAGGTAGAATAACCGACCAGCATGAGAATAAAGACAGAACTATTAGCAGTGTCATAACAATAAAATCAATTTTCACCCAATATTGTATACAATCCCACCCTTCAATCGTCCCACTCAATGGAACTGATCCTCCGTAACGCCCTTCCCCATCGCGCTCGTACTGCTCACACCTCCCTGCACCATCTTCAACAACTCATCAACATAATTCGCGCCCGACCACTTCTGATGCTTAACCACATCCACACCGCCCTCCATTTCTGGTTCCTGCACCAGCTCGCCATACGCACGCATCCCGTTCTTGCTGTACGCCTTCGCGAACTGATCTGAGATCAGGGCCGTCGTGTGCAGACCCGCCAATGTAATGAATTGCCAGCAATAACCTAGCTTGGATAAACGTTCGATGTAGGTAGTTTGCTCATCGCGCGACATTGCTGATTTCCAGTTGAAGGAGGGAGAAAGGTTATATGCTAGTTTCTGCTCGGGGTACACGGCGTGCACACCATCCGCGAATTGCACTGCTTGCTTGTAATCCGGCAGTTTGGACTCCATCCAGATGGCGTCTGCGTATGGGGCGTACGCGATCGCGCGGTTGATGGCACATTCGCAGCCGCCTTGCAATCTGTAATATCCTTCGCGTGTTCGTGGAGAGTCCCAGTTCCAGGGAATGTCGACACCTGTGATGCCTTTTGCGATGGCTCGCGCTTCTGTGTTTGACTTCCCCTTGACGTCGGATAGGAAGCGAGAGACGAGCTCTTTTTTATTCACGTGCACACCGGAGTTGATGGTATCTACTACTGCATCGGCGAAGAGTTTCAGGCCCGCTTGGGCGGTCCAGGAGTCTTCGATGGCTTGGAGTTCGGCACCATTCTTACCGGCTCGTTCTGCCGCAATCATGAGGTCGTTGAGAGGCTGGAGATTAGGGTTCGTGCTGCCGAGGATGTAGGCGTGATCTCTAGGGTCGATGGTGGTTGTTATTAGGGTGGCGGCTTCGGCGTCTGTTCGTGCAATTGCTAGGAGGTCGGACCCTTTATCTTGTCAGCAACTAGTTTGGTGATGATGGAGAGGAATTGGGGAAGTACCCATAATATCAGCCTGTGCTCTAATGGCCACAAGTCGATTGATATGTTCGCTAATTGGAACCAGCACTTTCCCAGCCATGTGTCCACACTTTTTCGTCCCTGGAGCTTGGTCTTCGATATGTATTCCTGCTGCTCCCTTCTCGATGAACAGCTTCGTGAGCTTCATAACTGCAGTCAATCCGCCGTGTCCGGTATCTGCATCTGCGATGATGGGTCGAAGGTAGTCGATATTCGCGAGCTTGGATCGATCGGCTTTGGATTTCGTTGTTACGCGCTCTTCGCGTTGCTTGCGGTCGTGGAAAAGTTGGGCCATGAAGAGGTGAGAGACTTTGTTTGGAACGGTGGTCTGGGGATGTCAGTTTGGCAATTGAAGTGGGGGAAGGGGACAAACGTAGGGATAATCTGCCAAATCTGGACCGGGTTCGTCTGAGGCAGAGGCCGTAGATGATGATTGCCAGCCGGAAACGTAGACAGTGTCGAGGTATTTCGCCATTTGAGTGAGCATTGTGGGCTCCAAACATCCATAAGTGTAACTGGCTTCCTTGTTCTATTGCAAACACATTCAGCTTTCACCCCCAAAAATCACAATCGAGGTGGCATACCCTGAATCTTCCTTCCAGTATATTCCAGAGCTTTTTCGATTGCACATTGCTGGGATACTCGATCTTCAAGTTCCCTCGTTTGGCCACAATCTGCTCAGCTGTAAACGCCCTCTTGGTATATCTCCATCTTGAATCTGTCCACCACTTCTTGACAGCCGCAACTTCGTCCAAATATTGCTGCTCCTCCTTGCTCGGGTCTACTGCGGGGTTTGCCATCCTGTTCGCCATAGTGGGCAGAGTGGAGAGTGAAGTATAAGAATCTGACTGTGATGTAAGTGGCCTTGCCAAGTAATTCCTCGTTTTCTTATTCAAACGAGGAGCTGTGAAAGTTGAGAGTAAAATCTAGAACCTGTGGCAGAAGAAAGGCGAATGAAGTGAATCTTGAAGCAGCAGAGAAAAGAGGAAATGCACACAGTCATAAGCAAATGCTCGATCCGGAGAACATCGGGCTAGCGGTAGCTTTCACAACCCTCGACCTACCACAGCTCACGAATGCACAGGTCCAGGACCATCGGCTCTCCTCATCCTCGGGACATGCAACACGCGCATCAGCGTTCCAGACCCAGTTCGTCGTCGCGCCCGCCTAGCGGCTTCGGCTCAGCGGTAACAAGGAGAGAGGGAGCTGCGGCCCAGTGCCGTGATTGGCGCACTGCCGAGAAGACAGGGCGAAGGGCTTCCCCACATTCTCCAGATGCACATTTCGTCATGCCACCATTGTGCGCCCCTCCATCTTCTCTCTACGTCTCCCTTTCCAGCTCTGAATAGTGTCTTGAGAGGATGTAAGATGAAAAAAAGAATGCGCACGTGGGCGGTGCCTGCATCTGCCATGTGAAAGATATTTTGGTCGTTTACATCTGACGATGATGGGTTCTGACATGTGAAGATATTGGCGGGGACGGGGGTTCGACGCATGATCGTCTGCAAGGTTCCGGGAAGCAAAAACAGCCTCGGCTCCTTCTCGAGTCAGCCACGAGAAGGCGCTCCGCATTCGGCCGACACCCAACTCCGTGAAATTGTCGTTGAATAAGTTTGGAAGTTGTAATGGAGTTCTTATTGGAGCATGGTTGGATTGATGGAGGCTTATATGCATATCTTCTTCTAGTCGTCTATCCTGCTAGCTGGCTGCTCCTCCATTCGGTTGTCTCGTAGCCCTTTTCGTATTGGTTCTTCTCGCCCTCTCCTTTCACGGAAAGATAGAAGCTTGTCGAGATACGTGGCGTCTCAATGTGCTTGAAGTTACGACGCGAATATTCCATGAGTTTTTTGGATGATGGCGGTGCTGCTTTCAGACGTGAAGTGGAATGAAAGTCGACCAACGCTCGGAAAGCTTGCTGAATACCATTGCCTTTTCTACCTTAGATGCAAGAATTGGTAGACTGCAATGTCGAGTGCCATTAAGCTGTGTCTGGATTCTGGATTTCAAATTCAAAAATGTGTCACAATAATCAAACAAAAGCGCATTGCATCTATCTGTCAAGGTTACCGTGCCAACGCAACCCCTAATTCAAATCGTTCACGTGACCATGCCCCCTTTTCGGCTGCTGTCGTTATCTGTAGAGGAGTTCCATTCCGGCAGATGTCATTCTTCGTGCGTCAGTCAAGAACAGAGAGGTCTTAACATAAGTTCAGCATAAGTCTTGAAAGCGATGCGTCCATGCAGGATTTTGAGGAAGAAGTGAATTTGAGACACCTCGGGGGAGGGAGATAGAAGACAACGGCAGCAATTCATCACACATCAAACAGATAAATCACAATGGAAGTTGAAGACGAATTCAGATTAAGAAGTTCAATTTCAATTTAAAGGAGTCTGTTGGTATCCCTAGCAGTTTCCTGCACAGAGACGTAACACCCAACGCCACGGGAAGGCCAGACTCATGTTGGGCACCCTATAAACCATTAGCAATCAAAAGGGGGGGAGGGGAACAACCACAGCCCTGGGCACAGGGAGGCCGACTTGAGTGTTTCTCCGAAGATCACACCAGTCTGCCCCGACTTCGCCACCTGCGCCCTCGATGAGACCAATTACGGCACATGCATGAGACGTAATCAACCGCGGCGTGCCCCCGTGGGAGCACTCATCCGAAGATGGGGTTTTTCCAATCTCGGCAAGATGTCCATCGTAGTGAGCCGTGGTGTTGGTGGGAGGAAAGAAGGAATTTGGGAAGCGGAGACTGGAATTTATACTTGGACTCGATCACCGTAAGCGAGTACCTATTGTTTGATCACAGAGCAAACATGGATCAAACAGGGCAAACATCTCCTCGATAGACTGCAATTCACTGAGCTCTGTTGATCAGCGAGTGAATAGCGCGAGATTGCTCTGCTATACATTTGAGTCCAGCAAAGCTGCGAAGAAACGGTCCGGCTTCAGCATATCAGCAGAGACTTGACATAGAGCCCGGGTTTTGAAGAGAGCGCGAAGAGAATATGGAAGATGTAATAGTGTGGAGGGCTCAAATACAGTAAGTCTTCCTTTACAGACTCGACCCAATGCAAGCTGTCTCACGTAGCCACGAACTACGCTCTCCCCATCTCGTCACCAACACCAAGTTTTCGGCCAGACAATTCTCCTTCTCTTTTTAGCTCTTCATGAGCAAAAGCCTCTAGCAAAACCTCAAGCCTACCCACCACTTTCCATAAGAAAGTTTCTTCAGGTTCTCTGCAATCACTTCACGATATCTCCCACCAAATCCTTTGTAAATTCTCTATCTCCGTCCTAGATGAATAGATACCAGAAGAAAGCTAAACTCGAGTGTAGACTGGCGTGCTCAACTTGTGTCCATAGAAAAACGTCTCCGGATAGCCCGCCTCAGCTGTCCAGAAGCACAAGTCTGATTTGAAGATCCAAGAAAGACCCTGAGCCTGAAGTAGCTTTGAACCGCGACTTGAAAGCATTGCCAGATCACCAAATCAAAGCTAGTTGTATTTTAACACAGCGTTATATCCTTGAGATCTCCATCAGGGCCACCCCAAGCTCTAATCGCATCCCCCGTCATAAGTCCATGAACATAACATTCACCAATCAAGGCATAACCCCCAAAGTTATCTCCACATTTCTCCTTTTCACGAACAACAAAAGGCACATCAGCTCCCAACAGAATGACCACCGGGTCGTTCTCCTCCATAATTCCAGGGCCAATGCCGAAGAAACCAGCTTTGGTGACAAAGAAACAGCGTCCATGGCAAGCACTGCCGGCCACTTCAGCAAATCGCTTTCCACTGCCGCCTCTTGCTTCCTCCTCAAGAGCAGCCATCTTGACAAGCACGTCAAGGGAAAGTTGATCTCTCGCTGTCCGTCTGAAAAAGTCTAATTGATATGCCGCAAAGTCAACGTCGGGATTGAATCCATCACGAGGAGCATCTTGGGTGCCAAGAGTCCTCCCAGCAGTCCACGTTTTCTGGTAAGCCTTCAGCCGATCTGGATCTTGCATCATTATGACTCCGGGCACGTAGATTCTGGGGTAGTCTGGAACGGGGTAGGTGGATACTTTGCAGGTTTTGGACATGGTCCATACTGGGCTAGTTTTCAAGTCATCATTGAAGTCTTCTCGAGACAGTGGTATTGTGTGGAGGCCAATGCGGTCGAAAAAGAAACCCCGTACTGTCAGAGAGCTATAGTCTGAAGATGGAGTGATGATGGGGCGTCTATTTGCAGCCGCAAAGTGATCACAGCTGACTCCGCCGAGAATTGATACGTCCGTATGAGTGTCCCAACGAGGTACCCATGAGGGAAAGCTAGGGCCGACAGATGGGAAAGGAGCATTGTGTTGAACGAAGGATAGAATTTCAAGAGATTCTGTTCTATGAATCATCTGCTTCGCAAAATCAAGGTAGACGTCAACCATGGAGAGGTTGTAGTCTGGTTTGATGAAGGAGCTTCCAGGCCAGTATCTCGGAACTCTCATTCCCGCGCCAGGATTATGGAGAAATCTCCTAGCCATAACTCCGTCTGGAGATGGAGATCGAGGGGCATGATCCCCAATATGTTCAAGACTTGCGAAGTCCCAAGTCACCCCGGTAGGCGCAAATATCACAGCTAAGATCCTGAATTTGATGTTCTCATCCGTCATATCTTCTTTCGATGGCCTGTCCTTACCAGTATATGGGAAATCACTTGTAGACTGACGTGCACACGGATGACTAATGAAAGCATACACTCTGTCTCGAGAGTCGGCTACTTGGTTGAGTCGAGCTCGGTGGATGGTATCATAGAGCCGCTGATGTTCCGGTCGAGGAAGGTATGTCTGGTAGAGATTTGCAGCACGCTCAAATTCTTGCAGATACCCGAGCGAAGACAATGTTGGTTGGAAGTATTTGAGGCAAGCCATGGCAACAAGACCAATTTTGTTGAAGTTGATAACTGATTTGCCCCAATGCGCCAAGGGCATGTTTGTAAGTCCCACTTCCTGAATGACCCACGTTCTGGTGAAGTATTCCCTTTTGAACAGGAGAGATAGCTTGTCCATAATAGGCGAAGCCGACGTGGGGAGAGGAAGTGATTGAAGCTTGTTCAGATCCTCAAAATTGTTCTCAATAGAATTTTCAATCAACGCCATCACTTCTTCGACTTCCTTGAACAATCCAGCAGCAATTGCTTCTTCATCCGGTCCCAGCCACACAATGACGTCCTTGGCATAAGCGTAAATATCCTTCATTAGTGCCACCTGGTGGCTCTTTTCCTCTACATCTTGTTGGTTGATGCACAAGGCGTCCACCCAAAGATATCTAGACTCCGACTCATACCGAAGATGTCGAAGTGCTTCTGCAAGGTTTATAGTGACTTCTGCCTCGTGCTCATTGCATTCGATTGTGGTGCGATCTAGCGAAGAGCCCCATACGTATGAAAGTGCCGAATATTCAAGGTTGTCGTCGAGGTCCGCATGTACAAGTTTCCCTTTGATTGCTCGATCCCCCTCTCCAGACTCGAGCTCTAACACTCGAATCCGTCGACCTGGCTGAAGAGGGGTGTATCGGAAGCGCATTGTACAATTGACAATGTGGCTTTAGAAAAGGTTGGTGATGTTGTTCAGTTTGCGCATGCGAGTGTTCTAGTGGCTATGCCAGCCTAATCAAATACGGAAATCCACCACGGTTGTGGCGTTCCAAGCCACCCCCTATCTCAAGCCTTCCGCACCACTATGTTTGTGTCATGCATTGGAAGAATTGGCAAGGTTTTCAGAGAAGGATCATATTCTTCACGAAATATGAAGAACAAGACTTCGAGGCAAAGGTGCCGAAGTCGTCCCTATCAACATCCTTGTCCAATCTTCCTGGGGGGGCCCTTGTAATCACCCCGCATTACCCCACCACCATCTCACCTCAGAAACTTCGCAAAAGCTTCTCTCTTCTTCATCCATCACTTCAAAGTTCTCCAGTACCGTACACACATAAGCCAAAACCACCAGTTGTAAGTGCAAATGTCCACCTCGAAGTTTAAGGTCAAAGACCACACCATTCCCTGCCAGCACATACGCGAAGAGTTTATCACCTCTTCCACCTCCGATCCAAAATGGCACATGCAAGTAAAGCAGTACACACCTCTCTGTAATCCCTCTCCAAAGGAAGGAGATATAACAATCATTGCTTCTCATGTTAATGGGTTTCCGAGAGTATGCCCTTTCTTCTTTCTTTCTTTCCTCCTTGTCCCTCGTCTCCCTTCCGTTGTTGTTCTCGTGATTAAGATTGAATGGATTGACTCAAACAACCACCAGGAACTCTACGAACCCTTTTGGGACGACCTCCTCGCCACTCTCTCAACGCAACCAAAACCCATCAATATCCGCAACATCTGGATCATCACCCCCGCACACTTCTATTCTTCACTTAACCCCTCACATCACGACTCAACCCTGGAAACAGACACTGCGCGCGACATCCTGTACCTCACTAATCACTTCTCTGCTCAAATGTTACACCCAATACTCGGAATTGGACACTCGATCGGCGCTTCGCAGCTCACTTCTGTTTCATTGATACATCCTAGTTTATTCACCGGATTGGTTCTGATAGAACCGATCATAGCAGATGAGAGGGAGGTGAAGGGTATCGGGAGAGACGAGTTAGCTCTTCTGGCTTTGAAAAGAAAGAGGGTTTGGGGAAGTAGAGAGGAAGCAGAGAAGTATTTTGAACGGGCGTGGCGTGGTTGGGATGCCAGAGTGAGGGAGAAGTGGAAGGAGTGCGCGCTTGTTGACATTGGAGGTGGTAATGGGAAAGTGGAGTTGGCGTGGGGTAGAGCACAGGAATTGGCGGTATACATGGATATGAGTGAGATGAGAATGTTTGCTGCGACGGATGAGAAGGTGGAGGGAAAGGGAAAGGGAAGTGCGGTGTGGACACAGTATCCAGCAAAGGTTTGGGAGGGCTTAAGAGATTTGGTGGTCCCTGTGGCGTTTGTTTGTGGTGAGGAAAGTACGAGTTCTACAGTTGAATGTCAAAAATACTGGAAAGAAGAGACGGGCACAAATCGGAGGTATTGGCCCAAGGATTTCGAGAGGAGTGTGGATTTGGTTGAAATGAAGGGTGCAGGACACTTGGCGCCGTTGGAGAAACCAAAAGAGTGTGCTGGGATCGTTGGGCGGTGGATTGTGGGTGAGATGGTAAGGTGGTGGGTGGAATGGGACAGGCAGAGGAGGTGGAGACTAATGGGACGGGAGGAGAAGGAGAAGGTGATTGAGAATTGGATGACGGGTTTAAAGTCAAGAATATGAAGTAATAAGGAGAACTAGACATTAATGAATCGTAGATTTAAGAACTGGGCCGTAGTAATAGATAATGATTACGGCATCGGCCAAAGGTGCGAGAGCGATAATCACGTGTAGTGACAGGCGAGGCAAAGGAGAAGGGAGTGGGGTTTGGAGAATCGCGGCGAGTCGCACTCCGCAGTTGAGACACTTCTATTTTTGGAGCAAAAGCTAGCAAAAGCCAATAACGACCCTGCCAATGGTTTTACCACAATGTCGGCTTAATGCCCGGATTCTCTCCCACACATAAATGGCCCCCAAATCATTCAACCAGCCTCATGCATCAGGGGGGCGCAGCAAAATCCGCAACCATCGACTTAAAGACCTTGCGATAACTTTGCCGAACCTGCCACCCCTCTTGCTAACTTCGAAACTTCTTCTCGGATTTGATCTGATCTATTTTTCTCGGTCGAATCTCTAAATCATAGCTACGAACTTTAGGTTCTAGCTAACGACACGATTGCCTGCCTGTCCATCGCACCATGTCGTTAAATCAGAGAATCAGCCGCAAACCTGTGGGCGCCGATGGAGCTCCACTCTCGCCTGATCCACAAATATCCTCACAAGATGGACAAAGTCAGCTCTCTGGTAGAAGTGGTGGTATCCACTGGAGAGCATCCACCATCATGGTTACCTCACTTCTTTTCGGCATGCTTCTTGCAACTGGACATCATCTCTTCTACACTCACCTGAATGGCAAGCCTGTAGGAGCACCAGAACATGTGGTTATGGGCGTCACACGACAACAGCTCAATCTTACGCTCGGAACTTTGTTTGCATTTTTGGTCCATGCGTTCCTCAGCGTTGCTGTCACGACGTCCTATACCCAACTCGTGTGGAGAGCTATCAAGAAGCAAGGCACAACTTTATCTACTATTGACACGATATTTCATGTCGTGAGTAATTTTTGGAGTTTGATGTTTCTCTCAACTTGGTTCAAATATCCTCTCTTATTCCTTGTGGGTTTAACTGTTTGGTAAGTTCTGTCTTCGCAACGCAAAATGATTGGCTCATCTGGTATAGGTTGATCCCTATAGCTTCTGTCATCACACCAGCAGCATTGACGGTCGCGGTTGCTCCCACAATTCCCGTTCTCTCACAAATGATCCGAGTGCCTAGTGTCGATTTCCACAGCCTCAACTTCGCAAACATACAAGCGCTCCGAAGCGGCTTCGTATACAGCAGTCCAAAATATGCGGTCGATAAAGTAGTTGCAGCGACCGCGGCCCAAGGATCCATTCTGTCCATCCCAGCTCGTACTTCGAATGCGTCCTGGGCTTTGGACTTTGCTGGCCCTTCTATCGTATGCACCGATGTGCAAGGTTCTATGATGAGCGATATTCAACAGAATATCCAAGCTGCGGTAGCCATTGATCAATGTACCACAGCTTTTGGATACATAGCATGGACGCCCTCTTATATTGAATCTGGAGGTCAAGGTTCAGAGTATACGCTCTATAATCTACCATTTATCCTGTCGCAGAATAGCAGTTCTTATTCGCTCAATGACGCCCCTCTAGGACCTCTACCTATGGGGCAGGACAATGGAACCACTTCAATTCCAGCAACCTTTTATGCAGCTATTTATCGCAATATGACTGACGAAGTTCTGAATGCCGAGGAGGGCCTAACATGTTCGGAACATGGCGCCGAAGGTGGTAACCCGCTGCCGAACATCACCGTGATTCAGTGTGAGCTACAAAATTCTTCGTATCACACTTCGTTCTCGTACATCAATGGCGTACAGACCATCAACATTACGGTAGACGAAACACCCTATAATCCAGTGCCACCTATTTATGTTCTCAACGACGATTCTGGCTATGGTCCGCTAGCAAACTACTCTAAAAATGGTAGTGTGCTATCATACAAACCCACTGTTGTAGAGACTATCTCGTACCAATCCGTCATGTCTTCTTTCGGCTCGATTTTGGTCGGCACGCTCTTTAATTCTGAAAATAGTGATGGCGGGATCGTTGCGAACAGTACATCTGTAATGTCGACAGTCGTGGGCGAAACAGAGGAGCTTACATGGCTGAATGACTACCCACCAAGAGAGCCGGGTCTCACCGCTACATTACAACAAGCTATCGGAGACCCGACCGAGAGCGGAGGTCAAATGTGGAATGGGGTTGATGTTTTGGACGACTTCCAGTCTGCCGTGCCGTTCAAGGCGGCATTGGAGAGTCTCTTCCAAAACATCACGGTTGGATTGATGAGCTCTAGACTCTTGCAGTACGTCCCATCCTCTTCTTTACCTTCAGAAACCTAACCAAAAACAAGACCAAATATCTCTTCCCCATACGCACCACCGCCAACCAACGTCACCCTCCCCCATTTTCAGACAGTCTACATTTACACGCCCTCCCGCCTCTGGATAGCCTATGGCCTAGCAATCCTCCTCACTACAACCAGCGTTTTCATGGGTCTCTTATCTATGCTTTCTAGCGGCATTGCCTACACGAATCACTTTTCAACGATCCTGAGGGCGGCGAGATACGCGAACATGGAAACAAGTATCCTGCCAGAGGATGCAGATGGCAAGGATCCGTTGCCAAAGTATTTGGCGACGGCCAGTGTATCATTTGAGGACCACGAAAGGAGGGAGAAGAGAGGGATCAGCTGGTTTTCCGAGGCGAAGAGCCCAGGCGTGAGTTCACGATTACTTCCAGAGTGAGAAGGCCATAATAGTTCTGGATTCACGGCGTATACAAATCTACAAGACGCTAAAAGATAAGCAACAATAAACTTAATATTTCATTCCATAAGTTGGAGCAAAGCTTGGAGGATTTCTGGTTATTTGAAGTAAGTAGTATCTGTTCTGGACAAATTGGGTTTCACTTGGAAAGAGCCCAGCGCTACTTGGCGAAACCTCCGTTAAACCCATAGTCGTTGCGGCGTCACCTCCAGAAGTTACAGGACGGCGAAAACATGCGGATATGCATGAAGTATCGATTTGTGGCTGTAGTATAAAGGATCCGTCACTAAACTTCTTTGCGAAGGTGAGCGTATCATTAACGGGGAACTAGGAGGGAAAGAAAAGAGGGAAATGAACTAGCTCGGAGATGGACAACCCTGGTGCGAGTACGAGATTGCTGTCCGAGTAGGAAAGTGCAGAGGAGTGATTATGAAGATACAACATGTTTGAAATAATGATCATGAATTTAAGGGGGCAAAGATATAGCCAAAAAAGATAGATTCTGGAATGACATCACAGAGAAAACACAATGCTCCAATTCAATGATAGTTGAACAAATCTAAATATCATAAATTCTTTCCGAGTCGTTACAAAATAGAATGTAAAGGAATGCATCAGGTTAGTTTGGTCGACGTCGGGCTTCAACGCAGCCTTTATTAAAGAGCTCACCAGATCAATCTGGACGGCAACATGAACTCTGCCACCTACATAATTTGCGGCAAGAAATCCTCAAGATTAAGTCCTATCATAGCACACTCCAGTGCGTTCATCGAAGCTTCAATAGAGCTTTTGACGCCATGAGAATCAGAGGAACTCTGATATCTACCAAGGCCATTATTGCATACGTCATGTAGCACATCAAAAACCTTCAGTTCTCGTATTTGAGCAGCAAGGTCCTTGAACACTACGCCGTGGTATGGCGCGTTTATCCTTGGGTAGATGCCTATTGCGGCAGAACCCTTGATCAATGATCCCAGCAACAGGGAGTCGCAGGCGAGCTTGTCACTTTCGTCCCAGACAACGGGACAGAGAATGTTAGGGCCGGAATATCGAGTGATTAGGTTGTGGACGATGAGGATCGCGTTTTCAATAGCAGCGGCTCGATGGGCTAGCATGGTCGCTGTATAATAGTTAGTGGCTGTTCGAGATCAGAGGCTTCGATGCTACTTACTAGTGATAGAAGAAGGAACTGGCAAGCTCTCATCAAAATCATCCTCCAGTGCTTCGTCACAACCCAACTCGATAACCCTGGACACAGCTTGAAACTCCATCGGCTTGTGAAAGACCCAAGATATCAACAGCCATTTTATCGTCTCCATTGAATAAGATTGTGGTAAACCTTCCCTCGCTAAAGTATTTATCCAGGTATCAGAGAAGAGTTCGACCGCCTCATGCATCTGGTAGTAGTTGACCAAGACGGCAATTCTAGTCAACATGTCCAATGACACACTCCGTGGAACTCTCCTCGTAAGGCCATGTATAATATTCAGCAGAATTTCGAAAGCATCTGGATCGTCATCCCCCAGTGCGATGTCCGTACTACCTTCAATCCGAAGTCTCTGCCCCTCCTCGAAGTTCGGGCCGAGCATGCTTCTGAATGTGGGTGATGCGAGAATGAGGTGCTTTGAAGAGACTCGCATGTGAACATCGGTGAGTATATCGGCAGAGCTCGTAGAGCTCGCAGAATCGTTAGAGTGAATAGAGGCATCATCGGGTATGGCGTTCTCGTCTGGTTCTTGGACAGCAGGTGCTGGTTCTTCGGCTGGTGGAGATGGCGGTGCAGGGGTTGGGTCTGCATCTGGGATCTCCACGCTTGCAGGAGGAGTTTCATCGAAGACTTCCTCCACCTGAGGTATATCTTCTCCGGCAACACTCGAGCATTGTGACTCGTCTTCGATATCGATAGGATGGCGCACCAGTTTCAACAAGACGTCGCCTTGTATGTCAAAGACGTGGATTTCGTCTGCAGTTCTAGGCCATGTCTCAGGCCAGGTCGGGTCTGGAATATCTGCTGTGTGTATGCTAGACATCGTGCCTTGGGAGCTTTCGGGCTCGAGCTGCTATTGGGTTGTATACATTTGCTTCGACACGTCGAAAGGAGCGCAAGAGATCAACAGTAGTCAGGAGAGATGTGTGATCCTGGAAGATGGATTTGAACCTAGAAGAAAGAACCATGGAAGAGTTAGTCCAGTGAACCTACAGATTTTATCTGACATCTCGGTGGCTTGATGACTCGATGCCACAGTATCATGAAAAAGTGCCATGTGGTGTTGTGGTGAGTTGGCATGGCATGCGAGGCTGATGAACTTCGAATAAGGTTAGGCTGCGCTAGACCTTGTTTGGGCTAGTCATCTCGGAGCTCACCTCCACCGATGCTTCCACACGTGAAACTCTCTGGATGGAAGCCGAGTAGTTCGCCGTCTAAAGTCTCGATCTCTTTCTGATTGCAATAGGTCATTCACTGGATTTGTATGACGGAATCTTGATGCAGGAGTGCACGTGTATATGCGTCTAACTCGAGTATTGCGTGCACAGGACAAATCGAGTACGTGGTCCCTGAAAGCACCGCGAGAGGCGCGCTGACTTCGTGCACCAGCGGTTGCTCGGAATTCGCTACGCAGCGCCAGAGTTGAATGTACCACTACTTGAGGGAATTTCATACTCTTAAGACTCTTCTCTTACATTGAATGTCCCTTAACCCGAGGAACATTTCGACAAGCAATATCCCTCTCTTTCTGAATATTCCTTGAGTTATGGTACATTGAAGACTAGCATTGCGCCTTAAATTCCGACAACCACTGTTGGTGCAAGACAGTTGGATCTATAGAGATTTCTGGATTGCCCTGAGAAGGTCGTCCAAGATATTCTTTCAGGCAGATCCTCTGCTTCCAATCATATTTATCTGGTTCCTCCATCAGTCACAGCTTCTTTCTTACCGTCATTTATAATCTATTCTAAATCGATTTACCTTATCTCCATTTCATAATGGAAGCGCCAAAACCATTCAAGATTGCGGTATCAGACGACCTCCTGTCATTCGTCAAACAGCGTGTCACAACTGCCCGACTTCCTCCTGGGATCGACTTGCCGGAAAAAGATGCCTGGTCCTATGGTGTTCCGCCAGCCACAATCTCTCAATTGAAAGACTATTGGGTCGAGAAATACGACTGGAGAAGCGTTGAAGCACGGATCAACGATCAGCTGAAGATGTTTACAATTCCTATTACTGAAGCTGGTGAGACGATGAACATACATTTCGTTCACCACAAGTCGGATCGTGAAGGAGCTATTCCCATGCTTTTTCAACATGGGTGGCCGGGCAACTTTCTTGAAGTTGAGAAGATCATTGATTCTCTCACCAATCCGAAGGAGCCTGGTCAGCAGGCTTTTCACGTGGTCGCTCCTTCACTGCCAGGATTTGTCTTCTCCGAGGGACCAAAAGGGGGAGACTTCTGGCTGAAGAATATAGCAGCTGTTGATCACAAGCTGATGTTGGCACTTGGGTATGATAAATATGTAACTCAAGGCGGCGACTGGGGTTCCATGATTTGTAGGATCATGAGCATCGACTATCCTGAGCACGCTGTGGCTGTCCATGTCAACGCTTTGGCGTCGGGTCCGCCAAGTTGGTGGAGGTATCCCTTCCATCTAATATTCTTGATTATATGGGCCATCTGGCAAGGCAAGGGAAAAGACAGCAATTTTGGGAGGGTAAGCTTATTTCCATACTAAATCGCTGTCTATATGCATGAGAGCTCAGAACCTGGAAGCTTCACGAAACTTATATATGTCTTGGAAGCTTGGCCCCCCAGCTCCCAAGCTCCCTCTTGCGACTTAGGAATTATATATGCTAACTCGATGGATTAGATGATGTGGTGGCGAGAGGAAGAGGTAAGTGTTTCGGCACTTATATCGTCAAACTGTGCTTACGTTGTGGTCTTAGCTAGGATATTTGGAAATCCAGGGCACAAAGCCCCTGACAATCAGTTATAGCTTGATTGACTCACCGATAGGGTTGCTTGCCTGGCTTCGAGATAAGGTCAAATATCTTGTTGATGATGACTGTATATTCGATGAAGAAGAGCTCATTACTTGGACTATGGCATGTTTCAGTTGTCTTCTGAGGGATCTCACTAATGGTTTACAGTTGTACCTTATTAACGGCACCGCAGGGCATGCCAGTATTTACAAGAATGCAAAAGCAAAGGGGTTGGCTGCATTTTACAAAGACCTTTTGAACAGGAAAATCCCGAGTAATGTTGATTTTGGAGCCTCTGTCTTTCCCTACGGTCAGTGCAATGCTCCTCGGCCATTGTCATAGATCTGACAATCTATAGATGTATTGAACATACCTCACTGGTGGGCGTCATGCACCGTGGCCAACAACATTGTCTTCTGGAGGGAGCATACTAGTGGGGGTCATTTTGCAGCCACAGAAAAGCCTGATGTCCTTGTGAAAGATCTGAGAGACTTCGCCAAGGTCATCAACCCAGATAGGATGGAGGCGCTGATCAAGAGCGGAAAGCTGAAGAAGTGATGGACGGTCTCAACACCTAGGTAAGGTTACAAACTACAATGTATCATTGCTCAAGAATGAGAACGTTGGACAAAAGTTTAGCCTTTCAATCCCCAATTTACTGTAGTTTGTAACCCCTCTACAGACTCTGGAGATCACGAGCACGTTCCCCCACGAAACCCCCAATACCAACCCCATACCCAGGAACGTGCCCAATTTCTCCACATCTCCTAGAATATTTGCATGCAAACAGATGAGCCACAAATTCCAGCCTAGCAGACCTCGTGAACCGTTCATCACCTCATGTAAGACAACACTCACTTGCACCTGGGCCAGGCTCGCCAGGCCAATCCTTATCGGGCAACCCCTCAAAAGTGGGTCCCAGCTGTACGACAGCGCGTGTGTCGTCAACGTCGCCATCTCCTCACCACTCTCTTTCTTGCCCCCTCTCCTCCCCAATCACCCTCGCTGCATAGCAGCTTCAATGGGCCGCTCTAGCATCTCCCCTCGTTCATTTTCTCTTCCTTCGTCATCTCGTTCTTCTCCTCGTTCTGCATCTTCTTGGATAACGGAAACCGGGCAAAATGGTTGTCTTCCTCGACCTGGACGATGAAGCCGTTGAGCCTCCAGATCAGCATAGGGATTGGTTGCACCTGCAAAATGGCAATGCGGGCATTCTGAGGGGTTTGCAAGTTAATGAGAAGGGGAAGGGGGACGAGGCCGAGAGGGACAACCCAAACAGGGAGAAGGCGTGCACGCGGGCGTTGGGCTGTTATCCGTACGTGTTGAGAAAGGCACACTTCACTAATGGATGATGGAAGCTAATATTGTTTGGTAGGGTCATAACCTCAATCGCTTCGCACATCGATCTCAACACACTCGATGCTTTGTCCCTCACCTGTCGTCAAGTCCGCGAGAACCTTCTTCAATATCGCTCCAAGCTCATTGCGTCGACCCTTCACTGCGAGAACGAAGATGTGGAACTCGATCCCGAACACACGTTTCGCTACCGTGCTAGGGCCGCAGATTGGTACTTTGTGGACTCAGGGAGAGATGCGCTTGGATCAGGAACTGGGAAGGTTGGAGACTGTGCCAGAGATATGGTAGGCGGATGCAGGAGATGTGGACGAATTGTATGCAGAGTGAGTTCTAATTTCATTGCATAGATGAAGGGAGGTTGCTAATATTCTAGAACTGCACGATCAAACCACCCGCTCCAATCCTCCTAACTCATCGTCACCGCCGCATCTGCAAAGCATGCTCTCGAATCCCTCTATCTTCCCTCGTCGGGCCCGCTCCTACTACGCACCCACACGAACACTCTTCCTCGCAAACCACACTTGGCATCGAGACACTCAAGCGTGAAGTGTGCAGTTGTCCCACAGAAGGCGTCTGGCTCTGTCAACCGTGTGGTCGTAGTCTCCCCAGCGCAGACACAGAGTACGAGAGCATTTGGAAATGGCGTACGCGCTACCTACCCTCTCTTGGCGGTCTCGGCGTTGGCATTGGAGAAGGAAATCGAGGGGTACCTTGTGGTAGAGGAGGGGAATGCGTAGCAGCCCGAGAGGTCGAGCAAGAAACTGACTGCGATGCTGAAGACGCACGGGAAATTGACAGCAACAGTCGAGCAGCTAGTCCATCTTCAAGTCCTGGAAGTTCTCATGGCGTGGGAACGCCAGGGAGTACGAGTAGTGGGCAGATGGGACCGGGATATGCGAGACATGAGATTGAAGGGATTGGCGGCGTAGTGAAAAAGAAGTTGGTAAGGATGGTGAAAGTGGGTGCTTGTGTGCCGGAGTGGGGGGATGAGAAGGAGATGGGGAAGTTCTTGGTAAGGGAGAAGGAGGGGAGGGCGAGAAGTTGGTGTGGCTGGTGTTGGAGGGTAGTTCCGGGCGTTAAGGATGTAATTGAGTGAGCGTGCGAGCCCGCGAGTCTGTGAGCATTGGGGATTTGGGGTTGGGGTTGGGAGCTTGGGACGCATGGAAACATCGTATAGGGGAGTTAATTGGAGCATGGGATCATTGGCTTTACTTTCCAAGCAACAAAAAGGGTTGGCGATGAGTACAAAGAACAAACGCCTGGTAATCGATGATTTTGCATGCAAATACTGCATGCTGAGTTCAAATACGTTTAAAGCGATGCCGTTAATCAGCAATGAGGCATGCTTTACTTTACAGTTCAATACCGCTACGAATAGCTCGTATCCCGTAAAGGAATTAACTTGTCCCCGTGCTTTCAGTTCTTTTTCCGTTCCCTTCTTCCTTCCTATCATTTAGACCCCATTTTTGCACGTACTTGAGCAGATATCCATTTAACTTTTCATACTACTAAACTCAGCGCGCCAGTTCTTTGGCCATTGACAAAGAAAGACGATGGCTTTCAAGCTCAGCTGACATTCCTCGCTGCTGTGACACCATCCAGCTCTCTTCGTGCGCTTAGCCTAATGTAACCCACCAAACAAATCTTATACTATCCGAATGCGTGCCTACCTAGGTTGGGCAGCGACGATGCTGAGGTGACGTGAGATTGATTAGCCTCAACCTCCGCCTTTTGAGGAGCCAGCTGTGCTGTGGGAAGGTGGCGTCAGATCTGACTACAGTAAGTCAGCGCCATCTGCCATCTACGGTACGGCTCGCATTCCGTCCTTAGCCAGGCAGGGGGGAGTGCCTGGATCGGTCTGTATCTCCAAGATTCCAGTCACTCCTAATCCGAACGACTTGTACGGAAGTCTGCCGGAAGCCTTGCCATCACAACGTCTCAACGGCTACAATTATCACACGGAATCATGAAGTGCGAGTTTTTGACAAGAGCCATTATAGTAGCTAAGTATCTATGAACAGTCCCGTCTTTCTTTCTCTTATCATTCTCATGAAGCTTTTGTCTTCCCATGAATATCATAGCAAGCAAGCAAAATCCCAATGCAATCATTCTGCAATGTTGAAAAGGCATCATCATGTGAAAGGCAGCAAAGCAATCAACGCCCCCACAAAAACACCCGCCACCCATTAACTCCCTTGCAATTTTGACTAAGCCGCCTCGATAACAAGCAAAGCAAGGAAAAGCGAAGAAAAAACTATTCGTACAATACACTATACACACGTGAGGCATTCTATGAAGCTGAAACCCCATGATACGATCGACGTAAAACGCAATGAGTACGCCTTCGCCGTGCCATGCAAGCGACAGGGAAAAGCACGGGTAAAACCGAAGAAAAAGTCTATCGGGTATCTGATGCAGCGCAATGTGTCATAACTCGTGAATGAAGAAGCGTCGATCCGATCCGATCAGAAGCAGAAAGCGCAGGCTCGTTCGTCAGCCGGACTACTTCTCGCCCTTGTCTTCTTCATCGGAAGATCTCTCATCTTTCTCGTAGAGGGTGGCGCGTTGCTTGAACAGTTGCTCCCAAGTGCTGAGAGTTCCGAGAGCGCGTTGGCAGTGGGCATCGATATGCTGAAGTCCATAAACATAGCTTGCGTTGACCCATCCAAATCTGTTTTTATCAGTCAGACGGATCGAAAAGGGCAGAAATATCAACTTACCCTTCAGTAGCCACACCCTTGAAGTCAAGGCCTTGGTTACCGTACTCGGCATCAACGCGATGAGGATCAACAGTTCTGGTGACATCGTATTTCTCAACAACAACACCATTATAGTCAACGAAAGCCTTGGTCATCATGAACAACCACTTGTACGCCAAGCGCTCCGCATCCTCGGAATATCCGTAACGAACCAGTCCAGTCCAAGCAAGCATCTGCTGCGGTGCCCATCCATACGGGTAGTCCCACTGTCTATTCGGACGGTCGAGACCAATAACACCTCGAGATTTCTCGGTACCCGATACCAAACCACCAGCAGCCTCGAACATTGGAATACCAACAGCGACGAGCTTCGTAGCTTGTGCTGGGCTTGCAACTCCTGACCACAAAGCCCAGAAGGCCGTGCAACTCTCGTAGGTACATTGCTGTTTCTGAACAGTATCATAGTCAAAGTACAATCCCTTTTCCTCATTCCAAAGATATCTATCAATAGCAATCTTACGAAGCTTGGCACGACGATCCCAGATCGAAGATGATTCCACGTGGCCAGGCTTCATCCCAGCAACCAGAAATTCGTCCGGAACCTCGAGTCTATTGCTGAAGATGTAATGAATTGTATTGGCAATGTCTTTCTCATACTTGTAGAGCAGAGAGTTGAGGTCAATCGTGGCCAAGTTTGCAGCAACCTTCTCCAGTCGGTAAGAAGTATCATGGCCAGATTCACGGACTGCCCGGTCGTGAAGGAAGTACTCGTCAAGCTCTGGCTCCTGAACATCACCAGAATTGTAGGCTTTGACAAACTCAGCGAAAGTCAGCCCATTCTTCTTAGCGTATGGCTCAAGAATATGTGTGAAATGGGTAGATTCGGTCTCCGGAGGAACACCAAGGCCCTGTGGTCGGTAACGAGATAGGCCGGTGATTTTATCCAATCTTGGTTCCGCGGTCCAAACCGTGTGATACTCCTTGATTGCTGCAAGAATAGCAGTTCTCAAGAATTGCTTGGCATCAGGCTGTTCTCGGATCTTCTCGTAGACTCGAAGAGCCATGTCAGTGAGAAATGGTGGCTGCGATCGACACAGATAGTAGCTTCTGGTGGCATTGAGAATCTTGCCATAGTGTTGAATGCAGAAAACGAAGTTTCGAACCATGGACTTGGCTAGATCTACTTTATCACTAGCAATGAGACCAAGTGACTCCATGTAAGAATCCCATCCATAGAGCTCGTTGAAACGGCCACCTGGAACAACGAAAGGAACCCCCTTGAGTGTCTTCTTGCCAAAAACATCCACGGTTTCGTCCATAGCAACAGCCAAGAGACCTGGCTTATCGTTGAGATCTCTGACATGCTCTGGAGTAATCTCTTCAGGAAGCCAGCACACATCCAAACGGATTTCTGGTCTATCCTTCGCAACCTGAGTGTAGTATTCAAATTGCTCAGGGGCGCCACGAGGAACGTAGATGCGGGGCCGAGGGTCATCGGTCCAGTCCTTTGGATCTTTACCAGCAATCTCAATAACCGATCCGTCGATGACCCGAGTCAGATTTCTCCAAAAGTCGTGCTTGATGAGACGTGACAAGCGGCTGACGGGATTCTCGTTGAGTCTCTCTTGGTCAAGGAAGATGTGGGTTTGTCCATGCGCCCGTGCAAGAAACATTTCCTGGTAGAGATTCGAAAGCATGTAGTTTCCACGAATTTCCTTCCTATTGAAGCCATTCGAGCCGGCAGTGGGAAGAGAAATGACCTGGGGAGGGACAAATCAGCGGAATGAACCATCAAGTATACCAGTGACCTTCGCTCACCTTCGGGCCATTATCCTCTATAGTGATCTGGAAATTGCCATCGGTATCCTCTTGCTCATTCAGATTCTTTATAGTTTGCTCGACGTCGACCAGGTAGGTTCTTCCATACATTGTGGTTTCGTCTGTCGGATAGCAGTTAGCATTTGATCATCACATGCTTGAGATAATGCATTGAATGCTTACCATGGCTGCTCCGGCGAATCGGTGTCTTGATACCTGTCCTGTCAAATGTCGGGGCTTGATTCTACAAAAGACAGCTGTCAGTGATAGACAATGGAGCACGAGAGCTGGTACCTACTGTGGAGAAGGTGCGGGTTCGGAAGTGGTTGGATTTGTGAATGGCATTCTGGCCGTAGTAGATATGAGCGGCGCTGTGGGGATCAATCTCGTTCGAGGAACGAGCTCGCAACGGTGAGGACATCATCTCGAAATGTTAACACCGGTCGCAATCGAGTAGTGCGTCGGGAGTTTTGTAGCTGTTGGCCCTGGTGGCTATGCTGGCCGCAGCTGACGTTATGTACCTCTAAATAGAGACTCAGGTAGCCACAGAGAGTGACAGTTGCTGACGGTAGGTGTCTAGGTGAGATGGTGAAGAAGGAAGTAATGCAACGAGAGGCAACTTGCTTTCAGGGCGAGCAGGATATGCTGTGGCCGGATTGCTCTTTCTTTGGGAAGTTGTGAAGGAAAAGTGACGGTGTAAGGTACTAAATTGAATGGATCCTTTATCGACATGCGCTAAAACACAGCTTGGATCGATAAGGAGAGAGTGGGGGACGTGCTGAGAAACGAGAGACCCCAAAGAAATCCACGGGCCCGCACGAATCGAAGATGCCCTGCAGAAATCATGAGGGCTTCCCTGGGCTTCCCTGGGCCCAGCATAAGGAGCCAATGTCCGTCCAAGAGTCGACTTCACGATGCTTTGCAGAGATCTGTTGGAAGTTCTTGACCGCCTCGCCGAACCGGCCGAAGCTTTTCGATAGCCAACCGCTAACCCTCGGTGCCGCTGCCAGGGCGCTCGCACCCACCAATAATGGTGGCGTTAGCGGAGGACTTGCAGGCCAAGTGCAATTTCCAACTGTCGCGTGCATCAGCCTCTGCAGCCTCTGCAGCCTCTGCAGCATCGGCCTTGGCGAGTTTGGGGGTCCCGGTCTGCGGGCATGCGAGGCGTTCGGCTTTAGATACGAGTCCAGGAAGGAGTGGCATTCCCCGAGTCAGATCTCCAGTGAGCTTTTATGTTGGTCACACACTCCATCTGTTTTCCCGACAAGATCCCTCTAGGACAAGGTGCTGCAACTCTGTCCTCGAAGTCCGGATCCTCGAGATCCCCGAGATCATCGTCGATCATCTAATATCAGCTACTTAGCGCCGCCCCTGTTCACGAACCTCCTTGTCAGAGGTGACCCCGATATGCTCCTGGATAGAGGTTACACATCGACAGCAGCCACTTCGCTCTATAGCAAATCAGAAGTATCGAATTGCCTCAAGATCTGGAGCAGACTTGGTCCAGGCTGGAGATGAATCCGAAACCCCGGCGGAGCGAACGCCACGAATGCTGTTTCGGGACTTTTTAGTCCACTTCAATCCGATCACCTGCACACATTTGACGCCATAATTTCGGTCCATTAATTATATCTTATTTCCTCCACGTTGGAGTGGATTCAATAAGCCTTCTGCAAATTTGGGGGTGCCTCGGAAACGCTTATATATGAACTCTGGAATCCTCCGGTCTGGATCAAGATCTGCGAAAGACAACAGACATACATCATGGGACCGTCAAACTTAGAGCTCGAGCGAGCTCTGCAATTCCTCTGGGTTGGCTGGATCAAAGTTGGCCCGCTAGAAAGACAAATATGAATGACAACTGTTTTGCGGGGGGTTTTCATCCGAAAACGTGGGAGGTTGGGGTATTTCCTCAGGTAATATTCGAGACGTCTGGAAGCCGTATGCGCAACTATCGTGAAGCTCGGCTTCAGAGATCAGATGACTCGCTGGAGTCCCAAGCGCGAACCTGGTCAAACGGCGAGATGTCTCACCCCCAAATTTTGGCAACGATCAAGGTTGATGTAATTCGCTATTGAGTTTATTTTGACCTCAATTCGCCATTCGCCAATGCTCTGGAGAGAACGGAGAAGAAAGTTGGGGGCTCCTCAGCCAGCCACCGTCAGCTACCTGCAGCTTGCAGATGCGCGTCCCGGCGCCCGCCTTTTGCATTCGAGGATGACGAGATGACAGGAAGAAGTGGAAGGTGGTGTGGCGACTTCTCTGCATAATCAAATTGATTACTCTGTGGTTACGCAGCATGGATCAAGCTTTAACTCGACTCCACTCAACTACGAGTGGTTGTATGTCAGCTTTGTCGGACAATTGATTGGTGCATACTAATCTCAATACCGTTCGAAATCAGAACAAACTATCTTCTCGAACATCTCTTGTTTCTTCAGCGGATGCATTTTTAGTGCCTTGGCCTGCTGGTCCATATCACTCTACTGTTGGCTGTACTTACAGCGGGCATATAACCTGATGTGATGACTTGGATTTAGCAATCTGTTGTATTGATATAAAGCAACAGTTTCCCATTCCAGTGGAAGAGGGCTCTGGACCGTCTCCATGTTCTTGACGGCTTCGAGAATACTCCAAAAGCAGAGACTGCTCTACTGAAGACAGTATGCGCCGTATTCGTTGGGCGACATCATAATCTTTTCATGCCTTGTTGCATCCCATATTGTTCGCTACCTCGTAGATCACTACTAAATTGGTTGCTATTTTCCTAGAATGTCATTTGAGGTCAATATGCACCAAAATTGAACTGCAGTCAGCGCTGACAGAAGGATATTGATATGGAAACCTCAGCGGAGCTGGTAGCGGCAAGCCCTCGTGTAGCTTTCGTAGCTGTGACGAGCTTCGACCTGTTTAGAGTGTCTTTCGAGCTGGTTGAAGCGCGGTGCCCCACACTTGCTCTGTTCGGCCCCAGAAGTAGCTTCGACAGGTTATCCTTACGTTTATGAACAATTGAGTCATTGAAGCTTGGAAGGCGGTTGTGAGGATGCCTTTGAGGCCTGAGAGGTCGACCAGAGATCGTCATTCGAGCGCTCTGAGCAGATGCACCCTAGATATGGATGGCAATTGGTACTGAGACGCACTTATGGTTTCTATTACGTCCCCCACGGATCAAGATCGAAAGTCAGAGCCTTTGTTTCAAATTGCAGGTTTTCGTTACTTCAGGGGGCGAAGTTGGCTTTTTCTCTGCCGTCTATGAACTTGTTTTTTGTTGTCGGATCCTAGAAAAAGAGGACCGCAGGTCAGTATATGGTGTCTAAGGGCCAAGAAGGACATGTCATTACGTGATACACTGGCGGATTGAAGGATCAAAGGAAGGTCCTAAAGAGGACAAAGCTGGATGTGGCGAGTCGCATTCTGTGCGGTAGTATGCCGAAAAGAGCCTCGGCGTTGTTGATCACCCTTGTTCCTTGTACAGATGTGCTCATGAAGGTTGATTTGCAAGATGGATCTGCTCTTGCTGCCAAGAGGACTTCTTCGCAGCTTCGACGAACGGCCTTCAAGATCTAGTCCGGATCACATTACTCTGCGCTGTGGCTGTCGATGTCTTGCTTTAGCCTTAGCTGGAGCTATCTAACCACATATGTTGAGAACGCTTTGGAGGCCATGGATAGTAGTTTCCCAACAGTTGGAATAGGACTTTGGCTGATGGTGCGGTAGAGGCTGTGTGAAGTCGGTTGTGAGTTGTGCTTGCAGGTCCACCCACTTCTAGTAGAAGTTCTCGAGACAGTAGCCGAGCCCAACCCCTTTCGAAAACTTTACATAGAAATCTTCAATGTCTTTCAATTTTGGAGCTTCTACGCCTCAATGCCTCCATACTCCCTGGGATGTACAGCTCGCCAGCATCCATGCGGGTGCTCCAATATTTGACACACCTTGACCGTCTTTTTGAACCTTTGATCTTGCTGCACTATTGAAAAGCGAGGTCCCTGTCCTATCTGTCACACCCATCACTCTCATGTTTCTTTCCTAACTCATGAAGAGGAGCCCTTTTTCCCAATAGTGGGGTTCTGGATATGGGAATTATCCTATAACCTACACTGACCACTTCTTGACTCTCAGAGCTTTCTCCGAGCCTTTACTGGCAGACTGCTGCCGTGTTAAATGTAGCAGAGTTTCCCAGCACTTTACAATGCCATGGCCTCCCAACAACCTTTCACGATAAGGTCTGCATACGTGGCTATCATTTTGAAAGTTCAAGCTAATATGTGTAGTTCTGGTTGTCTCAGCATGACGCTATTCCGATCTCTTCGCCCTAACCCACGCCGTCTCCATCCCAATGCACTTCTTCGAGCCAACGGCCATTTCATGCAGGTACGGTACGGGTAGTCAGGAACACAAGCCAACGACCCCAAGTCCGTCAACAGCTAGCAAGCAAAGAAATACCGAGCGTAACGCCACAAGAAACATACCCACAGCACCATGCTCCCGAATGGCGGCATAATGACGATCCGGAAAACACTCCGAAGCTGCCCACCATACGGGCTGTCAAGCTTTCTAGAAAGTGACAAATATTTGGCGGCCAGCCCACTCTCGGCGTGATTGGGTTTCCCAGATACCAGGTCGACAACGCCGATCGCAATGAATTGCGACGAAATTTTGGGGAACGGGTGTCGACAGTCAACTTTTACCTCCGTAGAAAAGCTTGATACAAAACCACATACATGAGGGAGGTTGGAACACATATGACACCACTGTGGGTTCTCAGAGCACTGCAGGGGATGGCTGGCTGCTAGTCATTGGCATCTGCAGACATCCTGCAAAAACACCACCATCGCTGGTCTGCAAAAAGAAACTATACTTCGTGGCCAACCAAGCCACACCCGTCCAAACGCAAAGGTAATGACCTAGGATCCCTGCCATGCGAGATTCCGTGCTGGCATTTGAGTGGCCTTCCAGATTGAGCGATAATTTTCCCAACGTCAATCCGGCACCATTTTCTATTATATGTATCACAAGTTCACGACAGTGAAGCCGAGATGCGGATAGCTCTCTGTCCGATTTTTATTCTCAATGTTCTTCAGCACCGGATCAAGCATCTAGACTAGCCACTTCGAGGTCACTCGGCAAGGTGCGTCTAGACATGACAAGTCAAATTGCCCTGCAATTCTGCGGACACAACTGTCGTGCTGCCCTGAGAACGTGGTTGCTTTTCGTCCTCCCTTTTCCGGACTCGCTTCTACAAGCTGACTGCGGTACCACCAAAACACAAGGAAGCTGAATACGGCACTATGAACGAGACTGAGAGAATGCGAATTAGGCAGTTGCACTGCCTGAATAATGTCCACAGATCTGGGCCTGTGAGTCCATAAAGATTCAGAGAACTGAGCTGCTGGAATATCACTCATCCTAGTAGCCTCACGTGTATCCCGAGCACCTCGAAGCGCACATCCAGCTGAGTTGCCACTCTGATAAGCAATATTTACACTGGGGGTAACAGTGGGTGCAAATATTTCTGGTTTGATACGGAAAGGGACTGACCAAACCAGATTCATCTCCCGACGGTTCCATTGGACAACGTATGCCACGGATGATAACGCAATCAAGATGCCGGTAGCTTCCCTTAGATTCTTACCAAGATACAAATTTCTCAGGTATCTCTCGTAGGTCGTTTTTCGGTGGCATCTGCCGGATAAATCTCCTCAAGTCTAGTCCAGCCGCATCTGGAAGCGGAAGTCGGTTACCCAACAACATTTTTGGGGTGTTCCATGTCATTTGTACGGGTACAACCATTACCGCATTCTTTATCACCCGTCCTCATATCCCAGCGCAAATATACACTATTTCTTAGCCTTTTAAAGGTTTCAGGTCGGCAGTCGTCGCTTGAGCTCACTCTGCCATTAACTTCAGGCCAATGCATGCACTAAGTGCGGCCGGATGATACTCTGCTCACGAACATAGTCTCAAAGTCAGGAACCACAAGATCTTGAAAGTCTTCCGGTTTTGTATGCCGGCCACAATCTATGGAGTTCGCACAGGAGCTTCCCTTTCTAGAACGTGGTCAGCAACGTGTACCGTCTTGTCAAACAAGGTTCGAGATATCACTTTAGATCTCTCATCCGCATGACTGTACGTTGAGTAACGGCATTGTGCGGTAGTATCCGAGCCAATAGCTCCAATCACTTCACATTATCTCCTTTCCAACACAGTAGAAGTCTTAACACACGAGCCAGAAAATTGTTTTCCCATTGTCAGCCTGCCAAGTTATACTCGGTACCTCCTTCTTGTCATTCAATAGACGGATGCCTGCAAGGCTGCGAGATCATTTCCCGGCATCTCGCAGGCGCTTTCTTACAGAAACCACACAGTCCAGGTCCACATCTTCAACCCACTGTATTGTACCTCTCTAGGAGGACACGGTCAGCCGCGATGCATCCTTGAGTACTATTACCTACCCGACTTCCGATCTACGCCTCTCTGCTTCGTTCTCTTCCCTATTCTCGTTCACATTATGGCCGCCGTGTCTGCCGTGCGTTTCCGGTATCCAGGTTCCACTCATTCTTAGCTTTTAGGGTGCCACTTGCCTGTGTTCACATGACGCCAGCAAACTTACTGCATGCAAGCCTATCTAGTGACTGATGCATGGCATTGTTCCCACTCGGCCAAGCGTTGGAGTTTAATATGTACTTTGACCCAGTTACCGATACAAGGGCTTAGCTGGACCCTCTTCTGTTGACAGCCGCCTAAATAGTTTGATGCACCCACGTTCAAACGCTGCCACAGAAGTTCGATAAATCTCGGCGAATGCTTCATTCCCTTTGAATTTTTTGCCTGAGAATTCTTTCTTTCTTTCTTTCTTTCTTTCTTTCTTTCTTTCTTTCTTTCTTTCTTTCTTTCTTTCTTTCTTTCTTCCTTTCTTTCTTCTACAGCACTTCACGGTCTTTATACGTTTGGCAGGCTCAACTGGATTCGTCAAGATCAACACCCTCAAGGGATACCTCATCCCAAAGCAGAAGAAGAGAGATGTCAACAAGAAAGAAGTAGTTATTCACCCTGCGGATATGACTGTAACTCCACCTGAAGGATCGCTCGTCCCAACCCCCATGAAAACTCCCCTCAGTTCTCGGGCATCATCCATATATCCTACCGGGGATTTTCGAAATGGTGATTTTGGAAGCATCCTCGACATTAAGACAGATCTTATGGTCAACTGGCTGCATCAACAGCAGATGGAGAGACTATTGTCGTCGGGAGCGCCTAGTGATGGAGTGATATTGAAAAAAGCACGAGCAAGTTTTGCTTGCAGCCCTCCCCATCTAAGAAAAGAAGCGAATGGCTTTTATGATAATGTTGTGGCAATGAATGTTCGGGTAAGCTTTGATCCTACATTTTCAGTTGACGTTGCTGACTTCAAGCAAAGTGTGCCATGACGGTTCAGACACGAATGATGAGAATTTTCCTTGCGAGACAGAATGCCAGCCATGTCCCTCTAGAAAACGGCCTTCAACTTCAGGTATTGCCATCAGTTGAATACTTCCCAAGGTGTCAGAAACATCAGTTTGCTGTTGTCATACAAGATCGAGAATTGCTCGTTGTCTGGGACGACAAGCCTAAGAGCCTGCTAAACAGGGCGGCGCGCATTGAAGAATCATTGATGAGAATAATTTGGGGTAATGGAGAACAATTGTACGAAAAGCCGGAGGACAAAAAGAGCAGCGAAGTCTCAATGGTCGAGCTTCCAGATGGTACTGTTACTCCCAGCGAACTAGAGGAAGCACTCCTTGTGGAGAGCCGGCCAACGAAACTTCTGAACGCTGTTTTTGTCGGATTAACCTTGACTTTGCTGGTTGCTGCTCTGGGGTCTGGCTGGAGAAATCTTGCAATCGAGGTGTCTGCCGATGGATCCTATATTCGATTAGCATTACTTGCTGTCACTCCGTGTCAGGTCTTCGTGCCACTGTTTTTCATGCAGATCATCATCGTCAATCTGGCGCAAATTTTTGGTCCTATCTCTCAGTTGAACATCAACTCCAAGTTCTATTCTGGAAAAGCACCACACCGCCTTAGTCGTTATCAGCAAGCACTCCCTCACGTCACAATTCAGATGCCCGTCTACAAAGAAGGCTTAGTCGCAGTTCTGTCGCCCACGATCATGTCACTTAAAACGGCTATCTCAACATACGAACTTCAGGGTGGCACTGCCAATATCTTTGTGAACGACGATAGAATGCAATTGATTCCCGAAGCTGAGGCTCAGGCCCGTCGCGATTTCTACGAGGAGCACCAGATCGGTTGGGTTTCGCGACCAAAGCACAACCCCAAGCCCGAAGACGGGGAGAAAGCCTTCCTACGTCGAGGAAAATTCAAAAAAGCTTCCAATATGAATTACGCCCTGATGGTTAGCAACAAAGTTGAAGAGAAACTACTTCTCGTCAATCGCAACCAACACTGGACCCAGGAACAAGAATATTCAGCATACGATGAATGCTTGGCACAAGTGCTTGCTGAAGAGGAGGGGCGCGCCTGGGCCGAAGGCAACATCCGAGTTGGGGACTACATTTTATTGATTGACTCGGATACTCGAGTCCCTGTTGATTGCTTGCTGGACGCTGCAAGCGAGATGGATCAATCTCCCGAATGTGCTATCCTGCAGTATTCTTCCGGAGTTATGCAGGTTATCGACAGCTTTTTTGAGAACGGGATCACTTTCTTCACAAATCTTATTTATACGGCTATCCGATATACAGTAGCCAATGGCGACGTATCACCTTTGGTTGGTCATAATGCCATTCTGAGGTGGTCAGCCTTGCAGGCTGTCAGTTTCGAGGATGAGGATGGATATGAAAAGTTCTGGTCGGAGTCACATGTTTCGGAGGACTTCGATATGTCACTTAGGCTGCAGTGTGCTGGACACACCATCCGCCTTGGCGGATATACCGGAGATGGCTTCAAAGAAGGCGTCAGTCTCACCGTCTACGATGAGCTGAACCGTTGGGAGAAGTATGCGTACGGTTGCAACGAGCTGCTCTTTCATCCGTTCCGTTTATGGATTATACGAGGGCCTTTCACTCCTCTCTTCTGGAAATTTCTACCTTCGAACATTCGTTTTACGTCGAAGCTCACAATCATAGCCTATATTGGGACATATTATGCCATCGGTGCAACATGGATTCTCACATTAGTGAACTACTTCATCCTTGGTTGGTTTAATGGGCATCTCGATCACTATTACCTCGACTTTTTCAAAGTATACTTCTCCTTGATCATCGTCTTCAGCGCACTCGGCAATATTTCGCTGGCAGTTCTCCGTTACCGACTATCAGAGAAGAGTCTATTAGGAGCCATTAAGTCCCTTCATTTCCAGTCTTCACTCACAACTGACCCCCCCTAGTCTTCGAAAACTTCAAGTGGCTGCTCCTCTTGACCATCTTCCTCGGTGGAATTTCTCTGCACGTGTCCCAAGCCCTTCTTTGCCACTTCTTTGAGATCGACATGACATGGGGCGCAACTGCAGAGGAGGTCGAAAATACCTCCTTTTTCGAGGAACTTCCCCGACTCCTCAAGCGTTTCAAATGGACTTTTCTTTTCTGCTTTGCTTGCACTGGGATCATGATCGCAGGAGCGACTGCGCTGCCTTGGCAGTGGAGAATCACGAGTTTTGTGGCGATATATCCATTATGCACGGTTGTTGTTAGCCATTTCTTCTTGCCAGTTGCATTGAATCCAGCACTTATGATGTTCACGTGGTAGATGGGTCATTGGATATTGACGCTCAATGTGTGTTACGGCGTTGAGAGATTTTTCTGTGGATACACAATAATTTAGAAGGCGTGAGATAGATATAGATGGAGCGCAGGACTAGAATTTACATAATCGCCCAGGTGGATGGTCTTGAATCTAGAGATACAGGCGTTCAAAGCTCGTCATCACATATTGAGATATTTCTAAAAAGTATAAAGTTAATGCGATTTCAGAATTTCGTGACTAAAACTCGTTCATTTCCATGCTTTCTCGGCTGCTGCTTACCACATTTCCATGGTAAAAGCTACAGGCGATTGATATGTGTTTTATTCATTCAAAGAAAGAGAGATGGTTGCGTCGATCGTGCAGCTTCTTCCATCTCTTCAGGAAATGGGCTTTGAAATCTCGAAGTCTCGCCATGCAGATGGCTTGTTGTTGCCATTCTCAAAGCGCAAAAGAACAGGGCGTTTGTTTGATCAAGCACTAGATCTATTCATCGATCTCTGATTAGTTCTCCCCCTGCAGAAGGAACAGCGGGATGGAGTTGGTTTCGAGAAGCTGCCCCTGACTCGTGCATGGTTAAGCGAGCCCCTTTCTCGCTGCTTCCCAAAACGGACATCTGTTTATCACGCCCCTTCTTTCGCAATTCCAGCATTCCACTCATCTAAATCCTGCAAATAAAATCAATCATCTAATGAATTGGGGTAGATATTGTCATATCCAATCGCGAAAAATGTTCTCCGACATCTGTGCAGCCGGTTTTTATGAAGTGTTCGTGGTGAGTCGAGATAAATTGACCCGCGAGAAGTTTTCGTTTTCTCTGACCTTCTGCAACGAGCTTTTACATCAGCACTATTCCGCATAGAGTAACCATTCCGTCAATTAGACCTTGATAGTGCCATTCTCTGCAGATTCGCATTTCAAGCAACCAGTCGGAAGGTGGATGCGTCGCCCCCATGAAAAGGGGCGCGCAGAGAGTTCGGCGACAAGCTACAAGTGGACGCGTCACTGAGTCATTTCAGGAGCCTATATAAGCAGCTGAGCACCCCCTCTTTCTGGAATCTGACTGAAGCGTGTCTTTTCAAAGTTGCATTTTCTCGTACCCTTTTTTTTTCAAAATTGCCTGCCTTATCGCGTCCACTTTATTCATTTTCGCTATGGAGCACGATCCTGAAACAGCGGCATTGATCAAGAAGTATCCTTCTCTAGGGAAAGCTATCGAGACTGGAATTGAAGTCAAGCCCCCAATCTCTCCTGATTTCAATTCTCGTCGCTGACAAGACCCCAGTCGCACGATGGCCGTGAAGAAGCTCTGTTCCAATTCATCCTCGCGCACCCGGACTTCGAGAACCTCAAAGGAAACCCACCCAAGCTACTCCAAGCGATCGATGAGTTCTCAGCCACGCACGACTTCCTGATCAGCATCGGGGCCCACAAAGCCAAAATTCTGTCTGATCTCATCGCCAAGGAGAAGCCAAGTGTTGTCGTCGAGCTGGGCGGTTATTTGGGATACTCTGCCATTTTATTTGCAGACAACATGCGCACTGTCATACCCTTAGTTTCAAGCAAACTTCAAGTCTGGAGTCTCGAGATGAATCCCGAATTTGCGGCCATTGCTGAAAAGTTGATCGAGATCGCGGGACTGAGCGACTTCGTAACAGTGGCGGTCGGTCCTGCCGAAGACACTCTCAAAAAATTGAATGAAGAGGGGAAATTATTGGATGTTGATATGTTATTCTTGGATCATGCTGAGGAGTTGTATGTTTCTGACTTCAAAGTATGTGAGGGGCTCGGATTGCTGAAGAAGGGGGCAGTGATCGTGGCGGATAATGTAGTCAGACCAGGAGCACCTGAGTATAGGGAGCTAGTCAGGGGTCACATTGGCCTCAAGAGTGAGGGAGTTAGAGGTTTGATCCAGCCTGGTGATCTTGAAGATGAGCTAGAGATTAGTCATGTGATGAAGTGAGGTGACACCCTGATAGCGCATCCCGCAGGAGAGTTCTGCTCGAACCAAGACTTCTGGTACAATGGAAATGAATCATGATCTTGGATACTTTAGAGTCAATGGGACATGAAATGCAGATCCAATCAAAGAATGGTGTCCATAGAATAGCAAAGGCTTGTCAATTGATCGTATGCCTCCTGCTTCAAAATGTATATGCTTATCACATGACCATTAGCACTCCTCCCTTTCTCTCTCGACGAGTCGACTTTACTGAAAGAGCTACAGATTATCACAATAATTCTTGAATATTGTGCTGTGAGGATCAAACGAGATATGTAGATAGTGCTAATTATAGATTCGTCGCTAACCTGATCTCTAATGCCAGACACATCAACTTCCATTATAGCTAAATCGGTTAATGATTCTCATGTGGAATCAGAACCAGCCGCTCTCGAACAGTATTTAAGCTCAACACTTGAAGGTAGCGGGCTCTTCCTTGCGATCGACGTGGAAGTAAGTGCGAAATTGTGGTCAGTGCAATTAACATCTCCCGAGGTCTTCTGAGGACGATAAGGGTGACTCTATCTCTTAAACCTAGAAGAGAGCTGATTCATAACCAGGTATTCATTTCTCTACTTTGCACTAGCATGTCACCTAACAGTATAAAAAGACTAACTTGCCACGAATTCAAACAGGCTATGCAGAATAGCGCTCGTCCCAAAACACGCCTACATGGACTTGACGCCAGTGCCGGTCTGGTATCATATGATTTTGAAGGGGGCTTGTAGAATAACTTCAGGTAAAACCGCATTTTGGTGGAAGGGCTTCCTGCTGTGCATGAATAATTATGAAAAAACTCTTGTTGTCAATGCTCTGTTATCCAAACTGCCCATTTCGACAATTGCACGACAAGCTTCGCGAAATGATCTTCGGGGCCCAATGCTGTGAATTTTATGCTAGGGGGTTGCAGTACTTGGTGGGATTGTGAAGTTCGGGTTTGTGATTGCCAAAGAGAGGCAAAATTTCAATTCTCCGCTAACAAGATCGCTAAGCTCAAAATGTGACTTTTTTGCCAGTACTCTTAACGATACCGCCTGTCAATCGAGCACTACCATGTGGCAGCATATAATCGACCTTCTTAGAATTCTCTTGGCTTGTCCCGGCAGTCTCTACGGCTCCCTCGGAAGTTTCTGCAGATCTGCTCTTGGTACCGTCCTTGCCGTAACGTTTCTTGTAGCGGACTTGAGCATCTTCTGCAAACTCCATGCGTACAGGTCGGCCCTTGATTCTATTAACCCACCACTTCCTCGTCTTGGTCTTCTTGGATTTCGAGTTGCTGACACCTTCCGAAGCAGATTCTTCGTCCTCTAACTCCGACTCAGATGCATCTGACACATCCTCCTCAATGCGCACGAAACCTTGAACAGCATTCTTTGCTCCCTCCAACTCTTCGAATGTAATCCAAGCATATCCTTTACACTTACCAGAATCCTCGAACTGCGCAACCTTCACCATGGCAATGACTCCACACTTCTCAAAATGCTCCTTAAGACTGTCTTCCGTGGTGTCGAAGCTCAAATTGCCAAGGAAGACTCTCTTGCTCGGTGGTTTGCCATCATTTCGGCTCTCCTCCTTCGTCTTCTGAGGTCTACCTTCGAAAGACTTGTTGTTCTTGATTAGAACACGCCGTCCAGAGAGCAGCTGCTCAGACAACTCGATAGCATAGCCAACGGCTTCCGAAACGTTGAAGTCAACGTATGCATATCCTTGATTATTCACGACCTTAACAAATTTCTTCTTCTCTTCGACTTTGTTGGCTGGCTTGCCATCATTAGGCGTTGGCATATGGACACGAGTTATCATATCTTCAGTGATATCTGAATATTCGACGAAGAACTTTCGTAACTCTTCTTTAGACACATGCCATGGTAAATTGCCGATCCAGATACCATGCTCAGACCTCTTCTCGACCTCGGTCTTCTTTGCTTGCTTCTTTTCCGGCTCAGGTGTAGACTCAGCGCCAGACTTGGAAGGCGGTAGAGGCTTTCCCTTTTTGAGACGACGAAGAGCTTTCTTGGAAGGTGGTTCTGGAGCGGTGATATCAACTTCAATCTCTTCAACTGAGGCTTTACGCTTCTTGGATGGTGGTTTCTTGGCAGTTTCTTCAACATCATGAGTTGCAGGTTCTGGAATAGCTATCAGAGTAGTATCGTCAGGAGAAGCGACATCTGTAAGCTTGACAGGTTTTTCTAGGATCTCGTCAAGTGATCCTGCCTTCCTCTTCTTGCTTAACTTGTCTTTCTTCAATTTTGGGACTGGGACTTCGCTGTCAGGTGCTGATGCAGCCAGAAGCTCAACAGACTGCTCTAATACTTCATTAGATGATGCCGATTTTTTCTTTTTGCTTGACTTCTCCTTCTTCGATTTCTGGGCTGAGACTGCTTCATCCTCAGGTGCTAATGCATCCTCAGCCTTAGCAGGTTTCTCAGGGGCGTTATCAAAAGCTTCCGACTTTCTCTTCTTGCTTGACTTGTCCTTCTTTGAGTTCGAGGTCAGCTTCAAAGCTCTGGGCTTGAGGTGGTCTTTCGTGCCATTGACTGAGACGATTGAGGTAGGCATGGCTGGATGGAGGATATGGAGTATTCGAAGTGAACGTCGACGGTGATGCTGGATGGAGCTATACTGCTCGCTCAATTATTACGTATGTTGGCCTAGTGGATGTTGAGGTCGAGGAGAGGTAGATAAGAGGCCGCGAAATAGATTTCGCAGGAGGAGAAGGTCGCAGTTTTCGAGTCTGCCGACGAAACCTGTGACATATATTGAGATGACACGGAGCTCCTACAGGAGTAAACTAGATCTGATATGCTGCCTCCGAGGTCTATCGCGGCTCTTCAGAGAGCAGTCTCTTGTGTGAGGATATGTTGATGGAGATGGAGCTGCCCCGCTGTGGAGGGAAAACAGGTGGGGTACGAGGTATGCAAGGAGGAGAACGAGTTTTTCTTGGACAGGAAGATACCAATTGCTACTTGCAATGAAAGGCAATGGTTCGCATGATAATCGACGAAGGACGTGTTGTAGTCGATCAGCAGATAGAATCCTTCACGGTCGAGATTTATTTACAAAAATAATTTCTACTGAAATGGGGTCGGCATCGAGCTCATAATGCTCCGGATCTAACGACTCTTGGCAAAGCCTGGTTTTCAGAAAGACGCTGCTTTACGACCTATAGCTTGCTGCTTTTTGCATCCGTTCACGACTTCCAGATGCTTGAGGTTCACTGTAACGACTTTCGCGTGACTGCCCATTCAGTAACCAGCCAGAATTCAACTATTCTGCGGCATCACCTTCTCTTGATCCAACCTGCGCTTAACATTGACCACAACGTCAGTGTCACAGCTGTTCTAATAACCCACAACCACCATGGCTTCGACCGGCGACGAAGGCCCTGTACTCGACACAGCAATGGAACAGGACGAGGATATCGCGCAAGGAAAGGCCGATGAGCCAAAAGCTACATACAAGTCATTTAAGTACGTCGTGCCTAGACTTTAGCTCCAGTTATCTATGGGCGTATTCTACTAGCTTTTGCGCAATCTAGCATCTCTGGTTCATTGTCTTCGAACTCAGCTGAAATGCCTCCCTTTAGGAAGAAGTACCGGAAGATGAGAATCAAGTTTGATGATACGATGTCCAAAAGCAACGATTTCTTCAACCAGGAGAGAAAAGCTATGGAGACTGCCAAACGGCTGAAGCAGCAGAACGAGTGAGCAGCCTCCCCTTCCCCTTCCCTTTCATAGCAGCACGATCTGACCATCTCTGCGCTCTAGCCAACTGCTAGATCTATTACTCGACGTCAATGAATCTGCACAAATTCCGGTCGACAAGCGCATTGACCTGACGACCGACATCCCAGCACTCTCCCCTATTCCCCCTCTCGTCAGCAACGACGACCTCGAAAATGCCGCCGAGCTCCAGACACCCGAAGGTCAAGCTCTCTACAACGAGATCCGTACCATGATCTCCGAAAAGGCCTCCTCAAGCGATGCCTCCAAGCCCCTCAAATCCCTTGCAGCGCTCATGGCAGCAACACCACACCTCTCCGCGAACCACCCGAACCTATCCTCAGAGCTGAAAACCTCTCTCGAACCAGACGAGGGACAGACAGCACCACTGGCATACCTCACAGTAGACCAGCTGGAGGACTACCTCTATGACATTGATGCCTCGCTCGGAGTTGGTCCTCCCGTTCCTCCACAGTTCCAAAACACGCCCCAGCACGATCTCACATTTGGTAATTTCCACAGTCCGTACAATTGGCTCCGTCGAAATGTGCCTCAAATATTCTTGCAAGATGGTGAGAGCAGCGAGAAATCTCACGGCAAGCCAGGCGCCTTACGCGGAGCAGGAAAGCGAGCTAGCATCCCAGCACCCAGCAAGCCTGATGCCTTAGAATTTGTAGAGGAAGATGGAATCGGTTATGATGCCGCGCTAGGTGGACCTGTGCATGCGAAGGGCAAGAGGAAGAGGGAGGAAGACGATGGTGGGTATCATCCTTCTAAAGGCTCACGGGCTACAGGGGAGAGTAAGGCAAAGAAGCCGCGGAAGAAGAAGGGCGATGACAGCACACCGGCGACGAGTGGCAGGAAGGGGAAGGGAAGAGCGAAGATGTCTTCTCCGGCTCCAGATGCTAATCCTTTTGGGCCGATATGAGTGTAATATTATGATAGGGATGGGAGGCGTTTTATTATGATGGTCATCTGGCATTGGCAAGTGAGGATTGGGCACGAAGCAAGTGTACAATAGTCAAGCGAGCTTTACAATGGATCACCTAAGTGTGATCTGGGAATGGGTTTGATATGCAAAATCTCAATGGTCTTGTATGCAATGCAATGCAGAGTCTATGTACAATGCAGCAGCTCTAAGTCCGAGCAAGCAGTGCAAGCCATGCTATCCAATCAACGATGCCTCAGATTCGGCCCTTTCTCTCACCCAATGTCTCTTGGCCAGTCAAGCCAGATCCTCTCCCTTCTATGTAGAGAACTCCTCTATCTACAGCTTCTGCTTCAATAGGCTCTTCATCCGCCTCTCAACCGCATTCATATACTCCGTCGTCGTAACATAATCCTCTCTGCCCGTCTTCCCGCAAGCAAGCGCGAGATCCTTCGTCATAATCCCATCAATATCCACCGTATCGATACACGCTTTTTCGAGACTCTCCGCAAACGCAACGACTTCGGGCGTGTCGTCCAGGATTCCTCTCTGGACTAATCCTCGCGTCCAAGCGAAGATTGAAGCGATGGGATTCGTGGAAGTCTCATTGCCTTTTTGGTGCTCACGGTAATGGCGTGTGACGGTCCCGTGTGCGGCTTCCGACTCAAAGGTCTTGCCGTCAGGGGTGATGAGGACGGATGTCATGAGGCCCAGGGAGCCGAAGCCTTGGGCTACGATATCGGATTGGACGTCGCCGTCGTAATCTATTACACCATTTAGTCCAATCCAAGCTTTCATAGAAGTAAAGGGGGATTAGGCTTACTCTTCAAAGCCATTATGTACCCTCCCGAACTCTTCATCATCTGCGCAACCATATCATCTATAAGTCTATGCTCATACCAGATCTTCTTCTCCTCGAATCCCTTCTTATACTCCTTGTCAAAAATCTCCTGGAAGATATCCTTAAACCTTCCGTCGTATTTCTTGAGAATCGTATTCTTTGTGCTCATATACAACGGCAGACCCTTCGCCAGAGCAAGCTTGAAACTAGCATGAGCGAAGCCTTCGATTGACTCATCGGTGTTATATTGTGTCTGTGCTACCCCGCCACCAGTCTTGAACTCGAAGACCTCGATTTCCTCAGGCTTGCCTCCTGTGGGTGTAAATACCATCTTCAGGGTTCCATTACCCGGGACCACAAGGTCTTTGGCTCGGTATTGGTCGCCGAAAGCGTGGCGACCGATGATGATGGGTTTCTTCCAGCCGGGGACCAGGCGAGGGATGCGGGGAATGACGATGGGTTCTCTGAAGACGGTTCCTCCTAATGCGTTTCGAATTGTGCCGTTGGGGGATAGCCACACTGCGCATACCACCATTGTTAGCACGTTCTTCCTAATTACAGACCAAGAATCATAGAGGGGTAGAATGAAGGTTAACGCGTACTCTGCTTCAAATTGAACTCCTTAACCCTCGCCTCATCCGGCGTGATTGTCGCACACTTCACTCCAACACTGTACTTCTTAATCGCCTCCGCGCTGTCAATCGTAACCTGATCGTTTGTCTCATCCCGATATTCCAAGCCCAGATCATAGTACTTCAGGTCGATGTCCAGGTACGGGTGGATAAACTTGTCCTTGATATCCTTCCAGATGATGCGGGTCATCTCGTCGCCATCCAACTCCACCACGGGATTCTTAACTTTTATCTTCTTGAATGTCGCCATGCTGCGCTGAAACTGCGGGGAGAATATGCCAATGGGTGCGACGGTGCGGGGAGCGTGTATGAAGGGCGAGGAGGAGGAGAGTCGCGAGAGGGTGCGCGCAAGGTTGCTCCGTGAGACGTTCATCGTGCGGGAAGGAGGAGCGTCGGCGGACGCTGCGAGAGAGATGGTGTGCGTTGTTTGCCTTCGAATTCGTTCTTTGCCGTTCTTAGTGTAGAGAGATAACAGTTTAGCTGGACAGATTGGCGTGCTGCGTCCCGAGGTTGTAAATGGTTGGATGTTCGAAGCTGAATGTGGGGTGTCCCACGGGGATAACGACTCGAGTTTCACGGGGAGAGGGATGTTACTTTAGCCGGTAGTGAATGCGGCAACTCCTGAAGAGCCTCGAAATCGTGCGGCTAAAGGGTACTTCTTAGCTGTTATTTGAAGCTAGAAACGATTTTTGCCCTTAGATCTTCTGGGAATTTTCATTTGTCATTTTTCGAGCTCAAGCTTCAACAGCTATCCGAGAGTGGAGCGCTTTCTCCCCACATCGCTCCAGCCGTCAATATCCGGTGCTCCACAAAAGATGAGATGAAACGCAGGTCACGTGAATGCGGGTACTTGGTACATGAATAGAGTGTACGCTGTCAATGGGAAGATGAATATCTATTGGTGGGAGCCCATTATGTAGACATGAGTGCTATAGTTGCTGCAGCTTTGAGGAAATTCAGGGAGCTCAAGTTTGCCGCTTTTCTGACTCGATGAGGTCATCCCAGGTCACTTATCAAAGCCAACAAAAATTAGAGTAAAGACTGTAGCGTGATTATAATGACTACTTTACTATTCAATCTGGGAATATCCAAAAGAAATTCGTGAGTCCTCATAATCATAACAGACCCAACCAAACCCGACGAAGTTCTGTTTCTACCATCATCGAAGTCAACGCTGAGAAATGCCCGAGCAGGTATTGTATGCCACCTCCCTTCCTCCAACACCAAAGACTCCGTTTCCGAGAACACCATTCATGTCATAAAACAAACATAAGAATAAAAGACCCAGCAGTAACACAATTGAGAAAGGAAGACAGATAAATCAAAGGGAAAGAGATGGTAAGAGATATTCTTGACCTTTCCTTCCTTCCATGTTCGCCGTACCCCATGCCTGTATCCTAGCCACCCACCCACCCACCCACCAAAGAGAAACTCAAAAGGCATTTTGGAACCTTGAGATAGAAGGAAATAGATGACCGCACGCCGCCTTGCACCAAACCTCTTGAAACGCCACCCATTTCGATCCGCCCCCCAACTCCTACTCCGAAGACAATTTAGCCACCCATTTTGATATCATATCTCAAACCCGTTATCCGATGCAGACATAGACATCGGAGACTCCATACGGCAGCGTTTAGTTGTAGGGGATGTCCCCATAAGAACTCGCGTAGGGATATTGAACTTGTACAGGGGCAGGTTGGCAAACGTGGCAAGGCACATAGGCGCCATTTCCATTATCAAGATATGTGCTATCATTGCAAGTGCCACAATATGGAGCCGCATACTGAGTGGTATCGGCAATAGTAATTTCGCTCGGGTCCTCAGGGGTCTGCCTCTCTGAGGCAAGTTTCCGACGAACGTTGGCGCGGTCCTCTTCGCAAAGATTCTTGCATGACGAACATTCAAATCCTTGTTGAATGACATAGTTCTTAACGAGGCACTTGGCACAGCGCCAATACCTGTGGCTGATGTTGCGTTCGGCAAGCCATATTTTCTGTGCTTTCTGCCACTTCTGCTTATTCCTTTCCCCCGACAACTTCTCGCCTTTGGCAGCGCCGATATCTTCCTTGTGAAAGTCCCTAAGATGATCTCTATAGTGATCCTTCCGCGTAAACGGGTCTTGAGACCGAGGGCATTTGGCGTAATCACAAGGGAACGCATCCTTATTCGAGGCATGAACGTTCTTGTAATGACGTTCGAGATCGGCAGGGCGACTGAAGACGTTCTGTTTCCCATTGCAGGTGCCCGGGAATTGGCAAGGAAATTGGCTCTTTTTGAAGCCTCTAAAGAAGTGTGAGCAGCGCATAAGATATAATTCATGGAAGAACTTGCATTTGCTCGTCTAGATATACCTTATACGGAGTCTGATAAGTTGGCGTCCAATTCTCCAGCAGCTCGAGGTACGGCAACTTGCCCTTGGGCACGATGAATTTGTACAGTTTGACAAAGTCAGCGCTCTTAAGCCCCCAATTTAAGCTAGTTGGTGTGTGTCGCTCGACTTCAGTTTGCTGGAAGGAGCCATATGAAGAATCATACTGCTGTGAAGGCACAGGATTGCTGCCGTAAAATAGCGGGTAAGAAGACATATTGCTAATAGGAGATGGAGTATTTGGTGGAAAGCAATGGTCGTCGGAGAAAGACGGCTGGCTTTGGCTGTCGGTACTGGTGTTAGAGACACGATCCAACGCAAGTCCTCCATGCATTTGATATCCTGGTGTGACTACCAAGGCGGAATTAGGGGACAATTTGACATCGACTTCCTCATAGGGGTAGCCAGGGTACTGTGAAGCCATTTTTGGAGGTGCTGTTTTGCCCGTCCTAAAGGAGAGTCCTGTCTCTTACAAAATAGGGCTATGACATGTCAAACCCTGACAAGAAGACTGCTGGAAATCTTACTTACTGTTCAGCGGGAGGTTGGAGGAAGCAATAAGCGAAAGGTGGGGATCTATACTAAGAAACTGAAAGTAAAGATCTGATACACTTGTGCTGATCTTGTTATGTGCTCTGGGAACAACTTCTATAAAGCAAGCTTCGCCTCATCGATCCATGCTGGGATCTCCGAGGGTTGTCCTGCGTGACATATTTTCGGCAGCATGGATCAAGGGGGATTATTACCAGAATCTAAACACATGGCGCCAGTGTGGATGGTTTGATTCATATGCACCTAGGGAGGGGGAAAACGTGAAGAGATGACAACCAGTGATTTTGAAGCCCTGAAGGCGCTTACTTGGTATTGAGGCAGGGTTCGCACACAATAACGGCTCGGGAGAGAGACGCAGACCGCCCAGTATGCAGACCAGTCGAGCTTGCCCAGATTTGTTCACCGAAGTAAACTGAGAGGCCACGGCTAAGAAACGTTATAACTCGTCGACGATGTCTGTAAGATGGGAAGGATTTGCTGCAAAAGAGCGGGATCTGACGAGTTCTCCCATGAAAATGCCTCAGAGCCTCGTTGCTGTGTGACCTCAAGCAATAGAAATAAAAAAGAACCATTGAGCCGGTGGGCATTGCGCCTACAGCCTTGCTGGGGCGAACGGATTTAGGATCGCTTTCCGGTCTCGCCAACTGTTAGGCAGATTCAGAGGCTGATTTCTCGTCGTATTGTTGGCTTCACCTCTCTGGAACGAGCCCAAGGGCAACCGGTGAGGCGATGCTGCAGATTTGGTCGTGGCACAACACACCGGGCACATTTGCTCTAAAGCATACATTTCCCCGATGACTAACTGGCAGGATCGGGCGACAAGCTACTACTCCAGCGCTTGGATGATGGAAGAAGAGAAGCAGGTTCACCGAGATTCTGGACATGCGTGGCTCTATATTGTCGCCCAGTTGGTATAATAACCTTTCTAGGACGAGTGCAGAGAGAATATGCGAGGTGAGGTGTATCAGCATCTATTCTGGTGATTGGAGAATTGGAGAAATTTGGGGTGTGCCATTTTCAATGGTGTGAGTCGTTAGGCAACGAGCCTTGGGGCGGGGTTGTTCGCAACTTCGCCCGCCTCCTTTTTGCCTCGACGCCGCTTGAAGTTCTTGCACTCCAAATCGTGAGGCTGTCTGACGAGGGTCGGAGGAATCCCTGAGACATCCTGTCGAATCATGACGCCCTGCTTCTGAACTTCCAGATGTCGAAAGGTGGGCGGGCAATGAGGCCTCTTGTCATGTGAAGGACCAAGGAGGCTGTGAAGCTTGGGCATCTGGAGAAGCTATTGCTGGTGCGGGACCGGATGTGATGGTTCGCATGGAGGATAAACAACCAGACAACTTTCCTGCGCAGTGTTAGCAATGGATGAAGTTGATGGGAGAAGTCAAAGGAGGCAGGATCCTCTTCAATATTAATAGTAGGAAGGGAAGTTTGGATTTCGTTTCGAAATGAAGGCAGGTAGTCGTGATCGACCAATCGCCGCCTCAGAGTGGGGCGAGCCGCAAGTGCTGCTCGGGCGGCGATCAGGTCCAAACCTCATACAATTCAATGATAAGAGGTTCAAAGGGCGGTGTTGATCGAGGCATCCGGAACGTACAAGGACAAGATCTCGTGCAGAAAATCATTTCAGTGTCGGGACGAGCAATCGCTTCTTATACTTTGCCTTTTCCGCCTCCCCTTAGATGGTTTGCGAACTGGAGTGCATCGATCGGGCAGCAACGCATTGGAATTGAGCTGTTTCTGCATTAAATCTGGGGTCGCGTTCCAGAGACCTTCTGTCGCCTAGTTCAGATCCATCATATCTATCAAGGCTTCAAATCAGATTGCTGGGTTGCCGTGCTCGTTGTCGCCTGCAATATCAATCACCAATCGATGCTGTGTGGGGTCCAAATCTGCAGTGTCAGCCTGAAAAAGTCGGTAGGTAGCTTTCCGCATGAGGTGACCGAGAACAACTCAATGATCATATATCAGCAAGAGGTGACATGTAGCATCTGGCTGCTTTCGAGTGGCGCTGCTTCACGCAGGTCCACATTTGTGCCAGCCAGATCACTATGGATGAGGAGATGGATATGTGAGGGACGACGAAGAGGTACACAAACAACATCTTGATCAGATGAGCAGACTTGTTTGCTAATTAAGACGCTGAACGTCAGTTATCCCAGCCAGACCTCGGTCAGAGCAATGCCATGCGCCAATCGACCTTCCAACTCGAATTCCTTGCACGCCCGTCAATAAATCATACATCGTCCTCTAGAAACTTATATGCGAACTTGAAATCGGCCTTCCGACGATTCATCCTGCGGAAAAGTCAGTAGCGCAACATAAGAAGAAATATGTGTTACATACCATGTACTCTCGTAGTCAAAGAAGCGGTAGGTCCCTTGTTCAAATTCCTCTGTGATTGTCTTAGGCTCCTCATGACGTTGAAACCATGTTTGATATTGCTTGTGGAATCTCCAGCTTTGGTCCTTCAACGCTTTGGCAGCAAGATATTGTTGATATGTTTCCTGCTTGTAATAGAAGACATAGAACAAGGTATCTGGATCGATCCGAGTGTACAGCCGAGGATCGTCAAATACAGGGTCAACCTCTTGAGGGTAGTAAGCGGGCGTGCGAATAGGATTTTTTGGCTTGTAACTCCTCGGCGGTACTACATCAATGGTGTCCGGGCAGCTGTTTAAAGAGGATGCCAACATTCTTTGAGATGATTGCGATGGAGCGCTGGTGACTCGCCGTTGGGTTGCCTCAAAAGATTGGAGTAGATCTTGTAGTCCGGACGGAAGATGATATATGGACTCATCTTCTTCTGGAACAACATTCTTAATGCCATTTGTGATACCATTAGGTTGAGAAGGAACTGTTTTAGAATTGTTAGCAACGAAAGAGGACATGTTGTTTATAAATTCACACCTTTTGAACTTTCCGCAGCTTCAGACACTGCTGGAGCTTTCCCTGATGATACTCTCGATGCACCTGGCCTAGTGCTTTCCGAGCGCTCTGGTATAGGCGGCTGTGAGTTACTGCTAGCACTTGGAACCGCGCTTGATTGGCTCAAAGCTGGAGATTTCGTTTGCGAACTAGATGTAGCGTCGGATGCAGAAGCAGTTGTTGGAACACTAGACCGGGTCACAGGCGTTTGATTTACACTTGCAGGTTGAGAGTTTACTGCTGTAGGGGATGAAGTAACACTAGGTTGTCGAGCCACGTGCGATGGTAACGGAGGATGGGTAACAGAGGAACCAGGAGCAGGTAGAGCTTCAGGTGGAGGAGGTAATGGAGCAATGCCCATATTACTCTTGTCACTCGCCGCAGCGGCAGCAGCAGCAGAAGCATACTTCAAAGTCTCCCCTGGAGGCCTAGTAGGCACCGCCGCTGGCTTCATATGGCTGATGGTTCCATTAGAAAGAGTTGGTGACGGAGTATGTAATGTGGCCAGCGTCGGCAGAGGACTTTTCATCTGGGTCGAGGGTCTTCGTGCAGCCGCCACAGGGGGTTCCACGGGGACTTTCGACTTCCCTGGTATACTATTCGATCGCGTTTCGATCTCTGGTGTCTCTTCTTGCACCGATTGCGTATCTTGTGAGGATACCCGGTCATTGTCATTGTTCATGCCGTAGTTATCCTCCTCTTCCTGAAGGTTGAGGTCGTCGTACATCTCATCATCCTCCATAAAGTCATCGTTCATGCCGTCGGAGACATAATATCGAATCGTTTCTTCCAAATCGTTGACCTGCTCGGTCTCCACCCCGCCGTTTTCTAACGAACGTTTGATGAGCTCCAGTTTCCCCTGATGCCATTTATGTCGTTCTGTTATTCGCTCGATCTCGGCCATTCGATCTGCTTTCGATGTTTGGTTCTTGCCCTTCTTCATTGTGGCTTGTATTCCTTCCGCTTCCGCCTCAAGCTGCTCTATTTGTCGTTCGAGCTCGTCCACCATATTGCTGAGGAATTCGCACGCCTCCATCTTCGCCCGCTCCTTGGGGTCCAGTTTAGCGGCTGCTGATAAGCCTTCCTTCGAGTATGCTTTCGTCTTCATAGCCTTCTCTACAGCTTTAAACTTCTCCATTTGCTAGAAGCTGTTAGCCAACACAACCGTACGCCATCTCAACCTGCGTACCGTTTCGATCAATTTCCTATACTCTAGCAGCGGCCCCTTGTCCTTGATATCATTGCTAGCCGCCCATGTCTTGATCTGGTCTCGAAGTCTTTGCAGCTTCTTTATTTCACGCTTGAGATTGTCCTCTTGCTTCTCCTTTTGTGCCGCATTTGTGGATTGCTCGATCTTCTCGTAGATCGACTCGAATTCTGCGACGCCTTCAGTGACTTTCTTAAAGCACTTATCGACTTCCTGCTGGAGCTTTCGTTGCGCCATCGTGTATCGAGAAGGGGTGCAATAGCTAAGGTTGGTTTGCTGCTGAACAATTGGTGTCGTGTCCAAGGATCCGGCTGTGGGTGTCGAGGTTTCGGCCCCATGCGCGTGGTAATGTCAGAGACAGAACGCGTTGGATGGGATGAATGTTGGTACAAGAAACTTTACATGCGGCTGTGTCTGGAGAGTGAATATCGTGAGCGCGAGTTCGTTTGTAAAGGTTGCAGCTGCTTCGGCCTCGGGAGGCAGCAGGCATAATTGGTTCGCTTACCAGCTTGGTGGCACCTTCCTGCAGCATGCAGCCTTGAAACCTGGGGAATGCCTCACCTACTTCTTCTGCGCCTTCTGCATTTCATATTGACAGCGAGTTGAGCAAATGCGTGGTTTCAATGAGCGGATGTTCTCTTTTAATAATTGATTGCGTGGTGTTCAAGTATCCAGACATCTACCTTTGAGTTTTTGCATTCATGTTGACGAGCCTGATGCTGGGACATTGCATCATCTGAAACCAACGTTCTTTCATCTGATAGTGCAACCTTTTGGCATACTCCCCCCCGCCACCTCATAAATTCTTGAAAGCTCATTGGGTCACGTACTAACACTGCCTGGTGTTTTAGTTTCTATCAAGAAGTTTATTGTTAATAATCTTGCCACAATGAAAGGCAAGTCCTCTTGCCATAAACTTTCCCAGCTTGCTGACCATTTCTCAGCTATTCTGCAACGCGTTTTATCTGCTTCAGTCACTGTTGACAAGCAAATGATTTCATCAATTGGGAAGGGAATTCTCGTATTTGCTGCAGTCGCCCCTGGTGATACAGAGAAAGATGCAGAGCATTTAGCTTCTAAGGTGCTAAAGATGCGGTTATGGGATGACGAGCAAGGCGGACGGGTAGGGATAGATTCTATCTGCACACATATGCTTAATATCTGAGTATTTGTAGTGGAAACAAAGTGTTCAGGACATCAATGGCGAGGTTCTATGTGGTGAGGCATGATTGTCGTTTACTTCGAGTATTGATGCTCATCCAGATTCAGTTTCTCAGTTCACTTTGCTTGCATCGACAAAGAAGGGATCGAAGCCAGATTTTCATGGCGCATTGGGTGGAGATCAAGCAAAGATGCTTTATGAAGTTTTCTTTACAAAGGTTCAAGAGGGGTATAAACTAGAAAGGGTCAAGGATGGAGTTTTCCAAGCCATGATGGTAAGCATCTGCTGCCACCGATTATACTACATTGCTTATGGAAGCTTAGGAAGTAGCGTTGGTCAATGATGGACCAGTTTGTATATCCTTATTCTTAATCCTTTGATGGCTAATTCCTTCCAGGTTACTTTGGAAATGTCAGTTGGACCAAGTGGGGAGAAATGACAAGCAAATGTAGTTGGCCACGAGAAGCGCCAGGTAGGAACTTTGTTAGTTGGATGAGACAGCCCTTATAGTCGGCAGTCTCTATCTCCTGAGCTATTACTTTCTGGGCTGCTTGTCTCTGAAACTTCCCGCCCGTGGGTGGACTTCCAAAGGGCTCAACCGCACGTGATATATCGAGCAAGCTCTTGAAGTCATCGTAGACAGAATTGATGTAATAATCTCAACCTATAGAACGAAAGCAACAAAATGACTCCATTGGAGAAACGTGATGCCACAATCATCCAAAGTTTTTAGAGAATTCGAATATAACAGTCAGGTGACCCGTCTTACATGCGGTGAGTCGGAAAAACAGAAAGCCCGCATAGAAAGCACTCGAAACGAGGAAAACGAGGCTGAGATTTAAGACACACCCCACGGTCAGCTCCCCGACTTTTTGATCAACACAACCCTCATTCACTCCCATACCTCTCGACCACACCCGGAACAACTCAGCACCATGGCAGAAGACAAAAAACGCAGCCGCGTCTTCTTCGACATTTCAATTGGCAAGAAGCCCGAGGGCCGCATCACCTTCGAGCTGTACGACGATGTCGTACCTAAAACAGCAGAAAACTTCCGTGCTCTCTGTACCGGCGAGAAGGGCAAAGGCAAGACGGGCCATGAACTCTCCTATAAGGGCTCGACTTTCCACCGCGTCATCAAGCAATTCATGATCCAAGGTGGTGACTTCACAGCCCACAACGGCACGGGTGGGGAGTCAATCTACGGCACCAAGTTCGACGATGAAAACTTCACCTTGAAGCATGAGAAGCCGTTCTTGCTATCCATGGCAAATGCCGGTCCAGGTAAGCTCCCCTTCTCCCTTTTTCCATCGCCATTACAATTTCCTGGAGAATAAACTGACAGAAGAATGCAGGTACCAACGGCTCCCAATTCTTCATCACGACCGTCCCAACCCCGCACCTAGACGGGAAGCACGTCGTCTTCGGCGAAGTCCTCAATGGCAAGTCGCTCGTCCGCAAAATCGAAAACATGCCCACGCAACCCGGCGACAAGCCCACAAAAGAAGTTACCATCACCTCGTGCGGACAACTAACCGGTGACGAAGCGCTTGCCGCCTCTGAAAAATCCCCCGACAAGACAGGCGACCCTTACGAGGATTTCCCCGAAGACCAAGCAGGAACTCCTACGGCGAAGGAGATAGTGAAGATTGCCACGGACCTAAAGGGTTTCGGCAACGATGCGTTCAAGAAGGGCGATCTGAGTCTAGGATTGGATAAATACCAGAAGGGCTTGCGGTACCTGAATGAGGACCCTAGCTTGGACGGCGAACCGGCAGAGACCAAGAAATCCCTCGACGCTCTGCGATTCATCCTGAACTCGAACTCGGCCCTGCTGGCCAACAAGCTGAAGGATTTCAGCGACGGGTTAAGATACGCGTCTGCTGCGCTTGACGTGGCCGATATCACTGATGCCGAGAAGGCGAAGGCGCTGTACCGTCGCGCAGTTGCGGAGATTGGGCTGAAGGATGAGGATGCCGCGTTGAAGGACCTGGAGGAGGCAAATAGGCTGGTCCCTGGTGATGCAGCTGTGGTTAAGGAGTTGGCGGTTGTGAAGAAAGCGTCTGCCGAGAGGGCTAAGAAGGAGAAGGCTGCCTACAGCAAGTTCTTCTCATGAAGCTTCTTTAATAACGCTTGTCCGCAAGGCCATTTTGGGAGAGATGATGCTCATGGATATGAGGTTACGAATTGAGATGAGATGAGATGCTATGAGATTTGAGCAGTGCATTGGCAGTCAAAAAAAGGAGCAGAGGCGTTAGCTGCTAAAGATGGTGCTATGCTTTGCTTTGGTTGCTCATGCTATTGATACCATGCACGCTGAATTGCGAATGAGAAGAGAACAATAAAAGTGGTATAAAACAATCAAAACCGCCCAAACTCGCTCGCTCGCTCATCAATCCAAATCGTTCATGTATGCAAATACCTGTGTGCAACCCCCAACCCCCACCCACCCATTTGTACCTACCCAAGATAATGCTAAAACCCCAGCCGCCCCGTCTCGCACTCCAGAATCCCTCTATCAAAATATAATGCAGGTATGAAAACCAAGTAAATAAATCATATCATATCATCCCGCTAGCCCATGGAGCTTCTTTGTCAAGACTCCCAACAGTAGGACTGGTGGCTGTACTCGTGCTCACAGACCCGTCTCCACCTCCAGCTTTCCCCTTTCTCCGCAGTCCACTGAGGAAACTCATGGGCTGTTTTCCATTTCGACTTCCTGGCGCTCTGCCCGGTGTCGAATGTTCATCATACGGGTCATAAGGCCTCTGATACTTGCTATCCTTCCCAAATGTGCTCTCCCAGAAACTCTGCCGCTCTTTACGCTCACGACTCCCCATCTCACTTCCTGAACTACCAGGTGCTACACGCGCTCCAGATCCTGTGGCACTAACATGGGCAGTATACTCAGTCCATGGTGGAGAATGCGGCATGTCGGCTTCCAGCTCGACTGAATGAGGATTCGCGACATCGTGGATGGTAGATGATTCCAAGTTCTCGACGATGTCCTCCCATTGCAGAGACAGGGTGTCGATATTCCGATCTCCAGATTCGGCTTTCGTGAGGCAGTCATCAGTACGGCGTTGGAGGTTAACGCACAATCGATTGAATTCTAAGAGCTCGCCTTCGAGGCCCTCATGCTCCATGTACTGGGTTGTTGCTTCAAGCCAGAGTTTGACCAGGGCAGCGAAATTTCTTGCATGATCGATCAAGTATGGAAGAGAGGGGAACCCTTCTCGTGAAGTCGGTGGAAGGCGGGCGAGGATGGTAATCGGCGTAGAGTAGGATGCGGGAAGAGCAAAGGTGTTCCTCTCAGCAGGGACGGCACAGATAGAATCAATGAAATCCTTCACTCCTTGTCGGTGGCCCGCCAAGAAACGGTTCATAGGTTCCATCCATGCCTCCTTCTGGCCGAAGTTCGAAAGATTTGCTAGGGCCTGCAAACTCTTGGCGATCAAGGTCAGGGTCCGTTGAGCTCTTGGTTGAGGGTGGTCTCGTAGTAGTCCGAAAAGCTTAGGGTTGAGCAAAGCAGGACAGAAGAACCGCAAAAACAGAAATCCAGAGACGCTGGTGTATGCAACGGTCCGCAAAAAATCTCCATACCGATCCTCAGCAACTGCTCGAATATACTTTAAGATTTGACGTAACTCTGGGGGACAACGAGTTGCGGAACCAGAAATGCTTTCCCAGACATCAGTGGTCAAAGAAATCAGTAGGTTCCAGTTCTTGCTGACATCTTCAGTATTTGATATCCGAGAAGGGTCAACCTCGCAGTCAGGATTAAGAGAATTGATCTCAATAATTTTCTCCGAGAGCACTTCATCCAGATATTCCTTTCCAAGTCGTCGCATGTGGAAATCCAGAGCTTGTGTGAGGAGAGAATTGCCACGGAATAACAGGTTGGCCTCTCCTTGAAGAGACTTCCCCATATCTCGGACAGATTGTTCTCGATCGCTCACGGAGTGGAAGGATTCATTCGATCCTATTCTTCTGCTCCACCTCAGGCGCCGTACCGGAGTTTCTTTTCCAACACCATCGATCTCATCCTCGACCAGAGCCGTCAGCCACTCCCCAGCATGTCCAGATACTTGGAATATGTTCATCAATGTTTCCGACAGCGCCTTTAAATTGGTAGGAATGACTTGGGCAATTTGAAGAGTCAGTCCACTACCAAAGTTATGCAACAATTCCGAAATAGGTTGGTAATCTTTAGCAAGGAGGACAACCAATTCATCGTGCCGTACCCTCAAGAACATCTCCCCAATCTGCTCTTGCTGGTCGTCTAGAATCGGGTGCCAAGCCTCACTGTCCTTGCCACGGTCAAGTTTGTCGATCGAAAGTTCGACCGTACCACAGTGTACCTCGGTAGGTTGTGTTGTGGGGGAATGAATGCTCGACGAGGATAAAAAGCCATGATTTGCAATTAGTGGATGCTCGACTTGCTTCAGTATAATTGATAGCCTGGGCAGATGTGCCGGTAAATCTAAAAATTCGCAATCTTCTCTCCAAAAAGGATTCTTTGTTTCTGTTTTCGTAGTTGTCCTCGCGCGGATTTCGCCATCCAGTACCACCTCAGCAAAGTAGTCCCCAACTGAAGAGTCATGTTGATCTACCCTTGGGGATCTGCCGAGGGAAAGAGAGTCCGTTTTTACAACTGGTCTGCGAATCTTGGCTTCAATGAGCCGTAGACTTACCGACTTTTCGATACGAAACATGTCATTTGTCGCAGGCGGAGGCTGTGAAGCTCCCAGGTCATCGTAATGCTCACCATTGAACGGCTGTGGCCCATATATTTCGGGGATCGTGAAAGCTCGTAGAAGACAGAACCATACTTCGTGGGTCAATCGTGACTCCAGAGCAATATATACTGGTCGGAAGATAGACAGCTGCGTTGACGTTGACGTATACTGTGGGAAGATTGCTATGCAGTATTCCTCCTCCAAAACGGATCTATCCAGTCGTTGAATGGCATACCGTGATAATTGTGAAAGTTGGATGACTGATAGCAGAGTTATGTCATTCTCTGTCAAGAGCTTGAACTCTCCATTGTCTTGAAGAATGCAAGATACTCGTCGCCAGCTTGACCGAGATGAGCCGCGCAGATCTCTTGTAGAAGGCCGCCTTACGATGGCGCTTGGAGATGATGGTGCTCCTTTGTCCCACAGAAGCAACTTCGCAACCTTGATGATATTGGCACCCTTTGAGACTGTGAGAGAATTGAAGCTGGAGTCTCGTCTTTGCATTCCTGCTCTCCGTTCTGACACTGACCCAGTTGCTGACCTAGGGGGGCTGCCAGGAAGTGTTCCGGTTCGTATTTGTTGCCAGCATAGCAAAGCTGCCAGCCAGAGGTCATATTCGGCCGGAACCATGGGCAGAAGATGTATGTCAACACCTTGAGCTCTATTTGATATCTCGAGACACTTCACCTGTCGCTCTGTTGAGTTTATAGGCTTCACTCGGCATCCCCTCAGATCTGATATAACACTGACATGGAACGGTCCTCTGTCGTCACCCTCATACATTAGTGATCCTTTCACATCATCAACATAACATATACCCGGATACCACGGGCCATTTTCCACGGTCTGATACTCAACCTGACCTCTCATTCGTCCACATAAAGTTTTCATTAACATTAAGATTTTGTTGGCATCTCCCGTGGCTACTGGAAATGGAAGAGAATCAACCGAGGGAACATCGCTGCCCATTGCTGATAATGGTGAGGTAGGCCGAGACGATCGCTTGACAAGTTTTCGTCCTCCTTTTACCGAATTAGACTTTTGGAGTTGTGAGGGTGGAAGTCGTGTAATTGAGGGATAGCCCAGGCTATTTGACGTATCCGGAACAATTTGGGGTTGTACATCGTGGTACGAGGAGGACGCTGTTGAATGCACCGACCCTATACGATGCCGGCTCTTCGACACGCTGTTGGATGCTGGTCTCTGGCGGTGAGTTTCTTCCATGGTACGAGTCCGTGGCCTCATGCTCACCGGCGGTCCAGAACGAGAACGAGTTGGTGCTCCTTCTAGAGAATCGGTGCTGTATGAATCTTGAAATACCAGCCCTCGTCGTCTATCTCTAGGCTTCTCCCCACCAGGAATCGACCTTGGACTTGTTGTGTGTACTGAACTCCCGGTGCCATACGAATCACTAAGCCCATGATCCAGAGGTTCAGGTGTCACTGTACGTATTGTACCTTGCATGATAGGCCGTGATCTCTGCGTGGGATCCACCGTCCTCTCCAACGTTCTCTCAGCATTCCGTTGCCAGTCTTGCAGAGCGCTGTCTCTCCCGTGAGTGCCATTGTAGGACCTGCTGCCGTCCATGCCAGGAGGTAGGAAGCTCATTCTGGCTATGCCTCTCTACGCACTCGCATCCCAACCCATCCACCACCCAGCCGTCAAAGGGAGTGTGATATGTCCGGGCCAGTATCGAATGCTGTGTCGACGAATGGGACAATGTTGATTTGGAGATATTTCTTTGGTAGTAGCATCTGACGTCGTGGAGTGGCCGCTTCGCCAAAGCACTTCGAATCGTATACCGCGAGCAGCGCGCAGTGATGGAGGGGGCGCAACTCGAGAGGATTCGTCAGGCGCAAGTTCGGACACACTTCGTGATTCGTCAATGGCTGCGCTCTATTGACCGTGGTGAAGATGCGCAAAATCGCTTGTTCGTCCCAATTCTCCAGTCTCGACACCTCGTCATCCTAGCTTGTCAGATGCGTGCAAAGCTGGCTGTGGAGGTCTGCAGCGCCGGCTTTCCGCTTGAGGGCTTGCCGAAGAAGCTTGGTTCGAGAAGGGGCAGCAAGCAGGCAGGCAGGCAGGCAGGCAGGCAGGCACGACGCAGGGACGCAGGGACGGTGCACGAGACGAGGAAACACAGAACAGGGACGAGGAGTTCGCGGTCTCAAAAAGGTTGCAGTTCAGCTCTGCAGACATGCGGCCCAGGACCGCCAGGACTGCCAGGACTGGGGCTTCAACTCGGCAGCCCACGGCAAGAGGGACAGACGGGGAAGGGCCTGCGAGCTGCTTCGAGCCTTCGGCCATTGGCCCTGGTGGCTCTGGTGGCCATTGGCCGGTGGCGGAGGACCTTTACCTCCTGCAACGCATAGACCTTAAGAGCTCTGATATTATACTTCAGCCAATGTTGGTCGGCTGCATCAATCCGGCAAAGGCCTTCTGGAATACTGATCTTATGGTGGTCCCTTGCCTTAAGAGAGTCTTACCCACGAACTGTCCATCGTGTTCCGGATCGACGGTCGTTCGGCTCTCCCGTCGATAGGCAAAGTTTCTGCTCCCACTAACTGATCCCAAGCTCCCAAGTCCCCAGAGCCACACTTCTCAGCCTCCTGTCTTGGACTTGGTGGACGCTTCGTTCTGAAGCGCAAACCTAATCTGCTGATCATCAGAAAAACCAATAATCTGTGTCATCTCCGATCCATCCCCCGCACCACCGGACATTTGGGATTGGGCTTCCCTTCCCCCCTGTCATCTTATCGGCTTCTGCGGCTTGCAACACTTGGTCCTGAAGAATGGCTGAAGATTATGGCTAGGGGAGTGAAGCGAAGTGAGAGAGGATGTCAAAAGCATCAGCGTGCCTTGCGCGTAAGACGCGGGAGTCTCAATAATGTAACTTTACGAAGTCTCTCATTAGAACGCCCCTGGTGCCTGATATCAGCAAGAGCGTGTTTTACAATTCTTGGAGTCAGCACAGCGTCAGCAGATTGGAGAATGGCTCAGTTATTTCCAAAGTTCGTCATCATTGAGACATTGGCCAAGAAGCAAAAGCAAACACCCCCCAAACAAGAGACCAAATCCCATCCCGTCCTGCTCCCATCAAGCCAATCCCAAAGCACCCCGGATATATGTAATTCAAGAACTAAAACACCGGAACAATTCCCCGAACTCACGACCTTTCACAGGTTTCAACGGAAGGACTTATCAGACAATCCATCTGGACTCGACGGGCTTAGTGGTTGACTTCTCACGCCACTGAGATCACCACTCCCTGTTCTTCTCAAAGCCTGGGACATTGTCTCTATTGTCAGCTCACCACCGTTGAGCGGCGGATGAGTTAAAATAGGACTTCCCAGAGCCTTCCCTCGTGGAGACAATTCAACACCCTTGACGGATGCCGATTTGCTTGTTGGAGGTGACGTCCCGAACCCTTGGGATGAGACCGGGGACCGTACAGGCGAAGGTGACCTGTTGTATCCAGATGACAATGTGCTCAAGCCAGCCACATACATAGAATCTCTGCTCCCAGCATGCTCAGCGTGTTCGGACTGAACAATGTCTGAAAATGAGATGAAACTCAATCGTCGAACGTCTGTACTGTCCAGCGCACCGTAGTTCGAAGCAGCATCGTCTTTGTCTGGATGGGCAATAAGCTCGTCTGCCCAATTCCCTGCAACTGGCTCCATTCCCATGCCTGTCACTGCCACCGCGGCAGGCTGGTGGTAAGAGTGCATTACAATTTCAACCGTATCGGGATCGAGCTCATTGTTCGTAATGGCTTCCGAGGAAGCATCTAACACTGGCGGAATATGGTTCTCAGTCTGAATATGTGATGGGATGGCTGGAGAGTTCGGTCCTGGAAGAGTGTCGTCCTGCACATCTCGCTCAAATATTTGAGAGCCAGCAGGCGATACGATACGGGGAGAGGAAGAGTATAGATTTCGTTGGGGCGACGCAGAGGCGTGATAGGGATAGTCTGGGTGTGATCGTGGGGGAGAGGAATTCTGGAGAGGGATTCGGCGTGCGACAGGCTGTGCGATTGGTGTCGTCGAATTGCCCAAGTTCACAGCTGGTATGAGCTCGCTCTTCTTCTTCCCTTTCGTCTTATCATCCTCCTTTTTCTTCCCAAATCCAAACAATCTCCTCTTTCCTTGCTTCACTCCTTCACCACTTGTCTCGTTAAACTCTTCCTCGGCATCGCTGCTGTCGGCGGATTTGGACGTGGATGACCTTGTAGTTTCTTGGAAACCTTCGCCAAGTAGAGGAACTTTCGATGTGTTCTGTGGCGGTCCTTGGGCGGCTGGCACTGGAGTATTGGCATGCAGCGTGCTGGCCTCCGAAGCACTCATTTTGAACAGCTTCGGACTACCGGCGAAAAGTGTAGGTATTCAGGAGTGCGCAGGAGTTGCGCTCGATAATATAGCTGAAATTCGTCAGTCGGGCTATATAATTGTTTTATAGTCCGCTGGCCTCGAGTATCATGCACCTTAATCTAGGATTCAGGAGGAGAAACTTACGCGTTCAGCTGACGATACGAGTGTGGATAGACAAACTAAACAAGGAAGATAGGTGCTCTAGAGAGCATGAGGAATTGAAGACATCGACATTGATGGTGGCTTGGAGCTGACAGACAGGGTGACTTGTGAGCTGAGTGTCGAGTGTCCTCTCGATGCAATCAATGCATTGATGTTCCCTGCCCGCTCGTCAGAGGCGGCGAGCCTCGCCCTCGCAGTCATGAGATCCGTTTTGGCAGCCAATGCCGGTTTATGCAACTTGTGCATCGCACCCCTGATCTTTGAAAGTTATGTAAGCACGCTGCACATCGTCGAAAAATATCCAGACTACGAGAGCTTCAATTACTGCAGCTTCGCTTCAGCAATGGAGGCCAGATTACTACGAAGACCTGTCGCCAACCTCTTCTCAGGCCAGTCGCAATGTCTACTTACGCTCAATGCTGCAACCAGCCGCCATGAGTCCTCATACCGTCGGTCGAGATCACGCCTGAACGTCAAGCCAGAGCCGTCTTTCCTGCCCTCTTACTCGAAGACACCGATACAACAGGACCATATCATTTTCAATCCACCTTCCTCAGCTCCATCTGTCTTCCACACTCCACTCTCATTCCTCCCAAAAGAAGACAAGCGGAAACAGCTCCTCGTGGCCACAGCAAAGAAGTTCTCCTCGACCCAGATGCTATTACCACCACCCATACGAGCTAAGCCGAAAGTTCCCCATCACCATCTGAGCGATGCAGACATTGCGGAAATCATCAAGTTGAAGAAGCAGGATCCTGATCACTGGAGCAACACCCGGCTGGCGAGGAAGTTCAATTGCTCGTCGTTGTTCGTCAGCATTTGCTTGACACAATGCGAAGTGGATAATACGAAAAAGAAGCTAGAGATGAAGCAAAAGTTAGAAGCGGTACAAGCGAGATGGGGTCCAAGGAGAAGGAAGGCAAAGGAGGAGCAGGAGAAGAGGTTTAAGCTAGCGTATAGAGGGGACTAAGGAGCCTAAGGTAGTATAAAGGAGGGGCTGAGTTAGAATAGAGTTGTGGCGTTGTATCATAAGAAGAGACGGGTTGAAGAGGTGCTCTGGATTGCACAACATACTCGAGGCATAAGACACGTTCATTCTGTACAGCATTGGAGCGGTGGCGTTGGAGAGGAATGTAGGAATATGTACAAAGATACTCAAAGGCAGTCCCCAATTGACCTCCGGTCCTTCAGTTACTCGTTCTGTTCGAGCAAGGGATTAATTCCTTCGTCTTCAGGCTCTTCTCAGCCTTCCCCTAATTTTGTTATTGGCTAGGATCACTTTGGCAATAATTGCAAGTGCAAGCAGACTTCTTACAATGTGGTCTTAAAGTTATTGTTTATGCCCTATTTTATGTGGACCTTCCGTAACTTTTAATTCATGAGATCTATATCTTCTTCGTAGGACGATGCATAACAGCATGCGTTTCCAGCCCCCTCCCCTCCCCTCCCTCATACTCCCACAACCTAATTTCCATGACCTCTACCTCCTTGAACCCCAATTTCTTATACAAGCCCAATCCCTCTTTGCTCGCACCAAGCACAGCTTGCAGACCCAATCTATCCGCTTCCTTCAACCCATCCTCGATCAGCATCTTCCCAATGCCTCTCCTCTGGTACTCGGGCGAGACCACAAGGGTATTCAGCTCTATTTCCACTGATCAGTCTCATAGGAAAGCGAGTGAAGAAAATCGAACTCACTAGCATAATCTTTCCCTTCCGTGCTCCGTACAATAAGCTTCTCAGCCCCCAGAAACACATCCTCGCAGAGTTTAACGTTAGCCCCTTCTCCCCAACCACTCGTTCCATTCTCCAATTTCTCCTTCCCCTCTCCATCTTTCTTCTCCCCGGTCTCCTCGTCAGCCTTCCCATCTTCCACCTCCATCTCCCTACCCAAGTGAAAACTCCACCCCGCAGCCCCCACCAACTCTTCCTTGCCATCCTCCCTTACGAAAACGGCTTTTGTAACCACGTTCCTCGCTCCCTTCTCTTTCGGCTGAGATCCCAACGTCTTCTCTCGATGAAGAAGATTGGCGTGCGAATGTCGGCTCGGGCCATAGGCTACGACACAGAGCTCATCGTGTTCGAAAGCGCGGCCTTCGAGCTCGGCTATGGTGTAGAAATCTGGAGTGGAGGCTGGGAGGACGGTTATTGGTGGAAGGGGAGCTGGGGTTGCCATTTTATTTTGATGAATTAAAGAATGAAGAGATTGAGAAAGATTAAAAGTTATGGCATGAGGTGAGTGGGGTATGATGAGGGCAGGGGAAGTCATGGGATGGAAGAGAGAGATATGACTGATAAGAGGGAAATAGCACTTGCTTTATACTTAAATACACGAGTTTACACATTGTCTTCCTTTGAGTTTGTCTTGAGACGTTGCTGTCACCGGTCTGGATAGAGCTACATTGCTCGCCTGGCTGCCGCGTCTGGGCCGGTGAGTCATTGCCGAGTGCAATGTTGAACCCCAATTCTTCGCTTCAGTCATTATGTTGTGATGGCCAGATTTGGAAGGTACGACATTCAGATTCGGCGAGCGGTTTTGGGATGGAAAACACCAGAATCTGAAGGAATTGAAAAGGGGCTAGGCGTATTCACGTGATAGGAGTGGAGGAGACTCCTTGGTATGGCAGATAGCACAGGGGCCATCAAAATACACTTCATTCATATGCCTAGCTATATCTTTCCGGGGCTCGAGGTCTTGCTATTCAGCAATTAGTGTCACCAAATCTCCCCGCTACACTCGAGTTAAGGCAAGACCTTCCAATCAACACCAACTCCCCACTTCAACCCCTCAATCACAACCTCCCACACCGGCCCCTTAATCCCCACCATCTTCCCTTTCTCAAGCACACTCCCCTTTTGAAGTCCCGTCCCTTGCCCTTCACCCGCAAGCATAATCCTTACTTCGCCACCAGTATCTACCATCTCGCCTTCCCCACCCATAGAATGATTCTGCCTCCCTCTAACCATCATCATCCTCGCCTGAGACTCAGCACCTCCACCACTAACTTCATCAACCATAATCTTGACAAGCCACTCATCATCATCCTTCTTCCCTGCATCCTTGGAAAGAATTGTACTCTCGATATTAACAAGCCAATCCCTAACCTCAGCAGCCAATCCTCCATGGACATAGTTCTGACCTCTCCTATGGGGAGAGAACTGCTCCGGCAGAGGATCTGAAACCCCTTGGGCACTTTCAGAAGGATCGGGAGGTCGAAACCGAGGCGGCTTGAGGAAAGTAGCTTGTTTAAATGTAGAGGGTTGAAGAGTTGCAGGCGGTGCAGGAGTAGATGTTATAAAGCGCGAGGCTTTTGTATTTATAGGACGCCGCGGTGCTGGTGGTGAAGAAAGTATAGGAAGGGAGGAGGAGACTGAGTCCTGGGTGTCGGAGGGGAGATAAGGGAGCTCTTCCTCCTTCTGCTCATCTTCTGCATCACCAAGTTCAGGGGAGGAAGAAATACGTTGACGTTTTATAGCCCGCTCTTCTATCTTATAATCATCCTCTTCGTCTGCAGATAGGTATTCCTGCCGTAACTGCTGGTCCTCGTTCTCAGCTGAGTCCTGGACATCGTGATCGGAGAAGCTCTCAATAACATCCTTTTCCCTTGGTGTTCTGGTAGCTGGAGTCAAATAACGTGTCGCTACTGGTGTGGCTCGAGGGAGACTTTGCGAAGCTGTAGGTCTTGGGGTCGAAGGGAAGGTGAATCGTGGGGTTGACTTAAACTGTGTACTCGGTCCAGGTGTATGCTCTTGTGCCAAAGGCGTCCGTTGAACCTTGCGCTCCTTCTTGATCACGAAACGATGTGGCGAAGGTGTCTGCAGAGCTCAAGGTCAGAACCAGACACGAGGAAAATGCAGATGGAGCTCACCACCGGTGGGGGAGGCATGCTTGCATGGTCATGGCGCGAGGTCGTCGAAGATCTGCGAGAAGGCTGACGCCTCAAACGAGAAGGCTCGTCGCGTTATCCAGCATCTCCCTCTTCAAACTTTCCATCAACATCCACAAGTGCACCTACACGACTCGTGGGTTTTGGGTAGTCCAATTTCATCGCAAGTGTTGAGGCGCGTGGTTAGTCAATTGGTGTGTTTTCTCCGGCTTTCAAAATGTCACAAGGGAATGACGTCTGGCGGCATGCCCCCACCAAGTGATGATCCCCCTCCATTAGCAGGAAAACTTTACAAGTGAAAAAGCCAAGTTTGCTCTCTTTCTGTCTATGATATTGCACTCTTCCCTCTTTGCTTACTCTTTGGCAATTTACTGCGATCGAGGTAACCATAAAGACTCTCAAGATGCCCAATCCACCTTCGAAAATGGCAGGAGATTCCTCCATATTTCCCATATTCTCTAAGAAGCATGAAGTGGTCATGTTTTCTAGCACAGCAATTGCTCTCTACGGTTATGATCAAGGTATGCGCGAGCTCTCCAATGCCTCAATTGAAGTCCGTTCTCTCATCAAAATTAGGCATGATGTCCTTGATCAATACCAACTATTCCTATCTCAAAACCATGCAAATATCAGAGGAATCACCCATTGTCGGTATCATAGTCTCAGTCTACTATTTAGGCTGTGCTCTGGGAGCAGTGATTGCTTCGTGGCTCGCAGACAGAGAAGGCCGTAAGCTCTCTATCTTCACCTGCCTAGCTACCACTTCCCTCGGTAATATCCTCATGTTCATATCCGGCCTCTCAATACACGGTTCTTCACCCTGGAAGGGAGGAGCGCTAGCCTGCATGCTCACAGGGCGAGTAATAATGGGTCTTGGGGTAGGAGGCATCGACGCCGTCATCCCCGTCTACAGCTCCGAGCTCTCCTCCGACGGAGCCAGAGGTCGCGCCCTGGCCCAAGAATTCCAGATGAACATCTTCGGCCTGCTAATGGCGTACGGTATTAACCTCGGCGTCACCCGTGGCTTAGGAAAGGAATGTCAATGGGCATGGCGAATTCCCATTGTTATCATGCAGCTCTTCCCCATCCTGCTCATGTCTTTTATCAGTCGGCTCCCCGAGTCACCGCGCTATTTCATGCGCAAAGAGCAGAAAGACGATGCCCAAAAAGCACTCGAAGAACTGTGGTCCAAGAAAGACGCCAAAGCCAAGCTCGACGAACTTCAAGAAGCACAGGACAACGAAAGCGGCTCAAAAGTTGGATACAAGGACATGCTTCTCCCAGGCGGCTCGCAATTCCACCCCTCGATGATCACCGTAATGGGACAAGTGAACCAAGCCCTCACAGGCTATGGAGCTGTGTCCGTCTACGGACCGCAAATCTTTGAACTCCTTGGTTTCAGCATCTTGAAAGCAGAATACCTAACTCTTGGGAACTACATCTCGTATTTCCTCATGATGACTTTTGCTTGGATGAGCATTGACGTCGTAGGGAGGAGAAAGCTTATGGTGTGGGGAGCTGCTGGCCTTGCGATATCTTTTGCGATGCTTACTATCTTTGGAGGGATAGCGCAGGAATTCCCTTCTGTGCCGGATCTTGCGGTGGAGGTTCCAGGGAGTGTGATACTTTTTGTTGCTACTGCTATCTTTGGCATCGGGTGGTTAGCAACAGTGTGGTTGATCCCGACAGAGATTTATCCCAGCACGGCAAGGGCCCAAGGCAGTGCTATCAGTGTTATTATCTGGGGACTCGCCAACTTTGGTATAACGTTGTTGACCCCTATTGGCTTCAATAATCTGAAGTATTGGTTGTTCCTGGTGTTTGCGGTGACGAATAGCTTTGCGGGGTGGTGGACGTGGAGATATACCCCTGAAAGTGGAGGAAGAAGTTTCGAAGAGAATCAGGAGTTCTTTGATAGCGCAAGGGAGGATGGCAGTTGGAGTGTCAAGAAGGTGGATGGAGGGAAGTTTGAGAAGATGCCGAGGAAGAATGAGGATGGTGATGAAGAGGACGGTGAGCAGTCACCGTTGCTAAGACAAAGAAGATGATGTGGGACGAGAATATGGATATAATGGGATAAACTAAAGTATCAGTGCCACTTTTTACCCGGTGGGAGGGCATACCTCTCCAGACCAGTCTCAATTCCACATCACAAATCGGCACGGGGCCATGTATCCTCCACGATGGCCAATCTATGCGCTCAGAGATGTGCCACCCTGTGGGAGCCATCAAGAAGCTGGCTTGTCTGAGAAATACGTTTAGCATGTTCGTATGAGGTATTTCGCGGCTTGCAAGTAGTAATTTCGAGTAGCTTTGCCCTGATCTTTGTACCAGCAAGTTGATATCTTCCATCGTCAACTACGTGGCCACTTCTAGAGAATATTGATTGAAAGACTTGGTGATTTGGGACATACGCTTTGTTGTTCTATTGCAAATGTAACCCGATTGATTAATTGAGCGTTGGAAATGAGTTAAGTAACGTTTGGTCAAGAATTTGATGATACAATCAAGCGCCTCCTCGGAAGCTTCTTCTGCAATGAAAGAAATTGTGTAACCTCATCACGATTAATTCCAAGAAGGTATTTCCTGAGATTGTGTTCTGCCTCACACTTATTATCGATAATGAGCTAATATTCTTCTGGCATTTTGCGAGTTCTTATCGTTATAGTGTAAGATTACTTTCCCGCCTTCTATGGTCGATACCGATGAGTTTCGGTCTTCACGCAAAACGGAGTGGATGCGAGGGCAGTCGTACAATAATGAATTGCACGTTTCTTTATAACATCTTCTTCTATTATATTTTGTGATTCTGAGTAACGAACCATCGGGACAACAAGCAGTTCCGCACATCGTCACCACTATCTGAAGGGTTGCAGAGGAGGAAGTCTGGACAGCACGTTCCGTTTATGAGAAGAGGCAGACAGCGCTGTTTAGGATAGAAGATAATGGAAATGAATAATTAGAATACTGTTCAGGTGACATAATTCTGTAAAATCGTTTTCCTGCGACTCAAAGCGTGTAAGTATGATGGGAAGCAATTTTTAGTGACGAAGCTTCTGTCTTGGTTTAAGCTGCTTTCTCACTCTTCAAGCCAAGCGTACTGGCAAACGCCATGGAAAATTTTTACTGAGTATAATATGAGTTTTGAGAGAAACATGAGTCGCTAGACATAGCTTCCGTTGGGAACAATATCTTTATGAATTCCAACAACCTGTTCACATGGATTAGCGGTTTAGATTTTGTGCGCGTACTATCTACTAGTTCAATGTAACTATAGCTTTTCGGCCAATCAAGAATCTCTTGACGATCTCGCTCTTAATTGCTGTTTAATAAGCTCGCAATAGTGAATTGAATTGATGTTTGCAACGTGACTCGTTACACTAGGCAGCTAAGCGAGATCACAATAGGGGGGCCTCCATTGTCAACACCACCGAACTGTTCTTCCATAGAAGCACAATATGGGCATAAAAGTTGCAGAGATACAATTGTTTCATCCGAGTATTGTGTTATACGGTCACTCGTTGCTCTCAATGACATCAAAACCAAAGCGAGATGACAATAGGCGGCTGGTTGCAAGTCTCTATTATCGACAACCCCCAGCTATTCTTCAGTAAACACCACAATATTAAGAACAAACTTGCAAAATTCTCGATTATCTCGTCCAGTATTTAAGAATATGATTTCAGTGATGATTCCCCTTCTCTCCTCTTTCCTCTTCATCCGCCCGCGAAAGTCTTAAACACAACTCTCGTCCCAACCCTCCACAAATTTCTCATACCTACAACACAATTCCAAACCTCAAGAAAGTCCAGAAGGCCTTCAAGAAGGGAGATCCAGCTGGTCTGAGCCCAGACGAGATGAAGCTTTACAACCAGATGAAGGAAGCAGCGGAGGAAGATCCGGAAGCTGTCGAGGCAGCAAGGCAGAAGAGAGAAAAGAAGAAGGAGACGGAGAAGAAGAGAAAGATGATGGAGAGGACGTAAAACCAAGTTGGAATGGGTAGGGGAGGATAGGGTAGGGGGGCTAAGCCTCGGACGAGAGGTAGATAAACTACCACCACCGCCGATCCATCCAATACCACCACTACTCTGCCATCTTCACCACTACCATCGCCTCTCATCCCAATACCCACCACGCCAACCCCCTCGCCACCATCATCGCCTTCCCTCCGATCTATCTCATCCGACGGCAGCGCTGCTGCTAACAACACCGCCAACACCTCATCTCAATCACCACCGCAATCACCCCCTCATCTCAAACCCGCACCCAACTTCGTCAACTCACTAGATGAAATCTGGACCTATCTCTGCTGGACTTTGCCGTGGACTTTGGAGCAGGGTACTAGGGGGCAACAAGGGATTTATTGGATGACAGACGACGAATACCTGGTCGGTGACTTCATGATGGACTGCAGAGAGTAAGGGGTATCGGATCTCTTCAACTTCATACCTGTACATAGCCAATTCCAATTCCGAGTTCTGACAATCGTACACTCATACTACTTCTTCAAACTCTCCTCAAGTCCCAAATCTCTGCTCACGTTCTTCCAAACCTCATCTTGCTTTGCCTCATTCAAGCTCAAGGCATTCGACTTCTTCTCGTCATCCAACACGAAAAGCTTTCCTGTCTTCCAGACCCCTTCCTCGCTTTCCTTCGGAGAGCCGAATAGATCTGCGATCGCCTTTGCTGGCACAGATGGTGGGTTGATTGCATCCTTTTTCACGAGCCTCAAAACCGGCCCCAATGTTCCTAGAATGCCGTAAAGAATCGGGAAGACCCAGTGACGCTCATTACCCAGAAGTCTCCCTCCAGCATTCATCGAGCCAGGGTCGAGATTGATAACATGCAGCTTGTTCTCAGGATATGCCTGTAACTGTTAGTTCTCTACCTAAAGAGTAACTAAAGAAGAGAAATACTCACAGCAAACACCCTCCTCTGAAATGCATACCCAAGCATCATACCCAAAAGCTTGGAAGACCCATACCTTTTCATGCCCTCCATGAACGCAAGCTTCTCCCCCTCCTTGACCTCCCCCTCCTCCTTCCCCTCAAAATAATCCGTCCTCCCAATTTCATGCGCCGCACTGCCCACATTAATAAACGTCGCGCCCTTAATCATGGCATCCGAAAGTCCCCTCATCAATAACGTCGGCGCGAGACAATTAATCGTATACATGATATCCAATCCACCCTTCGCCTTCCTCCCTTTGAAGAACGTCGAATAAGCCGCAGAATTAACAACCCCTCCTCCAATCAAGGGCTTCAACTCTCCGTTCGCGATCCGCGATTTCACATTCTCCGTAAACGCCTTCACGGCATCCAGATCAGAGAGGTCGAGTTTCTCAAGCGCAAATGAGCCATTTTTAGATGAGAGGAAGGTGGAGATGGCCTTCGCGTGTTCGTCGTCTGTGGTGCGACACGTGAGGAGGAGGTGGAAACGTCCTGGATACGACGTCTCTAGAGTTCGCGCGAGAGAAGAGCCAAGCGACCCAGTGCCGCCTGTTATGATGATTGTGCTTTGCGGTGCCATACTTGTACTTGTTTTATTGAGAAGGTAGAGACGTTGTGAGGAGAGACGTCATTTAAGTATCAAGGTGGTATTGAGAGGCGCGCGGTCATATGATCGTTGTGTAACCTCAAATTGCAATTCGTCGGCCGCACAGCGAGTATCGTATTTGGAATTTATCGATGCATCGGGCTTTCTGTTCGCCCGTCGAGGAAAGAAGTCTCCGAGGACAGGAAGCCGGGGATAGTTCAGCCGCAATTGACTCGATATGTGCTATCAGGAAGTTTGGGATCAGAGATGTCTTGATCACTGATCGAGGTATGGAAGCCAAATTACATGCCAAATCGGTTGGCCTGCATTATCGCCGAACCATGTTAATCCAAACATAAGAAATAAGTCTTCAACTTGTGAATTTGTTAATTGCAGATACTCAGAGGCTTTTAACGACGAACAATTCGGAAGCATGTGTCGACCTACAAATCCGGTTACCTGGTACTACAGAAACTCCATTGAATCAGATGCGATAAGACATATAAACTCAAACACACCTCACTGTGACTATACCCAATTCTTCGGTGGCTCAATGGTTGTAGAGACATATTAGTATGTCAAGACACGAAGGACATCCGCAGAGCATTACATCGTAATCACAAACACACCCGCAAAACATTCATTGAAGGCATGTCATTGCTACTACCCAAAGCAATCCCGAAGCATACTGAGAAGAGATCCTCGAATCCATTTGTTGTTTTGTTGTTTCTTGCTTGCAGTTCTGACTCCTCCCGAAGCTCACGGGGTCCCATCATCACAGAGCCAAGATCCTGCACTTCATGTCATCCACGAAATGACCAGTCAAACGAGCGATAGACCCAGCGTTACAGACATGCAGAAAAGAAAACAACCAAGGAAAGAGAAAATGAGAGATCCCCAAATAAAAAACCCCTGGCACCATCCGTCCATAACCAGAGCTACTGTTGTGTCAATCTTACGCCTTTCGCACCACCTAATGTCCAAGAAGACTGTTTACTTCTTGGCAGCCTTCTCCTGCTCGGCAAGGTATTCCTCATCGCTGGCATCGAGGATATCGTATTCCTCATCAGTCATGAAACCGTCCTCAGTCTCGTCGTCCCCAAGAGTATCCTCGACAAAGTCCTCAAACTCCTCCGCATCGTCCTCAACCTCGGGTGCGGGAGCAGCAGCTGGGACTTGCTCGTGAATGCTGCTTGCTGGTGATTCCTTATCAAGCTTCGGGAAGATCATCTGGCTACCTTCAACCTCAACCTTAGCCTCCTTTGGCTCTTCTTTCACAACTGGAGCTGACTCCTTGACATTGACATCACACCATAGTCTGTGACCAAACTTGTTGCCGTCTGGGCCGGTGAGGCGCCAGTAAGAGATAAAGTTGCCAGCACGGCTTGGAGTTCTCATCAAGACTGTGAAGCCAGCCTCTTGACCTGGAGCAACCTCGGTGTAGCAAGTAGTGCTCTCGGCAGCGGAGACAAGCTCATGAACACTAGCAGGGTGCTGTGGGTCGACAGCACACATGTTATCGCCACCAACGAACTTGACAGTGCATCCAGCAGGCCAAGAAGTATTGCCGCCATTACGCAGGTACCAGGTTTGCTCGAACACGTTGTTGGGTGGGAGAACAGTACCGTCAGCAACAACATCACGAACAAAGTAAGCAACCAGCTCCTCAGGGACAGCTGCGGCGGGAAGCTCCTTGGCCTCCTCAACCTTGACCTCGGGAACCTTCTCCTCTTCCACCTCCTCAGCCTTTACTGGCTCAGTTGGCTGGAGATCAGCAACGGTCTGCACTTGGGTGGCAGCATTTGCCGATTGAGATGGTGTGGTCTCAGTGGACTTCGATGTAGTGCGGCCACGAGCCATTCGATCACCCATGACTGGCATACGTTGACCATCCTCGTGATCACCCAAAGTTGTGACACTAACATTGCGGACGGGTGTCTTAAATTTGATGAGAGGGTGAGTTCGGTTGTGTGGGTTTGAAGGGCTGGCCTCGCAGGAGGCGCAGAAGTCAGTGTCGTGGCAGACAGCACACTTGTATCGATCTCCCTTGATATAGGATTGAACACCATTGCCTTGGTTGCAAAGAGGACCATCACAGTAGATGCCGTGATGACGGGCCTTGCCGGTAAATGATCTGGACAACGATGCAAGATCATTGAGAGGTTCGTAAATTGGTACGAAGCGGTGGCGGGGATGGATGAAGTTTGCATTAGGAATGCAAGATGCGCAAAAGTCCCAGTCAGGGCAGTCGAGGCACTTGTGACGAATACCGTAAATGTACTATCCATCATCAGCAATTATTTCACAACAAGTCCAAAGCTGGAGCATACCTTATCACATCCATCGCAAATAGCATTGTGACCGATGTTACGGCCTGGAGCGAGCAGAGTCTTAGAAATGAAATCAAGCTGGGTCTCCTCAACAGCAGGTTCGAATGCATGCTTGGGGTGGTGCCCATGCTCCATGCCAACATGGCAAGCAATGCAGAGGTCATAGTCGGGGCACGTAGTGCAGGTGACAAAGTTCTCCTCAGAAAGTTCTAGGAAATGATATCAGTATGGTGCTAGGCAACCTAAGACGCTCAATGAGCTCACCTTGAATGCAAGAATTGCACGTGCGAGTTGCAACTGGGACTTCCAAGTCTTCTGGGATGATTGGAGCAGGCTTTGGCTCAGAAGCAGCAGGTTTGGGTGCAATTGTCTCGGTAGTGCTGTTGATCACCTTTCCGTTCTTAACAAAACGCTTGATCATCCAGTGATCGTCACCACCGCAAAGGACGCCGTCGTTTACACAGGTTTGGCAAAGATCAAAGTCGCCATCATCGCAAGTACTACAATGATAGTGCTCGTCTGGGATAGACTCACTGCAGTTGTTGCAGTAAACTGAGAATATGCTAACAGTCGGAACAGAGGCAGATGGTCCGACTGTGCTTGAGCGTGATTGTTGACGTTCATTGGATAGTCCAGCCAGCTCTGCAAACCACTTGTCTCGAGCAGCAGTACCACGAGTGACAGGAATCTCAGTGCTCGAGCAGTTGTTCATTCTCGGAGCCTCCTTGTGATGGAACATGCTGGGAACGTCTCGCTTGAACTGACTGCAGCAAGGAGCCATTGGGGGGTTGCTAGTTGTGCTAGTGGTGCTGGAACGAGGTTGATTGATGAGAAGCTCCTCGAATCCACGTTGGATCTCGGCAACAGAGCCGGGATAGATTGTATTCTCAGAGTAGCTCACAGTAGATGATGATTCTGGGGCTTCTGGAATCTCTGGAGCGTCGCCGGGCATCTTGAAGCCCTGGAAGACAGGAATATCGGGCAAGACTGGTTTGTCATCGACGGGGCTGACTGGGCTAGGCTCCTCGTCCTCGACGGTAGCGGGCTTGGGCATGACTGGTTCCTTGTCCTTGATGGTGACCTTGAGACGGAGCTTCAGCTTCGCCTTTGCGGCACGGTAGAGTTGCTTGTAGACCGAGGCGTTGTTCGGGTCGAGAACGACGAAGGCTGCGGCACTGTCGGAGTAACGTTCGAAGATAGCTTCGGAGGTAGGAGGAATAGCAAGCAGGAAGCGGAGCTATGAACAGACAACCGGGTTAGCTTCCAAAACAAAGCATAATGAGAAAGGATCGTGATGGAAGTTGTCTCTAGCTCTGAGGCTGAGGGAGCCGGAGCCTCAGTCATGCTTGGTGGAACCACGACGTACCTTGTCTGGCAGAGTGCTGGCTCCGAGATCACGAAGAGGGAGCTTGAATCGACGGTTGCTGCCCTCGATGTTGATCTTCAGGGTGACCAAAGTGTCCTGATTTGTCGTGGGATTCGACGCCATGACTGCTGTGATCGGGCTATGGTGTATCAGCTCACAAGCTCCGGCGGTGACGTGCAATGGGTGTCTCAGGCTGGGAGACGAACTGTTGTGTTCTCAGAGGGCGAGATCTTCGAGGGATCGAAGAGTCGGGGCGGTAAGAACTGATCACGATGATGTCCTTACGATGAAGTGCAGTGGTGATGGGGAAGAATCAAGGTGGGAGGGCGAGGTAGAAGAGGGGAGATGCAAGACGTGCCTGCCTGTTCGATAAGCGGGCGTTGCTCTGCGCTTAACCTGATTAGTGCTAGGCGGGCAGGCACGACACATACGCAAGCTGAACGACAAATCAACTTCGAGAACTGCCTGGAAAGAGGCAAAGCGGCGAGAAGGGTCGAGTCTTCGCGAGACGAATGCACGAGGGCCTGGCTATGAAATGAAATTGCTGGACGAAGGTGAGCTGGTCAGTAACTTGGCGGAGAGTGGAAAGTTGGGTGGGGAAGAGCTCGGCCTTGCGCAGCCGGATAAGCCTGGGAGAGCGGCAATTCCGATCACGAGGTGAAGACACCGACTAAATATCTTGTTGGCTTTGTGACCGTACGACCTGGATGTGTGGGAACATTTAATTTTCTAATAGATGCAAAGTTATGACCAATCTCAATTGTTCTGCATGCGTCTGCTCCGGAGATGGTTTGCTCCTTTTCCCATTGAAGCTGACCTCCTCTGCTTGCCCGAGATTCGCAGCGGCATTGCGTCGTGATATCGTCAGTGATTCGAGGTGGCCGGAGGTAACACCACGGTTCGTGCGGGCCACCCACCTCGCACTGGTACAGTACAGTAGAGTATCCATAATCTGAGACACCACCCATCTCTGGGTTCAATCGCCACCCGCTACTAGCTTTCGGGCACATAGAACCAAGGTTTGAACCGACCGACCTGTCATTTCGGGGAGCCGTTGCCTGGCGTTCAGTTGCAAGGGTCCGTGAGTTTACAACCCTCACCTCCTTTCCCTTCCATCCCAGTTATTCGAGCCTTCGAGCCTTCGAACCTTCGAGCAGAAAATAAGGAAATTAGTTCACCGATTGCAGGCACCCATCTTTGAAAGTCTTGTAGTAACCAATATCATCACTGATGCCCCTATTTAACTACTACTACTACTCTACCACCACGGCCCAAGGCCAACGCTCGGAATGCCTCAGAGGAATCTTTCTTAAACGACAATGATGAAGAAGACCATCATGCAACAAGACAGCAGCCAATAAAATGCAGGTAGCTGAAAAGCGTGTAGCTGCCTGCAGAACTGTTGTCTTCTCCACCACCCAATATGACATCGAATTGTGCCATGGGAAACCAAGAGATCGATTAACACCTTCTTCCAATGACAATCGACAACAGCAGATATCTTTTAGCAGAGAACAGAGCAACGGGGAAAGGAGTCGCAACGCTTCCATAACGCACAATGAAACCCATGGCCCTGACAAGATCGCTGAAAGCATTAAAGAGAATATAACAAGTGATAACACGCCAAAAGAGCACCGACTATTGCGGGTAGTAGACAACTCCTTGAGGTGGTTGCGGGTAATAGAAACCATCGGGCGATGGGGTCATGGGCAACATTCCACCCATACCGACCACTCCACCAACTTGCTGCATTGGAAATGATTGTGGTTGCTGGTATGATGGGAAACTAGCTACAGCCGGAATCTGCGTAGCATCGTAGTAGTAGACCATTCCGTTAACTTCTTGAGCCACCAGATTCTGCACACCTTGTTGAGATGCTGCATTATCCGATTGCTGACCGGGTTGATGGAATGAAGCTTGCTGTTGTTGCGGCTGAGAAGGAACGAACGGAGGTGCACCACCAGAAGGAGCCATAGATTGATTAAAGGATTGTGGATAGTAGTATCCTTGCGGTGGTTGCATGACTTGGTAAGGCTGAGAGTAGAAGTTTTGTGGTTGTTGCTGATATGGATTGGGCTGGAAAGGTTGGGCATGGATCGCACGCTCGGGAATCTGGGATAGCGGAGTACCTGTTGAAGCTTGGCTTGGGTAGGAAGGGTTTCGAGAATGTAACATAGTATCGTGCGGATAATTATTGCCGTTAACCTGAATTGGAACCTGTTGGTGGAAAGGTTGCTGGTGTTGTTGTGGAGGGTTGAATGACAATGTTGCAGGAGACTCAATATCAGCAACTGATACTGCTTTTTGAGGACGAGGTTGATGCATAGGAATCGGATTGGGTCGATTCTCGCGGAATGTGGGTTTTTGTGGGAGTGGATAAGTCTGTGGTCGTGGTAGGTCATCGATGGATGAAGATACTTGTGGAGGCCCATTTTGGGTCTCGAATTCCGCGGTTTGGAGTTGTTGCGGTTGTACCGATTGACTTGACGGGGGCAGCCTAACAACAGGTTTGGACGAGTCCATGGTCATTTGTGGCCGGGACATCGTCGAACCTGATGGGGAGACAATGCTCTCTCTATTTACTTCTCGAGCAAGCGAAGAACGACGGCTCATGGCAACACTGGGTGAATAGGCACTGCCGTACATACTACCACCGAAAACACTTGTGCGTCTCGAGTATCCGCCAATAGAACCAAGTATCGATCTTCCTCTGCCACGTCCGCCAAAACCTTGCTGATTTGGTCTCATAGCCCGAGGTATGAAGATGAACGACCTATCAACTGCAGGGAATATATATCTTGGAGGATGATCGGGAAGAGAAATTCGAACTGGTTTATCACGGCGCAGAGGTGGCCGGTGATCGGGAAGTCGAGTATATTGCTTCCAAGGGATGCCAGGAAAGACAACCGGCTTCTCCATGGTGGAGAGAAAAAGGCGAATTTGCACATTCCCAACATGCTTCGTTGTTGATAGTGCTCGATTTGGCGGCGCAGACTTTGGAGCACTGACTGGGACTCGAGACGAAAGGTTGGAGTTTCCGTTGGAGTAGTGTGATGCTTGGTAGTTGCGAGGGCTGGGTTCGCTGATGACTTCGTGCATATCGTGAGTCCACGGAGCATCGGTAGGTTCGAAGGTCTGGCCCATTTGACTGTGACTGATCAGTAATTGACATTCAGGTTATGTGAGATAGAAACATACTTTGATGGGGCGAAGGGACCGCCAATACCAGGCCGTCCTCTGCCTCTCCCTCTGCCAAATGGCCGAAATCCATTCGCTGCGGGTCCAGAGTGACGATGGTCATGCATAAAGAATGCTCCTCGGTTTGGCACAAACGCTGGATCTGCGTCTCGCTTCTTCTTGTACTCTTCGTGCTCTCTACGTCGTCGTTCATGTGGAAGCTCTTGTGGTTGATCCATCTGAGCTGTGGAATTCACCACAGCTGGAGACGGCTCCTGGAGTTCCTCATCTGCGCGGAGGTCCTCGTATCGTACTTCCTCCACATTAGCACTCTGATCAGATATCTTGAGCCCATTAAGCATCATATCCATATCGCTGGTCCCGTTCGTGAGCGGCTTCTTAGAAGCTTCCGCGGTGCCTTTGCTTGCTTTGCCTAGAGCATCCTTGGGTTGATTTTCTCCATTTCCATTGACTTTAGATTGCTCAAGAGAGGCAGTAGGAGCTGCTCCAACTGTGCTGATCTCGTCACCTTCTTGTGCGTCATCCTCCTCACTCATTATCGACCCCTCACTCAACGAATCATCATCGAGGTCTCCGGCGTCGGGGCCTCCTTCCTCATCGCCTTCGTCCTCAACCCGTCTTCGAATTGCAGCTAAGTCCTTCCTCTGTCGATGACCCATGTCGAGGAAGTGTGCTGGCTGTCGTTCGAGATGCGACGGGTTGGCGGGCGAGGGTGGAGGATCGAAGGGGCAATCTTTCGTGACAGATCATGCAGTAGTGGCGTTCAGAACGGGATTTGTACCGCCCGCGGCAATAAAAGTATAGGTGACAGTCTCTTTATTCGTTTGGGTTGGGCAGTCTGAATGGGTGTAACCTGCACGCCGATGAGCAAGCTGAAGAAGGAGAAGGGATGAGCGTTTGGAAATTTGGTTTGGAGGCTGATTCTGAAAGCCAAGAGAATCGCGCTTGACCTTCGGATCCTTGCGCCTTCCCTGGCCGGATTCCGCGCTAGGCCATAAGCGAATATTGGGGAAGGGAGGACGAACATCAACACCTGCACACGTCTCACGCTTGAAGAACTTGGAATAATGTCTGAGGAAAAGAAGAGCCTGTACCGGAACTGTTGAATCTTTTTATATTACCCATGCTTATCCTCACCGTCTGTTCTGAAGTTTCACATCCCGCCACTTCAAACCTCGGGGAAGGACAGGACAAAGAAACCTCCTTTGACCTGGGTGTGGCATTAGAGAGAATATACCGGAGTCAAGCGTATCTTTAGTTTATGGTTGACTAGATTTTCTGTTTTGGCTATTGGCCTCTATCGGTATATTTTGTCGCGCTGTCCACATCGTCACCGATTCCTGCTTCCAGTGAAGTCTGCGCGGCCTGTTCAAAATGTGGTCAGAAAAAGCTTCGATTTATATTCCACAAACACTCTTCACTCCTCGAGTGTACGGCAGCCATCTTGACGGGGCTTTCAGGGAAGAAAAACTACATCTTCATGTCTTTCTTTGCTTTTTACGTTGTCACGTGCCGTCCATTTACGGAACCACAGGCCTGCAAGATGCAGGATGAGCTGTCTTCCCCTTCCAAGGCTGCAATTCGTTAGGAATGTGAGAAAATTGACCAATATTTCCAAATCGATAAGAGTATCTCATTCCTACTCTAGTGTCACAAACCCTTCTCATCCCTCGAGAGTCGAGGCCAGCAGTCGCCAGCTGTCTCGGACTTTATTCCGATGCCGTCAAGAAAATAGGGATGAACTACTTCACTTCAATAATGACTTGTCTATTAAATGCGGGGTTCTGCGCAAACCTTCATCTTACCCCTCCTAGGGTCTTAAATGGGTGATACGAAAACGCATGGCTGTCTCTCCCATGTGCCAGATTGTATGAGTTGCGAACTGAATCGTTGCACACTGATCAGCATCTCGTGCGAGAGTAACGCGAAAATAGTCACCTAAAAGGTCGACCTGCTGGAAGATGCCATGAACGATAACCACTGATTATAAATTCTAGATTTCTTTGCCTAGGTGACCTGTACAAGTATTGGAGGGCTGAATTGAGCTGGGTACGGTTCGTTGAGAGGTAGGTCATATTTAAACGTGGTGCTAAACAAATTATATGCGCAAGATGAGATTTCTCTCAAACTTCTTCAAATGTGACTTGCTGTTCCAGCGCATCCTAGTTCTTCGGGAACAAGGTGCCACGAAATTTTAAGGAACAAAACTGCTCTTGCCCATGATCCTTTCATTGTACCAAGAATACTGTGTGTTTTAAAGCGACAACTAATAGCGATCAGAGATGGAGAATGCCTTACGTATGTTCTTCACATTCTCGTTGTCCCAGAGGACCTTCGCATATCGTACAAGCTCCAAGCAGCAGAGAATCCACTTTCCCTATTGACAATCCCATTGTACCAGAGAGGATTCCTACATTGAAGCGACATGCAACAAACTCTATGAAAGCTCATTTTACTCCTCTCGTCATAAGAAGACGCACTTCTCGTCTGATACAATTCCAAGTCTGGATGATCAGCGCAATGTCCCAGCCAACTTCGGACGAAGCATGTGATATGCAACAGAATAATTTGCAACATAAGCGGATGAAAATCTCACGGCAGCAACAGGCGCAACAGGCGCAACGCGAACCTCTTTCAGAGGCATTGCAAGAATTTTGCACCTTAGCAGGCAAAACCAATTATATCCATCAGTGGCAAGTCCTCAAAACAGCAAAACTCTCGAGTCTTAGTAGTGGCATAAAATCTCCCTGAAATAAAGATTTTCCCACCCTCTCCTTATAGTTGGCGCTGGATATACTAGTTGAGCACAAACTGCAACCTAGACTTATTATATCCATACCAAGCGCAGCTCTTACGACCATTCACTGTTGAAGCGAAAACGACTTATTTTAAGTTCCAGCTTATTGAGAACACCAAGAGCGGGCGAAGTATATTCGGGTGAGTCTAAAAGTTCGCACGGAACAGGTTTAGAATCAAGTTCTCCGCGTTGGCACAATAATTCAAGTCACGGGAGAATAATTTCGATTAGAGAGGCAGGCTTTGATTTCACAGTTGGCCATGAACCCAGCAAACGAGGACGTTATCAAACCACAAAATCTAGCCCACTTAAGCAATGATCACAGTTAATCTACTACGAAGATAATTGCCCCCATTGTAACAGACGAGAGCTCTACACAATCATTTCCTATCGCTCTCACCCTTAGCCCGCTCAACTTTACAGGCAAGTCCTTCCGCCAGACAAAGATCAAGCATTAAGGATCATTGCAATAGAAGCTCCTCACAACCATTTTCGAAGCGAAGGCAGATAGATAGCGGAAGAGAATGAGGAGACGAGGACAAGTATGAAGCCTTCTTGAGCTTTCATTACACGGAAGAAATCTGGGACATTGATTGAGCCAATGTGCCATAACATGTGGAACAATGAAGCGGTGTGCAACACAACTCATTGAATTTCCACATCTAGACTCATCTTCACTTAGGGCAAAAAGCACACTCAGCTCAATGTGCTAAAAACTTTCAGAGCAATGGAGCCGAAGTGCAACAAAATCTCATACCTCGCTTTATCCACTCCCGAAGCCCACTCTCGTCCTTTCCCTTTGCTTAGTATGAAAGCGTCAGACCAACACAAATTCATTTGCAATCAAGTCACATTTTCAGTACACAGAATACATATTTTTGACTTTCTTCATTGCTCTGCTCACGTTGCTTTGCTGCTCCGCCACCGGTATTCTAATACATCCCCGCACTCATCACCATACCTACCCACCAACGCCATAAAAAAGCAATCATACCAACGAGCTGCAAGCTGCGAGCATTGAGCAATAGCAAACAAAAACCACCCAAAAAAACCGGTGCGCCAACCCATGAAGTTGTGTGCGTTTACTTTAAGAAAGTGCCGCCTTTATTCCTCCCTTCCTATGTACATCTCCACGCAATCACCTAGTACCGCGGCTCAAAACCCGAGCCAAGCAAGGTAAGGCAAGAAAGATAGAATGAATAAGGAAGGAATGACAAAGAACCTAATCTACAATGTTGCTTTACTTTGCCTTGCTTTGCTTTGCTGCTCCATGTTCGTCGCGACGTGACCTGTTTGCCCGGAACGCCGATCATGTATGTATTCTCTCTCTCATTACCTGCGTGACAGACCACGCAAGGGCCAGCACAGTACCCGGTATGGATGGGATGTGCTGATGTAGTACCGAAGACGTAAAGCCTCCAGTCCGATGCAGAATGCACCTATGCATCTTTTTACTCTTAACAAAAAACTTTTCCGTTGGCCCGCCCACCCCTATCTTATCCTACACCGTGAAATGGCCGTTATGAATAGCGCCGACCCATTTGCTGGCCTGCCATGACTTGCTGCTGTTGTCCACCCATGGCGGCAGCCATGCCGTAAGGGTTCATTTGGCCTTGGTAGCCTTCCATTAGTTGGTGCATGCCGAGACCTTGAAGGCCTTGCTGTTGGCTGACTGGGCAGTCCTTATGAGCGAGAAGGAGAGTCTTGAGATTGACAACTTCATCTCGTAATGCAGAAAGTTGGGCGTTGAGGTTGTCATTCTCAGCACTATAAATCTCAACTTTCTGTTGCAGATTGGCAAGCCATTGCTTCTTGCGTTGTCTGCATTTGAGAGCGGCGACCCTATGATGATGTTAGTGTTGTATCGAGATGCTAGAAGTACCGACTTACCGATTTCGTTCGAGGAAGTTCTTTCGCTTCTCTTCGTCGGTCATCTTCTTTCCGTTGGCATTATACTCGTCTTTGCTCATGTCTGGTTCCTCTTCAGATTGAGGTTCCATCTCCATGGCACTTCCATTATTGCGCTTCGACTTCTTGTTAGCTGGCTTTGATAGTTGGTTCTTTTGTCCATTTGTTTGGACATCTGTAGAACCTCGCTTGCCCTTGCCACGAGTATTCGGTCTACTTTGTTGTTCATTCTCTTCTGAGAAGCCGCTCATTTCGCTTACGCCACGACCAGAAGTCGTGCTGATCGATCCGCCGTTTCGGTTTGCCATATTTGGCGATGTTTCAACTGACTGTCCTCCCATCTGTATGTTTTGTGGATGAGCGTGGACAGGCATTTGAGGCGCCATCGTGTAATGATTCGTGGGTTGGGGGCCGTTACGAGCTTGAGCTAGCAAGAAAAGCCCGTTAGCAGCGTCGTTGGCGTCGTGTTGATCAAATTGGCCAGGCACTGGAGGTTTTACGTCCATACCATTAAGATCTTGAGGTTGAGAGGTAATGCTTGTCTGAGCCTGAGCAGCTTCTCTCTTCTGAGCAGCAGCAGCATTCATAGCAGTGCGGTGGAAATCCAGAGTTGTGGGAGTTGCACCGCCACTCGCAAGTTGACTGAAGATTGCTTGGGAGTTCGGACTTGGCTCAGGGAACATAGAACCACCGCCACCTGGAGTCAAACCTGATCTGAGACCAGACTCGTTCGGCGTCGGGAAGCCACCTCGTAGATGATGGCCGTCACTGAAGTAGTCGTCTTTTTGAGGGCCTGAAAGCATCGCAGGACTTAGTGGACCTGACCGCAGGCCTCCCCAGAAATTGGGTGTAACTCCGGGGCCCAGTATTCCAGCCGGCGAAGTCAGCGCAGCAACAGAGGGAAGCTTTGTGCCGCCAGGTGTCTGTACTCCTCCACCATTCGTCGTGCTGCCACCAGCAAATGAATATTCAAAGGGGTTTGTTTCGCTCGAGAGGTGGCCGTGATTACTCGAGAAATAGTCTGGTGTATTGCCTACTGGCGCAGGTCGAGGAGGGGGAGCGAGTGGCTCTGCATTGGTCGACTCGGCCTTTACTGCATCTTCTGGCTTCGGCGCAAGTTCTGGAGTCAAGGAGATTAGCCTTTCGAACTCTTCCATGTTGGTCACCGCGCGAGGGAGGTCAAGATGGTTAAAGATGATTATCCTCCACCGGTCGCATCGATGGCGACGAACAGGATTGGATTGATTGACTTACCAGTCGCTGCTGGCGGTTCAGCATTGGGTTGTACAGGTGACTTGGAGTCCACCTTCTTCGTGGAGACTTTGGGAGAGGAGCCCATGATTGAGGTCGTCGCGCGAGCGGGGGGTAGGAGCGTTGTGTAGTCAACAGGTCGTGGCTTACACGGAATGACGATGTTCTGAGATCTGCAGCAGCGGTGGGCTGGGAGTGCGCCCACAATCTAATCTGGGTTGTGGTCGCTGGGCGTTGTGCTGTGGTTTGATGGAGTCGATGCGGAAGGGGAAGGGATGACGTTCGTCGAGGTTTAAAGTAGGATGACGCACGCAGGCTCTGCAACCGTTAATTCTGGCACACCCCGACCGCTGCACCGCTGCACCGCAACTTCACCCACAACGTACCACGTCTGAGCTGGACTGCAGTAAACACCGCGACGACGAGGTCAAGGAGACTGCGATCGCGCCGTGCCAGAAACGACAGGATGATTGAGGGCTGCCAAACGGTTAGTGGGCGTCCGCGCGTAGAGATGGGCAAAAAGGAATTGCGTGCGAGGAGGGCAAGTGGCAACGCGACCAGCCCCTGACAAATGCAAGCAAGTTCAATTTCCCCAGCACTCACCTTCAACACAATGCAATAGACTGCGGCGTGATCGAGCAGCACGGGATGCAGCGAGCGTGCAGGGGAGCGGTCAGTATCGAGGACAATGATGTCAAAAGCGGATGCGCGTGCTGATATCCTTTTGACGTTGGTTGCGCTGGGTCGACTTCACTGCTGCCAGAAGGGTGGTGACGTCGCTTTGCGACCGGTACAAAAGGAGTCCACGGTGCGCGAATACGGCCGTCTGCACACGACCAGCCCTCGACACGGCTGGGAGTGCGGAGAGAGGTATAGAGGCTCGAGCTATAGTTGATCTGGGCCAGAGGAGAAGCGTGACTGCGGCTCTGCTGGGACCTGAGTGAGTGGCAGATCCAAATGGGGAGTCGATGTGGTTTTGGAGAGGCAGGATGACGCAGAAAGAATGACGTCTTGAAGGCTTATAAAAAATATGGGCTGTTGCTTGAACGCGGACCAAGCCAAGACTGGGCAGCGCGCCAAGGCACGGGCCTGCCGCTGATTGGCCACGGAGCGGTCAGATGTGGGCCAGCAATCTGGCGCCATTCCCGAATGAGCCCATTCTGTTCTGGAAGCTCAGTAGGTATTTGCCCCGGATTAGAAATGCACGCTTTTCCAATACTTCACTTGTGCACCGCTGAGAAGAGGACAAGGAGCGTGCCGTTATTCCAGCGCGCAATATAGGATCTCCATCAGCAGACCATCTACAGAACACTGAATGGAGGTCTCGACTTCCGGCAATGCTCCTTGATTAAATTCCGACTGGGTCGGCACTTACTTCCGGGGCGAGTATCGGTGAGAAGCCCTCCTTTTACCTGGTAGACGCGACGCTTCCCCCTCTTTGCATGTATTTTTCATCTAGAAAACAGAAGTCTAGACTTCTGTCACCTAATCCGTGTCCAGATAAGGGACGGCATAGTATGTGATGTGAAGGGAAGAGTAGAGAAGAGAAGGGAAGGAAAAGCAAAGAGAATCGAAACGACTCCTCCTATTTAGCCCAGTCCAGGCTCGCTTAGCCTCCCGCTCTGAGAAGTGTATATATACACGAAGTAGAAAGTCTGAAGCACAAGACAATGTAACATTCATATGGATCAAAGATTCCTGTTCTACCTAGTAGTATTTTAATGGATCTATTTTAAAGTTTGTTTTCCCTCTTTCGCCAAGTCTCTCTGTCTGATTGATTACTTCCCGGGATCATCGGACTTCCCCTCTCTGAACATCTTGCATATCCAGCGACAAAGGATAAGAAACATAAGATTAAACTCACAAAATCATTGTAAGTCCATGGCACAATTGTGAATTATATACCGTTTGATCACAGGTGTTCCCGAGTTTTGTGTTTCGCTTCTCAAGGCACAAGGCGTTGCCCTGCCTTTTCTCGAAGCGAGAACCTCAACCTTCACATGTCTTAGGTCTTAGTGGCAGTGAAGAAGCGAGGATTTTGCATGTTACTTTTTACATGAGCTTAGAGCAATGCTCTCATCAGCATTTATTACCCTTCAGCTAGCAGATTCCTCGAGTCGATCATTGAGACGAGATACATTTCAACATTAGATCCCTCAACCCTGCACCAATTCCTTGAATCATCTACCCAACAAATTACTTTCACAACTTCTCGCTCTCCTTTGTCCTTCTAACTCTAAAACCATGTCTCGGAGCATGAATCCTCACCTGGGCCCCTTCCTGCGTCCTTACCTCAATCACCACCTCGCTGGTACTCAACCCTACCAATCTTCCCGTATCCTTCCTACTAAACCCCGAATCAATCGGACAAACCTCAACCATCTCTCCTTTCTTCAACTCACTCGGGTCCTTCTCATCTACACTCGCTTCCTCCTCCGCCCACTCTCCATTCCCAACAGCCTTTAACGCTTCAGCCCCCGGGATCTTCTGCGCAGCCCCATTCTTCTTCATCGCAGCAAGCGCCACAGCATCAAACCGTTCAACCCAAGCAAACGTCTTCGGGAACTGCTGCGCAGAGATATAATCCGGGGGAAGCGCACCCTTCAAGCCCTTCAACCAACTAAAAAGCCAAACCGCTATCCTCACAATCAATAATCACTCCCTGCATATCTTGGAACGAACGAAAACCATACCTTCGATATCCGCCAGCCCGGGTCCGTCTCCACCCCCAAGAACCCACTCCCTCCCATCCGCCAACACGACCCCCTCAAAGAACTCAAACTGCCCCTTGACCTCCACCAAAGCCTCGGGCCGCCCCTTCTCCACATCCTCCCGACTCCAACTCCTCCCGTTGTAATCCTCTCTATCCTTGGTGAAGTTCGGGTCTTTCAGTAACGGCATGTCACTTGGTATGAGCGCAGCTGCTCTGTTGAACATGCCTGCGTCGATGGCCCAGTGCTCGAGGAGCTTTTCGATGGTCTTAGATGAGGAGTTTAGGGAGGAGCTGGTGGGGGAGGGGGAAGGGGAGAGAGAGGGGTGGGTGGTTGAGGGAGGGAAGAAAGTTTCGAGTTTGGAGAGGATGAGCCGCGTATCGACGTAGATGTCTCGTCCTATTGAGAGGAGGGGGATGCGACGGTAGGCGGTGCCGAGGGAGGCGATGTCAGGTCGAGGCATGGTTGCTGGTTGCATCTGAATTTGGTGTTAGTGAGACAGTAGGGGAGGGAGATATATGAGGACGGACGCATTGTTTGTAGGGTATGCGGCGGAGGTTGAGATACCATGTTATTCTGTCTGTGTTAGCAGAGTGAGTTGGAGAGGGAGGAGGCATACCGTCGGGCGTAAGGAGAGAAGCTGTAATGATAGAAGATTATTTCTCTGCTTGAATCCATTTTGTTTGCTGTTCCAGTATTGGAATAAACGCAAATTATTGAAGTAATTTGTATACCGTGAATAAATCTGAATTAGATTATGGCATAGCACGAAGTAGCCGCATTGAAGACATGAAGCTTGACAAGCAAAGCTCGAGTGGGGTCGCCTATCAAGCTTCATGAACCTCGGCAGCAACGCACTTACCCCTGTCAATCCCTCCCCTGTCCCACACCAAGCCATAAACTTCCTCCTGCATCTCCATCCCCATCCCCATAACCCCCAAACTATACATCACATATGCAAGAGTTCATCTCAATCCCATCTTATCTGCACGCATTGATTCCCCAGACCATTCCATGCACCGCACGCCCATATTCCCCAACGTATGATTATGATATCTCCCCACTATTCGTTTCGAAATCTGTTGTCTTAAGAGGCTTGCACAGGTGTTTCATGGCACGTTGCACGCGAGTCCTCGAATCGGGGAGCCTTCCCAGTTCCTGGGACGTTTCGGGTTGTGCATTCACATTCCTTCATTTTTCCAAGAATAGGCTTTGTGCAGGGTCGGTTTGTGGAGATATTGAGACTGTGGGTTCCTCGTTATTGATAGCAGGCGTCGTCTTTTCATTCAAAACTTGGGAGAGATATATGTTTAGTTGTTCTTTTATGTTAAAGTCAGGGGAAACGTGTACTTCGGCCCCGGATTTGGACTTCGGAGGCGAAGTCTCTGGCTCCGAGTTTCCTTTTCTGAGCCGTTGCCGTTGAATGGAAGAATCGGTACCTATATTGCGGGTCGCGGGTGGTATGCAAGCTGCAACAAGTACTTCCGATAGTACGTCCCGTATGCTGCGGGTTCTCAGGGGAAGTTCCTAGCCTCTCCCGAGCCGATCCGGGTGTGGAAAGCAAGAGGAAGGGGGAGTGCAACGTACAACTGCGTTAGCCAGATTCTACAGAACTGGTTGAGCTGGCTCTACGAAGACCATGGAGTCTCCCATTCGACTGTAGAGGAATTATACCAGTTCCGTTCAAGTCATTTCACATTGAAGGAGTTGTTCTCGTGAAAGTTTGACATCTACATTGCTCGCTATGCATGCTATAGAAGCTAGCTAAACACCACGCAACCCATGCTCGCCAACGATACTCAGACCAAATCAAGTCAATCAAGTCAAGGCCAAAACAAAATCATCTCAAGAAACAAGAATGGCTTAAAGGGCAGACCCGAAAATCATGAAATCAAGAACACCATTTTTGAACTCCCATAACCCATGCGCGCGTGAGCGGCTGGCATCCGTGTATTATCTCCAGCCAAGGAAACCATTCTATCAGACTCTGCAGGAGCTCCTCGATCCGGAGCGGAACTCCCATGATCTCAGTGAAGAGAAAGAAAGCCTCGTTCCGTCGATGAGCCAGCCATCACGTGCTTTCTCGTCGGAGTTGCCTTTCCTCCTCTACCTTTCTCTACTATACACTCCCTCTTCATCTTGTTCTCTCCTCCTGTCACCAGCTCGGTCTGGCCATCTATCTTCGTATCGAGCAAGCAGTGCTCCAGCTCTCGCTGGGAAAGTTGACGGGACTAGGTGGCGGTGGTGCGGGAGGAGAGTAGTCGTTCTCGTCCATTCTTGAGATGAAGTTGTATGGTGCCTTTGCTTTCGAGTTCAGGGTGTTGGAGAGGAAGAGCGAGACATCTTGACCGAGGGATACATTTGTGAGGAGGGGTGAGCGGCGTCGAGGCACGGGGAGGGCGATGGGTGTTGGTGTTTGGGAAGGCATTTTTGTGGATTTGTGAAGCGAGGTGGAGAGCGTAAGATTCTAGGACTTGTGTGAAGTCCTGGTTGTAGTTTGGAAAGGTTGGTGAAGTAAGCTAAAATTCGGGTCAGTCGGACATTCGAGTAATGTGTGTACAGAGAGGAAGTGTACTCACCAACAGTACTTTCTGACAGTGATGCAAGTTGTTATGATGACGGTGTGCGAGTTGATGAGAGCAGAGGACAGAGTATTTCAGCAAAAGCCAAGTTTGAGCAAACCAAAGTGGAAGAAGTAAAAAAAGACAAACGGGCAGGCACCACGATATTTATCAGAATCCCACAGACGCAAGCCCTTGCCATTCATCCCACATCCCCGTCCGCTCCTCCACAGAAAAATAAAGTCCAGCCCTGCCCTGCCCCCAGTCTCCCGAGAGCAATAAGATACCACTTTTTGCTTTTAGTAAGACAAGCACGCAGCTCACCCGAGAAGCCGCCTCCAGCAGAAACCCCTGCTTGGGCTGGTCCCACACGTTGATGCAAGAAGTGGCCAAGAACATTCTTGGAAGGACCCAGCCCATGCCGGAGCCAGAACCATGCCCTCCATGCCTTGCCATGCCTTGCCATGCCATGCACACTGCAATCTCGCTCCGACAGGCCTCCAAGTCCCCCCATGGACCCGATTCCCCCGGACTGCGCGGTCCCTGTCCATCACTCCAGAAGCAGCTCTAGTCAGCGCACTACGACCGCCCATCCCGACGTGTCCAGGCTTGCACGCCGTCGCCTGCTAGGCCAGAACTGCAGCGTTCCAGCGTTCCCAGCGTCCGGCGTTCAGCGTCCAGCTTCCCACTTCCAAGTCCTCCCTGCCTGGCCCAGCTCGCAATATTTTCGTGGGGTAAGGGAGATAAGTTCAGAGTCTACAGGGGTCGCTCTTCTCCCTGGCAGCCGGATTCCACTGTCGGCTCCCCAGACTCACTAGTGGGCAATAGAAATGCCACATCACCTCACCCTCCGTACGCTTCACTGCAATTCGACACCACGCCTCCAATCCCGTTGGCAAGGTGAGGCGGTGAGAATGGGAAGCGACGTTAGCTTTCCGTTACATTAGTTTTGTGTCTGATGGTGTGTTAGGCAACAGCTGAGTGAGTGTGCGCAGTGCCAGTCCGGTCCCGGGCCAACAAATGGAAATAGGAAAAAAGGAGACCCCTTCCCTTCACGCACTGCGACGGCATCTTGACTCATGGGGGAAGGTCTCTGAGGCGGGAGTGGGATGGAGTGTTTCTGACTCGGCAACGCAGCTGGAAACGGAAAACGGAGATTGTGCTGGGGGCGGCGTTGCGACCGGGTGTTTCCAGAGCTTCCAGAGGTGTCTCAGTCCCGGGGCATGGCCATGGGGAGGAGGAGGAGGAGAGGAGGATGGTAGTGGATGGTGGATGGTGGATGGGGGAGAGTGGGGGGATGTGAGTGCGGCTTACTTGCACAGTAGTACAAGACTGTACAGGCCTCGCCGTGGGGGTTGCTTGTGGAGAGCGTGGAGCGTAGAGCGTGGAGGTCAGCGCCAAGAGTTGCCTGCAATCTTTCAAATCGATACGGAGTATTCCACTCTATCGACCTCGGTCTGCCCCCATTGAGCTGCCCTCCTGAGTCCCTCCCATCTGTGTGTCTAGACCCGAGTCAAACAGGAAGGTAGATCGTACCGGTACTTTTTCCTACTTTCTTCCACTTTCTCCCTCGCGTCTCGTCTCGCCTTTCGGGCAGAAATGTTGCAAGCGTAGAGCACGCCAGCGCCAGCGCCAGCGCCAGCGCCAGCTCGGGACACGAAAGGAGGTGTTTCGTTTGTATTTGCATTGCTGGCCTCAGCCCAAAACCCGAGCAAACGTAAGGGCGTCCAAAGTCTCAGACCTCCCGGTCCCAACGCATCTTCGCTCCACAAGCAACAACCTGGGCCTCCGGGGAAGCCAAGCGGCCACGCTTCCGCGATCCCGCCGCACGTTGGGATACTTGGAAGTTGTAATTGCATGCGAATAGGCGACGCGAGGTACAGTACTTCCTAGTTCCCCGCCTGCACTTTGCACTTGCAACGTTGGATCCGCCGCTCTCGAGCCTGCTGTTCATGCTTTGTCTGTTCTGACCGAGCAAGGCCCGTACCGCTCGCTCGCTCCCTTGCTGACTTCCCTTCCACTTCCATCTGCAACGCCTGCACTGCTGATTTCGGAGAGCCGAGCCGAGGGCCTTTGCCTCCTCACTGCGTGCAGCTCTGTCCGAGAGCTCGACTCCGAATTTTGCCAGCAGTTGCGAATGAATTAACAACGGCGGTACGGATACCGCACTTGTGCCATGCCATGCCTGAGCTGGATGAGCCACTTCTCACGAGCACCGTATCATGGATATCACGGGAAAAACAGCGACGTAAGATCAGTGAGATCAGCCATACCCGCCTCCGTCGCCCTTGCCCAAGGATTTACCCCCTTTTCTCCGACGGCTGATGCTGCAACTGCAAGCTCACCACGAGGCAGATCTATTCCGAGACTTCGGGCGCGATGTCCCTGATATATTTATCACATTTCCCCCCATCTGAGATCATCCACCGATCATCTCGTGTGGATTTTATCCCCTTCCATGCACGCCCGCACCCCCATGCACAAACCCCATGCATTACCCCAGATTTTCCCCAGATCACCCTCGGCGCCTCCCAAGGGCCTCCACATACCCACCAGACAGCCTCATCTCGCCGTCGCGTCTCCGTCCCAAATCCCCAAGCCTGAATGCTAAATTGCACTACCTAGCACGATGAAAGTACCAAAATGAACCACACCAGCGAAAGAGCCGTCTGTCTGAACTTACGTGCTACTTCTTCCCTCGGTTCCGAGCCACCAAATTTGTCATCTTCCGTGCATGTTCGAGAAGTCTCTCTCCGCAATGTTTGGCTCGGAGCATGTGCCACCGTAAACAGAGCAGTTCGTCCGGAGTTTGAGGACAGCTTCACCAGCCTGATGCGTGGCACGCAAGTCCACCTCCACCGCTGGCGGTGTTTTGAGTGGGGGATGGTGCAACATTAGGCCTCGAAGCCGTGCTGCCTCGGGAGTGACTCTTTTCGGCAATGTGGATGAAGTGCGCTGTATGCTCGTGAAACGGATGGGCAGCTATGCTTAATCTTGCAGATGAGCAATGGCGATGTGGTGGCCTTGGTACTCGGTGAGGAGGTGTTAGGCTTCGAGATGGGGGTGACTCATGTAGCCTTGTGTGAATTGGTGAGTTGGCCAACGTCTGAATAAATGGGGGTCTGGAAAGCCTTGTGCGCTCGAGGGGAAGCGGTGGTTAGAAAAGGCTTAAGAAATGCGTACAGATCATAGGTACCACGCATTTCACTGTGATGGTTGCACCGCTGCGATTCTAGCCTCGTCGAAGCGGTCCATTACCCCCAAATCGAACACATCCCATCTGACAAACCTCACAAAACACATCCCCGTTATCTTCTGCCTCACTATCTATCAGTCACAAATCACAAGTCGCACAAACAAAGTTCCAGTCACAAACGCAATATGAGTGAAATATATGTTCATTGTCGCTACGTATCAGCTACTGTAGTCTACAAACAAACCATGCTTCTCCGAAGCACTGTGATACGATCAAAATGCCTGCCTATCCACCTGGAGTATGCTAAACGCCGCTCTGCCGTGCTTGCAATACCATGCTGTGAAATGCAATGATCGAGTCCACCCAACGCCATGCAATGCTCAAGTCTGTCTATACCATGTCCCGATCCAAATATACTTAGAAATTCATCCCGCTCGTAAGACTGAGTGAGATGAGGTGAAGTGTTAAAGTGAAGAAGTAAGAGCTTATAACTCTCTGTAATCACTCGGTCGGACTCTCCTCTGTCGTCCCTGGTGACGGTGCGGGTTCACGGGTTTGCGAAAGTACGCATTATCCTCTTCATTCGGTAGCGGCTCCGCGAAGACTGTCTTCTGCTGGTTGGGGAAAGCTCCAGTTGCGCCATTCGTATTACCCCCGTTCTGTGCTCCGCCGTTCATATTAACATTCCCATTCCCAGCCCCCATATTCCCGTTCATCATCCCCATATTGCCCATCGCACCGAAGCCGCCAGCAGTAGGGTTGTACATGTTAGGAAAGGCATTAAAACCGTTCATTCCATTCATGCCCATCATGGGATTCATGGGCATCATCGGCATACCGTTTGGCATCATGGGGAACCCGTTCATCATGTTGTTGGGCATGGCCGGAAAGCTGTTGCCGCCAAAGAAGTTGTTCGGCATGTTCATGTTGAAGGGGATATTTGGGAAGCCGGGCATGCCGTTCATCATCTGCTGCTGCTGGAGCATGGCTTGCTTCTGCGCTTCTTGTTGCTGCATCGCCTTCGGTCCCTTGGGAATCTTGGGATTCTCGAGAAGCTCGTCGGCTGGACGTTTCTTCGAGACGGGCTCGTTCTTCACTGTTAACTTTTCAGTAGGAGTTGAAGTTGAGGTTGGTGGTGACTTTGCTGGTGATTTGATGTTGACGGGTGACTTTGGAGACGGCGATTTCGATTTGGCTTTCTCTATGACAGCAGGAGTCGATTCAGGTTTTACACTTGGACTTCTTGATCGCTCCTTTTCCCGCTCCTTTCGTGCAGCGGCATTCTTCTCGTCCAGGTAGGCCTTTATCTTTGCTGATGTCTCATCGTCGGGCTTAAGATCATCAATCAACACTCCTTCAGTCTGACAGCCAGGACATGTGAAGTCGCTCTCGATGAGCGCGTTAGTAATGCAATCATTGCAGTACGTCTTCTCACAACAGGGCGTCTTCATTGGGTCTATGAATACTCTCTTGTCGATCGAACACTCCAGTCCCCTATCTTGCAATTCTTTATCTCCGAGCGCAGCAGCCTTTTGTGCAGCAGCAGATGACTTTGTCTTTTCTTGAAACTTCTCCCAGGATGCCTTATCTGGTTCTGCAATCACGAACTGACCCTCCGCATTGACCATAATACCAGAAGGTGGTTTTGCATCATCCCCTCCATCGCCAGTGACAACAGGTTTCTCCACAGTCTTCAGAAATGATCTGGGGATACCAGTCGTACGCTTGATACGAGGCTTGTTCTCATAATTAGGATCATCGTTTGTAGGACACTCCTTGATCCAATGTCCCTTCTCTCCACAACGATAGCAAATATAGCCTTGGGGAGGGGGGTTGTCCGAGGTCGTGCCTGGCTTCTTGCCAACAAAGTGTACTTTTGTTTGCCTAGGTAGGTTAGCATAGATTCATATACGACAGAAGATCAGGACTTACTTGGCCGCTTCCTCTTGTTGTGCACTCCATTGCTCACTTTGGGCTTGGAACATGGCTGCCATTCGTTGCTCCTCTGTCATAGCGCTATTGATCTGTATGGGAGCATTTGACGCAGCTGGCTTGGCCTTGCTTGCCTGCTCCTTCCGTGACGAGTTCTTTGCATTGACTGGCATTTTACCTGTAACATATCTGTTGGCTTTGCCGGCGCCTTTCTTGATGGCAGGTAATCGGCGAGCGAGGACCGTGGTGGATCGAGGTATGATAGCAGTGTCATCATCATATTCTAATTCCTGGTTAGATTTTTTCATCTTCATGTAACTCACTGTATGAAGAACTTACCTTCTTTGCCATCGTCGGTGAAGACTGCAAGGTCGAAGTCGGTTCCATCACCAAGACCGCTCTTGATGATGATATCACGTTTGAGTTCAAATACAGAGATACCAGTACCATCAAACTCCAGTCTGGTAGGTTCCTTCTGGGACTTGAATTTGTAAAACACGGAGGACGTCATGATATCAGGATGTAAGGTGAAATGTGTGTCGTGGTCGAAGAGAGGACGTCGGGGATGTTGATCTTTCCGTATTTGAGGTCTGAAGAGCGCAAAGCGCACCTATTCTGATGCACTTAATGAACGCAAGCAGTGCTCAGAGATCAGTGATCGAAGAGGAAGGGACAGGGACAAGGGTTCGTAAAATGCGACCGTTGCAAGATCAGGATTCTTCTTTTTTCCGTTCAGGAGAACGAGGTGAAATCAAATCTGATTGCGATCACTGGAGATAACTCTGGTGACACGAACGAACAAGCTTTGAGAGAAAGGAAATGATGTACAAGATTGCAGCAGAGCTGCGATGCGCGACGTTTTGAGATTGACTGTTGGCTCCTCCACGACAATAGCAACTGATCCGCCACGACTCCTATTGTGCCCCAACTATTGTTCCTCCCACTTCTGATGGACAATGAACGACGACAACGAGCGAGAACAGAAACCTCAGTATGCGCTCCCGATGCCAGATCTAATGATTCGGCGTTGGTGCTGTGTATGGCGATGGCGGTTGTTGGCGTTGTAGGATGAAGTTGAAAGGAGACAGAAGGAAGGTTCCTGTCAAAGAAATCGACGCCGCATTTGTCAGCCCTAAATCCTCGATCTGTACTAGCGCCTTTACCCACGTGACCGACATCACCTGCGAACCTCCCCGAGAAAGAAGTATTTTTATATTCAAGGCCGCAGGCATGATTCAATAGCATGATCGAATTTACAAAATACTGTGGCCATTATTCTCGCTTTGTCACGGCTTGAGGGCGATGGAACCACAAAAAGGCATTGAATCATCCAACATTGCGAAATGAACAGTATCAAGAGCTTACATTAAAGCTTCCACCATCTTCTTATGATTCTCGGGATGTCTACTTGGATGATTCGAACCCCCATATCTAACTTGCCATCGACTCTACCAACCATCCGCCATCTCACTCAGCCTGCGCTCTAGTCTCTCAAGTCTCTCCGCTTCCTCCTGCCTCCTCCTACCTCTCTTTCCTTCGTCCTCGCTACTCGTCCAATCCTTCCACCAACACCATGCCTTTTGCCAATCCTCACAAAATGGTCTGCTCTCCCTCGCCTCTTTCCTCCTCTGCTTCCTGCAATCGGGGCACAAACGGATGGAGCGAACTGGAAGGTTACTCTGAAATGAGCACCATGGGAGTGGTGCTGGCAGTCCTTTCAAGCCTGCTACCCGCTCGCCATTCTTATCATAGAAGGACTTCGGTTCTTTGCAACAGGCTGAAGTCTTCATGATATCCTCATGACCACATCTGTGGCGTACAACGACCGTCTCGCACATCTTCGCTGGGGCTTGAAGGTCGAAAATTGTACGAGGATGGGTAATTTTCCTCTGAATTAAGTTACCCAGCTCTCGCGAGAGCGTACTTGAATCGGCTGAAAAGTTCGAAATGTGGACTGATTCTCAGTCAGTGCCTTCTCTTGTCTGAACATTGAAGAGCGTGTACAGACCCGAGGGTTCTTTCGTCGGAATTGTGCTCAGGGTTGACAGCAAAACGAATCCTCCACGCAGATGGCGCTTGCCCGACGATGGGTATCTCATCCAGGTTGTTCGATGAAATGAAATCTGTGGTTGGAGCGGTCGGTTGAGAATGAGAAGCGCTCTCTCAGCAAAATCCAGTCACTTTACTCTTCCATCAACAAGCGAAGGACCGATACCGCAAATCATCCGACGACACAGAGAAGGGATCACAGTCCCTAATACTGCAAGTGGATATCCCACGGACAAGACAAATGCAGGAGTTACCCAGAGATTTCATCTGAGCGAAACGAGAACATTAATAATCCCTGATGTGGAGATACTCCGGATGCATCTCTACATCAAGTACTGCAGGAATTGTCGGATCGCTGAGATGAAATCTTCGGGTAGCCCCTATATTCGTCTTGTCTTCAGGATTTCCGCTCGCTATGAGGGCAGGTGACACGATATCAAAGAGAGCAGCCCGTCCTTTAAGGCCTCCATGAACCAGGATCTTGTGCTGTAATGCCTTTTGTCGGAAAGTCTTGAAGTCTGCTCCTTAAGGAATTGTGGAATCAAAGATAGGGAAAATAGTGACATACAGCATGCTCTTCTTCCGCAAGGTCGGGTTTTGGAGCTTTTAGGGTAGGGCTTTGCTTGCCTTGCTTCGTGACTGCTTGCTGAAGAGCTAGCGCGAATTGTCTTCCACACTTTTTCTCGATGGCGCCAGGAGAGGCGTTTGTTTGAAGTGGCTTGGGACGCTCAGAGACGGCGTATCCCATGGATATTATTATTTTCTTCATAGCTTATCAACCTGTAATCGATTGTTCACGAACAGGAATAACGACGAGATGGTTTCAACATGCTCTCTCTTCTGGTCTGCAATGACCATGGGCAGAGCAGGCTTGCTACTTTCGAATTCAGGAACTTTTCCAAAGCAGTACCGAACATAACTGCAGCTATGGGGACTGAACCATCTCCATTCATGACGGAGTTGCCTTGATTAAGGGAGGGAGGCGCTTGGTGATAGTATCTGCTCACGCGGCCCATTTAGGCCACCACAGAGCCCCGCGAGCTCTCGACGTCTATTGATACCCCTCGAGAAGCAATATCTTTCACGCCAAGTCGTACCCATAATTGCAGCAGGTCTCCGAAAGGGTTCGGACGGTGATAGAGAATCGACCCGGCGCCAGCTTCGTCATCAGCGAGCTGAGACGTGTCCGACATGTCCTGTGCATCGACAGAGCCATATTTTCCAAGCCCAACAAGAGTCGCGGCATTCTTGTTCAAAGCCCGGGCGAGGTGTTACGACTGGCCATGGGTTTATTCGCTTGATAGCGCAGTGCTACTGGCCGCTTGCTATCCATCACTTCAGAATAAGCTGGAATTGGAGCCTGGGAATATGGATAACCCTCCAAGTGTTGATGGAGAGTCTCATGATATTTCCCCGGTTATCGAAGACATCTTTTCGCGCGTGAACGTTCGAGTCTCATCCGTCATCATGCTTAGCAGTGAATGTGGTAAAGATTTTTTGCTTTGCTGAGTCCTCAAGGTTTTAGTTTGATTCCTTGACTTTGGTGATATATTTGGAGGTTGTGAGACGAAAGATGTTGGTGAGCAGTAAGCGGAGACGGCTTTTTATAACATCCAAGGTTTTCTCTGGTTCTCATAGAGTCTTGGAGGTACCCATTAACTCTGTAAGGTCTTCTGCTTGGTGCCATGACAGGCATCTTGCCTTGCTTAAGGTCCAGTTGCTAGAACGAGCTGGAATTGAAAACCCGGCATATGGAAAGTTCAAGTGGATATTGATTGGGTATCTAGTGTCTCTCGAAAGAGCTTCGGGCATCAGAATCTTGAAGTTGTTTTGCGCGGCACATCTACTTACCAGTGTCTGCCTCAACAAAGTTCAAACGGAAATCATTGTCAGATATTTCCCTTAGCAGGCTTGACAGCTTTGTCGCAAGCGTTTCTCTCCGAGCGGGCTGCCTGGGATTCATTGAGACGCCGCTCACTAGGATTTCATAGGTGTCTGTACGAAACCGTGTCTTGGGTCACAGTCAGATCGAGTTGAAGATCAGGAGAGGTAACTTGCTAGAGGGTTTCAATGCTCTTCGTTGGGACTACGGACTAAGGCCGAGTCTTTGAGAGTGGTTGGGGTCGAGATCAAAGCTCCTAATGTGTTGGTCCTCCCGTCCTCTGGCTTTAGTGCTTGTATCAAGCAAGTCAGTACCCTTTGTCTTTAAGGAGTGTTGATTGCATCTGCGCTGACCTCTTTGAGTAAGGATGGGTAGTGGAGGGTAGAGTGACGAAGGAGGGTCGAACCTGCTTCGCAACAAGAACCCTGCACTCATCAAACAGTCGACAAGTCCCTAGGAGGATAATGGCACAGCATTGGACAAGTGTCTAATATCGTAATAGAAGCAAGACAAGAGCGGTGAAGAAGATAGGGAGAGGGTATAATGGAGCAGGAAGAGAACATATTTAGAAAAATTTTTCGTGGGAGGAGCTAAAAGAGAATCGCTGCGCTCCGTAGATACCAATGCGGCAGTTTTCGTGTAACAGTTCGGGCGAGGCAGGCGATAGAGGCAGGTCGAAAGGCTGCCAGGGCTGTCTTTTGCAACTGTTAGTACGCTTTTGACGGTTGATTTTTGATGGAAATAGTTCTTGTTATTTGATGCATTACGTTTTTGTTTTCCAAGTATGTATATCTGCAATAACAATACAAGGAGGGTTCCTGAGCTGTTGTCTGAAGTGGCCCGCAGCTTCCCACGGTTCGTCTTTGCCCATCTCTTTGAGGGTGTTAGTCTATGCTTGCTTCTTCTATAGGGATAATCATAATCGTCTTGACCTTGACAAAATTAAACTTAATAAGGACATACGCATTATATAGAAATACGGGGTAAGCAGGTATCTTCAGCAGAATCTTTGAGGCACTAAGGGCAGTTTTCATCTTCAGTGCAGATAAGGTTATTTCATGGACGATGTAAAACATGCAATATTTGCTAAGGCACACAGCTCCATATTTCTGTCTCTTGCCATTTCCTATTTGGAGATGTCCAGTTCGACTGCAAAGGCACCTGATTTTCGAACAAAACATCGCGTAATTATACGCGAGTTGCCCCCTACTTCACCGCCTTCGGATTATACTTTATCCACTATTTCTTGTGGACGGATTTTTGTTTTTACTGAATTGTTTCTATCATTTACTGAATTGTTTCTATTATGTGAAGCATCTTACAAGGTGATTAATAAGCAAGCATCTATTCAGTTCAGTATCTCTGTACTATCATTATTGTGCTTTATTGGGGGTATCTATGCTATAAAATCGATTATTAAGACCGCCAATGTTAAGAGACACACCATTACTAAGAGGAGAATCTAAACATTAAGCCATGCTAGCGAATAAGTATCATGTAACTCCAGTTGTCCCTTGCAAGTTAAACCGCCTGATCCCATTACAATCTCTCATTACCCAAAGTTACGCCTCATGAGGGGTATCGCGCTACTCAGATGGTCCAACCAATTCTCCTCCTGGTCATCTATTATTATCAATATTTCTCCTCTGTTGATCCTTCATCAGAAGCCATTACCATCAACTCTCCTTCTTCCTCCCAACCCTCCTCGCTCTTCTCTTAGCCACAACCTCGGGATCCCAAACGCCAGCGAAAAGATCCTCACACTCATCCTCATCCTCACTATCAAAGACGACAATATCCTCACCATCATTTCCATTCGCCTTCCCTCCAAACTCCCCCTCATCCACTTCCCCACCATCAACACCCAAATCTTCCCAGCCCATCCCAACCACGACCCTCTTCATCTCCAAAATAAACTTCCCAATCTTATACTTCTGCGCCGCCTCCTTCGCATCCACATATTTCCACCCCAAAACCGCACCACAAATAGTACAGCTCACATCTGCCACAACATGTTGGCCCGTCAACAATTCCCTATTAACATTCCTCCCCACCTTCGTATTAACCAAGTCTATGACTTTCTTATTGCCTTCCTTCTTTGTCAAATTTGACATTGTGTATGGGGGTGGATGAGGCGGAGAGACAAGATATGCACGTCCATGTCGCCCCGTGAAGCCTTTACTAACCACCTGGCTGGCGAGCGCGATGTCCGTGGCGCAATTCAGGCAACGGAGGGTATTGGGCTGTGCGCGCCGTATGCCTCGGGGCTCTTCTTCCTCGCTATCTCTCCCCAAGCGTGGCTTATTCCCGAACCCGCCGCTGTACTCGGGGATCTTGGAGAGCGCGGCACGGAGCACGGCTTTCGCGGATGTTGGGGAGGAGGGGAGGATGAAGTGTGCGGAGGGCGGAGAGGAAGAGGGTGTTGTTGCCGGAGAAGAGGTTGCGGAGCTGGAGAGGGAGGGTGGTGGGTAGCTGGATGTTGAGGAGCGTCGGCGGAAGGGGAAGGAGAGCGAGGGGAGGAGGTAGGTTGGGAATGGAGGCCGTGGTTCTGGTGCCATTTGTATGTTGCGTGGTGGTTTGAAGATGTCTTGCTGTGATATCTACTCCAGATCTATAAGTTACTTAGTTACAAGCACTTGTCCAGAATCCGGAACTGCGCGGCTGTGGCAGAACTCGACTTACAATAACCACTACTTTGTATGAGGTGATTCGCGACCTAGCTTAGGCCCAAATAAAGTGCAGAGTCATGTCGCCGTCCTTCTCCTAGTGTTGCCAGACGGTGCGACCATTTCTGGGGGAAGAGAGTCATATGTAGAGTGGTGCGATGGCGCGAGCACTTTTGCATGCGGTGTGGAGGGGCCGGCTCCTGTGTGCTGGCTGATCGTCAGATCATAGGAGAGAACTCCGAACTTCGCGCCCTGGTGCACCCCTCAATTTTGCTTATCTTATCGAAACATCCCTGCACACTTTATATTATTTGAAGACCCCTTTCTCCCCTGGGCCTTTGTATAATTCATTAAATCTATTCGTCTACTGGATTAGACATATATCTGCGTACCACCAGGGTACATCGCTGGGGATTTTCCGGCAAGTCAAGGCGAGTTCATCTGGTGAAAGGGTGAAACCGTTATGAAAGGCTGAACTCCGCGCTTACCGGTGATCTGCACCATGTGATGTCTGTGTGACTTATAAAGCAGAACCACAGACTGGCGATGCACCTAATCGACGATCTAGACGAGTCCATTTTGAAGGGAGAAAATCCGTGTATATGGTCTGAGAGTCCCTGAAGAGAAAAGAACTGAACGGAAGTTCAGACCAAGGCAATCCTGGAAAAATCCCGAGTCATGGAACAACCCCTCAAATGGCCTCTCCTACTCATGCGAGATGGATGAGGATCCTGCAGGCAGGCAGGGAGGGAGTCGAATTCGGCTGAGCCAGTTCGAACCGACGGACAAATCAAGTCGATGGCTTGGCCAAAACGTGCGGTGCCGTGATTGGCTCATTTTGAGCACGTGATGCTCCCAAGGTTTTCTTAAAGCGGGGCTTTCCTTGATCATGAATTCGACTGCAACAACACCCCGTCTCAACTTCACCGCTGCTCTTCGACTCGAACAACCCACTCAAGCACTCCCACCTTCAAAAACTTCAATCTCAATCGATCAAGTCCTCAACCGACGATCTCCAGCCTTACCTCCAGATCCTCTCCGACGCAACCGTGGCAAAAATTGACAGCAATGGCGCCCAGCAAAAATAACAACCATAGTAGTAGTAGTAATCGCAATGGCGAGGGTGTAGGCCGCACCGCCAGCATTCTCGCCTCTGCCTACTGCGTCGACAACTCTGCCCGTTTGCAGGGCTTCCATTACTCCACTACCGGTGCCGGCGGGGCAAAGTGGTTTCCCTGAGGTCGGTTGGATCCAGGGACTTCCCTCACCACCGTCAAGTCCCCCTCTCGCAGCTCTGACGTCCGCCAATGAGCTCGCGCTCCTCTCGAAGTCCAGCAACTCCGGTATCAAGAAGCGCGAATCCGATGGCAGGAAGAAAGGCAGTAGAGGGGGGGCAGCGTACCACATCCGGGAAGAGTGTGAGAGGCTCTTCTGCGAGACCATGAAAGCCGTATTCTTTGGTGAAGAAGGAAAGGCGGCACATAATGGCTCTATCGTGATGGGTACGGACGCGCATTCACCTCCTGACGAAATTGTGGGTGCGTATAACAATTATTTTGCCAATGGCAAGGTAGGACAGGCTATGGATGCTTGGCTTGAAGTTTGGGACTACTCTAGTGGTTGTAGCTTCCGGGTATTCGTGGGCGGAAATGGAGAGAACAAGTCTCTGTTTGCATTCTTTGGTTCTGCGGTCGTTGGGTCCGACCTGAAGCAGGGGTATGTTCCCGCTCACCATGATATTAAGCAAATCTAACATTTACAGACTTATGGCGCTCATCGAACTCGCGGAAACTGTCTTCGCCGTCTCCCAGGTAGTCATCTGCCTTGATCGATCCGTGCAAGAAACTGAACGCAAAGTATTCATGAAAAGCCTTCGATGGGTTGGTTTCGAGTTGATTACTTTGGATCTATGGGCGAACGACATCGATGTCACAAGTGACAAATGGCTCTTCTTGGGAATGGAAATATGATTTGCGGGAAGGAAAGGCGCTGGCGTACGGGTTTTCATAAGCACGAAGTTTCATTTGAGTCAAGCATAGTCAAGCATTGCCTGGGTTCGCGGCTGTTCCGATTCATTTTCATAGCCTGGTGCCAGCTGTACGTATGGAGTTTTCACGTTCATAGTCAAACGGCCACGCATAGCGAAACAATCATGGAATTTCAAAATATCAGTATTTTCAATTCCCTCCTGGAGTGCCACAACTAGCTGAAATCATCAAAAGCAAACGCTTGTCGCAGTACTCCTAAATCCACGTATGCCACAAGTCGTGGGACATTCATATAGTAGCTCCACTCCGTCAATTTCTATTCACAATCGCTGAACGTAATGTTTAATAAATCTCAAGTTAGTTCAGCTCGGGGTGGAAGGAGCTACAACGTGATTCGTTCATACAATCTTCGCTTCCCTTTTTGAGTGTTCAGACCCAGATTTCGCATATGCTGACACCACCTCTTCTTCTCCATCCATCCTCAACTCCCAAGTGGAGAATAATAATGATGATGATACGAACCCGGCAAATTTAACACTACAATTCCTTGTAATACAGTAGCACTTTCAGTCCCTTTTTAGCACCAAATGGGGTTGCCACTTGCATCTTCCTCTTCAGCCTTGCGGCTCTTGCAGCTTCAAGCAGACTCACCAAGGATCTTAATTCCTGCATGGACCATCACAAAGACATTATTATGCATCATTTTATTCTGTGTAGCAGTCAAGAAGCTCATATCCTCGGAGCATCCCAGGAGTCAAGGAAACTCGCCGTACTCGTTATCTGGCGAGCCGGGCTCGGGGCCATCCAACATGTCTGATCTCCTTGAGGCATCCAGTTCGCCAGTCACCAGCTCTCTGGTCCACCACAAGAATCCAAGAGGGGAGGCTAAGAAACAATTATCTTGGATTCAAGACTGCCTAGAGTTTCACAAAATCTGCAATCAGAATCAACGCCAAGAATCAGTTCGCAGGTTCCTGCCAACTCGCCTACTCGATGTTCAAAGCCCATCTTCCGTCCATCTTGTCATTTCAGACGATGGTATCGACTCTGATTGGGGATATGCTGCCCTCAGTTACTGCTGGGGCGACTCCATGCCCGCGAGCGGAAGGACCACACGTTCTACTCTGGCAGCACACCTACAACAAATCGATGTGGAGCAGCTGCCAAAAACTCTTCGAGAAGCAATTGAAGTTACTAGGTCTCTCTCTATAAAATACTTATGGATCGATGCCCTCTGCATAATTCAAGACGACGAAGCCGACCGGGAACATGAGATAGAGAGCATGGCAGAGGTTTACTCCTGCGCAACAGTTACCATTGCGGCTGGAGTTTCAATTCACTGTAATGGTGGCTTCCTAGTGGCTAATCGACCACGTTTGCGCTTTCCCAAATCGCCCATCACATATCGCCCCGAAATCGTCTCGGCTGTGACTTGCCCTTGGATAGACACCTTTTTCTCGAATCCACTGTTCCAGCGTGGTTGGACCCTCCAAGAGCGCGAGCTCTCCCCTCGCGTGCTTCATTTTACGAGCACCGACGTAGTCTTCGAGTGTAGACAAGGCATCAGGCGGTATGAGCTCGCCACCACAGAGCCCGACAGCAAGCCGGTTGAACAGAGCTATTTATTCTTCGCGGAACCAGGTGGATGGCGACACCGTATCCTCGACTTACAAGATTCTCGGAAGAAGTTCTTGCGTACGGATGCACTGACCAAGATTGATAGCTTGGACTGGCATGTTGTTTGGTGGAGGACAGTGGAAGAGTATTCAAAGAGACGGTTTACGGATCCAAGTGACCGACTGCGCGCCATAGCGGGGTTGGCAGACACATTACAGAAGAAATTCAAATGGAACTACGCCACGGGTTTGTGGACGGGAAACATGGTATTGGACTTGCTGTGGCGTGCTAAATACATTATAGATCCGGCGCTGGCAGAATCCTATCTAGCTCCGTCGTGGTCATGGGCTTCTGTCAGCTGTCCTATATCATATGATGTCAAAGAACTCAATCCATTTGACAATGCAGTCTTGGAGATTGCTGAGATGGACGTTCAACTCGCGGAGACCAATGAGAAAAGTAAACCGTCAAGTGCTTTTCTGAAAGTAAGAGGACGGATGAAGTGGGTGTCAGGAGTGGCGATGACCGCTCCTGATGAGAATCGCTGCCCAGGGAAGAGAATCTATAATGTTCCAGGAGGTGGAGAGTTGTGGATCCATTGGGATCGAAAGAGTGAGATTGTAGTTGATGAGGAAGTAGCCATACTTTTGGTCGTCCAGAAGGACATTAGGGCTCAGGAGGGAACGGGGCTGGCACTGCGAAAGACCGGCGCTGATGGCATGTACAGAAGGGTGGGACTGGCGGAGTATACCGGATGTTTTATGAAAGATGCTGAGCGAGCAGAAGTCGCCATTATTTGACGCTTTTGGAAGGCTTGAAGAATTTGTAAGAGCACAATGAGGATGCTTAAGATCAAGGGCAGATCTCGAAACCGACTATCTTATAAATGGAAAAGACGGTAGAAGAAAGATTGCTGGAAAACCGAATGCATTGGATAAGAACGGAAGAAGTGTCGGCTGATGGCATAGGCCCTAGGCGGAGGTGGTCAAGTTCCCAGGCCAGATGCTGAAGCTTTGCTCGAAGTGACCAAAGACCCTAGAAAAGCAAGATGTGCAGTGTATAGTGTGCATGGTGTCACAAAGTAAAAGGTGAGGAGAGTGTTCCAAAAAACTATAGACCATCATCAACCTCTGGTTGCTATCCCAAATTGGCCTCCCCGTGGTTGTCTATTTATTCCCCTTCTTTCGAACTCGAGACCGCATCCTCCTCCTCTACCAATTAGTCAAAGTACGAACCCACAGCAATCAGTACGTAAACAATCAAGCACATACTCCCCTCAAGGTAGTTACTCTTCTGGTCCTTGGTAAAACTTCCTACTACAAGAATGCTCAGAACGAGCACAATCATGTTGAAGAGCTCAAACTCTAAATCAAGATCTCTTCCAATTGCCCAGCCGACCAAGACAACAAGTGGGGTGTTGAACATAGCCGTTTGAATAGTGGAGCCGAGACAATGAAACAAAGCTCCTGTCATGTGGTTGTTACAAGCATCTTCCACAGTCGTGATGTGCTCTGCTGCTTTTTCAACAATGGGGACCAATATAAGGCCGAGGAACGATTCAGAGACACCACGCTCCTCGACGATATAAGGGATCCCTTCGACAAGATTGATTGCGAGCATTGTGACGAGAGCGAGGGCGAGAGCGAGAGAAATGAGGCACTCGGCAACACATAGCTTTTCTTCTTTGTGGGCTGGTGCTTGGTGGCTGACGATCTCTTCTTCGTGTTCAAGTAAGACTTCATACAACTTTTGGTGTGAGCGCATCTGAAAGTAGACATATATAAAGTAGGCAATCATAAGGAATATCGAGGCGATACGAGAGATAATAAGGACGTGTCCTGATGCAGCCGTTTGTGATTGATGAGTTGCATGAAAAGCGCCGGGTATCATTAGGCCCATTGCACTACGAAAATCAGCCGAGGATACGGCACAGTTGAGAGGGTGGAAACATGGAGTACATACGCGGTCAGAAGGAGGTCACTTCCGAGCTCACTTACTGCTCCATTGAAGCTCTGCTCACTATAAATCAAGCCACCGCAGAAAAAGCACACGCCCAGGCATAGCAAAAGTGTTGCGAGAATTGACCCAAGAACGGCAGCTTGAATAACCACGTACTGCTTCTTGTGCAGAAGGACCAAAAGCAAAATCATCTCCGGCGTCGAAGCCAAGACAATCTCAATCAGATGACCCAAGACTTTAGGAAGTTTGCGTGTGCTCTCATGCGAGGCGAATCCGATAAGATTCGCACAGGGAACCATTGCAAGATAACTCATTATGAAAACCAGGAGGTGAAGATCATTTGGGTGTGTGTATTGGAGTGCGATAGCTGTTGGAACAAGTGGCCAAAGGGAGGTTGACACATTTCGAGGCCGGACTCGCGGTTCGCCAGCAGATGCTGAGAATGTGCATAGGCCGAATTCGAACCCCCTTTGCAATCTTGAAACCGCGATGATGTACGTCGTCAAATCCAATAGAGGGTCGAGGCTGGATGGTACTTGAGGGATGAGGAGACGGGGTAAGCTCAGCCATGGGAATGTCAGGGGAAAAGGCTACTCGTCGACCATTCGGCGAAACGGCAGGAGGTGGTGCAGGGGGAATATGAGGAGAGGTCGAAGACATTTCCAATCTATTTATAGTTAGATGTAGCAAGTGAATGGAGGGGAAATGGAATCTTAACAGTAATCTGGAAGGTCGGAATAATGGTGAAGCGTGGGCAAAAGTTAGGAGAGAAGAAATAGATGCAGTCTTAAGAGAAGCTGGATCGAGAGATTGAGAATTTGAAGACGACATAAGAACTGGATTTTCGCACAAATGGTGCCATGGTGACTTTCAAGCTCGCATTCTTGGGGAAGGAAAGAGCAACTATGCTTCAACTCAAATCAAGATGCGAAGGAAGGAGCGAGCTTTCGGACATGAGGAATTGAAGCCTGCCTTTCTTGCTAGTTCGGCTCGTGAAAGGCGAGCTGAGAGAGGCTTGAGGCGATGAGAAAGCCCAGGTTCTATGCTTCAACGAGCTTGCAAGGCAGCTGAAGTATGTGCGTGTTCGCTCTCCGGGTTTGACAACAGTACTTAGGTGGAGGAAGGACGTATCCAGAAGTCTCAGAGCCTACGTGTGTCGTTTTTCCCCCCGAACAGACTATGCTTGCTACCGCGATGTTCATCTAGCTTAGGCTGACTGAAGCAACTCCTTTGCTGCCTCCTCCTGTATGGAGGAAAAGACAGGCTCGTACGGCCGAGTATATAAGATAATAGCACAGACTAAAGTAGACCTGCACTTGATCTTCTCGTTCAGATGGAATTTCTGAGAACTTTTGACATTAGCCATAACATGGCCTATTACTACTATTAACAGAGAAGTACATATGGGTATTAGAACTTGCTCCTCACCGCCTTGATTTCGCGCCCATACTATTCCCAATGATATCGAAGATTTCAACTGTGGCCCTTTCAATCCCATCCCCAATTGTCCAATTCCTTTTGTTCAAACTCCCTAGTTTTGTCCTCAGGAATTTATTCCCGGTTGCTCATCTGCCATTGCTGACCTCAGAATGCAAGGACTGAGCTTTGGAACACCTCAAGTATATTATGCTTCTTTATCGGCGGTCCACGCCTGTCTTCTCATGGCTCAGCCGAGCCAGCCTTATAGCCTTACCTCGCCGAAGTCGAATCATCTCTTTCCGACACTCATCACGAATTTGTATGCCCTCGTGTATCCCCTCCCAAGCCATGATGCCTCATAGCGAATTCCCGGGCAGAACTAGGTGACCCGGATCCTGACCCGGAGCCTGCGGACACAGGGTGGTCAAGCACCACATCCTCAAACGGAATCTCGCTCAACGGCGTCTTCCCATCCGATATGACCCCTTCTTCCTCCTCCCTCACATGTGTGATGCCACCCGCAATTCTCTGGTGCTGATGTGGGACCGTCTCTTCGTATTGCGGCGGCGGCAGATCCCCATCTATGGCTCTCTCGTCAGGTCGTCCTCTTCTCTCAGCTGCAGGCATTGGCGATAGAGGCACATCACTACGATTCTGTTGTTCTGGAGGCGTCCGCCTCCTTTTCCCACAACGTCTTCCTCCACAGCAACCGCAGCAGAAATATGCCAAGGCCAGAACAATGAGAACAATAGCGACGATCACGATTACTATAGCTATTCTCGCGCCAGCAGCGAGCTCCTCCCAGATGTTTTGATTTCCTTTATCAAAAAACTGTGGGCCTGTTGGACTTGAATAGCCGCTTGACGAGGTCGGAGTTGCTGCTGCTTGTTCTTGGTTGTACTGACTCGAGCTGGTTGCGAAGGTTATGGGTGGCCATTTGAAAGCTGTACTCGAGTAGGGTATTGTGAATGGTAACTCGGGCGGGTCTGCTGTTGTGATCACCATTTTGGAGTGTCTTTACGACTGAAGCCGGATGCTCTGCAACCACGGAAACAAATGAGGCTGATGATAGATCTGTAGCGGCTGGGAATACGAGGTCAATTGTACCTAGTAAGAGTGAAGGCTAAGGAGCGCGTCGCAACGACAATAACCTAACATTCAAATTGTAGAGTGAAAGTATAGGACAATAACAATGAAGGAAAAGAGGAGACGCTCAGGTGAGAGATTTGTGCTGCGCAGCACGGGGCCATCAACTCACCGCAGCCCCTAATTGAACAGGCTTACCTGCACTGCTGCAGATGTCGTTGAGGCGCAGCATTTTTGGTGGTGAGATGCAGCTTCGGAGAATTTCAGGCCGATTCGTCCAGGGGAATGCATTCTGAGCCATCTTTGCGAAGATCAACGCTCAGTCGATCTCCATGCACCTGAGGTCTTTGAAGGGAAGCAAAAAGCTTTGAAAATGTTGTGTTGAGGCGTATGTTTGAGGTCGAAATGAATGATCTAAATTTTTGGCAAATTCGGGAACGTGCACGTGACATTTTCCTAATTTGCTGTGACCACTAATGACATTGCCCTGGTATCAACCTCAATCATAACATTCTAACTTCTATCCTGTCATATATTCATCATTTTTCCAATCGCCGGTGATGGTTCCATTCCACACCTAATCGTTTTCCAACATTAACCGTGCGCAACGCTTTCTATCTAAACCTCATTTCGCGCTTCTACCTCACCGCTCTCAATCATCTTACTGAGCGGTCCCTTCTTGACCATCAAGCTCATCACCTCGTATAGAGCATCTGCGGCAGCCATGGTAGTGTGCTCGGCGTTGGTGTCGTACGCTGGGGCGACCTCAACGATATCAGCTGCGATGAGGTTGATTCCTTCCAATCCTCTCAGAATAGTTCGGAGTTCGCGCGTGGACCAGCCACCTGTCTCTGGGGTCCCGGTCGCAGGCGCGACTAAAAGTTTGTCAGTATTTACACGAATGGGGAGATGGACTATCATTCTTACAGGCTGGATCAAGAGTATCGATGTCAATTGACAGATACACTGGTTTGGTAGTGCCTACACGGTCCTTGATCTTCTTGATGATGCCGTTCATTCCAATAGTGTCAATCTCCCTGGCCTCCACAATCTCAAAGCCACAATATCCATCATTCTCGTAGTCGCTGGGACCGCTCAAAGTTGTTCGGATACCAGCATGAATGTTGGAATCGTTGGCAAGAAGGCCTTCCTGAGACGCATGGTAGAAGTAGGTACCATGGTTGATACTGGCGACCTTGCTTGGAGATCCTCCGAAGACTTTTGGCTTCCATGTGTCAAGATGAGAGTCGAAGTGGATCACAGAGATAGGACCGTAAGCGCGGTTGACCGATCTGAGGAGGGGTAGAGTGATTGTGTGGTCTCCTCCGAGAGTAATTACTCTAGGAAGAGTTTTCCCATTCTTTGCCGGACCTTTCTTTTTAGCATCAGTTGCTGGAGCCCGGGTCAAGATGGAGTTGTGTCCCTCTTCAATTTGGTGGAGAGCCCAAGTGTTGTCATACCTATAAGGCAGTGAGCATCGGCACAGCTGTCGAGGTGGATAGGTGGGCTTACGATGTGACTGGAATATCTCCGCAGTCTAGGACTGTAGCCCAACTGTTGAATGGATTCGTCTCTAATGGGACGTTGTATCCTCCGCTGAAACCCACCCTGCGTGAGCCTATGTTTACGAATGAGGGCATCAGCTTCTATGCTGTTTGGGGAGACTAACTAAAGATTGAGACGGCGAGAACCTTGACGGATTCCGGAAGGACCGAATCGGGCCCCAGGTCTATAGGAAGTTCCTGTGTCAAACGGAGCACCTGCATATCATAATTAATACCGTCGCCTTGATGGGTATACTTTGATTATAAGTAGGCAGGCACGCACCAATGAAGGCGATGTCGTATTTCACATCATCGGATGCCAAGCATGGGTAATATGGCAGACGACCAAATGTTGAGATACCGGAGAACACGGAGTCTGCCTTCGCATTGTTAGTCCAGGATATTTCATGATCTCAATTGGCCTACCTGAGTTCCACCATCGCCGGGCAACGTGTTGTACCACAAAGCTTTGTGCGGCCCCTGGATTGGTACCTGGTGCTCATGATCACCATGAGCAATTGCAGTGGTAGCCAGAAAGGCCACGGTCAGAATGCTGGTCAACATGGCGATGGCGGGGTCAATTGAGCAGCAGAGAAGGGAATGAAAGGCGAAAAATGAGGGGAATTCCCTTTTATGAACAGTGCTGTGCTGGCACTACTTGGGGGCACTACTGGCGTCATCTTGACTGTGCGATATTACAGGTAGACTGATGAGCAGTCTCGCAGCATGATTCCAACCAAAGCCATGTGTGGAATGACCGTAGGCTCACAGCCTATCTCGGCCATTGGCCTTCTAGAAGATTACCTGAGAAGTTCCCAGGTTGCCGGTCATGTTGTGGCTGTTCTGGTTAGGTAAACGGGGAAGATACATTTCGTCCCATGCATGCGGGGCAGAGATAAAGGATCTGGAGGGGTATAGGACTCGGATTGCTACAAGCCCTGACCGAGGGACAGCGGTAGCTACTTTGGGAGCAGGTCAGGTACTATCAATAATAAGAATGACAGTAACGCATTGTCATTGGGAATTGGGTAATGAAGAGGTAATCGAACATGTCAACTCGACCGGGATTGTTCTGACGCATTGGGAAGCGGTGAGGTAATTCCACGATAAGACATGAGGAGAGCTTTATCGGCGGGGTGTGAAAAGCGGCAGCGAGGGGCATAAAGCGGCGGCAGATTGGGCCTGACGCTTCCCCTGGAATCAAAGGCAGGACATTTGAAGAGGGTGCGGGATCACGTGATCTTCTTCCTCATGTCACTAAATCCTCCCTAATGCAGTTGAAGTTGCTCTATGCACGTCGAATCACTTCTGGTGAGCAGATTCTGGACCCGGTCCAATGATTCTCCGCCAGTCCAACCCAGTCCAACCTCTCTCACGGCTCCAAGGGCCATCGGTCATCGGCCAGCCTCCCAGATTTTCCTCTCAGCGCAAGACCTGCAGGCCGGCAGGAAAGTCGCAGCAGTCGAGGCGGCGCAAGACCTAGCAGGAAGGAGCTGTTAATGACTTCATGAGGGTGATTCGTTGGCTGTATCTGGCCACATACGTTTCATGCAGCTGCACTCCTGCTGCTTCGCATCGAGGCTAGGGAACGCATCTGCCCAGTGGCCGTCTGGCCTCCTGATTCGAGGCCTGCTGCAAAAGGACCCATTATCCAATGGCCACGGGAGCCACTCAGGCCAGACACAGTGAACCCCCGCCGGCCGCACGTCAGTTCCCAGTGGCAGTCGCTGTCGCTGTCGCCCATCGCCCACCCAATTAGGCGGACTCAAGCCAGAGAGCACCTCTCCATCTGAGGCCATCTCAGACTCTGCGCTCTCCTCAACCACATCGAAGGCCGCCAGGCTCGTCGCATGCTCTGTCAGTGGCCCGCAACAACGAGAATCCCCAGCCTCCTCCGATCCCCCCTTCTCGCGAACCCGACTCGTCGCCGCATCGCTCTCTGGGCGACTTGAGAGGTCTTCTTGCAGCCTGCGCGCACCGCGACGCCGCATCTCCTGAGTCTCACTTCCCATTCGGCGGCAGCTCATCTCCATCTCGAGCGCCACTGCTTGCTTTTCCGATCCGCTTGACTTGTACTGCGATACCACGGTCCTTTCACGACGTTCACGATTTCCACGACTCTCGTTATTCCCTATTCGCGATACAGTACATTAGACCACGAGCTACGAGGGTACTCCACCTGCCAATAAGTTCTCATGCATGGACCCGGATTGTCGATGAACTGCAGCGACCTCTTGAAAGCCATATCGAAGCCTAGTCGATGACAAGACGATGAGCCAGCAATAATCTATCCCCCAAATCCTGCGTTTACTCGGCGTGAATGCTCCTCACACAGACGAACTGGCTCAGGATGCCGGCCCGAGAGCTGGGGGGCTCTATTGATGCTCCAAATGGACCTCAAGGCGTGGGCACAACTCTGCTGAGGAAGCACAAGATACTCCCTCATCCGCGGGAGGTTCGCTTTCCGGAAGTGTACGCTTTACCTCGAACCACAAAGCCCCGCGATCTTGTCATAGACACGGGAAATGTCTCCATATCCAGCTCAGATACATCGAGTCCGCGAACGTTGAAACATACGTCCAAAAGGATAGGTGCTCTGCCCCCCACTCCACCGACTCATTCACGACAGTCCTCAGGATCTCACCCTAAGATTACCGCAGCACCTAAATTCGATGTTGCATCGATCAGAACGCCAACAGAGATCCCTTCTGCACCAAGCACCCCTCTCGGCCAACAAAGTCCACCTACTCCAGATGTCACCCCTCCAAGAGCTATGCCATTGTCGTTTCGACCTCCTGGAAGCGATCGATACCCCTCCTCGCGTACCGACTCATTCAAAACCGCTCGAGAGAACCAAGAATCATCAGATGAAGACGAAGTGTCAGAACCAACTGTGAGACCGGCTCTCCCTTCAGCTAGGACGTCAGCCGTGGAAGTTCCCCAGGTCCCGCAGAAATCGCAAAAACGCAAAGAGGTAGGCTTGGGATTGGGCTTGGAGTCTGACAATGAAGGAGCTACGACCCCGCGAGCCAAAATGGATAGGTCTCAGGAGGAATTTGTTGTATTTGATGGAGAATGGGGTTCGGCGGCTGAGGAAGTAATCGAAGTGGAACGGGAATGGGACGACAATCTCATGAGGAATGTGACTGTCCGTAAGAGGCCTGCTCGTAGACCACAAATGTTTACAGATGGGCCTGCGGGCGATGTTCTGGAGGATGATATCGTCTCCCCGACCGCGGCCACCAAGGTTCTAAGAAGTTTACCCCTACAAGAGAGAATTGCGAGACACCGCTCGCAAAGAGACGCATCTGATCAGACCCCTACCGGCAGTGGAAAATTTGGGGACCGCAGGGTGTGGCCTACAACTACAGTACATCCAGAATCACCCTCAACTCCAGACGTCCGGAGATTCTCGACCATGTCAGGACGGTCAGTAAGTTCCACGGTTATTGAGGCCATGGTTGTGGATACCCCACCAACAAGGCGAAAGACTCTTCGACATAGTAAGAAGCAGCTCGGTTTGAGAGACTTCAGTTCAGACCAGTCCACAATTACCTCTGGGCCAAACTCGGTCGTGTCTAGTGAAGCTCCACACCGCCTGCACCACTCAATGGCAAGGATTCCAGAGAAGAGGCATCGAAGCCTGGCCTCAAATGCTACCATGAGCACAAACTCGTCAAGCGGGAGGTCACGCCGAGAAGTTCTAAAGAGCGGTGCAATTCCAGTTGTGGTTATTCCGGATCGGCGCTCATCCACAAAATCCTCAAGGGCTCCGTCTCTCAGGTCTACAAGCAGCCGGAGGACAAAGCGCAGCATGTCTCTCAATTCGGCGCCGTTGTCCCAATCGTCGAAGTACAACGATCCGGGCTACTTTGATACACTGCCTCCAAGAAAGCGAACACTGTCGGAATCAGCTGGATCCGGACATTCAGTCCGAACGATTGATTTCCCGCCAAATATCCCGGCTAGACGTTCATCACTTTCTGCCCCAACTAGTCGCAATACCTCACGAGCTGGATCTTTAACAGCTGAGAGTCTCAGGGCTCACAACATGATCCAAGCCCAAAACAAAGTGGTAGCGCCTGAGCCAGTACAAAGTCAACCATCACCCGAAGAAGAGATAGAAACGGACAATGTTCCACCACTGAATGTTGACCATAATGGAGACCCGTTCTTTGGAAAGCGACTTTCTACCCAAGTCACACCGTTTTCCCAAGCGTCCTACGAAACTGCTGGAACGATGGCAGAGGTCTCGGAAGCAATGGCTGTGTCAATCTTCCCACACCAGAACAAGTCAGTCCTGGTTGTGCAGCAAAGAGCATCATCGGATCCTTCACCTCCAAATCTCCAGGCTATTGATACAAAGCAACAGCCCAAGATCAACGGGAGCGCTTCCATTGGTCCAGTGACACCTCCACAGCCAATACATCGGATGGACGAAATCGATTCTCCTCTCAGGAATCCCCGAGCACCTCCCGAACCCCCGGCAATCAAGTTCATTCCACCCACACCAGCCGCTCTTACTCCTGGAGCTGAAGAAGAACGCCAGCTTGGCTATAACCTCGACGAAAGACCATCGACATCAGATGACAAACCCAAAAGGACAATGTCATTGATGCGTCGTGCTTTCAGTAATCGTCGGAATTCAGAGTTAGCTACTCATCAGCCAGGTCTTTTCAAACGCACGTTCTCACTGAGTAATACTCCACGGAGAGATTTGACGGACCACTCGACACAAACTTCGAAAGAGACTGCCAATCCGTCAACGTTGTATCCTTCAGTCGCTGATCGCCCTGCCGATGGAAGCAAGTTGCATCCTTTCTGGAGACCCGCCCATTTCTGGGACGATCTTGAAGACCATGAGTCGGATGAAGAGGGCGAGTTCAGCCGATACCCAGTCGCTGACAACAGACCTCCACCGCCAAAAAGAAGTTTCAGCCAGAAATTGAAGAGGACGTTCGCCATCCTCCCCATCCAGGATGATGAATACAACTATCAGCCCTATGCGGTCGATCGTCGTACTATGAGGAGAACACCGAGTGGAAATATGAGAGTTGTGAAGCAGAGGAGCAACTCAAGTCTCAGGAGGAATGCCAGTGACAGGCGGCAATACACTGTAGCGCGGCCAGTGAGTGGTCCTTCTGAAGGATCATTTGGATATGGTTTCAAGGAAGGAAATGGTGGGAGAGTCCACACAATTCCGGGCTTAGGTATCAGGGTAGAATACATCGGATGGGGTGGAATGCGGAGGAGGTTGAGTGAAAGAAGAAGGGAGCAACGAAGTGAGAAGCTCAGGGCCAGCATCAGCGGACCGAAAGGCGTCCAGAGCGGCGTCGATGATGTTTTACGAACGAGGACTCAATGAGTTCTTAATACCTTATCCAAGATACCCGTTAGCTACAAAAACAACAGGCCAAGGATTGGGAAAGGCGGATCCCAGGACTGTACTATCACAATGATTCCCCACAGGGTCGCGGTCGCGCTCGCTTTTCAGCGTGTAACTTACTTTTCTAGCATTGTCTTCTTGATGAGCGAGCGATTTGAGTTGATATGCGCCTTTACATTTCAGATGATAAGCTCGGGCTTCGGTTTATGATGGGATGACTTGATGAATTGAGGATATGAAATGACTCTCTAGTTCTGGATGGATTGGATGGTTGGTTACCTTCTTGCTTGCTGGACAAATGTGTGTTTCTATAGGTGCAAAAGATGAGGCGATCTTAGACTTGATGAATGATATGACCTGCATTATAAACTATTGACCAGAGAACCATTTGACTTCGAGATGTGCAGTTGAAGTGACCCATCTTCCGTGGTATGACATCGAAGGAAGAGCCCCGCCCCTTTTTTCCCAAGGATGAATGGAAGTTGAGATGCTGGTACGTGAATTTTGGAATTTGCTTGAGGGGGTGTTATGGTATTAAATAAGCATAATTCCACCAAGCTTCGCCAGCCCTTCATGGTTCGCCCTGTAGGTCGTCTCGGACTGTATTCAGCAATGCACTGAACTAAGTGTTTGAGTTCGAGCACTGTCGGAGCCCCATTTCTTTTTTGGCTTTTTCCATTCTCTATTCGCTCATAAGCGGGCCTAAAAGCCTTGCGCTAGCGGCCGCCTGCCAAAGAAATCTTCCAGCCAAAATACACCTTGAACCTTTCCACCACACAAAAGCACAACAAGTTTTCGACTAATTTCACCATTACGATACGATAAGAAAATAGAAGAAGAGGCAAAATGGCACAAGGCACGATTAAGTCAAAAAAGCTAACGACCGCGACTACAAAATCATCGGGCAGACGAGCAACTGTACTCGGGCCAAAGAAAGGCGCGAGGAGCATTGCACCAAGGAAGCAGGTTCTGGTTAGGAATAAGGGGATGACAAAGGTATGAGGAGGTTAGGTAGGAACGATGGGAACAACGGGAGGCTAATGTGAAACAGAAACATTCGGCAGGCTTGACGGCGATGACGGAACGCACGCTTGGTGCAAAGGCGGGGCATTTGGAGTTATTGAAGGGTGGGAAGAAGAAGAAGGATCTGAAGGGAAAGGAGGTTAAGGGGCAGGAGGATGAAGTTAAGAAGGGTGGGAGCAAGAAGTTTGGTTGAAAGTGTTAAAGAGGGGAGATGTGTTACACTTTTGTGTGGTTATGGCTGCGTGGGTAGAGGGCACCAGGGCGGTCGAAGTCGATGATCAGGCCGAGATGGGAGCGGGATTTACTTGGCCAAGTGGTAGCTGTGAACCTGTGAAGAGCTACAGTCAAGGGAGCTCTTGGAGATGGTGGCCGTGGACAAACGAATCAGAGATACCCATTACACCAGATTGCCGAATACTTCATCCAGCCGAATGAGATTAACACTCTCAAAACAGTGTCCTCCTAGAGGTCCGATAAAATTCCTCAAAAACAGGCTTGGCCTCAACTTAAGCTAGGGTTTGGCTCAGTCTAGTGCCGGCCACCTGCATGGGGACGTCCAGAATCGACAAGGTGCTTCCATCCTCCATATCAAATTATGCAAGCGATAGGTGGGGAGTATTGAATCGATAATACATGGATTCCGTTTGCTTTATGCACCAGGAAGTATCTGGCGGTGAAGGTCGATTGAAGCAAACGGGCTCCATGTAATAGAGTTGTGAGATATTTGAGATAATCGTGTTTCTTCCACAGTTCCAAGTGGAACAGCCATCACGATGAACGTATTTGCCAATATGGACATTAGAAGTGCCGCACTCATTCTTCAGCTTCAACTTGAGGAGAGCAATGAAGTCTTCGAATCTTTCGAGAGTAAGGGCAAGGGTCGAGAAGGGGTGCTTTCAGACTCGCAGGTTGCATTCCAAATGTACAAGGAGAACATGGAGCACAACATCTCTATCGTGGCAGACCGGAAAATGAGCAGCAGTATCGCCCAGGCTTGCCAAATGGATGGTGATGTTTTGGTCGAGTCACTTTCTCAAGAACAGGCAGCCGCAGGCGATCGCGACTTTGCTTGCAGGCTTGGTGGCGTGGCTACTCATTGCCCTCTCCCTCCATGGACTGTTGGTTCCGAGTTTCTGGACGACGAGATTTTGGAGAAGCTTCGAGCTCTATACGTCACTGCGCCAGTCGAACAGGCGTCCTCTGCAGGTCAACTAGTGAGGTATGGATCAGATAGTGCTGGGTGCGATGATGAAGTCGCAGAATCTTCTGCCTGGGCTGCAACGAGGAACCCATCGAAAAACACAAAAAGATTTTGTACCGCTTGTCAGGAGCAAATCGTCTTCTTCGACCTGGCACGGGCGCCCTGTGGCCACGAATACTGTCGAGACTGCCTCCGAGAGCTCTTTCTTGCATCATTGGGAGACGACTCCCTCTTCCCTCCTCGTTGCTGCCGCCAATCAATTGCCACGGGTAGCAGTATCCGCATCTTTTTGACTGGCGACCTCATCCAACAATACGAACAAAAGAAAATCGAGTTTGAGACACCAGATCGTACCTACTGCTCCAATCGATCATGCTCTGCGTTCATCCGAGTTGAGAATACCGCCAATGAGCAGGCATCATGCCAGAGTTGTTTGGCAGTCACTTGCACAATCTGCAAGGCTACACACACTGGAGACTGTCCGGAAGACATGGCTCTTCAACAAGCTCTCGATGCCGCTCAAGAACATGGATGGCAACGCTGCTACAACTGTCGCCGTCTCGTCGAATTGATTATCGGCTGCAACCACATTACGTTGGTACTCCTTCACTCTGTTTAGAAATGTTTCTAACTTTCGTAGATGCACTTGTAGAGCCGAGTTTTGCTATGTTTGCGGTCGACGTTGGAGAACTTGCGACTGTGCACAATGGAACGAAGATCGACTGCTTGCACGTGCAAATCAGGTCGTTGCCCGCCGACCTGCGACAGTCAACTCTCCGGAACAAGAGGCTAGGGTCGCTGCTGTGGTTCAAAACCTAAGAGACAGACACAATTGTGATCATGAGACTTGGCAGTACGTGAGGGGCAGGCATCAGTGTGAGGAGTGCCGTGATACGCTACCTTCGTACATCTTCGAGTGTCAACAGGTAGGCATATTTTCATGCTAAATTGTTGTCTACTTGTATGAGAGCTCAAAGTCCGAGAGCTTTACGAGAACTTGCACACGTCTTGACAGCCTGGCTCCTCAGCTCCTGAAATCCCTATTGCCATTCGGAAATTAAATATGCTAATTCGATTGTTAGTGTAACATTCAGGCTTGCAATAGGTGCCGAAGGAACAGACTTTAATGTTGCTGCCAGTTGAATCCGCAGGGGAGTGAAAATATGCTAGCTATGACCACTGATATCGTCGGACTGCTTCGATGTTTCGAGATATGTTATTGACTTCTGAAGGGGATGAAAATATTCAGGATTATCTTTTGTCCCACCGAGTGATGCTCTTCGCTGTGCCTTCTTTTTGATTCTCAACAACAAAGTGAAACGACTCTCCTTTCAAGATGGTCGTCATCAAGTATTGCCCTTTCTTGTTGCTTTCTTTTCGACTGCCACAACATATCTCAACTGAAACGAGTCTTCCTCCAAAATGTTTGTAATGCTTCTTTCCTTTGCTTTCTTTCTGATATCCACCACACGTCCCATATGAGACGGTCTTGCTTCAACCTGATTTTACACAATGTAACAGGTCGATACTCCGTACAACTCGAAGCTTCTCCCACGAAGTAACGAGCATGTTTCAAAGTCAAATCGCTTTATTGAAATCCTATATTTAACTAAAGCCAACTTACAGTCCATCTCAGCAATTTCTTCCACAATTGTCAACTATAGACAACGAAACTTTGGTTTCGCTCTTTCAATTTTCAATCGAAGAACCACATAAGCTTTCTACACGAGACCTTGATCTACAGCTAGCAATGATGTTTCAACGAGAGGATATGAAATATCATGGCAACGAGTGGTTATCCGGCAAAAATAGACTCGATGCACAAGATGAGTCAGATGAAACAACGATCACGCTTCGTGACTTCATGAGCGATATCGAGATGCAGCAGGAATGTTCCGTGTGTGGAGAAGAAACCGACATATCCGATGGAATTATTCTTCCTTGCAGCGACTTCTTCTGCGCTCGATGCTTGAATAGATGGTTTAGAACTGCTTGTGAATCAGAGGGCAGCTTCCCACCCCAGTGTTGCGGACAAAGGACTCCTCTTGGAGGAAGGGCGGAAATACTTCTTAACCCCGACACGTTAACCCTTTACAAGGAGAAGAGACTCGAATTTGAGACAGAGGCAGCAAAGCGGGTTTATTGTCATAAGTGTTCAGCATTTATTTACAAAAGCATTTTTGACTTACAGAGTCACCAAATATTCTGTGGAAAGTGTAGAGCCTTTACTTGCTTGAGCTGTAAGGCTAAAAGTCACTCTGGACGATGTCAGCTCAATTTAGCAGACCAGCAAGTTATAGATTTAGCTTATGCACAGGGTTGGAGGCAATGCCATTGTGGTTATTTGGTCGACCGTTCAGCTGGTAAGTATCGAGCCTCTGCAGATCAGGTCTCAACGTTTCAACTCCCTTTCAATGGTTTTTACCTCGCAGTCGCTGACAATTCGTTCAATTCTAAGGTTGCAATCATATGACTTGCAAATGTGGAAGACAGTTCTGTTTCCTTTGCGGAAAACAATGGCGGACATGCAACTGCCCCTACAGCGGCCCTGCCCGTAATGACGCCCCTCATCAGAGAATGGAAGTGCTGGGGCAACCGGTTCCTACGCAATCGCGGGGTCCTTCTTCATCTCCCATCCAAAGACCGAAATTGCTGCGCTCTATAAATTCGCTTTTTCCGTTCTCTCATGAACTACTTCATGAACCCTAGGCACAGATTAGGAATGTACGGTCAGAGGAGAGACCCTGCCGTCACTCCATCCTACTCCGCACGGCAGAAGGAGACGGGCACTGCATATGGTGCGACGAAGATAAAGCACTTGTGAGATGTCCTAAGTGCAGCACCCGAGCTTGTTGTGACTGCCTCAATTCAGTATCCTAGGGAGGAGGGTCGGAAAATCCGCCGCATGTATGGGAAGACGGCTAAAGGTCTTTGAGCATTAATTATTGGCATATTGAGTCATTCGTGTTCAGAATTCAGAGTTTCTTCAGATTTATCCAGAGATGGTCCGTCTTCATGCTTGTTTGCGGTTTCGAAATTGTCCTATATCATGTGAGAGAAGAAAATTTCATTCGAAGGACTCTTCCAGAGGTTAGTTTGAGGGGAAAGTCTCATCAGGGTATTTTGTGTCTCGTAAAATGCAGTAGACAATTGTATGATTATGAACCCGCAATTACTGTCTCCAGATCTTGCCGTCCGAACCACGTGATTCTCACGACATCAGGCCATGCAATGGATCTGGATGTACCCATTTGTTCATAAAATCACACCTGTCTCTGAATTTATCTCTTCTTTCATTGCTCATGTCTCAAAATGGAGTTTGCAATACTTTCGAGTTGCCGGGCGGTTTCCAATGGCATTTTAATATGTTGTCGAGATACTTCTAAATCGTGTACATGTAAATGTTTTGGTGGCAACCTAAGAGAAGCCTTCAAAGTTAGTATTCGGGCTTTGTAACATCCACAGAGGTTTTCCTCTGGTTTTAATCAAGGCATTGAAGTTTGCAGGACAGACTGGGGATTTTTAGGGCAGAATGAGGATCTGAAAGTTCGATTTCATTGGTAGAGCCTTGCTTGACGACTGAGGTGACATTTCCGGGCAGAGTGGCCTATCACTCCATGTCTCATATCTGTAGAGTCTTCCGGATACTAATTTAGACTATATCAATCAGAAAACCTAGCCTTCGGTGAATAGCCTAAAGATATTATATCACACACAAATCAGATTAAAATCACACTCAAATCAAAAGCTTCATGTAAGACTTTCTTGGCCCCTTTTCAGATTTAATCTTTGCAAACATGCTAACAATTCTTAGAATCAAATCCCATGCCCATCAGTGAACGCACACAGCATGAACTTGTACATGCCGGGGTCGACGCTTACAACCGCTGGGGTGCACCCCAGGTGAATGCAGCAGTTGGTGCTGGGTTAGCTACAGCAGGAGCCGCGATACACGTTGCGGCCGCTCCAGTAATCGCTGCTGCAGCACCCGTTGTGGTCGCTGCAGCCCCATTTGTGCTTGTGGTAGTGTTGCATTGATAGGTGCTGCTATTGGAGAAGCAATTGACGAACATGAAGAGAAGAAGAAGCAAGGGCACTGAAACTATTGCTGATTTGTCGTTCAGCTGGGCAATCGGAATTTTGGTATTGTGATAGGAACGTATTTCGGAATCATATCGCGAACAAAGTTTTATTGAAACTGATAAAATGGCCCAAAACTGGAACAGCTTCTCAAATTTGCCATAGAATGCTACCGACATTCATCACAAAGCATCCAAAATTCCAGGCTGAATTTCTTCAAATCTCTCCTCAAGCTCCCCCCATAATTTCTTCTGTGCCTTACCTCCATCCTCACTTGTCACAAACTTTGAGAGGGGACTTCTATGCAACACTTTTAGCATCTTATCATTGTTTGACGACTTGAGCGTTCAATCTTACCTTGTAACATCACAATTAGTAAAGTAAAGTCCATGAGACTCCATCCCCACGCTTACTGCATGAACCAGAGTTTGACTAGCCTCCTCCGCAGTTCTCGCCAGTATAGCATGCGACACCATCATACCGATTTTCGAAACTCCAGTTGCGTGTCGTACTAGTTCTGTCTTGGCGAGACCTGGGTTGATGATATTAAGAGCAACTTTGGTTTTCCTCTCCGTCATCCTTGCTGCAATCTCTCGGACGGCAAATACTTGCATCAACTTCGACACAGCGTAGCTGTATTGGTCAGTCGGGTCTTCCATCTACGAAGTACCTATGCATGGAGCACTTACCCTTCTGCTCCTACAGACTCGTTATTCTTACTTGTCTTGATGTCTTCGAGAATATTTGGCGCCTTCCAGGCCGAAAACTTTGTCCATGAATGTATATCGCTGCCAACAACACTTATGACAGGTACAATATTCCACTTCAGAGCGGAGACTTGGAGTATCGGTACCAGGAGCAAGACGAGCAGCATTGTATTGATAACGTTGACTGTCACCATGCTCTCATTGCCCTCGAGTATTTCGAGCTTTGGCATAGCTATACTGGCATTTGCAACAACCGCATCGACTCGCGGCAAAGTTGCGACTCTCTGCGCGAACTCTTTCACCGAAGCTGAGCGGGCCAAGTCGATCTCCCATACTTCGGTCGTCCCATGTCGATTAGTAGTCGTTTCGATGTCTTCCTGTGCGGCTTTCCCTTTCGAGATAGAACGGACCGCAATGATGACTTTTGATGCGTTCAAACGGACGAAGTGACGGGCTGCTTCCTTTCCCAATCCGGTGTTTGACCCAACAACAATGACGGTCTTTCCCGTAAAATCTGCCTTTAATGGAGGGAGCTTTTTGAGCTGAAGCTTGAGATCATTCACACTCATGATGATATCTGGTTTTTGAAGGGAGAAGGGCGAAATGGTACATGAAATTGAAGATCGTGTCGTGAACACTGAACTTTATATACTCACCTCTGCGGCGATCTTGTTCCTACCGTGGATGAAATGACGGAGACACATTATCTCCACCTCAAGAACAGTCGTCTTTCGATACTGCGGACATTGTTGTTTCTCCAGATCCTTTGATCACCATAAACAGACTACCTGCGTAAAAGTCCGAAGACCCTTAGAACTTTACGTTCATGCAAGTGCAGGGGCGGTGCATATGTCCGCGGGCTCGGGAAAGAAAAGTGGGACCCGCCTGCCTGGTCGTACAGTACAGTAAGCTTCACCTTCTCTTCCTCCCCACCAGCGCTACACTTCACAGGCTTCAAGCAGCAGAATGTCCGCGGATATCAGAAACAACAAGCCACGCAAGGCCCACAAGAACCCTCGCGCTCCTCTGGCATGCGAATTTTGCCGAATCAGAAAGTGAGATGTCCACCCTCGAATTCATCTCACGTCAAACGGTCACCAACTCCCATTTCGACCAACCCTTTTCAGTACAATACTCTGCGTTTAATATTGCTAACCGTTTCAATAGGATCAAATGTAACAGAGAATTGCCCTGTCAAAATTGTATCGTGCGGAACATTCCTTCACAATGCAACTATCGTGGCCATGGCGCTGTCCCTGCGCGTGGATTCCGCTCTGCCCACGCCGAGGGCATGCAAGAACGTCTCAACCGCTTGGAGAGCCTTGTCACAACGCTTGTGAGTCAAGACCAGGTGTCCGGGCACGCAAATCCGAATTTGGAAGACAGAAATGGACACTCATTCCAGGATAACATATCACGTGAGCCCGAAAGCGATCCCATTGCAGGGCTTCAACAGGGAGTCGGGGTGCTGAAGGTAGACGGTGATGCATCCGTGTACAGGGGCTCAACACATTGGCGTGATGTTATGAAAGAGGTGACCTTTCCTACATTATTCTTCGCTGCTGGGAATAATTTGGCGACTGACTTGCAGGACCCATAGTTGAACGAGCTGAGGAGCCTATGGAACCAAGTTCAAGATGACCAGGATGACCTACTCTCCCAAGTAGCTTTCTCAACAACCGTTGTCAATGGGCCAGGTTTATTATGTGGAGTAGTAAAACCAGTCGGAATTGAGGAGCTCTTGGCAACCATCCCACCGAAATGCACGACTGACAAGCTCATCGCCTTGTTCTTTGATAAAAATAATTCCCCCATTCCTACATTTCGTGGGTGCCCTTTGAAACCTTATCCATGTTGATTGCTTAACCCTGTTTAGATGTCGTTCACGAGCAAACTTTCATGCAACAGTACGAAGCTCACTGGGAGAACCCATCTGAAACCAAAATCATGTGGATTGGACTTTTATTTTCTATGCTTAGTCTGATCATGCTATCGTTCTATCTCAACGAAGAAGAGCCTCCAGAATATGAGGGTGCATCTCAGTCTCTTCACGAGCTTTACCGTCTCCGCACAGCGCAATGTTTGATGATGGGCGACATCACAAGTAAGTGGCTATTGGGAAATTACTTACCATATCAGTACTCTCATAATTTTCAATTCAGATTGGAGAGACAATTATTGACTTGTTGTTGAACAGAATGTGCACCGCACACACTTGAGACGATGATATACAATTCCATGGCTGAATGGGCAGATAATTGTGGCAGCGAGACTCGAGTATGGATGATGGTAGGGTTACTTGTGCGTGTGGCGTTGCAAATGGGGTATCATAGGTACGTTCTTGCCTCGATCGTTTATATTGATTCTGACTTAAATATAGAGACCCTTCGCAATATCCCGAAATTACCATATTCCACGGTGAGCTACGTCGGAGAGTTTGGGCTTTCGTGCAAGGGCTCGATATCTTGACCTCATTTCTCGTTGGCCTTCCAAGCACGATCCGTATAATAGACTCTGATACCCTCGGGCCTCGGAATCTACATGATTGGGAACTGACTGAAGATATCAAAATCCTTCCTGATTCGAGACCGTTGTCGGAGGACACTCCAATCTGTTATATGCTGGCAAAGAGGACTCTCATAACAGTTGTTGGTGATATCATCAGCCTAGTAACTTCGTTGGGTCAGTACTCCTACGAACAGGTACTCGAATTGGATGACAGGTTGGCGCAAGCTTACAAAGAGCTTCCTGCACACCTCAAAATGGATGCCCCCGAGGTACTACTCAAGGAACATCCCTCTCTTGTCAACAGGCGCATACAATTGGAGTTTCTCTACAATCAAAATGTTTGCATTCTGCACCGGAAATTTCTCTCTCGAGGTAGAACAGACCCTCGCTACATTCGATCATATCAACGATGTATGGAGTCAGCTTTTAACTTGCTCGATCATCAGCGATATCTCTACACTGAGACAAAAATCAAAGGTTCTATGAAACCTCGGCACTGGTATCGCGTCGCCCATACCAGTCACGATTTTATCCTAGCGGCTATGATCGTTTGTTTGGATGTCAGATACCGAAAACTGGAAGAGCAATCTGGCAGAGTATTGTTCATTGAAGAGAGCCAACAAGCAAGAAGCTGGCAAGCACTGGAATTTGCCTGTAAAGTATGGAAAGGTGAAAAGGATGGATCTCCTGAAGCAGCCAAAGTCTACCAAGTTTTGTTACAGGTCCTCGGAAGCCATGCCATGGAAGGGAATTCGGGAATTGCTCCAAGTCAAATAGTAGAGCCGGCGGCTCAAGCGGATGATCAGCTACCTCTCTTTGCCGAAAATCAATGGTTAGGAGTCCCCGAGGTTAACATGGATATTGATTGGGTTTGTCACCTTTCTCTTGTGCGTGTTTGCTTGGACTACTAACAAATACAACAGGACGTCTGGGACTCGTTCATTGAAGGAGGAAGCTTCAAAGATACATTTGGGACAATTTGATCATCGACCCTGGACAATCTTGACTTGCTGCCTCACGAACAGAGAATGTCTACTCCGCATATTTTCAAGTTTGGGCTCTTCACACTGAAAGATTCAGCTACCTGCCAGATCCAACTCCAACAATCTTGAATCTCAATCTCAGTGGCACGTTCTTTCAATTCGTCAACGTCCCAGTTCGCCCAGATGAATGCACCCCTCAAGAATTTGCCTCTTAACTCGAAAACTAGAATAAAGTACCCCCAACAAGCCCAGCTGTATCTAGTCAGTCTGATTCCAAACCTCAGTTTCACAGACACTTCCGATCGTTGTCAGAAGGCATGCACTCTCACTCAACACAACGGCATGCGCGGTAGCATGAGAGAGGAATGCTCGCACCGCAGTGAAACCCCCTTTGATGTTAATTTCGAATCCTTCCCACAACTCATCGCCGTTTGAAGCATCATTGAGTGCTATGTTGGACATCTAGCCGGCGTTGGAAAGAAAATAATCAATCTTCCCTAAATCGGTGGCAGATTGTTTAAATGCAGTTTGAGTCATTAGTTCGTTAGTGATGTCTGCCACAACAATCCATAGTGGAGCTAGACATTGAGAAGATAGTTGCCATGCTGTTCTTCGGATGTTGCTCTCTTCAGCCAAGAATCCCTATCGCTGCAGCTCCAGCTTGAGAAATGCCTTTGCTATAGCAGCTCCCATTCCTATCCCACTGCCTGCAATGATTACTACTCTCCCATTGGCGGATAGTTCTAGCCCTGTTGGCTACATGGATGGGTAGAGTTTATTGTGCCAGACTTTGGTGAAGGCTGGTGATGGTGCAGACATGCTCGGGTTCTGAAATCAAGATTTCGGAACAATTGAAGCAACGAAATGGCGATCCAATCACTGTTGGAGAAAGAGGAAAGGTGATGGCTTGATAGATGTCCAATGGTTCTGAAAATGTCCTGTTATGCACAGGAAACAATGATTCAGGATTTCGTCAGCACTTGCTATAGCTAGCTTGACACTGTGTTCTCTACGGCAAAAGTCACCTTTTCAACTGATTTGAAGGCCTATACGAGTCGTAGACTCGTGATTCAATACTTCATTCGAATCAAAGTCCGAATATCGCGATCATTGAGTAGGATTAAAGCTCCATTATAGTAGAAGCAAACATCTTCCACAAGGCCCCTCTTTCGAGCCCGGATCTGGAGAAAAGGATCAACATCAATCGGTGTACCGTCTTACAAGGAGAAGCAGCCTTCTGATCCAAATGAAGTCCAGAATGGCATGGTAAGACAACCCCCCTAAGCCGATTGGTGAGAATGTCTCGGCCCCCCATGGTGTTACATCCAATGAACCAGCGGTATAAGTCAGAGCGAGTAAGGTGCCCGTGGACCGTACAGTAAGATTTTACACGAGAACGAGAAACCACCACTCCCAGAACACTTGTTTCAAAACGACGAAAACAAGTCTCCTGTCATCAGCATCAGAAAATCCTCCCCTCACCATTTGTAAAAGCCAAACCTCATCGGTTACGTAAAGGAGCGTCACGTGCTGTGGCACTATTACGAGAAGGACAAAGATAACGATGACCAACGACGTCCGATGTCAAGATAAGCAGAACTTCGCAGCTGCGCCTTCAACCAACAAAACTCTTCCCTTTACACAATAGTTGCATTAATCCGCGCTGGCTTCTCTCGACTTCTGCCCATTGCCGTCGACCGACGCCAATTGGCAAATCTGCACTCACAATTCGCAAACAGCAGCACGGCGTCCCCATCTACGGATCCTGCCAGACGGCTCCGATGCAGATCCCATTGGCCACCGTGGTACAAGTATCCGTTGTTCATTCCCTTACGTCCTTCTTTGTCACCTTGTCCCTGCCACTGTGCTGTCATACTTTCAGAGATATCGAGTCTGCTGGTAGACAGACCAATTGATATCGGAAATCCTATCCTTCCCTCTTTCCACATCTCTTATATATTTCCCAATGTTGCGTTAGAACACAATTGCCTGTCACAACACGACAGAAAGGTTAGAAGATGGATGATTCAAACGATTCCTCATGGCTCACTAAGTTCCTTCGGTCCTCTAATAAATCGACTCCGATTTCTACCCCGCCAAACGAGCGGTCCTCCCTCCTCCCTAAACCGTCAGATTCTCAACCTTCCTCCTCCACAGCCTCGGAAGGCGAAACATTCGAGTTCGAAGAGAACGAATCTCCTACGAAGTTATGGCTCCACGAATTCCTACTCCTGCTTCGAGGCTCTGTGCCGGTAATCCTAGCATATACGCTGCAGAACTCGTTGCAGACTTTCTCGGTGTTGATAGTAGGACGACTAAGTCCTGAGGCATTGGCTACTGCGGCATTCAGCTACATGTTTGCCATGTCAACAGCATGGTTGATTGCATTAGGAGGATCTACTGCGCTGGATACCTTGGCGTCTTCTACCTTCACTGGCAGCAAGAACCCACACGACCTCGGGATCCTCCTACAGCGAGCTTTCCTCGTTCTGACAGCTTTCTATATACCAGTTGCCATTCTGTGGGCATGTTCAGCTCCAGTCTTCAGACTTCTTGGCCAGGAAGAATATATCTGCGTTGACAGTGCCAAGTTCTTGACTGCATTAATCCCAGGAGGATTAGGATACATCTACTTCGAATCCATGAAGAAGTACCTACAAGCACAAGGTACTTCCCCTTTCCCCTAAATCTCTCACGCATTCTAACACACTCTCAGAAATCATGCGCCCAGGAACCTATGTCCTCCTCATCACCTCCCCCTTAAACGTCGCCCTCAACTACCTCTTCGTCTACACATTCAAGCTCTCTCTCATCGGCGCGCCCCTCGCCACTGGCCTCTCCTACTGGCTGTCTTTCCTCCTCCTAGTACTATACGCGCGCTTCATCGCCGGTTCCAATTGCTGGGGCGGCTGGTCGCGCGCCTGCTACCAGAACCTCAGCACCTTCGCGCGCCTCGCAATCCTTGGCGTTGTGCACGTCGGTACGGAATGGTGGGCGTTCGAGATCGTTGCCCTGGCCGCTGGACGTCTGGGAACGATCCCGCTTGCAGCGCAGAGCGTCATCATGACGACGGATCAGGTGATGAATACGATTCCGTTTGGGATTGGCGTTGCGGCTTCGGCGAGAGTGGGTAACCTGCTGGGTGCGAGGAATGCGAAGGGTGCGGCGAGGGCGGCGAATGTGGCGGCTTGGTTGAGCATGGTGATGGGTGTTCTAGTGCTTATTGTGTTGATGGCTGTCAAGGATTTCTATGCTAAGATTTTCAATGATGATGTTAATGTTATTCGTTTGACGGCGGAGGTGATGCCGTATGTTGCATTATTTCAGATCGCAGATGGCTTGAACGGGAGTTGTGGGGGCAGTTTGAGGGGCATGGGGAGACAGCATATCGGTGCTGCCGTCAATATTGTGAGTTATTATATGGGCGCATTGCCGCTGGGGATTTGGCTTGCTTTTCATGGCTGGGGTCTTGCTGGATTGTGGGTGGGACAGTGTATAGCTCTTTATTTGGTCGGGGCCATTGAATGGGTTATCGTCGCGTGGAGCGATTGGGATCATCAAGTTGAGAAGGCGTTTGAGAGGATGGATAGTGGGGAGAGGGCTGAGATTGGGCGAGGATTCGTTGAAGTGCAGACAAACGGAGAGGCTGGCATGTGAAGCCTTTGGATGTGGAAAATGAATTGACGAAGCTTATGAAGAATGTGACGAATCTCTTAGAGTCGAGACAATTGTGTAGACTAAAATTTTTATGTGTAGATACGTTCTAAATTTAAGCTCATCAATACATCATCCGCTTCCTTACCTTCGCTCTCTTATTCCTTGTCAATCCTTGAGAAGTTGGAGGAAAAGTTGATTGTCTTCGGGGAACGAGATAACTTGATGACTGTGGTGGGGTTATGTGAACTGAATATGAAGTAATCTTGTTGTCAAGAACAATGGTAATTTAGGAAGTGTAAGGGTTAATGTTGCTCTCGAATGATAACATGGACGGCAAAGAACCTCAACATAGACCCGCAAAAGCAAGTCCTCAGTGGAAAGCGTCTAATGTTCGGAACCGATCAGTACAAGCCCTGCGTGATCGACAAGAGGTACGCTGCAACAATCACGTGGTAGGGAGAAGCGTGGGAAGCATATGGGTCTCTAGCTCATTCTAACCAGCTCAGGTCGAGGAACTTACGGTTGTTTAAAGCTATCCACACGAGAATGCTCTAGCTTCTTTCAACGATATCTTCGCATGAAGGAGCAGCACGGCTTTTGGCGGCCCACGGACTCGACCCAGCTCTGCTTCCATTCCGAAATTGTTACACAGGCAGATCCGATCAGGTGTTCAGGCAATGTTTATGCAATCTGCTCACCTCACAATGGTCAGTCTCGCGAGAAAATCTCAATCTCCAACTTCTAGGAAACTGCCGCACATGGTTACTGTGTCCATCGACTTCAGCACGTGGATATGTGGAGAATCTCAAAATATTCTTGGACACGGGCGCTCCGATGGCTCGGATAATGAATCTAAATGTTCTAGGTACGGAAGATACGAAGAATAAGCGAGATGAGGCTTTGGATATGGCTTAAGTTGACTTTTTTGTGGCGCCAAAGAGGCTGTGTTGGAACTTGGAGGATGGAGGGAGCGAAAGTGGGTACGGCGTGTGGAAGGAAGCGAGAGCCGGCTCAGTTGGTGCTTAAAGCGAGAGCCTTGTATTGTCTTGGCTTAGGCCAGGCCTTGCGGATGTTTGCTCGATTTTTTGTCAGCTGTCACAGCAGAAGATCGTCGATTCGACACATCTGTCCAACCTCTTTTGCGAAAGCATAACCGGATAGCCGCAGTGTACTGCTCCGTGTGGGCTTTTTTCTTGAGCTTCGTATGCATGGATCTGATGACTTGACTGGCGGCATTTCCGAAAGCTCTTGGTACATTTGTCAGTCCTGTTGCCAAGGAAGCAAGTCTATTGATCGCGGTTGTAAAGACCTGTTGTTGGAAAGGCGGTGTTGATAGTGCGAGGTCGTCAAGTCGCTAAGGAGGGCACTATTTAAGGTTTGCTGCAGGGGTACAGTCATTTTACTGTAGGGATCCAAGTGCTCGGTTCAGGGGCTGCGGGAGATCTGCGGCAGGCTGCTGCCCCAGGCTTCTGGGCTCACAGCTGAAAAGGTGTCTCAAAGAGCATCAGGCCATGGCTTGAAGTCGGAAAGGCGCAAACCCAACATCCAACGTTGAATATTGGAGAGCCGTTTGTTTTGAACGCCTGGTGGTTGTAGCTTTCTGCGGATGGCTGAGTCGTCCGCATCACGGCAGTCTCAAACCTTATAAGATTGGATTTTGGTGTGGGGTAATTTCGATGCGGGAACACTTTCATCTCGTCTTTCGAAGCCACGGTCAAGAGACGCGAATGTCGCTGTCTGTAGTAGTGGTCTTTCCCAAGGCTCCGCAAGTAGTTTGATTGCTCCCAAGGCAAGTAGCCTAAGCGTAGCCGTCCCCTTCGAATGTTCCGACGACTGCTGTAGGGCATCCGAATCTGTCCAGCGGTGCGGGGCTTGACTATTTGTGGCGTCTGCTTCTCGACTTGACATCCCGGATCAAACAGTGGCTTGTGTAAACAGATAATCGGCCCTGGCCCCTCGTGCCTGGCAGGTGGTGGGACAAGGACATGTCTTGTTGAGCTGAGAGTGGATGCTGGGGGGAGTTCCAGTTCCAGAATGTCGTTGCTCGAGGTCACCGGAAAATGGGGCTCGTTTGCCATGAAGCTCTTCCGCTTCTAGTCATTTCCTCTCTCGCCGATGCTGCTTGTCTCGTGCCCGTCTCTAGATCAAGTTAGTTGACTTAACCTTAAAGCACGCCGCCCTTTCCTCATCCAGTACATCAGCTGTCTAAACGTCTGACCGTCGACCGGTCCCATCCGATATCCCTCGTGGAGGAAATCACAGACCCCAGAACGTGCAAATGGGACACTCTCAAGTTGGCTCGATAGTTCCATTCGAATCCATCCGTTGATGAAGAGAAGATCTAGATGTCCCGCCACGTGGAATCCCAATCCCTCATGATCTGACAAGGCTCTTTTGTGCATCTAGACGCCAAACCCTGGATCATCTGAGTGACCTCACGCCTATTCTTTCCTCGACGGCGTGATGAGGCGCATGGTGAGGCGCTTTTAGACTCTACTGACCATTCAGCTGGGCTCAGAAGCTTCAAAAGAAATGACAGGTGCAAGTGCAAGCCTCCGTATGCTACAATTCTATAAATGTTTACCTTTCCCATTGCTCTTTACTCCAGTTCATCATATTCGTTCAGATCTAACTTAAAGCCACACTCTTTGAGATCTTCTTCGCCATGCGTTCCACACTCCTCGTTTCTGCCTTTGCAGCCATTGCTCTCGCAGCTCCTCGGCCTCAGGATATTGACTTCGATGGAGTCGACTCCACCCCTGATCCAACAATCTATACTCCTCCCACGAATGTCACTGTCGATGAGGTTGACATCCAGCCCGCGTCTGCAGCCTCTGCTATTGCCAGTGCTGCAGTCACCGATGTTGCTACCACATCCGACCCTGTTCAAGACAAGAGGGACGTTTTAGAGTTGACCGATCGCCATAGTGCTCGTGGCGCTGACTGTGCTGCTCTGCCTGCTGGCAGTGGACCTGCAGTTAATAAGTACGGATACTCAATACCCTAACCTAGTATATTAACTCATGTTTGTTAGCCCCGATACTCTGGATGCATTCACGTCCTACCAGCCTTTTTTAGATGCTTCGAATAATGCCCAGGTCCCTCAGGGCTACACACAGGCATTCAAGGGGCTATTTGCCTCAAGTCAGACGACGTCTTATCTCGGCGTTACAACACTCGACACGTATGATCCAGTCCTTTGTCAAGAATAGTAAGCATTGTGCCAAAAAATTTCTCGTGACTTGCTGACAGAGACAGCTGCGATCAACTTCCCAACTGTGCAGCTTTCAATATCTACTTCGAGCGTGATCCCAGCCAGAATCCTGCTGCAGCCTGCCCGAACCCAACCTCGGTCACCAACATCAAGTGTGTACGTTGGGGAGTCCAAGTAAATTCAGACACGGCAAAGAACACCGGCGAGACACGAAGTAAGTCGGTTGACAATGGCAATGAATAGGCACTTGCTAACTAAAAACCAGAGCCCGCCTTCGAGGTTGTGATCGTTGGAAGCAATGGCTACAACAAGCTCGCTCCTCCGAATTCACAACCCGGTTTCAGTGGCCCCACGGAGTTGGATGGAGCGATCAACGCACCCAACGACCCAGTCACAAATACCAACACATACATGGGCACCAAGTTCTTCTCTTTCGACAAAGTTCAGACGTATGAGGCAGGTGTTGAAGCTTGCACGGCAGCTTGCACCGCCCAAACTGCTTACAACAGCCGTCATCCTCCTGCTGCACCATCTAAGCCAAACGTCTGCAACCAGGTCGTGGTCTATGTTTTGAGCGATGCCAACCAGCCCCAAGGAGTCCAATGCGCCATGTACTCGGAGTCTTGGGCTCCAAACTATGCCACGAACCTTGGCCAGTACCGTGGCAAAGATTACTGGAGCGTCACGCAGGCTTATGCTTATACTAACGCGACTTACTCCGCGAAGTATGGAGACATATGCGCTGTTGGCGGTTGCCCCAGTGGTTCCTACCGAGGTGGAAACTGTGGGGGATGGGGAGGCTCTTGCTCTTAGATAGTTTGAGAAGTAACAAGTACGAAAGGCGCGGTTGGATGGCACTTGGGTATTCTGGGAACAAGAGGGGTTCTACTCTGCATAATAGGAAGATTTTTCTACTCGTAAAAGGGATACAGCATTAATAGAGTTCATAATACTCATTATTGCTTCGCTGTACCCTTCGTCAGAAAAAGAACGCCCACAGCAGATCACAACATCCTGATACCTCAGGAAATGTGCACTACTAAAGACTAAACTCCCATCATACAGAGCATACCATTTCAGAGAGCTCGCAAAAAATAACAATGCCAGGAAGATTACTGATTGATATCGAATAGAAGGGCGATCTTCATCCTTCGTTTTCTCCTTCGACGCGACTTCTCTGCCAATCCCGATTCCCGGACGCCTTTATTGGATTTTTCCTGCAGCCGCCTCCTGTCATTTCAATTGTCTATGAACCCGTCGCAATGGTAGCATCTCTGCACTAGGAAGCCATCTGGTTGGAGATTCTTTTATATAGGACGTTAGGTTAAGGATTGTTGGCGGTTGCCTTCCCCGCGCCACGTCAATTCGGCAGCGGCGGCAGCGACCTTCGCGTGCATTGCAACGTCCTCCTTCCTATTACTGGCCTATCCTCATCCTCAGCCTCTCTCTCACAGCTCTAAGGATGATGTATTTCGTATCCTTCAGTAGGGAATGCGTATCCTCGCTTTCGATACGGTAGGCAACCATCCAATTGCTGTAGGGATTGCTCTCTCCGAGACGTGGCGCAGCTCCCATTCCCCTGCCCGCACCAATATTCTCCCGATCTCAGCTTCTGTCAGCTTTCGTTCAACGACCTCTCCCTCGATAATTCTATTTCTCTGACGTTCTTCTTATGTCTCCTGTACAAGACGATCCAATTGATAACATAGGGTGACAAAACCGACCCATTGCTGGTTTCCTTGATCTGGCGAATGCAGCCCACACAATTCCTCTCGATACCGCGAACCTCACAATGACGGCCCCCGATTCTTCACTTGACCAAGAAGATGAAGAAGATGCACCCCTCCTTCCCGACCTCATGCATATGCGAACCCATACTCCTACCGGCCCCTTCTATCAAACGCGGTCACGACGCATCATAACCCTGATCATTTTCGCGGTCATCTTTATCCTCGCGTTCGGCGGCACTCTTATGGTCGTGCCCTCCATACGGCTGTACGAAGATATTGTTTGCCATCATTATTACAATGGGCTGGAGGGGAATGACCATAGGGGCTATGATGACACGATTGAGGAGGGGCTATGTAAGGTGCGTGAGGTGCAGCAGGAGTTGAATATCTTGTTTGCGGGGATGCATTTCTTGGGAGCTTTTGTTTGTAAGTTCTTTAGATTAAGAGATAAGATTGTGCTAATCAAGCAGCCCTGGTGACCGCTGTTCCGTACGGATTGTTAGCAGACAGGTGAGTCTAGTCCTATGTATGTTTGGGAAGATCTCTGAGGCTGATTAAGCATAGGATCGGCCGACGTCCAGTGTTTCTTCTTGCTGTTTATGGGCTCTTCCTAGCCAACCTGTGGAGTTTGGTAATATTGAGGTTTTGGAGATATCTTCCAGTTGTAAGTACCTGGGAAACGCCACAGCATATCCTTCCCCTCACCTCTTCGTGTATTTCATCCACAATTCTGTCACGATATATGCTGAAATATCGTTCCCGTACAGCGTCTGCTATGGCTGAATATCGCCTTCACTCTGATTGGTGGCGGCGAGGCTGTTGCAACTATGATGTTCTATGCTATCGGCTCTGATGTTACTCCACAGGAAAAGAGGTGAATCATATAAAACTATTGCAGACTTCTGCTAACAAACTTGCAGAGCAAATGTCTTCCTGATAGGGGGGGGCATGGTGCTGTTCGGCGAAATTCTTGCCCCTTCGATATCGTCTTTCTTGATGGCTAAATCACCTTGGATTCCTCTGCTCATTGGACAAGTGTTGATAGGCCTTGGACCAGCCCTTTTCATATCTGTTCCAGAGACTCTACACATGCGGCCTCGGGGAAACGAATCAGGAACTCTCACACCGGACGATGTTTCCGAACAAAGTGTCTCTATCAACGAGGCCGACAAGCCAGGTTTCCTCAGTGCAGCCATCTCACAAGCCATGAACAGCTTGAAAGAAGTCTACGGCTCATTATCTGTTCTTCATTCTCTGCCAATTTTGCTCCTGCTCCTCGCCTTCTTGATCCAGCCGTTCAGCCGGCAATCTGTAGATCTGTCACTCCGCTATGTCTCAAATCGCTTTCACTGGGACCTAAAAAATGTCGGGTTTCTGCTCTCGCTAAGAGCACTCGTCAATTTTTTGCTTCTCCTTGCACTTCTGCCCAGCCTCTCGTACTATCTCATCAAACGTCTTCACTTCTCATCGAAGGAGAAAGATCTAGCTCTTGCCCGGCTCTCCGTCGTTTTCCTGGTTATCGGAGCACTATTGATCGGTTTGAGTCCCACGATAGTGGGTACAATCATCGGCCACGTTGTTTTCACCCTGGGTACTGGGACAAATGCGTTGACGCGGTCTCTCATTACCTCTTTAGTCGACCAAGAGCATGTTGGAAGATTGTACGCTGCCATCGGAGTGGTCGAGGTTTGTGGTAGCTTGGTTGCGAGTCCGACGCTTGCAGCTCTGTATACTTTAGGCTTGCGTTTACAAGGTCCTTGGGTTGGACTCCCGTTCTTGGTTCTTGCTTTGATTTGCTTTGTAGGTGCGATTGGGATATGGACTTTTGGGTGTCTATCAAGAGATCAACTACCGAGGCGCGAAGAAGAAGAGGATGATGCAAATACCTTGGTTGTAATACCTGATTCGGTAGAAGGAGGGGTTATTAATGTTGTTTAAATTCGGTTTAGGAATGATTTTGACCTGGTATCAACCATCTACGAATGTTGTTTGAAACAATCTCGTACAATAGACTTCAGAATCAAACTACATAGCCTACCAGGTGGACGCAGGCGATGTAGAAATATTTTTGCATGGTGAGTAATGCTTCGCGCAGACTGAAGTTATTCTTTAATATGGTACCTACAGAAACGAGAGGGCTAAATTACCTTTCTAACCCCGCCCATCTTCATCTCTGCTGCCCTAGGTAACTTGATCACAATTCGAATTACCACTGTCACGTGTACATCCATACTTACCTGGTACGTACAAGTACATATCGAGCCAACGTTAAGTCCTAGGAGAGTTCAACATGTCCATCTACGCTCGCAATTTGGGAGTGCTGGGGGCCGCGGCGGCGAACTGCGCCGAATCGGCATCGTGTCTTTGGTCTTGGTAAGGGAGGGGAGGAAGGGCCGCGAACTGAAATATCGTCCGGGCCAATCAAATAGGGTGCTCGAGATAGGGGATAAAAAGAAAGGCTGCTTATACTGGTGGGAGCGGAACCCATATCGAGTCGGGGATGCCTAGGCGTTGGGGAGTCATTACTCGCTCGAGACGATCTGGAAAGGGAAAGGACTTTCTGCCCTGGTGCCACTCGCAGGGACAGCCATAGAAGTTTCCCAGTCACACAGCGTTATCATCTACAAGTCCTCCATCGCAACTATCGAATTTCCCACGGCATAGTGCCGTGTTCGAATCACTATCGAAAATACCCGCACAATCATTCAAATCAGAGTCCATTGCCACATCACATGTGTTCTGCGGTAATCAGTCAATTACTACCTGATGATACTTCCTCAAGATGAGCGGCTTACCGACAAGTAGGGGTCGATTTCACGACCATAAACTGGAAGCAGAGCGTAGCAGGAAACCTCAAAGGCTACGCTGACCCATTTCCTCCAATTTTCACCGAGTTTCTTTTACCGAAGGATATTAGTCTGATTAGTGCCGCTAGTAACGTGGCTACAGGTGAGATTACTTCCTTCTCCTTCAGTTCCTTTGCTCGAGAGCTCAGAGCGCGGGTCTTTGCTGAAGTCTTAAACCCAATTGGGAGGTTGACTAATCTGCTCCTGAGTCCCCCTTCAAATTTGGGAAAAGCCCGCTAATCCATTGTGTTAGAGGACCTTCCCTAGCAAGATCAAACTATGATAGACGGCACGGCTAAGGGTCATATTGTGGTCGGCAACGCTGATAGCAACAGAGCAAATGTAGGAGTATCTTTACTTATATAAGCTAGCAATCTGAAACATTGCTAACATTAGTATCATATATAGAAAGCTTAAAAGAATTTACAAGAGTGTTTGATATGCCTTCAAGACATCATATCATATATAGATTAAACAGTGTCGGTCTACAAGCTATTGATTCTTGGAGGGCCTCAATGCGAGGTAGGCCGTAGGCTTCTGAATTCACGTGTTCCTAGATCTAATCTCCTTTCTTCTAACATGCTCTTCTCCCCTTGTAGCCCTCTTCTTTTTGCATCTAAGGTATTCAACTCATATGCTCTTCATCCGTCGCCTCGTTTGGACATAGGGTCAAGAGCCACTTTAGCTTTTTACATCCTCAACGTTCAGCAGAAAAGGTTACAATATATGTTTAGAGCGAGATCAAAAGCCGCTTTCGATTAGTAGCTAGACACTTTTATAGCCTGCGTGGACGAAGGCATGTACGATTGCGTTGCTGATATAGCTATTTACTTTTGTGAGATTAGTGCTGCTCTCGAAGAAGTCGTTTTGTGTATAGGGATGATAGATCTCGGGTTGGGGGGAGGGTTATCTACGGTGGCGAAATAGTAGGTACCGGTTCCGCTCCTGCTTCAACAGGGAGATCAGATTTCAAAATGTCTTGTTTCACATAGAATGAAGAGCTCCACAGATTGAATTGTATTCTGCTCGAAACATGACATAGCAGACGCTTCTTGTATCTCTTCATCCTGATATGTGAAATCCTCCACTCTAGCCAATTAATTTCAATTAAGCAGCGGGCGTACCGTGGCGAAGGCTGCTCGGACCTGGCGGCGGCTTCTTTTGCATTTGCTTCTTCAGTGGCTGTCCTCCATTATCGCTTGCATCCAATTTTCTCTTCTTCGCGGGCATAGTATTCGTGCTAAGGCTGATTTGATTCGGAGTGGCTGCTCTCTGAATAGTGGGCGGTGCTAGGGCACGTAGGTTGGCAGATTGTGGTCGAAGGTTTGACTGTGGATGAGCAGTTGGTCGTGGTCGAGGAGTTGATTGATTGGGAGTCGCTTGCGGGCGAGGGGTTGAATGGTTAGGAGGTGCTTGCAGCCTAGCTACGCCGTGTTCGGCTCTGTGCCTTAAAGCTTGAGGAGTTTGAGCCGTGTACATTCGCAGTGGCGCAGGTGTTCTATAATTAACCGGAGGAGTGTAGGATAGGTCTTGAGGGTTGAGGTAGATCGTTTTGTCGTCCACCAAATCAACTGTCTTGCGTTGGTTGACAGTATCCCGAACGTGGTCGATGTACCATTGCTGAACTCCAGCTTCCTTCAGAGCCGCAAGTGCCTTCTCCCATTTGATTTGGTTTTCTCCGCTGCATGACCAGCTTTCGCTATCGCAGGTATTGCGAGGGTCCCAGTAGAGGATCACTGGGAGTTTGCAGACGTTGCCTGGGTACGTAGGATGGGTTATCGCAACACATTGTCCCATCCTGACTCGGTCAACCCCATATTTGGCGTGCATTCTTTCATCGTCGGCCTTATCAACGCGATATACCCAGCCAACTGTAACGCTCCTCACGCCGGTTTGGTAAGGATCATTGCCATTGTAGAACATCTTCCGGACATTTGGCTTCCCTATTGCCTATGAGCGATGTACGCGATGTAGGCAAAGAACATACCCTTGACATTGATGTGCCATACCCAGTCTTGAAGGGTGGCGAATCCTACCTTCTGTGCTCCCGAGCAGACTTTTGGAAAGTTGTCGCATTCATCATAGGCGTACAAGAAGTAGTAGACCCATGGGGCTTGTGGACCAGTCATACTCGTTGCCAGAGGGCACGGGTTGATGTAGGGCTCAATCTGGAGCATGCTCATGGTTGCGACTTGTGAAATGCGAAGGCGAAAGAACGATTTGTATCGTGATGAAGCAAAGAGGTAGGTGGAAATTTTCATATACGATGGTAAAGGTGCGATGATGGAGATTCACCTTGGGTGACAACCACGGGTGACAAGAAGTGAATTTCTCGAAGCACAATAATATTTTCTTTCTTCAATTGCAGAATATGAGAACGAACTGCATGATGATGTTGAAAACAAACTCAGGCGGCATGGATATAAAATAGAGAGTTCTCCTATGAGAAGGAACAGGAAAGAATGATCAAATACACCTCACTTTCAAAAATGTTTCATCTTCTTTCTCTGAAAAGATGCCAACTGATTTGGAAGTCATTCAACAACTTTTGACATTAGGTAGAAGGCTGCAAGATGGCACAGATTTACCTCGACACAGTTCTAGACTCGTAATGAGTAAGATAGGGTCATCTCAGCCATTGACAACGACTATCTAGAAGTGCCGGAAGCTTCTCTGGTACTTAGATATGTTAATCTTACCCTATCGCAAGTATTTCTTTGTGGATTATGTCTGTAGGATCAAAGCATGATGGAGTAAGTGCGCTAGCTGCCTGTACGAAAGTGAGAAAATCTATGGCTGTGGAGAGCGTAGCCCAGTGTTGAAGCTTCGAGTCCTCTCTGTGTTCCCGTAGTTAAGAAAGGTGAAAGTAAGATAGTAGAATCTTCTGGAAAGTGCAAGAGACGATTGTTCTTGACTTTGTGAGAAAAGTAGAGATGGATGGATGGCGAGACATCATCGCTAGTCTTCCTTTGGTCCAGTCTCAGATGTACTCAGCTCAAGGGTAGCATGCGAATATTTCAGAACGAGAACCATCACATCGCCTCAGAATCATCAGCGACAGAGAACAAGTTGTTTATAGTGACCAGCTCTTGATGTCGAAATTGGGCTCGACAGATAGCTACACACAATTGAACCGAGGACGAAATGAATGGAAAGGATAGAAGAAATATTTAGAGACTGCTGAAGAGGAATGAATACGTGAGGTCTAGGATAACCGAGAAGGAGCGACGAAGGAGAGAGGTCGACAAGGTGCTAGCATGGGGGGTTTACACCCGCCAAAGATCACTCTATAAGCAAGGTGGCCATTTAGAAAGAATTTCATGATGAAGTATATGTCACTCCAAACATATGGAACAGTCAGAGATATAAGAGATGATATTAAAAAAAAACCCCCCTCTACAATGCAAACGCCAGGTTAATGCATCCTCTCCCCTGATCCGTCAAGAGCATGTGACCATCGCAACGGATTCAATACAACTCCAACCCAAATATACAAAAGAAATCTGAATGGTGCATTGTGGGTATAGTGCAAATAATCTAAGAACAATCCGTTTACACTCCAGAGTCATCAGCCACGATCGAATTGGCAGTGGCATATGTTTCCCAAGCGGCACATGTGGAGTTAAGGGTATCATAATCGATCAGGGCTGCAATCTCGGAGTAGCGTTCGACAAGCTGGAGAGCAAAACCCTCGGACGTGTGCCAGCCAATGTGACAATGCATCAACCAGGCACCTGGGTTATCGGTTTGGAAAGCGATGACAAGGTATCCAGATGAAGGAAGCATAGCGACATCTCGTCGAGGTGGGTTCGTCAATGAAAGAGTTGTGGTCGAGCTGTCGAATGTACCTGAGCCCTGGGCTAGAATATAGAAATCGTGACCATGAAGATGAATGGGATGAGGCACCGCCTGCGTTGTTTCGATAACGAAGTAGACCCATTCATCGGCGGTGTCGAGCTCAACAACGTGCGAAGAGGTGGTAAAATTTGTGTCGTCGTTATAGATCTGAAGGAGAGTAGGATCTTCCCATTCCACCACAAAAGTGGTTGCAGCCATATACCATTTGAAGAGGTTGTTGGATTTTCCGACCGTGACTGCGAAATCGTCCTCTGTACTGTCGTCGCTGGCATCAAGAGCGTAGTAAGGGACAAGGTCAGAAACATCCTCGTCATCACAGGAGTCAGTGTAGCTATATGCGGAGGTAGTTGGCTCCGTAGAATCGGTTGAATCATACTTCAATATTCCCTTGATGTTGTCCGCATTGTCATTGTCACTGCACTCAGTCTGAGGAATCGCGCGAATCCAGTAGTTTCCAGACGTCTCGGTGGCGTTAAGAATAACATCGTATCGTTGCCCCATCCCAATGCTGAGCACGGAAGTTGTGTATGGAACAATAGGAACAAGATCCATGGCAATGACGGTGAGGTTGTGGTCGTCAACCATAAATTTGAAATGGGTATCGATGGCTCCATTAACAAGTCGGATTCTGTGGGACTCGCCTGAGGTGACAGTCATGTTGAAGCGGGACCCAGAATCATCATAGACATTTGTGCCGTTCAGAAGACCATTATCGAGGGTCGGTGGTCCGGAAGTCTCTGCGGTAATATAAATTTCATCCGCGGTTCGATGTGTCCAGTCGTTCAGGAAGAGGACACCCATATCGTTGTCGTAATTAGCAGTTGCAGGGCCGTTGATGATAATCCCGCCAAGGACGCCTTCCCAAGCTTGAAGAGCAAAATGAGAATGATACCATGTGCTGCCGTATTGCGTTGCTCTCCATGTATAGGTGATTGAGTCTCCAGGAGCAGTCGGGCATTGAGTGATGGACGGAACACCATCCATCTGATTGGTGTAGTTCTGACGAATTCCATGAAAATGCAGGCCTGTACCGTTGTTCTCCAAGCCATTGTATAATGTTACGACTTAAGACCGTTAATATGGTTATGACAAGAGTGAAGCTGAGAAACTCACCGACAGTGTCTCCCCAGTCGGCAAAAATTGTGGGACCAGGAAAAGTCCCATTTACAAGCAGAACATTTCTTGAAACTCCATCAGGTGCAGCTGTTGTGTTGACAAGCTCGAGGTAGTACTTTGAACTGTCAGCGAACCTTCTCAGAGCAACAAAGCAAGTTTACCTCTCTGGTAACCCCGGTATCAGGGACTGTTGTGTAGTAATCAGTAGAGAGATCGTAGTCTCCCCAGCAAGATCTATCAGACGCAGAATTGGTACATCTCTTGCCAAGGTGCGTCTCATGAGGGGCAGCGGAGACGCCCGAGATTATTAACGCCAGGCTCGAAACCAGCAAAGAAGGCGGGAATTGCATACTGAAAGCAGTGAAGAGCACGGAAATGAAGGACTTCGAATGTCTAAGAATTCGAAAGGGAATAGAGAAGATGGATCGATGGCTGATGATTATGATAAATATAAAGTCGGATTCGCTGGACTATATAGATCCAGCTCAAATTCGTGAGAGGCAGACACTCGGCTGCAAATCCAAATTTGGAGTCAAAAATCATCGGCATAATCTTCGAGATTGAAAACAAGCCAAAAGGGACCACTGCGTAGACTGGTATGAGAAAAGCTTAATCCACGTCTTCGTGGTTTGGAGCTTGACATGCAAATAGCTTGGGCGACCTTCATTTCGATGTGTCCGCGAGGCTCAGCCTTGTCCCCGTACAGCAGAAACCTTCTTGGAGTTCCCTGAATGCTGGCCCGTAATAGTAGAGGAGGCTGGAATTGGTCCAAAGCTCCGTGGACATTCGACTGTCCACTTGGAGCAGGCGAAACAATTGACCAGTGACAGGCCTTGAAACAGGAAACGTACTTTTACTTGCGTGGCCGCTGTTATGCCAGAATAAGTTTTGTGAGATGTGGAGAAGAACAACTTTGCTCTTCTGGAAATTAGGACGACCTCCATTGGGGGTGCTCCGGAGAAATGAGCTATTCTTGTTCCCCCTTTCCCCGATCGGGGTGGTTGAAACACATCACGTGATGCAACGCAATGATCGACACAACGTCCACGAAAATACCACAGTTCAGCCTGCCTTTGTGTTCACTTCAACGTCGGCGTTATTCCTCCAGCATGTGGTCCCGACTCTCACTCAGCCGAGCAATAGAGTTTCCAGGATATATCTGTACAGCAGGGATATCGTCATCTCCACGACCGTCCAGCTCAGCCTCAGCCCTGGAGACGTCAGTTAAGAGAAACTATCCAGGATCTCATCTTGCGTCACCCCTCAGGTGGATATCTAGCAAGTGCAAAATTTGCGCCTTCGAAATTTGTTCTCTTCTGTCCAGGCACGAGTGTGCTTCTCGCGTACATAATGATCAGTCTCTGCTGCGAGAGGACCTTCGTCCCTTTCAAGCACCAACAATCGAGTCCTGTTTATCAATCTCTTCGTGTAATTGAAGCCCTATACTCTCTTTCATTATGTTTTTCAAATCTGTCGGCGCTGCCTCTTTGCTGGCACTCTGCTCCCTTTCAAGCGCCGCCTCGCTACCTCACAAGCGTTCAACAGAATCCGGTGTCTCCCTTTTTGTATATGGGACTGATACTGGTGGTGACGGACCAAATGGTGGACCGATCTTCTATGTGGACGGTAAGGTCTTCTCGCTGGATGGCCCTCCTCTTTCTTACACCTGAGACAGGCCTCGCATATGTCGGTACCACAATTGCTCCATCATGGGCTACAGTGGCAACGAATATTACCTTCACTCTCGATCCTGACTCAACGACCACGGCATGGACTATTTCACCCAACAGCTCCACTGTAACCTTCAATTCCACAGAGTCAATGTACATCATCCCCACAACAGGCTCCTTCACCCAAGTTGGCTTTTCGTCCAGTACAGATACGCTGCCGACCGATGCTGTCACTACCGGCTTCACTTTCTTCGGCACAAATGTCGCGTAAGCTCTCTTCGTTCATCTCCCATGAGAATGCAAGGCTAACTATAGATATCAGGTATGCTGCAAGCGACTCGAATTATGAACTGATGTTTTGGGCAAGCGCGACGAACACGTCAGGGGTTTATGCCTTATACTGGAATGCAGCAGCTTCTACCGATGATTTGATCAACGGATCCTTCCCAGTTACTGTGAAGACCACAGCACCCACCGTACTTTCTGCATGATCTCTGTGGGATTATGGTTCATAGATTCCCTTTGTCCGTTTGTTGGGGTCTTGGTCGGCACTGGAGGTGCTGGAAGTTACATTTAACTTCATTTGTTTACTGAATTCGGTCTACTTTTGATGCTTAGGGCTCCGGCAAAGATGATAGGGTGTTATAAATGATATTACTTCCGCTAGAGCTCTTGATTGTTCCGTTTCAAGGGTTGTTGCAAGACTTGGCGCCGTTAATGTCCAATCACGTGCTAAGAACAAGCCGGGCATTCAGAGAGACGTCGTAAGCTGATCGGCGGCTGCGCGTTGACTGTGTTTCTCGTTCCTCCCTCATTCTTTTCAATAGCTTCTCAATATGCTGTCTACCCGCGACAATTCACCTCGTCATGTCCTCGTGTAGATGTGTGACGGCAAGCCTTGCAAATAAGCCTTCATACAAGTGTTATCCTATCTGGAGAAAGTCTGTGGATGGTTTCGAGCAGATATAAATTGACGACCATTCATTCCAAGTTAGCACAAGCCTTTCCGAGGCTTTGAAAGGTCTTCGCAATCCGGTCATGCAGGAGGAGTCTTTGAGTCGATGGGATCTGTATCAACTAATCCGATAATAAAGAACGAGATTTTCAAGTCCAACAGATTGGCGATGTTTACAACCAAGCGAGCAAAGTTCTAGTTTGGCTGGGTCCACCGAGGGATAATAATGACCTCGCTCTTTTCCTAGGCCTGCAAACCAGGGGATTCACTCTCGACAGCAAAACCGAGAAGCAACCCGAGAACTCCTCCGAAGCTATCAAGAGGTTAGGAGGCTTTGAAGGCTGAAGTAAATAACAGCGCTTGAAGAGAATTTTATCGGATTAGCTTAGCTGTATGTCTAGATTCGAGCTGGCTTCTACAAAGACTTACTGATGCCCTTGAATACAGAAGAGCTTTCACATCCAAAAGTTCGTTGGTATCAAATTTGAGACTGCACGAGCAAGTAAAACTATGTTCATCGGATTAAAAGATCACAGCAGAGAAGAGTGGAAATTCGAAAGAAAGAGAAGTTTCATAATTCTCCCAAACAGGCTCAGTACAAAAAGAGATCCAGTTCTCTGGGAACAGCCCCCATGATTCGTCAAGTGTTTCGAACCTTCCTCAAATTCGGAACCGGAAACCCTTCTTCCCCGCCTCAGTCGTTCCTGAATTGATCGCACCCTCAACAAAGATTCCAGCATCCAATTTCTTATTCAGCCTCACTAGAATCATCCTCAGCGTGACCGCCGCCAATATTGCCATCAGAGCCATAGCGCAATTCACAATCATAGCGACTGTATATTTCGGCGAGGCGCTAGGCAAATACATGTAGCTGGCGTAAATCGAGCTTGTGTTTGAGACAGCGTTGATAAAGGCTAGAGCTGCTGCTCGTTTTGCTGGTGGACGAGGCATAGAGTTGCTGATCCAGTGAAGGGCTACCACAAAACCAGAATATACGCCTGGGACCATGAGCATCATAGCGAAGTATCGAGCTCCTGTATTAGTTGTGCAGGCTGCTAGAATATAGGCAAACATGGCGAAACAGAGAGGAATAACAATATGGAAGAAACGCTCGCCGGTTCGGTCTAGAAGTGTTAGTTCGTTCATCAATTTAAAGCCGAGTGAGTAGGCTTACCAGCGTGCCACGAATTGAGAAAGGTCGTGATGACTGCCAAAACATATGGCGGTGCTGTAAGCAGCAATGTATCCACGTTGTTGTAATTTAGCGTTTTTACCACAGTCCTGGCCGGTGTCAGATCATCCCAAGATTCGACTTAGAACTTACGGGAAGAAATTCGTCACTGTCCCGGAAGCAACAATTCCGAAGAGCATGAACATGAGAACATAAGTCTTGATATCCGAAAAGGCAAGCTTCAGTCCGACCTTGAAAGATTGATGTTGGCTATCAATCCAGTCGTCCTCTCCTATATCTTCATCGAGTCGCCAAATGGCCAATTGACGCTCCTCATCAGTTAACCACGAGGTTGTTCGCGGGAAATCTGGTAGAATGAAATATGAAATAAAAGCGATTGCTATGGTAGCCACCCCTTCAATAATGAAGAGCCACTTCCAAGCTAGCATTCCTCGAAGACCGTTCATATGAGCTGTGACACCAGCAGCAATCAGGCCAGAGAATGCACCACTGATAAGCGCACCGGAGTAGAACATTGCGGTACGAAGGCCCAGCTCCTTTCGCGTATACCAGCACGAAAGGTAGTACAGACAACCAGGCTGATGATGGTTAGTCGAAACTGGAAAGTAGAGCAGACATAACTTACGAAATAAGCGGCTTCGACAAAACCGAGCATAAATCGACATGCAATGAGCCCACCGAAGGTTTTACAAGCTGCTGTAGCCGCTGAGATTGCGCCCCAGATAATCATGCAAGTTGGAAGGTAAAGAGAAGGCTTTCCGATTTTATTCAAGAACAAGTTCGAAGGGACTTGCATGAGAAGGTATCCCACAAACAAGATACTGACAGCTGTCTGGGACATTGATCAGATATGGGCCATGATTTCGTCTTTCATTTGACATACATTGAATTCAGAGCCCTTCAGTTTCAAATCTGTGACAATGCCTGCCAGTTTGGCTGCGGCAATATTATTCTGAAAGCGTCAGTAAAAGAATTGTCCTGCACACTTTTGAAACTCACTCTGTCTAGGTAATTCATAATATACATCAATATTATCATAGGCATTAATCTGAGATCGATTTTCGCTTTCAATCTCTTCTCAGCAGCATGCCGCTCTTCTGGGGTCCAATTCCGTATGAACTCGGGTGCTTCAAATCTTCTTGCCGTGGGCACAGTAGCAATCCCAGGTTCTCCTCCGATGGTGTCAAGTTCCTGAACCCGTGCCTTATCAGAGCCAGAATCCATTTCCGGCATTGGAATCCCTTTCTCAAAGTTATCGTGAGCAGGAGCCATATTTTGTCGTCTCGATGGTTCTGCTGGTACCAAGTCGCAGGCCGAAGATCACCTAGTTTCGAGTGTGCCTGTCCGGGGAACACAGCACTAATATGGAAAACCAACAACGTGGGAATTCCCATCTTTGCGCTTGGTAAAATGTGTTGCTCCCGGCTGAAGATCTCGGGCTAGCGCAATGGCTCAAGGCTCATTCTGCTGGTATTTCATTGAGCCAGGTGAGTTCGCCGTCATCGACATTGACCCTTGAGATTTATCCGCCAGTTAGTGATGGTTTAGGGACGGCATAGGGCCCCACTATCGGCTTTCCGTACGCGGGGTAGGGGGGAGAAAACTGGATTGTGGGGTGTGATTTGCATGTGTTCAGGGATCGGCGTCTGAAGGCTTTCTGAGCCCCGTTTGAATGGTTGCACTGACCACTGATAATTGGTTTTGTTGCCGCTCGTATGTCTCAAACAGGGCCGGGGAAACGCTCGCAGGTTTATCAGTATCCCCGGGACGATACAGCTCCCCACTTCGGTTCCCGGAGTGAGAAAGGTGGCGGTTGGAATTGTTTGTGTAACAGGATTAGAGCTTTCAGGGACTTCACGTGGAGGGAGGGGTATAGCCGCATATCAAGCCCAAATCATTATTTGACATCAGCAATGCTCCGAAAGATGCACCATTCACAACCATGCCCAAGAGGGAAGGAAACTCGTTTGCATTCGTATCTCAACTTCGCTGCAATCATACGTTTTTCGTTTCATATCTCTGTCACCGCAGCTAAACTCTTATCTCGGCCTCGTCAAGGCATTTATTCTGAAGAAAGTATTAGTTGATGTGTCTTAAGATGGAGGCTAATTGCTTCCTGTAATCCACCGCCAACTTCTCAAGCATCCCATTCTGTCTCTCCGGCATGGCCCCTGCGCGCTTTTTATAAGCTCTCTTTCGTCCCGCCGCCGTCAAGCCTCCAGATCTCTGCTGCCGCTTTCTCTTCCTCTCTCTCTCATCTATAACCTTCTTCTCTTCCTTCACTTCGATCCATGGACCCTCCCAAAAGTTCAACTTCTCTAAACGCTCGCCCAGGTCAAGATCGGGAACATCGCTATGATCCCCTTGGAAAAGCTGGCTTCTTGGATAAAGATCGTTGTAGACTGGGTGCATTCCATACCATCCCCACGGTGTGTGGGATGGATAAACATTTGGTGGCCTGGAGTGGCTTGATGTTTCTAGAACGGAGAGCTTCGGGCGTTCACTTCTCGTCCGACCCATGGTTTCCTCGTCCTCGTCTTCATCTGGCTCATCTTCGAAGCCGCTTGAACCATGCTTGGGTTTCTTGGTAGCTTCCTCATCTGACTTATTATATTCGTCGTATTTCCGATTTTTCGTCTGTGGCGATTCGCGAAACACAGACTTGGTGAAGAGAATGATCTTTGTTTTAGGTTTCGGTTTTGGAGCTTCGAGAGAAACATCCCTAGTTCCTGGAGTGAGATGAGACGATCGTTTGGGGCAGTATTGATTGGAGAGTAACGTTGCCAGTGGTTGCTGCAGGTTTGAGTAACATTGTGAAGGAACGAGAACTTCATTCAGGTGTTGTAAAGATTTGAAAATGGTGCTGAAGAAGTGGTTGGGGGCAGAGGGAGTATTTCTTGGAGTTGAAAAGTCTACCTTATAAGGAGGTCTGACAGTTGGAAGACATTTATTGTGTTTGGAATTGTTTTATCATCTGACTTACACAATAGGAAAATCGGTATGTGGTCATATCAAAATTCTTAGCGGCCCATGAGATTCTCAATCATTCACTTCGGTCCGAGAAATTTAAATCAAAGGAAAGCTGGAAATATGGTAAGACAATATAATAAGACATCGCTTCATGATAACGCACCAGCTACTCACTATGGCTTCCTTCTCTTCGATTGAGTTCTCTTTTTAGACTATCACGTGATCATGAGAAGTTTTAATAAGATAGTTAAGAAAGTCTAGGAGCAATTACAACTTGGATTGTTTCTGCTTCACAAGAATCTTCTCTAAGCCTTCTTTGAGACTCTTACTCATGCCGTTCGCGGAAGGCCGACCAGTATCCCGCGAGACAAAGACATGAATGATCTCCCCTACCGACTTCACGTCCTGAACACCTCTCTCGAAGAGCCCAATCTCGTAGGTAACACTACTGTTTCCAAGCTTGTTGACTCGAAGTGCCAGCTCAGCCACAGCAGGGAAAGCAATTGAGCCGAAGAAATCTGCATGGGAGTGAACGACGAGTCCATACTGTGGTGATGTTGGAGGGTGCAATCCGCATTCCTCGATGAGGTACGTATTGACCACAGAATCGTATCTGAATCATATTAGATCTGATTCCACCCAAACCGCACATTACGAAAGGGAGGGGGGTTGCGTACAAAAAGTTGTAGATCGAATTGTTCATGTGATCATACACTGAACATTCACCAGTTAGCACGGTTTGAGTAGCAAACTTCGAAGCCGAAGAAAGTTCAGAGTTCACAACTCGTGAGACATTCGAATAGTCTCTAGAATTTGCATACTATCATTGTCAGACCTAGCAGCTTCGTATCAGCCAACTGCGCACGATCATGGCTTGTACCCATACCATCTCGTTCTATACTCCAATATGTACCCATAATCTTCCCTCCGGCGTTCCTTGAGCCGAAGGTGAGACATTGTTCGGGATCGGTGCACACGCAAGCATGCAGGATCGGGATCGCTATGAGAAGATTGATAGCATATCTTCCAGACGATCAAGAGCACAACGAGTGCATCGATACCAGGGGCGGCGATCGAGAACGAAGGGGACTGGAGGTCTTAATAATGAAAGCTTAAAAGCTGAAACCAGACTATCTCACAAGAGAGTTCAGACCGAGAGAGCTTCGCACCCGAGGTACAGAATAAGGTTGGCTTGCTAGTTTGGACGAATCGGGAAAGGCCTAGATTTCACCTGCGGCTCATCGCGAAATAATTTTGACCCTTCAAAAACCGCGACGGGGGAAAGTAAACTTCACGAGACCCCACCACAGTCTGTTTTGACAGCTCACGAACCGCTGGCTCCTTCACCGAGGATCATAGCGCTGCTGGCCCGGCGGCTTGCGACAGTCAATCCAAAGATGGCGCTCGTCGAGGTCTCCCAGGAGACGTCCTACCCTCCACTCGATGAGAAGAAACCTTTCACCGAGCCAGCTCCGGTACTTGTTACCCCATGCGATCCGTGGCCTCGGCCGTACTACCTCGAGAATGGCCTAAGGCGAGTCGCCCCATACCACTATACCTACAACACATACTGCAAGGAGAGATGGAGAGGCCGGGAGTTGCTTGATATTTTTGCCAGCGAGTTCCGGGACAGGCCTCTCGAGTACTATGTAAGTGCTGGTCCGAGACGGCTGTTATTGGTCTGACTGGATCAGAAAGATGCCATAGAACGCGGTTCTGTTGTTGTCAATGGCAAGCCGGCCCCCACTACATCACACATTGTCAAGAACGGCGATGTGATATCTCATACCTTACATCGACATGAGCCCCCAGTCACCGCGCTGCCAATCTCTGTTCTGCACGAAGATGAAGATATGATCGTCATCAACAAGCCGTCTGGAGTTCCAGTCCATCCCGCGGGACGTTATAATTTTAATTCGGTGGTGGAAATCATGCGCGCAGAACGCGGGCATGGCTTCAATCCATTACCTTGCAACAGGCTCGATAGATTGACTAGCGGTGTCATGTTTATTGGGAAGAATGCGAAAGCTGCAGAGAAGCTAAGCATGCAAATAACAGCTAGGACAGTACGAAAAGAATATATTGCCCGAGTAAAAGGAGAATTTCCGGATGGTGAGGTTGTCTGCGATATGCCTATCCTGCAGATATCTCCAAAACTTGGCCTGAATCGGGTTCGAGCGAACGGGAAAGCTGCTCGAACTGTCTTCAAAAAGCTTGCATACTATCCTCCCGAACCAAAGAAAGAGAGTCTACTGGAAGAGAGCAATTCGGACAGATCGCAGAAGGAAGGGTACTCAATTGTCAGATGTCTTCCAGTAACAGGAAGAACTCACCAACTACGGGTCCACTTACAGTTTCTCGGCCATCCAATTGCAAATGATCCTATATATTGCAATCAACGTGTTTGGGGGACTAGGCTAGGATTCAATGATGCAGATGCTTCGCAGGATACTGACGAAGACATTATTACCAGACTCTCTCGGATGGGCAAGTCCGAGGTTGCAGATGCTGTTGCCTATCATGATGAGATGGTTGACGAGTACAACAAGAAGAAAGCAGAGAAAATGTCTGGTGAGCTCTGCGAAGTTTGCCAAACGCCACTTTACACGGATCCGGGTGAGCAGGAACTTACTTTGTGGCTGCATAGCCTTCGATATGAAGATGCAGGAGGTTCTTGGAGTTATGTTAGCCCTCTGCCTGCATGGGCCATGCCACCAGATGGGCAAGAGGGGCCGACTCAGGTTGGCACTCTTGACGAACTCGTCGCGGCGGTGAAAGACGAGAATCCAGAGATCGCATAGTTGTGGCTTGCACAGCCGTCGAATACAAATGTGCCAAGACAAAAGATCATCCATGTTCATCTGGATCGGATTTGAGTGCCTGGTTCTAAGATTCCAAAAATTTGCGAACCAACCATCGCGCCAATGCTGAGATAGACCACTCAAGGGAGACCAAAAAAGTGGTATTGATATCCCGAACCGACTTGGCCTATTTCAGATTCTTTTACTTCCAAACATTTCCTCAATCATTGGTACAGCAAGTCCACTCCCTCGCAGTGTCCACGAAGTCCAGGATATTCAAACATCTTCTCCTTCAAATGTCCAGCTTGATTGAGAACATTGACAGTCAATGCCATCTTTCCTGTCTACTGCAAGACCACTAATCCACGAATCACTATTTCCGTTTTCCGAGATGCTGAACTCTAATCGCCCTCGAGAACTTATACTGGCTTCTGAGGTATCTCTCATGTGAGAGGTGAGACGGTACGACTAATGGTCAAGGGATTGGGGCTCTCTATGAATCGGGGTGCACTCACAGATCGACGCTTTTGAATCAGGGTCCAAGGGCGCCACAACGCCGTTGAACTAAGCACACGGTGGCTTCAAAACTTTGAAGGGCTTGGTCCGTCTCCTGTATCGAGGATCTCAGCCAGTCGCCGATTTCCTGGATAGATTTACTTAGCAATGCACGCTGAAACTACGGTTCTCCAGCCTGCAAATTGATTACTGTCCTCCAAAAACCATATCTTTGAGTTTGTGACAGAGCTAGCGGAAAGTATATTTTAGCGATTCAATTGCCAAAAACCCGATCGTGGTTCATAGGAGACAGGGCGCGGGCCACGCACGGGACCCGACCTAACATCTTAGTCCAGGTCGACAGATAGTGTTTGCTACAAGACGCCGTGTCCGTCTCCGCGAGAATCTCTCCGCAAACAATTTCCTTATATCTATGACACTGCCAAAGGTCTTCGGTCAACGTGAGGAACAAGGCATTCTAACGCTCAGCGGCGTATCACTACACGGTGGATCCCTAAGCATCTTTACATTTCTTTCTTCATACTCTCTCTCATTCTACCTGTATCGGAATCTAGACCGAAGCTCCGATAATAGAGTCTCAAGCGTCCGCCAAGAAATTGCCCCTCCAAGAGGACCATTTGGCGCGATTTTTCAGGCGCCGTACGCACCAACTGCTTTCGTAGCATGTCCGACGCTAAATCCAGAATTCCCAGCTCAAAAGAGTCCGACGATGGAGTGATAGAAAATGGAGATGCACCATCTTCAAAGCCTGGTGCCAAACGCAGAGCCTCAAGAGCTGGCACTCGAAGTGTTGCAACCTTGACGCCAGAACAGCTTGCCAGGAAACGAACGAATGATCGAGAAGCGCAGAGGAGTATCCGTCAGAGAACCAGAGATCATATCGAGAGCTTAGAGCAGCGGATTCGTGATCTATCCGGAGACCGACAGGATGAGAGAAACATCGATGACATACAGAGGAGAAATGAGGAGCTTGAGGAAGAGTTGAAGCGTTTGAAGGATATTCTTCACGCACTTGAAGATGATATGGGCTCATCACCCTTGACGACGAGTTCAATGGGTATGAAACTTCCTATGGGCCAGAGCCAGGATAGCGGAGCTTGCATTTATTGAGTGATGAATACGGCCTTTTCTTTTATCTTATTGCCATGGGGTTTATTACTGACGGTTTGAAAAGTGAGCTTCTATATGAATGCACTGAGGGAACCCCGTCACTATTCATATGCCCAGCCCTGGTCACGCTCATCTCCGAATAGCATGACCAGCGCGCTATCTGGATCCATTCCTTTAACGAATGCTGGTGATTTATGGACAACTGTTCCTGCTTACTCGGCGTCGAACTCGGAATTTTCAACAGCCGGCAGCTCGAGGAGCGATTCCTTTAGCTCTGATGCAGGCTTCAGTGCTGCCGCTGCGGCTGGAGGACCCTTGGCACCACCGACTCGACCTGGAATGTTGCGGGCCGGGTCACGGCCTCAATTCGGGCGAAGCATATCTTACCCGTACGGGGGCCTGGGCAGAACAGGTAATACCATCACTTTGAAACCTTTTCTTATTGACAATCTTGCAGAATCATCGTGGTCGTCAATCCAAGCACCCTCTTCATCATTCAATGACAACTATTTGTCAACAAACTCTCCTTCTGTAGGTTCTTCGGCAGTAGCATCACCAATAATCCCTCCCACAATGACGAATGAGGCCATTCCACAAATGGATCCTACGCCAACCGTCAGCGCATCAGTTCCAATTTCATACGATGTCCCCACAGTTACAACCCAACCTTCTCTCCCAGCATGGGAGCTGCCATTGCGTCTAGTCCCTCCAACTGGTCCAGTGGATAGTATACTTATAGGTCTTCTCCAGCGTCAGCGAGGTCTTGCCATTAGCGGCAATCCAAGGGAAATTGTTATCGGACCGTATTCTCCCAGTCTTAAAGCTCTTCTGAATCCCGAACAATCAAACACGGTGCACCCTGTGGCCTCTGTCATCACGAGTCTCCTTCAGAGAACTGCCCTCCGTGGACTTCCTGAGAAAGTAGCTGCTCTTTTTGTTATGAATCATCTGTGCCAGTGGCAGATTCTACCTTCAGAAGAGACTTACAACAACCTTGCGGAATGGCATATCCCGCGAGCTTCTCAGCTGCTGACACCGCATCCGATATGGATAGATCAGGTGAGCATTAGCATCGTTCCCAATTTATCTCCTCGAAAGTTTTCCTTTCTAAACTTCGTCACAGATAGCCTGGGGAAAATTGCGAGACGTAGTAATCAACAACCAAGAACAATACGCAACCGACGAGTTTCAGCATACATATACGCACAGCTTAAATGTAAATTGGCCGTACCGTGATATGGACGTGATGGTTTTCGAGGGATCGGAAGTGAGGGTGTCCGATCTTTTCGCTTGCCATATCCTCGAATTATCGAACTGGAGCCTGGATGAACCATTCCAGAGGAAATACCCAGAGCTGAGAGAGTCTTGCAAGTTTACAGGTTTTCAGGGGCCCGAGGCGAACGGAACTGCTTGATGAATATGGAACACTGGCACATTTCGGAAGGGAAACATATGGGATAGACAAAAGAACCCTGGAGTTCTGTGGCTTTAATGTTTATAATGAGAAATGATGTGGAATGATCAAGGATATAAGAATGATATAGAAGTGCAAAATTTTATGTTTCTCGAGGTTTCGGCACCACCAATTGGATAATCGTGCCTCTTGAAATGCTTGATTATGTTGTCCCATTAGCATTCATGGGTATGCTATATTTAGGCCAAATATTGAGCTTTCCCACTCAATATAAAGGAACTATCCCTTTGGCCCAAGGCTTTACAAAACTGCAAATTTTGTGGAAAAGTCTCCCGCTAGTTCGCCTTGCCATATTTCGAGGTTCTGCCGAAGCCGAAACGCGCTTCCCGTGACATCGCGACATTATCCACGCGTCGTCCCCACGGACTTGGCATCAACATCCACGATCAGCATCATGGCGCATATGGCGCGTGGAGAAGGCTATGCGGAGGAACAAACCAGCGATGAAGATGGCATCACGGCCAGACACGGCCGAGGGAGAGCACTGATAGGAACGGATGAGTACATCGAAAGTAAGTGTTCTCCCCGACGACCCCGCACATCGATTGACGTCTATAGAAATCGTCGGCCCAACTAGATCCGAGAGCGAGACCGAATCCGACATCGAGATCATAGATGTGAAGCCCTTTTCGAAAGGTAGCACGAATGTCAAACCATCTCGGAGAGAAAAGGGGAAAGGGAATGCTGAAAAGTCATTGTTCTCCGATGATGAGGACATTTACGAGAAATTCAAGAACAGAAAATCGGAAAAGAGGAAGCAAACAGCTGCTACGAAGAAGAAACTCGCTACAAAGACGAAGGATGCAATCGCGAGCAGAAAGAATGCGAAAGACAATGGAGAGGAGCCTGCAGTGAAGAAGCAAAGAATATGGGGTGAGGAGTCTGACTATGAGATGGACGAGGACATTCCCGACTATCTGCATCAGCGGAGGAAAGAATTCGATACGAACTACCACAAATTGGCTGAAGGAGGTCTACGGGTGCCGCCAAGATACGATGACATTGAGTTCTCGGATGATGAGAGACTTGCGGAGCTAGAGGAACGACCAGACTTTCCACCAACAGTGGAGACTTCGCGGCCTTACAAAGACATCGAATTGCCACATTCTCTAGGTGTGATACCGGCATCTATTGCCCAGTATTTGCGAGATTATCAAGTTGATGGTGTTGCTTTTCTGCACGAAATGTTCGTATATCAGAAGGGAGGCATTCTCGGCGATGATATGGGTCTAGGCAAGACTGTACAAGTTGCTGCGTTCTTGACAGCTGCATTCGGAAAAACTGGCGATGAGAGAGACGCAAAGCGGATGCGTAAGATGAGAAGATCGCGGTCCAAACCGTGGTACCCCAGAGTACTAATTATCTGTCCTGGGTCTCTTATCGACAACTGGAAAAATGAGTTAGCACGATGGGGTTGGTGGCAGGTCGATAAATATCACGGGAACGGCCCAGAGCGAGAGGCGGTCCTTCAAGCTGCTATGTCGGGACGGCTCGAGGTTGTCATCACTACCTACACGACATACAGGAACCACAAGAATGAAGTGAACATGATTCTTTGGGACTGTGTGGTTGCAGATGAATGTCATATTTTGAAAGAACGGAAATCACAAACGACACAAGCTATGAACGAGGTCAACGCGTTGTGTAGGATCGGTCTCACGGGAACCGCAATTCAGAACAAATATGAAGAACTCTGGACGCTTCTCAACTGGACGAATCCGGGCCGCTTTGGGCCCTTGTCTACTTGGGTATCGAGTATCAGTGACCCATTGAGGATAGGACAATCGTAATTATTTGAGCCTTTTAACGTACCTTGCTAATTCTTCTAGCCACGACGCTACATATCATCAATTGAAGCAAGCAAGACAGACGGCGAAAAAGCTCGTCGAGAATCTATTACCCCAATTCTTCCTCCGCCGCATGAAAAGCCTTATTGCTCATCAATTACCAAGGAAGACGGATAAAGTAGTGTTCTGCCCACTTACCGAGCTTCAAAGAGCTGCATATGAACGATTTCTTGAAAGTGATATTGTCGAAGTCGTCAAGGAGTCTTCGGAAGACTGCGATTGCGAATCAGGAAAGAAAAAGGGCTGGTGTTGTTACACTCATATGCCGGACTCCAACACAAAATGGCAGGCAAGTCCCCTGATCCAATGAAAGACATTTCTAATAAGGATCAGGCACTTGTATTCCCTGTTATCATGACGCTGCAGAAGTTGTCAAACCATCTCGCGCTTCTCATTCCAAACTCGTTAGACGTCAGCGAAAAACAAGAACGTGATTTGGCTTTCCTGCAAAAGATGGTACCTGATCGATGGGAGGAATTGTATACGAATCGGGAATCCCTCTTTAACCTTTCAAATCCTGATTTCTGCGGAAAGGTAATAAGCTGCTTGATTAGGCTTTAAATCAATTGCTGACCAAGTCAGTGGAAAATTCTCAAGAAACTCCTCAAGTTCTGGCATGAGAATGGGGACAAAGTTCTCATCTTCTCCCACAGTGTTAGGCTTCTCAAGATGCTGGAGCATTTGTTCAAGCATACTAGCTACAATGTCAGCTTCCTTAGTGGTTCGATGCCGAATGAGGATCGGCAGAAGACGGTTGACGATTTCAATACTGACCCTGGCCAATTCGTTTTCTTAATCTCAACAAAAGCTGGAGGTCAGTTTGGTCCCGAAATGTTGTTGCAACTGCTGACTTTGGAAGGCGTTGGCCTCAACATAACTTCTGCCAATAAGGTCGTTATTTTCGACCCAAATTGGAACCCGAGTTATGACCTGCAAGCTCAAGATCGAGCGTACCGTATTGGACAACTTCGTGATGTTGAAGTCTTTAGACTGGTGTCTGCCGGGACGGTAGAGGAGATCGTGTATGCTCGCCAAATCTACAAACAGCAGCAAGCCAACATCGGATACAACGCTTCCACTGAGCGTCGATACTTCAAGGGTGTTCAGAATGCAAAGGATCAAAAAGGCGAGATATTCGGACTTGATAATCTGCTGACCTTCCACGGAGATGACATTATTCTCAGAGACATAGTCAACAAGACAAATGTTGCGGAAGCCAAGCGAGGCGTCGAGATCATGGACTTCGACATGGACGATGCTCTTAATGATGAGGATAATCCGTTGAAAGTCGATGATGATACCAAAGGGGATGCAGCCATGTCACAACTCGTTGCTCTTATCACCGAAGGAGAAGATCCGAAGAAAAAGATCAAGAAAGAGAAGCCCAAGACCGATGCAATCCAAGCTATTCTCGCAGCTGCAGGAGTCGAGTATACGCACGAGAACTCTGAAGTCGTAGGCTCATCTCGTGTCGAAGCCGAGCTCAGCAGACGCGCAGAAGAGGCTGGCAATGATGTGGATTATGGTGAGGAACGGCTGTTTGCCGAGTCTCAGCCAGCTTCTGGGACGCCGGGGAAGATCCAGTATAAATTTCATCCCCCGGAAGACGTAATGATGAGGCAGTTTTGCACGATGGCGAAGACGTTTGGGTTTGCTAGCGCTACTGAATTCGCGTTTGTGGTGGAAGGGTGGACTCAAAAGCAGAGGACTGACTGCCTGGAGAGGTTCTATCTGAAGAGGAAGGAAAGGCTTGTTGAGATGGATGTGGAGAGAAAGAGAGCTGAGAGTATGTTTGATATGACAGAACTTGGTGTTGATACGAGCATGGATATTGGCATTGATGGCGAAACGGATGATGAATTATGAGATGATACCCCGGCTATGTGAGGCGTTCAAGAAGGAATATATGCTTTATAAATCTACCGTTCGTTTTCTACACACACGCTTTTTAAACACACCATATGACCGCCAACTAACGGGTATCCAACCAAACCCCCACCCCAAAAGAGAATACAAAGAATCTAAAAGTGCTCAATCAGAAGCAGTCCCCTCATCCTCACTCCTAGCCTTCATCTCCTTAAGCCCACCCTTTCCCTTCCCTTTCCCGCCTTTCTTAGCCTTAACACCCTTTCCCCTCAAGCCTACCGGCACCTCCTTCCGCACCTCCCCATCCTCATATAGAACCCCGATATCTGCTCTCCGCGCCACAACCTTCTTCCAATACTTCTTGCTGACCTCGCCCTTTGCATCGCCTTCGGTCACGATACTCCCGCTCTCAGTGCGTTGCCACAAGACCTTGGGATTCGCTTCCATAAGCGAGCGTAGTGGGATGTAGATACTCACATCAGCATCCGAAGACGCTTTGATCTCAGATCCATCATCAGAGATGCTGATCGGTGCGAACGAGAGCATAGCCTGGCCGCCAGCGCGCTTGATGGAGCCGGAAGCCAGGATTAGCGGGTAGTTGGGGTAGGATGTCTCATAGACAATCAGGTCGGGCAGGTCTTCAGTCGTGAGGGACAGGGGAGTGAGTTTTGGTGCGGAAGCGGAGGTTGGAGATGCGGGGGCTGCAGAAGGGGCTAGCCGGATTAGGTAGTCGGAGGCGTCGAGGTCTTCTTCTTTTGCAGACGATGATTTGAGCTTGAGAGAGAAACGGGCTTTGGAGGTTGGTGAGGCGATTAGGGATTGCAGTTCTGGAAAGGTGACTTGGAGGGCCGAAAGGTGCGGTTGTGCGAGCTGAGGGCACGTGTTAGTGGAGTGTGGATAGATCTGTAGGAGGGGAACTTACGAGGTCTTCGCAGTCGACGAATCCTTCAGAGTCTGCTACGAGCTTCTCCTCTCCTTCGTCTTGCTCGTCACCTTCTTCGATCGTGCGTTTCAGGACCCAGGTCAGGGCCTTGGAGACCATTGTGTCTCGCTCGTCAACGATGGAGTAGCCGCGGCCGCGAGCCTTGTTCCCCTTTGCAACGCTGCCGCCGTGACGACCTCGGCCGTGACGGACTGCGTTGGGAGAAATGGGGGAAGGAGCCATGATTTCATGGTTGAGAGAAAGGGACTGAAGAGGCTGAAGAACTGCAGCTGCCATTTTGAAGGATAACTGTACGAAGGTAAGTTTGAGAAGAACGGGTATCTTTGGAATGAACTGAAGCGTGAAGGAAGGGAGAAGCTGAAGAGAAATTTTCCTGGGCTGAGACAAACGGAAGAGGAGAGGGAGAGGGCAAGATATATCGTCTTCTAGCAAGACGGTGAGACACGTCTTTCCCACTACGCACATGCACATATCAACAAAGACCAGGCCTAGCCAACGGTCTTCCCTTCCTGGACGCATCCTACGGCTCGCCTGCATGTCAATGCACCAAGTCATAGGTGCTTTCGTCCTCGGTTCATACCTAGCAGTGGGGTCGTTCCTGCAAGGCCAGATTTGTATACATGGCGGTGTGGAGATCTGAGAGTGATCTGTGGTCCGTCCGTGTGACAACGAAGCTTGAGGAGCAATTAGCCTGGCGGCACGACCCGCAATAGGACGCGTGCGAGATTCTCATGCGTTCGTTTTGGGAGCGCCGGCCTCGTACATGGTGCGCAGATTGTCGGTGTACAAATGGTTTCGAACGAGTGGCGAGGGCCGAGGCGAGTCACGTGTTGGCCCCCTGGCGGCTGCAGCGCGTCCTCATCCCACTTTAAGAAACAAGGAGGCTGGGGATATATCACGGCGAGATGCCAAGACTACCTGCTTATATGCATGAGACGTGTCCATGATGTAGTAGCTTGTCTGAGGATTCTATGTACAACTTACAAACAAACCGGCATCGCTGCGGGCCATGTTAACGTATTTGCTCTATGTCGATGTGACGCATCTCTAATTACGGCCTCAACAAAGGCCTATTCTCAGCTTCCGCTTCAGCCTCTGCTTCATCATCGCCTTCAAGCCGAATTTCATGGCCATTGCCTTCCCTGACCCAATTGCTCGCCACGCAACTAAATGAAGCAACAATCGCTAAGCCCCAGAACACAGCGGCAACAACCCCATTTCGCAGACCGAGGCCGTAAAGGAAGCCTCCCAAGGCCGGTCCAACAGTTCTTGCTGCACTGCTCGCAGTCTGACCGATGCCGTGGATGGTCCCCAGAACACTTGGATGTGGACTACAGTTGTTGATGAGTATCGACGTAGCAGGTGAGGCGAACGTTTTCCCGACAACTTGGATGAAGAGCAAGCCGGTAATCGACATCCAGATAGGCCAGCCGGTCTTCTGTGATGGGGGCGGACTCGTAGACGGAATTAGAGAGAGCATTGGAGCCAGTATATAAACAAATGGGAAACAGTAGAGGAAGATCCGCCAGGAGCGTACGGTGCCGAGTCGATCGTTGACCAAAGGGTATATGAACAATTGCATTGAAATGCCAATGGATCCTAAGATAGCCATTGCGAAGCCAACGCTGCGGGGAGGAAGCCCGATTCCTCCTGTAAATGTAAATGGAGGGTGCGGGGTGTAATCTGGTGGTGACGTGGCTGGATCATACACCGGTGTTGAGAGGAATGAGTACCAAACGTTATTAAACGTGCCCATTGAGCCAGCCATGAGCGCGTGACATATTAATGTACATATGACATTGTAAGTGAAGATTCGACGGAAAGGAAGCTTGTTCTTATAGCGTGGTGCAATGTATTTCTTGGGTTGCGGCGGCTCGTATTCAGTAATGGACCCATCGTGAGAGTTCGGAAAAGAATCACAAGTTTGGTATCCAGGCTTCTCTCCTTTAAATATTCTCCTGAGAGATCCTGCAAGCTTTCGACGAAAGTGAACACCACGATCGTGCTCTTGAGCATATCGCTCATGGGTCTGTATTGTCAGTCGGCTTCTTCGTCAATCGAGTTGGGCCACTTACTTCCTCGAGACCAAAAAATATAAAACACGCAGCGCAGAACAAGAAAATGGCGCTGATCAGATTCGGCGGCGAATAAGGGTATCTCTCCAGCCATTTAATACCCCCAAAAAGGCCAGGATAGTTGCCAGCTGGATCGGACGTCAATCCTCCCATCATTGGACCGATAATGACACCAATGTTCGCACACATTGGGAGAATCAGAAAGGCTCTCGATTGATACCTGCTCATGTTAGACCTCATCTCATAGCTCATCCGGCAAACTCACTTTTTCTCCCTAACAATTTCACTAACCATAGTTCTCATAACGCCAACGTTTCCATTCAAAGCGCCTCCCAGCATCCTAAAAATCAAAGCTTGCCAAAAAGTAGTCGAGAATCCAAATCCAAGACAGGATATCATCGTGCCAGAAAGACCAATCAGAAGTACTCTTTTTCGCCCCCCGTGATCCGAAGCACGACCCCACAACCTGTGTAACGTTGGTTAGTGACACAGTGACGTAGAAATTCTCCGCCAACACCTACATCGCAGTACAAAGTTGTGCCGCAGCAAAAGAACTCTGCATTATTCCAGCCTGTGAAGCAATGACAGAATCCGGCAGACTCTTATCAAAAGATTTGAGCTGGTAAAACAAATATGACTATCACGTGGTCAGAATGAGATCTTGCAGCTGGTTCCTGCAGGTGCTTACTCGAAGAGAGGTTTGGACGAGAGGCTCCGCAAGACGGGCGGCCGTCAAGATAGCCAGTTGTCCTTTGTGCGGTAAGCTACTCCAAGTGACCGGTTTGGGCTTCTTGACGGGCAGTTCGATTTGCAGCGGATCCTCGTCCTCCTCGATGAAGGAGCGTCGTCTTGCCCGGTCGTAGGGCACCTCGCTGACCGAGCCTCCATCGTAGTCGTTTCCGTGGGGCGAAATATCCGATGACTTGTCGCTGTCGGTATCGTACTGCGCAATGGTCCCATAGTCGCTGACCGACCTGACCGACCTGACCGACCTGACCGACCTGACTGACGATTTGGACGAGGTCGACATGCTGCGCGGATCTGCGATGCCGGGTTTGTGCAAGGATCGTCTGGCCGGTACCTCAATCGAATGCCGCGCTTCTCCTCCTCACGCAATCCCTCGAATGAATACCCGTACCCGCTGTCGTGAAAAGGCTCATGTCAAAGGCGCTGGCGGTTTCTGGTGTCGGTGTCGGTGTCGGTGTCGAGACTGAGGAAACAAATTTGAAGGAAGGCAAGTGAGAGTGAGAGGAAGGCAATAAAGTATTTAGTATCTACGCCTCCACACACGCTATACTCAACTGGTGACACCCTAGCGTTGCTTGCCATTTAGCGATGGCAGGTGCGCCATGCACCCCTGAAACAAGCGTGTTCTAGAGCCACACAACGCCTCACAGCCTATTTAGGGCGCTGCAAGATAGAGTGATGTTTCTCCTCATCCAGATCCTGGTCCTGGTCTTGTCATTCTCATGCCAGATCTACGTCGGCAGGCCTTGCAAACCTTTGTCTTCGGGCGGTGAGTCGAAATTCGGAGTTTTGGACTTTTGCTGAGTGTGCAAACAAACACGCTGACGATGCGTCTGGCACCCCAACGCCACGGCATCAGCAGGAAAGGAAAAAAGGTGACACAGCCTCAGGGGGGTGGCACACACCTCACCACCTTCCTCGTTCCTAGCACGTCATCATCGGGGAGTATTCACTAAGGCGAGATCTTGTCCTCTGTGACAAGAACACACTTCATTGTGAGGCAACACGATGTCGGATGAATGACACGGCAATGAGTCCCGAGGCCATGGGTAGGCAGTCTGTTGGTGATGTGTTCCGATCGGCTATTTCGGCATGAGGGGTACGTTGTACCCCCGTACTGTACTTCGTATAATGTATAATGTTTCTTTACCCGCTTGTCTACGTGGAGTTGTATGAGGGAGGCCCGGTACATTCAAGATCAAATCAGATATGCTTTTCGCTCAGCCAAATGATCGCAGGGTCTTGGGACTATGGAATTGCTGATCCTGACAAGGCGGAATCTATTCTCCTCTGCCGTTTATGGCGGATTCATCTCAGCCGCTTCATTCAGGGGCGACTGCTTTTTGCATGATTGCATCACGTGAGGTAAATCCTCTTGCCGAGTTACTAACTGGTAGCCCTGCGTGCAGCTTTCAAGCTCGGAGGCGTTGACTAGATTCATGTTGGGACAAAGAGGAACCAGCGTGACACTAGTAGGGTTTTCTCAACTGACTATATGTTGTCCTCTTCTATTTTGTCCTTCTCAAAATATATCTCCAAACGCCAAACCTACCCAGACGAACGCCTCCCAAGTGCCACCATATCCGAAATCCAATGCTGCAAATGCTATAATACAAGGAATGACACTCTGTCCTAAGCCATTACTTGGCCTTGGTACAAATTTCTCACTGCCCCCTCAAACAAAATTCCTCCCCTGCGTCGGAGTTTGATTATTGTAATTCGGTGGAGGATAGTTCATCGGCAAGGGAGGATAATCCCGTTGCCCATTATAACCCCCCAAACCAATGTTACTACTCGAGGGACCAGAGTTCCACGGTTGGTTCTGATATCCGTCTGAATCAGATGTATTTCCCAGCGGGCTCTTATTTGCGTTTTGTTTCCATCTCCAGAACATTATTGGGCCGAAGACGATCACCATGAGTAGGGTGAGAGCGAGAAGTGCCCAGTTGTATTTGGAGTTGAGAGCCAGAGGGAAGCCGAGAAAGCCGTTGATGATTCCTGCGGGGATTATGAGACGTCCGAGCCAGACATGGTATGGTGCGAGTTTGGTGGGGGCTTGTGTTTGCTTGTAAATGCGGTGATGCATGAATCCAACGACGAACTGTCCGATCATAGCGACTATGATGAAGGTGCCAAAAATCTGATGTGCGGAATTCCAGTTTCGTGACTATAGAATTGTTAGCAATTGAGTAGACGAAATTGAGGCCAACCTACCCTATTGTACATAGTTCCGGCATATATTCCCAGAATAGCTCCAAGAATGGCCAATGCAGCAGATACAGTCTGGTTGTAGCCATGCCACTTCGGGCTCTTCAGTACTCTCAGGATTAAGACACCAGCTGGCATAAGTCCCACGAAAGCCAAAATCATAGCACAAGCGTGTAGCGGCGCAGAGAAATCATGATCCGTTTGATCCTGCGTCTGAATTGTCCCAGAAGAGTCAGATGTTGCAATGTTGGGAATCTGCGCAGCTCCAACAGCCTTTGTCAAATCCATCGTGAACGCTCCATATGTTGAGTGACGCTTGATGTTCGCAGACCCAGAATTCGAGTTTATACTTCCATCTGGTCCTGTTGCAAATATGAATTTAGCTACTGGGTTTGTGGGATCGATTTTGCCTCCATTCCAAGACCTGCAATTCGAGCATATGGCGTTGACTGCCATGTTGCCATTCGCAATGCCGGTGCCAGGTTGTACTGTGATAGTGACATTTTTTGTGTAGGATGGCTCGGTATGGCCATAGGATAGTCTGGGCGAGACTGTTACGTTCTTTCCGGTCGAGTCCGCATACACCATAAGCATCAAGGTATCGTCCATCTTGTTGTTTCCCATTCCAATGGCCTAAGTGACGTTAGCTATGGACTTCAGAGCTGGGGACGAATCGTACCATCCATGAGACGCTGGCATCAGCCTGCATAGAGAAGTAGAGGTCATCGTTGGCGTCATTTTGGGGGATATTGAGCGCAAAAGATATGCTTCCATCGCTGGCGGCAAATCCAGAGGCAACCTGTGTTGATACAGCACTGGTTGTTGTGAAGAACAGACCTGTCGCAACGATTAGTGAAGAGCTCTGGGCGCGTTCCTGACTAAAAGCTCCGTCCCACCATTCCCCATTCTTACGTACCCGCAGTGGCCAGTGCAGAATTTATTCTCACCATCTTTACCCTTTTCGTTGTCAAATTGAGGATGCAAAAGATTGATCCGTAAGAATTGGTGAGATGGCGGGCGTTTAATGTTGCCGATTGCCTTTTGTATTTGCGCGGATCATAAGATGTTCATCTCTAAGCAGGGGTTGGGGTCAAAAATGTCACTGAAGCGCTCAGTATGGATGGGCGCCAAATTTAGACCTGATTCAGCCTGTAATTGCGACATCACGGCCTCTAGGAATTTGTACATCCCGCCATCATACGCGTCCTCAAAAGAAGTATCAAACCTCCGGTCGAGAAGTCGTTTGAAGTTATCTCAATTCTAAACGTGATGTCAAATGTTGTTACTAGCGCGTCCTCTACAGAATAAGTCTTGTATCCTGTACCATACCTCGAGTTCGCATAACTTGCGTTATGCGCAGAGGTTTTCAGGCTGCGAAAAACCAGCTGCCTCGCCTTAAAAGACAGAGGGTAGTTCTTGGCTTCGTCTCGAAGCAAACAATCTCGAGACGTTTGGTTGGTTCAGCTCTTGAGACTGATTTGTAAAACCTCTCGTATGATTGGGTCCCCTATTCTAGGAATCTCGGAGGCGCTGGGCTGCTGTGGCTGTGCTCAGGGGCTCGAAGTGGGCCAGTGGCGATCGCAGTGTCATCGGATAATTGTCTCCGGGAATGATTATGGTGCAAGGCTCTCGTACCATACGCAAAAATGCTGTGTGCTAGCTCTCTAAATGCAATGATCAAGTGGTTTGAGCGTCTACAATTGGAACAGCGTCAAAGTTGATAAGTCTGCCAGTATTGATGACTCTCTTAGAAGAATATCGACAAGTCCCAGAGGAGCAGAGAATCTTTATCGTATTGGGAGGCTAAGTAAGCAGTAAGGTACACTCTTGGTGTTAAAATGGTCGTTCAGAGCAGTTCTCGCTGCCTGATGGATTCTGGTATTCCGCTTCGTGGATTGGAGCGTATCGTAATTTTCAAAGTCTCAGTGCGGGTTAAAACGCGGCCTGTAGTTCCTGAGCTATGAAGCTATTCCCAATGTGATAAATAAAAAAGGAGGTGAGCGCATCTCTCGTGTTAAAAAGTATTATATTCAATCATTGAATTCGTGTGGCGACGTCTATCTGCATAGTCACAGTAGCAAGTATCATGATAAATTTAGAAGCAATAAATAAGGAACTCATATCCTACCTTGCAACTTTCAACCTCCATCAAACAACTTCAATCGGCCTATCAAGAGTCGAACGAGCTGTTACCATTCCACCCTCAACGCTTTATCTCCCACTATGGATGCCACTCGCTACTCTTCAGTCCGTGACCAAATCATTACGAAAGCTCGAGCGGACCCTTACAAGAAGTCGACCCTCGAAATCGTAGAGTTGATGGAGAAGATGCGAGAACTGGTTGAGCTTCACAAGCCTAAGAGCTACCGTACCTGTTTCACCGAGCAAGAGCGAAGATGGCTTGTCGAGCTTCTGTGTTGGGAGGCCTTATGTACTTCCTACTCGTCTCTCTCGTCAAGCAATTTTCTGATTTGCTCCAGTTCCTGACGCGATATTTCCTGGCAAGAAACCTCACAATTCTACTTAACAGCTCTCAATCACCAATGGCTATGTTTCTCAATGTGAGCAGTGCATGGAGGAGGGGCAATTGGCCAAGGATCAGAACTGTCCTTATATTCGAATAGTCTCTTGCTCGAGAGAAGATCACGCTGATTATGAGACGAGGCTTGACATGGAGAATGGCAATGATCCGACGTATCCGGCTTGTCATGTTGAGAGGATGAGGGAGTTGAAGGATGGATGGGTTTTCGTTGGCTGAAATGCCCTCTTGGCTATGTGGGAGCTAAACATAGTGGGTAGAGAGATATCGCAAATGAATGGGCATGACTTGGGGAAATCGATTGGGCTAGCGACCATTGGAATTTATAGAGAGATGTGCTAAATCAAACGCGAGCACTCGAAACAATGGATCGAGATTAGAAACGCCTGGCTTTGTGCCAATAGTCTGCGCATTCCTGTAGATATGTATTGCACCAGTTCAGCGCACTAGGATCAATACTGATTGCTGCCTTTTCCGGAAAGTTTTCCAGTATCATTGTTAAAATATTGGAGACTCTCCAGGGTGTTCCTTCAGGTATGCGGTTAAAAGCAAGGCAGAATCGAACTAGATTTCACGCTTATTGGTACCTCCTCTGCTCTAAGCTTGATTTCCTGCTAGTAGAAACTCACTGAACCACTATTAATTTTTGAACAAGGCTGTAGCCATAGCGTAGGACCACTCTATAAAGTTCGCCTTCTAACATTTGGGATCACTTTCAATGAGTCTAAGCAACAGCGTGAGACATTGACGAGGTCTTCCAAACATGGCCACCCTTGTTGATGAGTATATCTCAGTTCGCGAGCAGCTCTTCCCCAAAACTGATGGCTATGGGCCCTTCGCCAGTAAATTGGCACCTGAGGACAAGTTCTTCTACGCACACTTGCATATCGTGGATCATGCTACCGATGATTTGACTCTTGGAGAGAAGAAATGGCTTTCCGAGCTTCTCTTCTGGGAAGAGTGAGGTAGAAGCAATTCGTCCATATATCGCACTGCTTATTATTGATATCTTAAAGTTCCTAATGAGAAGGACAAGCCCCCTGGAAAGCGGCCTCGCGACCCAAGGACCAAGTCAAGGTGGACAACTGTGAGCTTCCTCTATGCCGTGGCTGCAGCTGCGAGTGGTAGAGGCTCAATAAAACTGACGAAGGATGTCTTCTTCTTCAAGTAAGCATGACCTAGAGCCTTTTCTTTGTTGATCACTTCAGTATGGCTGACTCAAGGTTGTTCAGGTAATCACTTGCAACCGCCAAGGTCACCCCGGCTTCAAGATTCGATAGGGCAGAGAAAATTGCGACAGCCCTGCAGCCCTGGTTTTCAAATTGGCCGCAAAGCATGGGAGCGCCAAGGACTCGAAGATGAAGAACACAAGGCTCAGGAAATCGAGCGCATTCTCGAAGCGGGAGCAGAGCAATGCGAAAGCGTGGAAGAGCCCAGATACCTGAATCGAAAACTTTTGGCAAACTACATTTTAGGTGTTTGTTCAATTTTATGAAGGCCTTTGGTGTATTTTTTTTATCAGCAATTCTGATTTTCATTGGGAATGCGATGGCACATCGGATCGCAGCTGCCCCTTTATAGCTCGCTTAAGTTTGCACGTGTGGATACCTAGGTAGGTATCAACAACAGGAAGCCACCACCATGTATAACGTCCATTCTACTTTGTAAGTCGAGACATAATATCAACATTAAAATCATCCCCAACTCCATCATCTTCAGCATTGCAAGTATCCAACATCGATAATATCAGCAGCATCGATCAAATGGATCGATCACACACCTTGATCAGCATGAAAGACGGAGCATTGAGATTGGCGGTACCGACAGCAGAATATGCAAAAATGGTTCAAGACATAGAGCAGGAGGTAGCTTTTGAAGAGTCATTGTGCGGACAGATGCCTTACAATCAACGCCACTCGCGGATCGAAACTCTTCTCGAGTTTGCTGTCTGGAAGCATATCTGTAGGTTGGCCTGCAATGCTGAGAGTTGCACATAAGCTAATTTGTTGAAGGGAAACATAATCCAAATGAATCATCAGCTCACGCACCAATGCTCACAAGAAGCTGGAGACATTATGATCAACCGATGGATCCGGAACTATCTCCTCAACATTTGGCACCGACGGCACCTCCAAGAATGGGTGAATTCCACTACGATCGTAAACAAAGAATCCTTGGCCATATCTCGACTGCAGCCCCTGACTTGTTTCCGTCTCCCCAACCACGATCACGATCAGCTCATGCACATAGGAAACAACACCATGAACTTCCTTCTACAAATCAACCCTCGCTCTATTTGCGGTCCGGCGTGGCCTATCCTCAAGTACCCAATACACCAGAGTTCAATCCATCACCTCAACTGAGAGAATTGTTCCCATCCCAGTCCCAGCTGCCTCCAATCGGCACAGGCCGTCCATCTACGTATCCCGAAGAGCCTCAACCAATTCCTGCCAGAAACACCGTTTCTATCACTTCTCGTCCATTGCAAACATCTGGAACATACGTCAATCCTTTTGCAGAGTCTTTGAAGTCTTATTTGAAGGATTCAAGTCATCAACAAAGACCAAATAGCGCTATAGGTTCTGACCAGATCGAAATAACATCGCGACGACGACCTTCGACGTCAGAGCACCGGCCAGAGCTTCCTCATGCGCAAATCATTGCCAGAGGCCTGAGCCGTCACGGTGTGCGTATTCGTTCAGACTCCTCATCTAGAAAATCAAGCGTCTCAACCCGGAGAAGCTCTCAAGCAGAGACACACGACCGCCACAGGAAGCCAGGAGATAATTCAACTCCACGTGGGATCCTCAAGAAGCGACGTGATTCTCTTTCACGTAGGGCAGCAGCAGCTGCTCGAGCAGCTATTGCTCGCTGCCCGCAAGCCTCCAAGGAGCTAAGTTCGGAAGAAGTCATTCCCAAAGTATCGGAACGCAGTTGGGCTCAAGTTGCCGCAAGTGAGATGAAGAAAGAGCCATTGGAGGACAATGATGCTGTACAAGATATATCTCCACAACCTTCTGTCACTGTAAAAGAGGGGAGACTGGGATCAAACAACGTCCAAACTTGGGCTCAGATTGCAGCGGCAAAGTGGACTGGAAACAAATCAGAGCAGGAACTACACAGAAAAAGCTGCTTTGGAAAGCCATCTTATAACTTTGAACAATATAGGCTCAAGACAAAAGATGATGGTATTAAGATGAAGATTGAGAAAGAACCGCAGAGTGTCTTAGGTAATGGTCGCCATACCATACCAATTATGCCAAAGGCTATGCTGTTGGAGCAGAAGATTCGGATGCATCATCGTGCAAGTGGCCGTGACATGTCCCAGAGAACTGTACGTGCTGGGTTGTAGGAAATCGACGCAAAGGGACGGAAATTGTTTATTATTTTTGTTGTTCGTCACTGGAAAGAGTGGATAGGAGGTGGTGGTGTGGCATTCTTTCATTATTCTGTGTACTCAAGTAGACAAAATCCCCAATAAACAGTGTTAACCACATTTATTCTACAGTCCTCGGAGCATTCCTGCGCCGCGACGTTCGCAGTTCAGGTATGGTATACTTTGGCTACTAAGTCTTCCCAGAGACGAGACCCCCCCCCACGTGTGGAGAACTTGGCCGCTAAAATTTAGTAAGGGGGATTTTGTTGCAGGATATGCTGGTCAGTGCTCTAGATCGAGCTGCCTCCAAATATCTGAGCCCACCAGATGCCTTCAACGAATACAGTGCCTTCCAGTATTGCTCGTCCGTAGGAAAATCTTCCTTTTGGTGTGACTTCTTCCTCGCCTGCTTTTTGCAGACAATCCTTATCTGGTCATTTCCCTCCCCTCCAGTCATCGAATTTCGTCTCCGTTTCCGTGAATCCAAGATCCAAGACCCAATGAAGCCCATAGGATTCAGAGCGTAACGCGGCCCTTTGTTGCATTTCAAACATTCGTATAATGTCATGAGACTGTGAACAACACATGTCGAAGCATCCTCGTGTAACAAGGTAACAAGGCTTCCACCCTATTGGGACGCTCGTGGGGCCGAAATCTTAAGATATTGAGAGACGTTAAGGTTGGTGTCTCCAGCTGAGCTAGAGTCTGCACAAGCTCTTATGCAACATGAAGCTCAAGTAGAAATAGCTATTTGGACCCCATTGGTCTGGCAGTGCACTTTGAAGGCTTCCAGGAATTTTTCTACGATGAGGAATTCCCTTCTTAACCAAGCGGTACTCAAACAGGAGTTTTCCCCAAATGTACATTAATGGCACCTGTTTCTAAGTCACTCATCATCCTCATCCACGGAAGCTGGCACCAGCCATCCTGCTTCTCCAAGCTGCAAATTATCCAGGAGAGGCAAGGCTACCAGGTCTCCTGTCCGTCTCTTCCAACGAACAACAAAGATATATCCAATCCCTCCGCCACATACCTTACAGACCTCGCCGCTTCCCAAGAGCAGATCCCCAACTTCTTTGGGGAAGGCAAGGAAACTGAATTTGTATGACATAGCTGTTCCCGCAATGATTTGCGTTGAAGAACATTCAGTCGAGGACCGAGCTGCGAAGGGACTGAAAGGTGGTCTCCATCCTATTATGTTACTGAGTGGCTTTGAATTCTTGTGAGAAGGGATGAAATTGGCTGAAGCTATGGACGTGGATGGAATTGAGATTCAGGTATTATCTCAGAATCTTCGGAACAACAGAGGGCCAACTTTTCCAACTCCTCTGGCCCGTGTTGAACAAGGATTAGTGAAGTTGGACATCGACAGATAGAAAACCTAATGCATCTAGAGACCACAGATATTCGGCTCATCTCAAAACATCGTCGAAAGAGGTACTTTGTCAGGCTAGAACCACAAAATGGCTGTTACCGAGAGCGGCTGGGGCGGCAGAGCACGTGTTGAGTGGATAGGCTGTGATGGATAACATAGCATGGCTCTTGGAGGATCGTGTACGCATATATCAATACTTTGATTCTGCAAAACTGGATAACGACCAGCAATTGCTGCTTCTGAAGTTTCGATGCCCAGCTTCCAGCATCAATACTCTAGACCTGGAATTGCAAACTTTCTGTCTTTCCATGGCCCTCTCCACTTTTCAGCATCTTCTCCAGAATCTCCAAATCGGCCAGTGCTTGTTCAGGAGACTGATAGGGATTCGGCTTGCCATTTACAATACTCTCAGCCCATGCCTTAACCTCTGCCTTGACATCCTCATCTTCGAATTCCTTGACTGAGCTCTTACCATCTTTCTGTAGACCCTGGCGAACTTCAACTTTTTTGTCCGTGACTGTAACCGATCCATTCTCACATGCCACGGTAAATTCATGTCCACTCAGCGATGTACCGAACGACATTGCAAAGGTGCCAGGAACACCAGCTTTGGTTTGCCAAATCGAGGTTATAGTATCAGCAGGGGGGAGATGGGCTTGAAGCAGGGCGGTATATGCTGTCAATGCGGTGGGTTTCGCAGCTTGTCCCAACAATAGACGGATACCAGCAACGCTATGGACGCCCCCGTCAAGCAGAAAGCCTCCTTGATATTCAGGCTTCGTCCGCCATGGAGTGTCTATTGCGGTTAGCCAGATGAAGTTATCTAAGACGGGAGATGTACTGTAATATTTGTTATCAGCTGTAATGTTGGCTGAAACTGTGACATGAAATCCTAGTATCCTACCCAACTTCAATATTTCCTGACTGGCATATAAATACGAGTCGAGGAATCGGTAGTTCTCAGCAACGCTACCAGTATATTAGCATGATATCCCAAACTCGTTATCCCAATACCCGCAGTATAACTCACGCCCAAGTAGCTTTATTCTTGACTTTGTCACTCTTGTAATATTTTATCAAATTCTCTGCCCGTTTTAGATCCCCAGCAATAGGTTTCTCCGATAGCACATGCTTCCCTGCCGCCAATGCCGCTTCGACATATTCGGGTTGACTGAGGATAGGAAGGGCGATTATGACGCCGTGAATGTCGTCTCTGAGTAGCAAATCGTGGTAGGTCTTTCCGGCACCCGCGTCATCGGAATAGAGATCGACTTCGAGCTTCAAAGCTTGTGCGGATTTGAGGGACCGAGAATAGATTGCTTTGAGAGTCAGGTGTGGGGTAGCTTGCACCGCGGGCAAATGCTCGTCTTGCACGAACAGGCCGCTGCCAATGATTGCGACTCCAATGGACATCTTGATGACTTTCCGTGGATTGAGGAGGTTTTGTAGGAGGTCGCAGGGCCGCGTAGCTGCTCTTTTGTTGAGCTCGAAAGTGGAGGTCGTGGCTCAGGGCGGATAAATCCAGATGTCAATCCGCCTCCTTCATTCGCTCCTTCCCCACTGGGTTTGTCACACTCAAGGCTTTAGTTGGCCAGTGGCCAGCAGCCGCGAAATTGCTGGTATCATGGCATCATCGATTGTGAAGTTTTGGGGAAGAGACCAAGCTGCTGAATTGAGGCGGGTGAAGCTGGTGAGAAGATTGCGGGAGGCGTCAGGCGCGCGTCAGCGGAGGTTAAAATTCAACCTCGCGGTCTAGGAGACACAATACTTGCGTGGAGCTGCTGCGTACAATCAGATTGCCAAGGACCAGTGTCCAATTTTATGTCTTCACATTATACCAAAAGTACTGAAGTTTCAGAGCCTTCGCTGTTTCAATAGCGGTCTAGTACATTTGTCTAAAGCAACGCAGGGGCAACTAATACTGAAAGCACCCTTCAGTCTAACTCAACCCTCTTGAACAACGAGCCTAGCTTCCAAAAAGTTACCCATCATCCTTCAAACACAACTTCAATCAGAGTCAGAGCACTTCCACGGGGTTGTAGGAATTGCTTGACCACCAATCTCTTGTCTGCTTCATGGAAAAGCTTGATCCAGTCTTCCCGCCTCCTCTCCTTTGCATTGAACGCTGTCATCATTTGCAGATCCATGCTGGTGTTCGCTCTCAGGACAAAGTTCGAAGTCTCTCCAGGTTCTGGCATTACTCCGTCCATGACAATGATTCTACTTCCCTTTTTCATGACAGGAACAACGTTCTGTAGGATCTTTATAGACATGTTATCCGGCCAATCATGGAAGATGAATCTGAAGAAATAAACATCGGCTGTGATTGTTTGAGACTCCATGAAGTCATGAACTTGGAAAGATACCCTAGACTGAAGGCTGCTGGGGAGACTGTCTTTGAACTGAGCCTGGAGATTGGCAAGATCCTGGACAGTGATCGTCAGGTTTGGGTGTTTTGAAGCGAGTTCAATAGAAAGATGGCCACTAGATCCTCCCATCTGCATAGGTCAGTATATGGCTGTTGCTTGGGGCTGTCATCTTACGTCTACCACTGTAGCTTTTCCAAGAGCATCCCAATCGAAACCATGGACATGAGATGAAGAATACCCTCCACCAGAAGTCAAAAACTTCATACAGTGGCCGAATCTTCTTGCTCGCCAACCCTTGGTTCTATCGAACTTGTCGATTTTGCCATCTGAAAGCTTTGGTTCTCCCACGCCATCATTTTCGACCCACTAGATACCAGGGGAGTCAGCATAATCCCAATTCAAAGTCTCTCGAGAGTGAAGGGGGTAGAACGAGCAAATGGAGCTCCCGTGGGATGTGTCAGGAGTACAAAGATGAAAGAGCAATATATCAGAATACGACGAGAAGGAATTTAAAGAGCCACATCGCCCTTACCTCAAAGAGATCATTTGCGGCGGTACTCTCAGGAATTGCTAACATGATTGCTGCCTCTGCCGGATTTCCGCTATCTCCATATCTGTCAGTCTGCTCCATGATCTTAGCCGCAGCCGGCCCTATCTCTTCTACATTATGGCCAAGCCATGCCCATGCTGTCTCATCCCGGGCCAGTTCGGCGGATGTGATTGTGTGAGCCACCGTATCCTGTGATGGAGCCCAAAAGATCCGTTTCGAGATAGCATGCCTCACCCAGCGCTTCAGCCGAGCTTCAGTGAGACTGCATTTCTTAGCTAGGTCTGAGTATGTTATGGATTCCGTGAGCGGCACAGCCTCGAAAACATTGTAATAGTTGAGTGCTCCAATGATGAAGAAATCATATTTTTGCTGAAATTAGTTAGATTTCAAGTTTTTCTGGTTTGGGCTACCATAGATCACTTCATCATTGGCAAGACTTACAGCAATATATTCGCTTCTCAAGTATTCGTTTGGGCCCAATGCTAGATGAAGAAGGTCCGTTGCAGCATCGATCAAAGCAATTCGTGCTTCTTGAGCTTCAATACCAAGTTCTGGGTGATCCCATCTGCGAAGGCCATGAATAGAGAAGGATGGAACTGGTAGAGACGAGCGATCGAAGCAAGTATCGATGAGCGAGACGTTTTTGCTTATGCTCGTGGCGAGATCTTTGAGCGTTGGGTTTTGGAACTCCATGATCTATTAAGCTGGCAATCAGAGGAAGAGAGGGAGAGGATAACATCGTCACCATTATATATCTTTTCCTAGGTAAGCAGCCCATCTGAAGTTTGAAGCGAGATCCATTCCAGCGGCCGACCATACCATACAGGCGATGCGTAGAACGCCTCTCAGCTCCAGGGGCAGTATACAGCCCTGCAAATGGAAATAGGTCACTCCTACGAAGGGGACCATGCTCATAACAATGGAATATATCTAATCGTGGCAAGAATTGATGGTAAATGAGATCGTCCCTAGATTAACAAAACGTTTATAACCATAAATTTTCAGTCCAAAATTCCTACTCTTAGAACGGCGGTAAAGCCAAAGAGTAGGGGGGAAACTCCATATCGTTACACGATATGAGTAAGCTTTTGGTGCTCATCTGTTTGATAAGGGCATTAGCTGGAATTGTAATGTGAACACGCCAACCATAGCTCACCAAAAACACAAAAATCCCCGATAGGCCGCATGGCTAAGCTTTTCGCTTGGGAGAGCGTGGAGGTAAGGGGAAGTGACCTTATAAACAATTACCAATCTGATGACTAAATTAGGGTGGAGACGCGCTTGTCAACTTTTGATCTCGGATCTGACATGATGGGAAGCTTCACCTACGCGTACAGATCTGAACTATCGATATTAGAGAAGCCTACTCACCGAAAGCAGGGGGGAATGTCAGATGCGGACAAATGCTTGTCAATTGTGTAGCCAATGAAAGTTTCCTTCTCCACTTCCCAGTATCCACCATCCAACCCTCCTTCCGCCCACCTCAGCAACTTCCCTCGACTTGTTATTTCTTTTCTGTTAAACTGCCATATCGTATGATTTTTTATTTGACATGCGACTTCTCGAACGATATGCTTTCTTGCGGAGTCACCTTCAGTGTTAAAAGTAGCCTTCACCCGAACAACTCAAATCGAGCCTATTATTTTCTATCGAGTAGTTTTAATTTGCTACATTGTGGAATGATAAGTCTAGACTTGCGTTTTCACGTCTGCTAGCCGTGACTCGATGGCTTGTAAATCCTCGATGAAGCATTGTGAATGGTTCAATCGAGTCCCGCGGAACAACGTAGCTTTGTCTGTAGGAGGTATTTACATACTCGAGTAAATAGGGCCGAGGGAAGTAATTGGATTTTTGGTATTTCTTGCCTCATGGTTGGTCTGAGCATTATCTTATATTGAGTAGGACCGTGGGTGTCTGAATTCCAGCGTAGCACCATACTTCCAGCGGGATAACAACTTTATCATTTCAAATTCCAAGCTTTGTCCAGAACTGGTTCATCACACGTGCGGTTTCATCAACACATGGTCTTACTACGTCGTGTCCAGCACCTTCAATCTCATGAATATCTCCAGACCATCCCACACTCGATAATGCTTTTCGAATGTCTTCAGGCCTCACACCCGTATCCTTCTCCCCAAGAATCAGCAGCACCTCCACGCCACTCTTCGGCAGCATCGCAAACTTATCATCATGATCAGAAATCAACCCCTCAAACATCGAGATCACACTCATCTCGTGCCCTTTATGATGGACTCTCTCCCACAATTGTACAGCCACAGGATCGACTTCCCCCTTCCGTAGCCTTTCTTTCCAATCCGGCTTTGGTTTGTTCTCATAATCAATCACGAAACCAAGGACACTCCACCTCCTCAGCCAAAACAGACCCCACCAACTCTCGGTCATCATAGCTCTTACCTACCATGGATAATCAATAGATTTCATCCACCCGGCTGGGGCCGCAAGTGTTAATGACTCTGCACACTGCGGATGCAGCGCTACGAAAGTCGCACTGATGGATCCACCACCCGAAAAGCCCAAAATATGGGCCATGCCCCACTTCAGGTATGAAAGGAGCTCCAAGATCTGTATATGGAATATGGCAGGGACATGGGCTGTCAAAGGCGTGGAAGAGAGGCCGTGGCCCAAAGATCATAGACTACCACGTGACTACCTGTTGCTTTGAGTCGGAGAGCTAGAGGTGCCATTCCTATGCATGAGGTCCCGACTCCGTGAATAAGCAGTACACGACGAACTGGTTCTTCGGCATTGGGAGAAAAGTCGTAGAATCTGGTGACGCCACAGGACGAGGGGAGGCTGTGTCCTTCTGGGAGGATGCCTGTGAACTCTGTTTCGAAGGCTTCGACTGAGGGTGGGTGGGATGTGGTTTAGTCCGTCAATGATGACGGGAAGGGGGAGAGTGGGCGCCCAGGCCATGGTTGTCAATTAATTTGCATTTCAATAACTCGGATCCTGAAAGGATGTGCGAAGAGAAGATTCGTGGTACTTATGTATGAAAGTGGAGCTGTGCCGCAGGATCCCCAGCATGCTGACGTGAGAACCAGCTAAGTTAAGAAACTTGGAGGTCAAAAGAAAGCAATAATTGGTAGTTGTGCAAGAGCGACACAGTGTCTATGAATTTTTCGGCATAGAAGATGGTCTTCAAAACTCTTCCAGCTATGCATAAAAAAAGCAAAGGAAAAAGACAAATGTACCACCACTGCTTGAGCTTTGATTGACTTTTGAACTATTGGATGCACTTCAGCCCACGAATTGCTCTAAAGTCAATCAGGACGATTTGCGACAGAAAAGTTGTCGTTCAAAAATGCTTCGAAATGTGTATTGAAGAATTTTGACCACTTGATCAAGATTCATATTCTCAAAGGCCTGAGTATTATCGAATTATATTAAGTATGTAACTAGGTTGTGAGTTAAAGATGGTTCAATGTATTTTGAGCAGTGAAGACGTCCCCTATTGTAGGGTTAGCACGAAATCCGATTATCAAGAAGCATATTTACCAATATTGAAGTCGTCAACCAGAATGAGATTGGGCGAGCGCCCCCATGTGCTAATGCAAAGGTCTGCTTGAGCACCAATGCTTCCGGTCCCAGTTGCTGCATTCGTCTTTGCGTCGGCGAGGTTGTCGGGGATTAGGATGCCAAAAATATCCAAGTCCAAAAAGTGGTTGACAATCATCATCAGACCGGCACCAGAAGATCCCGGTGGTCGATTGAGAGAACAACTTGAGAACGTGGAGTCGGTAACATCGTATGCAGTCTCAAAGAAGTAAGAGAATTCGTCGAGAATATATGGCACAGTGGCGGTATTTGCGCCATAGTCTACGTCATGTCAGAGATTACCCCTGAAATTAGGAGGAAACAGACCAAGAAACATCACCAGCCGAGTATCATTATCAATCAGCTCTTGTAGAGTCGGCCAGTCAGTCATGGCAGGTTGCGAAGAGGGCGTATATGCGTAGGCGCTGAGGCCGCTGGAGACCATGGCTGCACCAAAGAGACTGACGGATGCGCTATCGCCATTAGTCAAGAGCAGTGTAACAACTTCGTTTGGATTGGCGGCCATCCAAGTTGTGATTGTTGTCAAGTAAGAGACAAGAGTTCCGGCATCCTCCTCGGTGCATGTTGTATGGCACATCTCCAGGGCACTGTTCTTGATATGCGTTTGTCCTTGCAGGAATCTGATGCCAGCGTTCAATTGAGAGGTGAGAGATTCATATTGGTTGTCAGTGGGCAAGATCCCAACAAAGGCTGAATCATGCGTGCCAATCTGCGTAACATTCGAGTACTGTCGAGAGCAGAGAGCTGCATTGCCATTGCAGCTTAGTGCAGTTGCAGCACTGGCGAAAAGGAATGACAGCACAACTTTGAAAAACATTCTGTATTAAACAGCAAGGACTGGAGAATGACAAAGTAAAAAAAAGAGGTTGATCTCCTTATATCATGGGCCCACGCCACGGCCTACAACGTTGCTCATTGTGCGTAAGGAGCTTCCCTAAGAGGCCCACCGGACCTATCACGCATCGGAACCGGTCCTTTTCTGTTGGCTACCCCGCTCACAAGGATGCTTGTCCAGAGCGTGGTCGCAAAAGGGTCTTCCTCTGCTCTGAGCGGTTGTCGAAACGTTTTGAGCTTGCCCCCGAGGTGATTTGGCTGTCACTAAGGCTCGCGTCGTCGTTTGGGGGAGATTCGCATGGACAAGCCAAGGAGCCAAGCCTCCGAAGAGATCTCGAATCGAACTCATCGTCCGGATGATTTGCATCGACCCTTGCAAGGGACTAGATGGGCTTTGGACCCCTGGGGCCGCACGGCATGAAATGCTTTTGGGTCTTCTTGCGTCTGATTCGGTCGAGGTCTCCACGATGAAACCAGGCCCAGCTAGCTCGGCTGAAGGCTGCCTATAGCAGGGCCTGCTATAAACTTACTTTTTGCATTGTACCTGACATTCTGGGAGATGTCCGGAGAACTCCCGTGAATCAATTGAAGAAATCTTGAGAACCCGCGAAGAACAAGGTGTAATGTAGAGGATGGAGTTGAAGGAGAAGGAGAATTGATGAAAATCTACCAACTGTAACGGGTTTAGCGTCAAAGTTGACCTCCCGTTTCAACTGCATCTCTATTCAAAACTCTCTTTGATGCCCCTCAGTCTCTCCAGACCAGATCGAATGGAAGAAAACGATAATATTCCTCGAGACTGCCCCGAGTTGCCTAAGGAGATGGCGCAGGAGAGATGCATGTTGCCCTGGAGGCTGGAGCAAGATTGAAGATACAGGACAGAGCCTAAGGAGATGTACCAGCTAAACTTAAACCTTTCATCATCTGCCAAAGGAAGCAACCTTATCAAGGTCCCAGGAGAACGGACTCGAATCCTTTCGAGTATTCTTTATGTTTCGCCAAAGCAAGATTCAAGGCCAAGACATCCATATCCCGCAAATTACCTACAAGATGATTCCAATGGGAAAATTATGGAGACGGGTTGAGATATCCTCAGGCCCACGCCAAAAACAGGCACCTTGAGATAAGTTTCTGTTAGACTGTTGGTATTACTACATATGCACTTCTACCCAAGTACGACGACCAATGCTATCCTAGGGCTGCACTCCAGCTCATTCAGGACCCACTCCAGGCAATCCATTTGGAAGAAAGAGGCGGAGGACACCCGAATCACTTATGTAACGTTCTGTCTCTGGCCCACTTGAATACGTTTGTATAAGGAGTTTCTTGGCAATGAGTCCTAAGAGGATTGCTTAGTGTGGATCAGCGTGGATACAAGTGTAGTCAGTTGATTGTCAGGAATAAGTGTTGACCGATTTGGATAACCCACCTCAGTACACGACTCTAAAGGTGGAGCGGCTTCACAAACTTAGTTTGTCTGGTTTTCTAAAGGACCTTTTGAAAGTTTAGTCCTTGGGTTTTGAAGAGTGTTTTTTTCTTCTTTCTCTGCAAGGCTATCTTGAGGGTTCTTCATAGTGAACTCGCCCGAGGGAGAGAACAGGGGAAGCTTGTCGCAACAAGGAACGAAGATGGGGGAGCTTACGGCTTGGTACATCATTTCGCTTTGTGGAGTAGAATTTTCAAGCATGTAGACTATGTGTCATATTCGAAATACGTCTGAATCGACGCTGGTCAACAGAAGAACGAGGGAGGCAGAGTACGACATCAATACTCCACGAATAAAGTAATGGTAACTTCAATTTTGGCTGCTATGTTTTCTCCTTCTTCAGAATATAGCCAAAGCATTTCCGTGAGAAGAAACCCCACCTTCACAATGGTCCGGTGCACTCGTTACAAAGAATGTCCACCTCCCCTTGTCTTTACACGTTCTAGACAACTTCTCGAGGTCAAACAATTCGCCCAGGGGCATTCCCCAGAGAGCCAAGATGTACTCATGCAACATGTACTCTTCCTGACTCGGCCATGCTTCAAAAGACGGAGCATCCCCAGCGACTCCTGCAAAGTAGCAATCGTGAAGCCAGTCAATCATCGCTTCTTCTTGCTTGACCCCGGCCCATCGTTGACCATCACCTTTTCCAATTGTGTGTGGCCTTAAGGCTGCTGCAGCCCGGACATCAGGTGATGTGGAGTGATATGTTGAAACAAATCCAGAGCGGATGAAAAGGATGTCTCCAATTTGAATGTCCCCACCCTGGGCAGCTGGTCTGATATCAACCCCTTGACTTTTGCCGCAAGCCTGAAGCTCAGCGAAAGAGATCGTGTAATATTCGTAAGGGTCTAGAATTTCGTCAGAAAAGCTGAGTATGAGCAAGAATCTACTATACCATAAAGAATCCCCTTCTCCTTGGCATAAGTCCAATAGTCAATCAATACGCCTCTTCCTGCGATTCCATGCTCAGCCCAGTGATGAATTCCGCATTTATTCTTGTCCTCTTTAGTGACTCCTTCGATATGTTTCCCTTTGGTGCCATTGTAGAAAGTTTCGGTCGGGAAATGAGCAATATGTCGGAAGCCATCCCATTGAGTTCCAGATTGAGTATTGAGCGAGTACTTATCGTCGTATGCAACATTCTTTCCCAATATTTTGATCTCGTGCTTGAAAGGTTCACGAGCAAATGCTGGGACGTTAGGGACGTTCAATGGCAGGTTTAATGGGACTATTTCTCCAGATCTGATCTCCTTTGAAGCAGCAAAGACTCGAGTAGGTGTGAGGAGGTTGATTCGCCCCAACTATGCTCTGTTAGGTGTTTGAGTAAAGCTATTTTGAGAATGTACACACGTAGTCATCCTGCCCCCAAACCCAGGCACTTCTACATGTCAGCCCTTTCCTTCCTGATATTTTCTCAGATACCTACGCTCCCTCAGGTGCGTCTTCTCTCCTTGGAACATCTTTCCGATTTGGAAACTTTGTACAATCAGGATCAAAAGGTATTGTGATTGCTGTCTTGTTACCAGTTAGGAAATCACTGATTTTGGTGAGGCGGTTGTAGGCTTTTGAGGTTTGATCTGCCATATTGATTCGAAATGGATTTTCCATGAATTGTTAACTGATATCGTCAATGACGAACGAAATTAAGTGGGATGATAGGAAAGAATGGGAGGGGGGTTCCCCGCATCCAAATTGAGGGGAACACCGGCCTGGATCCGAGGCATTCGCTCAATGAGGATACCATCATTACTATCCAATACGGTTGGGCCCACAGTCAACTGCCCCCGGGAGTTTCCATGCGGTCGGAAGCTGACTCCAAAATGTGGTGGAGATGAAGACAGTGAGTGGTGTGAAGTCAATCTCTTGTGGACGATTACGGTGGACCGCAGGGACACTCAAACCCCACCACAATGTTGCCGCCACCTCTCCCTGAACCATAAGGATCTTTAGGACAATAACATCCACCATGTCCGCCACTTCCAGTGACAGTGAGGGGAGCGATGAAGACATTCCCAATTCGGGAGCACCACTGACAGTACCGAAAAAACGCGGACGACCAGAAGTCACATCTCTCGAGCCCTTCAAAGAACAGATCATCAAACTATTCTCCGAAGACAACATCCCCATTATCGACATCGCTCGACGTCTCAACCTAGACCACGGTCTCGATGTCAGTGAACGTACAATATCCCGTCGATTGACGGCATGGAATGTCCCGCGAAAGAAGACGCGTATCACAGCTACTCAAGACCTTCGCGACCGCATCGTGTACCACTACAACAAAAATCTCAATGACGAGCAAATCGCTGCTGCACTCGTGTCAGAGGGATTCGATGTCAAGGCCCGAAATCTTGCGCGTCTGCGGCAGAAGCTGGGAATGAGGCGGAGATCCAAATATCCCGAATTCAGAGAGTATTCCGAGGAAGGAGACGAAGCACCATCAGCTCAATTAGCAGCAGAAGCAGGACTCACACTTCCGAAACCATCCCCAAAGAAGCGCAAGAAGCCAAAGGCCAAGCACAATGCGGCATTGATACCCAAGGTTACGGCTTTTGTAGAGAAATACATGAGCAAGTATGATGGGTCTCACGACTTTAATCATATTCGACGGGTTGTTGGACTGGCACATTTGATTTATACAGAAATCAACAAGTCAAGGGAGCATTCGCCGCGGTTTAATGAAGATGAGTCGGAGCTAGATTTGCACGTTATTACACTCTCTGCTCTGCTACACGACGTCGGAGACAAGAAGTATTTGCAGCCCGGCCAAGATGCAAACACCCTCGTTCTCGCAACGCTGCTTAGTTTTGGTGCTCCAGAAGACTTGGCCATCAAGGTGCAACGGATTGTCCTTGGCGTGTCTTACTCCACTGAATGCAAAGACCCTGCTCAGACCAGAGCTATGATCGAGAAGTACCCTGAATTGGCTGTAGTACAAGACGCAGACCGGTTGGATGCCATTGGCGCCATTGGTATTGGAAGGACATTTACCTTTGGTGGGGCAAAGGGCGCGAAAGAAATGGGAGAGACGATCCAGCATTTCGAGGACAAATTGGTGAAGCTCGAAAGTATGATGAAGACCATGCCAGGAATGAGGATGGCTCGGGAGAGGACGGAAAGACTGCAAACATTCAAGAGTTGGTGGGAGGAAGAGCAGAAAGAGGCGGAGGGACTACTGCGTCGGAGATGAAAAGAAGCTTGATACCCACAGATTAGTTATCTGGTTTGCGTAGCGTTTCGCACTGCTTCTTACAAAGATATTACAAGTCGCGGCCGCTGACGATTACTTTCTGCCTTTCTCGGGTATTGCTGGAAGCACAGTAAGCCCGAATGGAACCCGTATCATGTCAGCACTGAGCTGAGTGCCACCGTTGACATAATAAAATACAACAAAAGGAGAAAACAACCTCACTTCAATTTTCAATTTCAATTTCAATTGAGTTTATGTTTTATTGTTGCAAGATGGATTCTCTTCCCCCAGAAATTGTTCGCCAAATTGTTTCCAATGCTCCAAAATCGTCTCTTGCGTCTTGTCGACTCGTATGTCGGATGTTCGACTCCTTTGCATTCCCAATATTGTTCTCTTATATTCCACACTGGTTGGACTATAAAACTTCACATCAAGCTGTCCTTTCTCTTGTTCATGATGTCTACAACCGACCGGCTGTGATGTGGAGTCCTTGGGCCAGTGAACCCGACCTACCAGTGGACAATATTTTCATGGGAATCATTTGGAAGTTGTTGGTGAAGACCGATCCTCCTGGCTTCTCTCTGCCTAAAGAGGAAAGTGGTGGAACAATGGGAATAGATCAGGTGCAATTGACGCCTCAGAATTTCGCAGAGCTTAGCGGAAGGGACGAAATGACAGAGAACCGGCTGAAGACGGCACAGAATAGATTTTTGTTGCATAGAAACTATTCGGAGAAGTTCGATTGGAATGGTGCGAAATTATGACTGGCTCAGTCGATGGAGCTGCTCTATTTATCTGCCGGTGGTTAAGGTCCCGGGAGGTTGTTCCGAATGTTGTTGGGGACATTGTCTTGTGGATTTGAAGAACCAAGATAGCCCTAGGACAGGTTGCAAAGACCTAGTTATCCTCGAAAGTTGGAGCGCCAATTCAAGCTCCTCGCAACTTCGCAAGAGAAAGACCTTTCCTCGACCGCACCGCAGCAAAGCCCCTGGGTCTCCGGCAAGACTCCATTATCGGCTGTTTCGGGGTAGCTAATTGTTAATTATGACTTATCCTACCATCTTGGAGCTGTTCCCTTCCACACGAATTTCGGCGTACAAGTAGCTCTGTGCTACTACTAGTTGTCGGCAACTCAGTCGCTCAGCAAGGCTTTTGAAATGGTCACGATAGCGATCGATCGACGAGCGAGCTTTCTAGTACACCGCTCTCGCTGCATACCTGCATTCGGAAGCACCGCCGAACCATACAGCCAGATAAAGAAGCTTACAATTAACTCTTTCCCGTTTTGGATAGAGGGGAAAAGACTTTGGCATCTCCCCGCATCGATAAGCTTCGACCTCGGATCATGCCAGTGTTCGAGCAGGTTAACTTGCATATGATTGCACCGTCGACGCCACTTCGCTCACTTTCACCATTGTTCTTTGAGCGAAAATTGATCACTATTTGAAAGAGCCTGCCGAAGCCACAATCGGCCACTCACGTCTGTTTATTTGGAGGGATTGAATGACTTCATACAGTCCGTCAAAGCTTCGTTGAGCTTATGTTTCCAAGGCGTGACGGCTATAAACTTCTAGATCTCCACAGCAAAAATCATCTTCTGCATCTTACCCATAAGCCAAGCTTCTCACTACCTCGTGACCTCTCACCATGTTGGATCAAGCTCTTAACTAACTTTCACGAGCTTTTGTAAAGCCGATATGCAAAAAAATACCGACCGACTAACCCCACCTCCGGCGATCTTAACCAGGTCCAGGGCCTCCTCCGCTTCCCCTCACTCGCTGGGGTTCAGATGGATTTGATAAGCTCTTCTTCCTTGCTAATCGGGATCTGTCCATGTTAAATATAACCTCTCTGTCACGATGATGTGATGTTTCTCCTCCCCCCTCAGCACAATGTTCACCTCGGCATAGGGAGCGGACCAGATGAAGAGAAGGCTTCTAGCGCCCCATGGCTGCTTTGGCGTTTTGCGTGACATGTTAATGGCTGTGGGGAATCAGCGCTAAACAACGTTAATTCCAGGTCCGGCCTGGCGCATGAATGTTTCCCCTGCTCGGCTGGAAATTATTGCCAATGCTTTTCATGAACCCCTTTATGCTCTGAGCCTCGCTGTGCAACTCGAAGTCGCAGTAGCTGAAATAATCAGCCCTGCGCTTGCCCCCGAAAAGAAATGAAATGAAATGGTGGGCACAGTGTTTGGAGCAAGAACAGCCACAAGTTTCATCCACTAGAAACGATGCGCGATGCAACAACGACCGCGATGGTGGCCGAGATACATGCAGCCACTGGTCGGAAGGCGGGCCAGGTATTGCTTGTTTTCCGGCCAGATCCCTTGACGCTAAATCAAGCCCCATCCCATTATCTTGAATTATTCCCTTCTTTGGTTAAGGCAGTCTTTCCCCAGATGATGCCCTCATTCTCGGGGAGCAACACCGAACATGTTCAGAAGCTACAGCTATCGCCGAGGCACCTGAAGACCGGGTCGGGGCTCCTGTCTAAAGTGAGCTTGATTGGGCCCATCAAATTGGTATGGGGAAAGGATTTGCATGCAGCGCCGCTGACCAGTGAGGAGCATGGCAAGGCATGGGTCTACGTGACATCCCGTCCTGGACGCATTGATACTATAAAATGCCAGGAACCCCAGTCAGCTCTGCACAGGTGATAGCTCTTCATTTGCAATGTCCCACGCTCGTTTTGAGCCCTTCATGTTCAACATCACAAACATGAGGTACTCAATCGTTGCCGCTGTCCTTCTTCTGGCCCGTGTTGTTTATCCGCAATCAATATCGGGAGAGACAGCTCAATTACCATCATGCTCTCTGTCGTGCCTGTCAAACGCCATCATCAATGTGGGCTGCAGCCTCACAGATTATGCTTGCCAATGCGACTCCCATAGATCCGCAATCTCCTCGCAAGCAACGCCATGCATAGTCAACAGTTGTAACACAACGGAAGCTCTGAGTAAGTTAATGCAAGCAACATGACTGCATTTCCGTCTCCTAACAGTTGTCAGACACCCAAAAGATTGTCCAAGAAATCTGCTCTCTTCAAGATGCATCAGGCTCGAGCACAGGAACGTCTCCAGCCACAAAAAGCACCGGATCCCCCGCGGCAACATCTCCAACGGTCAGCGGAATCGGCAGCGTAATCGGCAGTTCAATATATCCAGCGACAACGACTACAGCACCTTCAGCAACCGCCCAAGGCGCGTCCACTTCGTCAAGTAATCCTGCTCAAACTTCAAAAGCCGCTGGAGCTCGACTGGAGGGAGCAGGTATCATGGCAGGCGCCGCCATCGTCATTGCTTTCGCATTGTAAAAGGGGCTCTCGGGGTTCTGGCGTTGTATACTTCCAAACATATGGGTCATTGTAAATAGATTGGAGTTTAGGGGGATATACTGAGCTAAAATTAATGAATCATGATAATATTTCGACCAGCTGACCAAAGGTCCTCACAAATCAGTAAGAGAAGTCGTCAAAAGTCGTAACATGCCTCGGTTTCTTGAATGCGGAGGTGTTGGGAGGTACTAACTTCTAAGACACGGGACGGGAGGGATAACGAACCATACCTCAGAGGCTTAAGAACTAGCTTTCTCAGAAGTGTATTAAAAGTATCTAATCCCTAGTCTATACACAATCGTTAAAGCAGCCATTCTATCAGTACCTAAGTCTACCAAAGGAAATCTCTATATTTGCCCAAAGCAGGCGTCTGGCTTCCCGAAAATTCGTCGTGTAGCCCGTCTAGCGCCGCAAAGTGCTCCACGAATTTCAGTCCCTTCTCATTCTGCGCGTCTATTCGTTTCCAATCCCAATCATCCGAGCTCGAGCTCTCTGTCGTCTCTTCCTTCTCCACATCCAATGTCTCAGGAGTCGACTCCCCGGACGGACCGGTCATCGTTGCCCACCCACCCGGTCTAGCAGGTAACAACCCAGAAGCAGCCAACGACACTTCCGGATGGATTGTCAGCCTACCCAGCTTTACAACATACTTGCTGATCGCACTTGCGAAAATAGCCTTCTCGTCCACCTTCGCACTCTTCTTCCCATGAACCTCCTTGTATCCCCTCCCAAACCAAGTCCCATCCGTCAAAATATACGCGCTCGGCCTGACGGTGCCCTTCTTCACAAAATGCGTGATCACGTAGAGCCACTTCCGATCCCAGCATAGGACTCGAGACCACATCTCATAGCCCTGGTACATGCCAATCTCCCGTTTGAAAGTAGACATCACCCCTCCGAGCATGATACTCCATCTACCTGCGACTGGCTTCCCTTCTTTATCCAAAACTAGCCTTTCCCTCTTGTTGTTCTTGAGTTTTTCGATCCCGGGTTCGAGGAGAGCGCAGACGAGGTGCGAGCGTGTTACATCCAGATCGGAGAAGTATGTGCTGTTGGACTTGTGCAGATTGTAATCGCACTCCATAAACGGGGAGTGCGAGGTCGTGATTACGGGCAGGAAGAGAGTTGAGCTCGCGATGGGGGAGGGTATGTTGGGCTTGCTGAAGAGGCAGTGTCGTAGAATTGCATTGAAGACTCGGAACTGGATGCTGTTAGATATGAGAGGTTGAAGTGTGAGAAACTACTTACATGCCATGCAAACGGGACATTTTTTAAGTTTGCGAGAATGAAGAGTGCTGCTACTATGCGGGAGGTGCTGCCTGGGCCAGTGAAAGTGTTCAGGAGAACGTTCCGGATGCTCATTCGAGAAGCTGCAACGCTGAGGGCTAGTGCTCCAGTGAAGGCTAAAGATCGCAGGGGAAGACGGGCTCCTGAGGCCATGATTAAGGAGTGACTGGTAAAAGAAGAAAAAGGACAATGAAGGACAAACTGAAGTCGAAGGGTGGGCGGCCGGCTTACGAGAGAGTGTCCTCGTGTGTTGAGTTCAGAGGAATTCAGGGTGAGATTGCCGAGGCTCGGATTTTCGTTCCTCCGAGGTGACCACGGACTCGGATCAACTTGCCCTTGTCTCTTCCGTCTTCCTCATGCTTCCTCTCACATCACAGTCGACTTCTTGCAAGAAAGTTCTTGAATTTCGAAGTCTCCCTTGACTGTTCAACAAGAAAAACGCTGTATTGCAAAGGCTCGATTCCTCAGATGGCAGAAACGAGGTTCAAGGAAGACAAGAAGGACAATGTCTCGGAGGTCGTCGGGTCGAAGCTTCAACACAGATGGAAGTTGGGATTCAGCTTTGTCTATTCTCCCGTGCTCTAAGCTAATGCATTAAGTGACGTGGAAGCTGGTGAAAACACGGGTGTCCACTCTGTCCTCGAACCTCGCTCTGGCTAGACCATTGTTCCCTTTTTTTGGGCAGGCTACATAGCATTAAAGCCTGTGGTATCCTGAAACATGAGCGGTGTGTAATAGGATCATGACCGGTGTTTGGTAGTGTATCGATGTTTGAAAGAGAGAAAAAATGAGTCTGTACGACCCAGGCCTAGCTCGAAGTCTCAGCCTCATGGTTGGTAGCACGAGTCTCTGGCCTGAAGCTAGATTTCGGCCCCCTTTTTCTTGCCATTTATTTACCTCTCAATGTTACAATTCTATCCTTTCACCTTCTACTTACATATCAATAACCTCCAAGCTTTTGGTATAATGAATACCTTCGCATCACTGGTCATCATGTGATGCAAAATCTCACCAATCTTGCACACTTTCAACCAGCCTCAACCAATATCAATAGCCTCGGTCTTGAGAGAGCAGTGAGCACGTTTGGTCTCCTCATATCCACTGCTCTATGCATTGTGTGTACCGCAGATCACTTCTTTTTGCACAGGTTCATTGTAACTCTCCTCCACTACACGGCACTTCCCTCCCACTTCACAAGACGACAAGACAAAGCAATTTACCGCTGATAATTACACTATCAAAACCACGATTTATGAGTCCGGAGTACTCCAAAACCTCCATGGATAGAACGCAGGGGTTAAATTTCGGGAAGGTGATTCTGTTGATATTTGCAAGTATTCTTTACCCTCGTTTGAATCGTAGAATCAACGAAACGTGCCACGATTCAGACAGTCTTCATGGCATTTGCGCAGCCGAGTTTTACCCTTATGTTTGGCCTTTATATGTTCTACTATACCGCAAAGATTCCCCTTCCAAGTGTCAATCAAGGATTTGATAAGTCTATGGTTTGTAGGACGACACAATGATCAGCCTATCATTATCTCCGGCTGCTACTGCCAAGAATGGACGAGATGAGAATGATATTAGTCTAGTGGTCGCTGTCTTTTGCATATACTTTTATGTAAGTTAGTCCTTAACTCTTATATTCTACTACTAAATTCATAGTTATCTCTTCACCAAGCTACAAACAATCTCTTCTTTTCTCTAAACTCAGAATTTTTCGCGAAACCCTCTTTATATCGTTGCCATGATTCTTGACAGTGGATTAGAGATTATTATCGGTACTGTATTACACATATCTGTAATCGCCATTGGCCGTTTCTTCTCCTGATTACGGTTTGACTGTACGCTAGCTAGCTACATGAAAATTTCATATACCATCTTCTCCGCTTCTGCTTTCGCATATCTCTTATTGTGAAATCGGTCGTACGCCGGAAGTCTGCCGTTTCCGAGCCAGATGTACGAATGACTTGGTGCGAACAAGTCCACTACGGTTCTTGCGGCACTAGGAACGGTATTTTGTGGTGCCCGATGCTGTTTTTGAAGCATAATGAGAGGTTGAGGGAAGGGGGTGCGCTTACTAGGTACAGTCATGAGCATGAAAAGAGGATGGATATTCTCGCGAAAGCAAATGAGAAAACGCAGGAACATTGGAGAGTAGTAAGAACCAAGTTTTTGCATCATAAGAATATTGATTTATCTCAATGTCTCACGAGCGGGTGGATATTGTGTGTATGACTTGGGCGCTTGGCAGAGTGACCGAAGGTGAAAATCAACCTTTAGAACGGGGCCGATAGAGAATTTGGTCTCAGTCCTCACTCCTTTTATAGAATAATGATAGAAGCAGCACAAACATATCATGCGATGGTTCTCAGGGTGCAAGAGCAAGACAAAGAGGAAATTATCAAAGTAATTGATGGGTCCAAGGGTATCGATGAAAAGGTGAGCCAAGCCAAAGGTACCTCGACTTCCCGCAGTATCCTCTTTCTTGATGGGTATATTAAGAATAAGTCTTTCACATCCAAGTAGAGCCATTCCCTAGAGCTGCCAACTTCAAAGATCGTAAGAAGCAATCCATTGCCAGGTTCAGAAATGCTTGGAATAATATTATGTGGGAGGGCTTTTGTTCCGAAGTGTCCTCGCTTAAGCCCCTTTCGCCAGAACCTGTAAACGAACGTATCGCGAAGCCACAAACCGGCAAACTACAGAAGATTGAACAAGACATGGGGGACAAAACAGGGCAAGAGAGATCTCGAACAGTTCTGAGGTTTCTTTTTCTTCTCAATTCGATAGAGGCACAGCAAACATCCAGCTGATTAATGCAGCCAACGCACAATTTGAAGGCTTCAGTACGTCAAGATATGCTCCTTCACTCAATTCCTCCTCAATTCAAAATATTCTATCATCAAGACTTGGTAATTTCCATTAGAAGCACTCTTAGCTTACCAGATTAATATCGCATTATTTTTGGGCGTTGATTTGATCACGTGATCTGATATTGGGTTGTTACCTAGTCCTTTGGATTTCGTTCCATATTTTGGGGCGATTGCGTAATAGCCCTATACTCAAATCCCAAAAACTTGAATAAGCATTACAGGTAAGGGATACATTTTGAGCGTAGTAGTGATCTACTAAATCAGGCGCTGAGCAGAATGAAAAAAGGGTAATCTAGTGCAGTCCTCCTTGCGCAACAAGACAACATCAACCTCACGTATTCTTGATTCCGATTCTTACCCGAGGTGTTATTTGGATCGCTACCACAAACGTCAAAAGATTCCTGCATACTTCCCGCCTGCAGTGCAACCACTGGTCGTTTACCTGAAATGGGGTAACGGAACCCAAGGGTATGACAAGATGACAAGTCTCACATAAGCATCCACCGCTACCCCGCCACCTTCCTTTTTCGAGCAGTGACACCAACCCTCTTCCTCACTGGCAAATCCGTAAGTTGTGTAACAAAGTCACTAAACACGTGTCTGGATCAAAGTCTGGATTAGAGTCCCGGAGTAACCTCCGTTCCACCCCAGAAATGCAACAAGAGCTTCCTATTAACGGTTACACAACACTATCACAAGCTCCAGAGCAGCAGACGACTACGGGGCATCGCCAAGTTCCACGTTGATTGGCAGGGCCTCAAACTGCCAACAAAGCCGCGGCTGCCGTACCACCGATCCGCTGGCCCTGCACAACGGATGTTTGCCTCTCACCTTCGGAACACAGCATAAACCACGTTGCACAACATGCTTCTTCAATTGGCACACCTATATCTCTCGAACAATCTAGTATTTGCAGTCTAAAGACCACCAGACGCTGGCTTGTATCTATGTACAAAAAGCATGAAAAATGGGGTGCCCAAATTAGGATTGCTCCAAGGCATTTCTCCCCATTCAATCTCAGCCGCCTGAAAAACGTATATGATAATTACCCTCCCAGAAAAAAGGAACCATAATATATTCATTGACTATGTTCGCGAAAGAATAAGACGCCACGCATCGAGATCCCGAGAAAAGGTATCGCAAAATGGGATATATAGCAAGCAAAAAAATTCAGATGGCCGCCCACCCCGCCCCCTCCTGAAGCAAGGAAAACCATGTACTGTAGATCGCTTCCACATGTGAATGTGTGCTAGCTCGGCTGGTGTATATGTGATGTTATATGCCCACAAAATCGTTCATGATCATACAATTGATCGAAATGAAACTGTATAGAAAAATGAGGAAACGAACGATGACGCCACGCTAGAAATGCATACGAGAAAAAGCCGCCAGCCTGCCCGTCCAGTCCGTCCGGCTCGCCAGCCCCAATGCAATATATGTACGTTCGCTGTTACACACAGATAAAAAAATGTTCCCGTTTCATCACGCCGTCTTCGGACGGCGATCAATGCCCTCCCATGGGGACATCGCCTGTCGTAGTGCTCGAGAAGCTCGAAGAGGTGTTGGGTCCTTGAGGGTTAAGAGAAAGAAGACCATTGTTCAGTCCAGCCCTCTTCAATATGTGATAGTCCATAGCAAGTGCCGAGGTCGGTGTAGCGACCAGTTTCAAAAGTGCCAAGGTCTGGTTCAGTAAGTAGATCAGGTCTTCTGTGGAGATCAGTTCATCAAGGATAGGGCGAAGAACCCGATTTTTCCATGCTGCTTGAAGCACGAGAAGGTTTCCCCATTGCCTGTGGATGATTAGCATAGAGAGAGAAAGACATCTATAGGTCAACTTACGCATGAGCAGTTCCCCAAATATTGGTGACAATTAATCTGTCTGATCCAGGATGTCCGAGACCGTAGAAAGCCCGAGTACTGTGTATGGTAGCTTGGAGTCCATACCGCGCATATTCACGGACCTTCTCGGGCACATCCTCTAACCTCTTGGTATCCCTGCCAACTTTGGGAGCTTGAATATTATCGATGAATTGATTCGAGACTTGCTCTGTACTGTTGGATGGTGCGGATGACATTTCAAGGATGTTGAGCACAAAAGGTCGGTATGTTATGACTTGGGCGCCATAGTACTTCGCCCGCAAACGAGCTCCAAGAATGTCTTTTGCCAGTTCTCCGCTCCGTATGTCCCACAACATGTTTGGGGCAACCTTGTCGATGGAGTTTAGACTTGCTTGGGAGGCTTCGATTGTTGGAAAATGTTCTGGTTGTTTGCTTGTCAATGTGGGGAATAATGAATCTGTTGAGGGTTAGTTCCTGTAAAGCCAATATCAGGTTATGTTTACCATCCGGTTTGTAGAACATATTGTGCAATTGATTGAGATGTTTTCGCAAGAACAATTGTGCACTGTAGCTCTCGATAATTCTCTGATCGAAGCCATCATTCTCACATGCAGCTAGGTAATTTGGAGTTGGCATGTCTTCTTCGTATGTAAGAATGCCCGAGTGAGGGCAAGGCAATTCCGCAACAATATCACTGTTGAGAATCAGCCAAATCTCGATTCAAAAATCGAGCTGCGTACCTTTCAAGCTGCAGACAAGTCCAGAACGCGAAGATCACAGGATTGTCCTTTGCAAGAGGGATTTCTGTTTTGGCTTTGAGCTTTCTGAAGCGGTCAAGCTTACTGCAATACTGTTAGACTATAAATATATCGTGTAGAGAGACACTCACGGTCTAAGGATCACCTGGAGGATACGAGATGCATTGGCAATGTATGCCGAACTTTCCATGATTCGCGCAAGTAGCGAATGATATAGCCCAGCTAGAATGTGAGCATGAACGTGCTGCAGACTGTTACCTCCAAGCTGATTGCCTAGAATGTCCGTGGCAAAGGCAAAATAAGCAAGCCCTGGCATCTTGTCGAGGTTCTTGGGTTTTGCTCTTGCAGGAAAATTTGTACCGCCTTCAATCGACGTTCTCCGGGACCGAGACTGTGTTCGATCCATGTCTTGAGGCGAAGGAATTCCCATGGGTGAGGTTTGTATTGGAGATTGTGGGTGTCCATTTTTCATCGTGGGCGAGCTGTTCCATGAGATTCCTGGATTGTCTCTATCTCTATCTTTTTCCGGGACGACCTCTGGTATCTGGCCCTTGTGTAAGCAGACCTGCCCCAGCGACATGACTAACAGCACAATTGCTGTGTTGATCGTTCGGAACGGGTGAAATGGCTTCAGTTCCTGCAAACTCAATATCGGCTGAAGCGGGTCTGAATATTCTCCAGGAACGGGTGAACGTTTCCGCTTCTGCCCAGGGCTCTCTGGATTGTTCCGGTACCCTCCCCCTCCTAAGAACCCAACTGGAGGGGCATGGCCAGCCAGCGTTACAACTTGCTTTGGTCTTGCTTGCTGGCTCTCGGGAATGTTTTTCAGAAAAGTCTCGACCATGTTGTAGAGATGGTTCGGGATCAATATTGGGTGCATGATATTCATGTTGTCCAAGTAAGCCCTGACTAGCTCGTAGACAGTCTCTCTGCTGAGATCAGGCATCCCTTCTGGGCTGATTCCTCCTCTTGTGATTTCGCCAGTCGAAGGCGGAGGGGTAAGTCCACCCAACTGGCCCCATTCCTCACCAGCAGGTGGTGTTGAAACATCTGACTGCGCATCGCCAGGCGTGCCCTCTCCGTGATCTGTTGATGGATCTTTATCGTATCCAGGAGGACAATCTCCACCCTCCCCTCTGCCGAACAACCTGAGCATACCGCGTTTGGTTTCCTGCTGTATCGGATATTTCTCATTCCTGATTTTGGTAGACGTCATGGCATCTTTGCACATCTCAGCGATAGGTCCGAGCAGAAGAAGTCTCGCGGCTCCAGTCGTGTGGTTGATTGGAATTGATGAGTCTTTGGGAGGGCCAGGATCTCCACCACTCTCCTCTTCTTCCTCCTCTTCTCTTGGCCGAGGTAGCTCCATTTGATCTAATACCGTCTCGTTCCTTTCCAAGTGCTGCTCTATCCTTTCAATTGGATGCTCTGGCCTTTCCAATAAGCGATGCTGCCCTGGAGTCGATCCATAAGGAGATTCGGACGTGAGAACCTGAGAATCTGCTCTGACTGAAGGCACGGAATAAGCTCTCGCCCCTAACTGAACTAGTTCAGTGGCTTCTTCCTTGAAATTCGCTTCGGCATTCGGGATGCTTTGAAGAATGTGCTTTTGAACTCTTTTTATCTCATTCACTTCATTCGTGAGATATTCAAATTTGGTGTTGAAGCTGCTGAAGTTGTTTTCAATGCGTGCTAGGCCATCCATAATATCTGCTGACGCCTTGTCTTGTCTATTTCTATTAGCATTTTACGATGTTAGACCGATTAAACTTACTGCTTCGGAGGTGGGTCTCGATAACGGCATTCAATATTCTTCTCCTTGCAGCTACTACAGGAGGGTCGGCCTTCGTCACATTTGGCCTTGAGTGTTCGACAACTATCACAGGCTTGAGCTGCTCGCTGCGCCTTCTTCCGTACTTGTTCACTGGAAGGCCGATTACTAGTATTGGGGTAAGAAACAGAACTATATTGGTGATCTGGAGGAGGAGGGAGATCGGGTCGCCCGTAGCTGGCATGATACGGGATGGAGGCGGAAACTGGGCTACCCGTATGTGGCTGAGGATATGAGGCATAAGGTTGAGGTCGAGCGTGGGCTGGATCGTAGGATGGCGGCGGGTGGAAGGGCCGAGAGGGCCCTTCATGGTGAGGGGCATTCACATTGTGCTCGGGACCATGCCCTGTGGAATTTGGCCTGAACTGATGTTGCGGCGTATCTTCTGATGGGTCCCTCTTCACCATCGTCGCTTCACGAGGTGTTCCCAAGGGTGGTAGTTGTGAAGGAGGCCCTGCTTGATAGCCATGCGAAGGCCCAGAGCTTGGTCGACGGTGATCTGGATGCTCCCACGGCGGCGGTGGCGCGTGTTCTGATGCTCGGCGGTCTGCTAGATGTGGTGGGGGTTCAGGAGGTCGAGTAGAGAACGGTAGGCCATGTTGCTGGTACGGCGGCGCATGTTCTTGTGGTGTTGGAGGGAAGTTATGTGAGATAGAGGGAAGTTGTCGAGAGGTGTCTTGTGGAGGCTGCCATGGTCCAGAAGGAGGAGGAGGCGGCGGCGGTTCATGCCGGGGACGCTTCTCGGGTGGTCCGTTATTCATGATAACTATTCCACAGACTCTCAAGTGGCCACAGCATCAGAGGCCATGGACGGCCGGCGAGTGCTGCGGCTTCTTACAGGTTCTCAGCGAACACAGAGACGTTGCGAGCTCGATGGCAGATCATCTGCGCCGAAGAGTAGGACAGGCTGACGTGTTGATCATGTGTATCATGTAACAGGGACGGCGCGACTAGGCTTCGTAGGAAGGAATTGCAATTGTCTGTATCGGGGAGAGGGCGATCAGCAAGTCTGGACGTGCAAGGCAGAGGAGGAGGGCAGAGCCCAAGCCGAGGTGAGCTAGAGGAGGAGAGCGGCCGGGCATGAAGCTTGAAGACAGGATGGATACCTTAATTTGGGCAATTGCCTGCGCGTTCTGTGTGGATCTGCGGAGGGAGAGAGGTTTTCTGGAATATGCAATGCGATGCACGGGTTCACTCCAAGATCTCTCGAGGTTGCCCAAGATGTGTTCGGGGCTTACTTTCGAAGCGATTTCGTTAAAAGAGGCACGGAAGATACTCCAACAACGCCACCTTTCGCTCGCGCTCACAATTGCAATTGCGCCCCGGACACCGTGACGATTCGAGGATTGCGGTCAACAGCAGAGAGCGCGCTCAGAATGCTGCAAACCGTGAGAGGGTGCAAGAGCGGTGCTCCACGGCGCAGCTGTGACCCGTCCGTTGATTAGTGGGCGGGCAGGTCACGGGTTGGTGCTGGTGCTGATAGGCGACGAGGGGACCAGGGTCTGGCAAGGCGAGGTAGCAGAGAGCAACGGTGAGGCAAGATGATGAGCAGGATGTCTGAGGCGGTTGGGTATCATCAGGTTCACTGGCGAGCTCTCTCCCTCGCTCGTCTGTCGTCGGGAGCAGGGCGAACGTCTCTCCTCCAAGCTAGCAAGCTCAAGCGCGGTACGGCTAACCCCCAAGCTCTTGCGGTCAATAAAGCGCCAGTTCACAGCGGTCGACCGCCTCGCACGCGGTGGAGAGGCGGAGCGGCGTGTGAGAGGGCAGAGGGCAGAGGGGCAGGCAGAGTGTGAGCGCGCACTGCGGACCAAGTGCCCCAACTTGCCAAGTCTGCCAAGCGGCGAGTTTCGTCTGCGAGGTTGAAATCGAGAAAGCGAGAAAGCGAGAGCTTGCTGCTTTGCTGCTCTACTGCTCTACTGCTCTGCTGCTCTGTGCTGCTGGGTGCTGGTGCTGCTGGTGCTGGTGCTGCTGGTGCTGCTGCACTGCTCGTCGAGGCAAGGTCGGCGACAGGGGGTGAGAGCTCTTGCCAGCCTCTCGGAGAAGCGCTCAAGCTCGTGCGCCCTCAGTAGGCCCCGTCGCGCCTCCACCTCCTGGGTCCTCATTCTCCGCCCACCCCTGTTGCTCCACACACGGCAGGCCCATATCGAGTCCGAATCAATTCCGCACCAGGAGGGGTCGTCTCGTCGTCTTTGCTCCTCTTCATCTTCGTCCGACGTGCGTGCGCTGGTGCAGCGCCGCTTGGTCTGGGCCATATCGCCCATATTGCCCATATTGCCCATATCGCCCATATCGCCCATATCGCGCCGCATAGATGAGAGGCAGTACTTAGGCCAGAAGCAGCGCTGGACGCCGAGTTGCTGTGCTGTGCTGTGCTGCTACCTTCACATCATCATGTTGCACCGCACAGGGCGTCACCCAGAGTCAGCGGCGGCGGCCTTTGACCGTGGACCGCCCAGCCATCGGTTTTTACTTCATTACTCGTACCTCGTTAGTCCGTCAATACTGGCGCCGCGGGGCGCCCTCGCAGGCCTGGAGACGGCCCCAACGAACATCGCTTCGACCGCTGGGACGGCACATCATGCTGGCGGACGCAGCATGGAAGCATCGCTTTGGAAGCCTGGAGACCTGTGTGGCGTTGTTCAGCTTCTGGCGCCTTCTTTGCCCTGTTTCCTCGCGCCGCCTCGACTTCGCGCTGACCAGATTTACAGGGCACCCAGCCCACACCTGAAGCCCACTCTACCGCTCCCATGCCCTTGGGTTCCTCGTTTGGCACTCCAGTGAAGACCGACCTTGCCTACTAGGGGGCCCAGGTCGCAAACCTGTAGATTGTGACGCTTAAAGCCTTAAGTTCCGTATGGGAAATGAATCATTCATGGATCATTCATGGCAAAAGGCGAGCCCGGATGACGCTTGGCCCGCCCGCCGTTTTGTGTCGTCGAGAGTGGGACACTGGGACATCCCACAGACTTTGGTGTTCGTAGGACGCGACTTGTTGAGCGTAGAACTCCGTGGTCGGTACATGAGGAGATTATCCGCGTAGGAGCTGTTACTTGCAGCACCGCGCGAGGCAAATAATCATCTCAAGTAACAAACGATTATACCAACCCTCTTGGTGCTCCCAGTCTCTGAAGTCCAAGCGGAACACTTCACACTGACCGAAAGGAGAAGACAGGGGTGGGCAAGCCTCCTCGTCGGTTGAGTCTTTCGTCTTCGACGTTCGGAAACTCGCTTTACAGGTCCACACCTCCTTCAGAAGAGTCCGTGCTCTGAGATAGAATGGAAACCAAAGGGCGGTATCAGGCTATCAGCAGAGATCGCCGTCCTACCCTAAAAGCGGTAGTTGGAGTCAGTCGGAACACGCCGTGGCCAATAATTCCACGGTGCCTGACTCTTGGTAAGGTTCCGACTTAGAGGATGATCCTCGTTTAGCTTGCTCCTGCTTGACTCAGGGGCGCACGTCACGGCCAGAGCGAAAGAGAGTCTCAGTCCTTACTCATCAATATTCGGATTGTCGGTTCAAGATTTTGCATGGATTTGTCGAGAGCGAGTATTTGTCGTCCTAAGGTGCTACTATGGTGCATTACAGATATTGGAAGCGGGATATCTTACAGCCTTGCAGGATTGAGCGCTCGTTACTGCAAGTCGTCAGCTGAACAAAACCAGCCAGGGGGGCAATTCAACTGTCAAACAGGACATCAACCCCTGCTAATCCTAATCCTACAACCCGACTTTACATCTATCGATGCGGCGGTGAGGCGGTCCGCACAGCGGCTCCGCTCCCTAAGCTTTTGGGCTGTACCTTTTGGAAGGCGGCTGAGATGGCGGGATTCAACTGAATCTCCTCATGCGTGAGGCTACAGAACCTGAAAGTTTACTTGTCATAGCAAAATATTTCCCCTTCTTCTATAAGTCGTAAAGCTGCTTGTTATAGCAGTAGCCAATAAGGGCCATTTCCACGTAGTGGTTGACATGATTGGGCACCGCCAGGCTGGCTTCCCCCCCAAGCTAGCAAATCCTTCAACGTACTCCAGCTTTCCACCATCGAACCGGAAATTTTCTGGATGATGAAAGGCGTTTCAATTCTGAACGTGCTTTCTGTCGAAAACGGTCAACGTACAGATGTTGACACGACATTTCGAGAAAGCAAGGCTGCAGCCTGCAGGAAATACATCCCATGATTGACTGACAACGGTGAAGCCTCCTTATCGCGCAAGGGAACAATTGACGGTCCTTCACCGCAATGTAACCTCGGCAGATGTGACCGCTGTTCAGCAAGCTGTCGATCGTGTCTGTGAGGCTTCCGCTCTGTGGAGGTGGCAGAAGTCTATCGGGCTTTAATTGGCAGCTTGCTACTGTAGCATCGGGCAGGTGAGACCATCGACTCGCCGGTAGCTTTGGCCGACAAGAGGAGCAGGGGAACCTCCAACAAATATTGCCAGGAACGGCTTGTGAAAGCTTGCAGTAACATATGGTTGCATGATGAGGAGGACGTGTTCCGCCTCGTTCAAGTCACACATTCCAAGTTCTAACGACATCCATACCGGATTCGATCGTTCGTGATTGTTGGAGAAGCACCAGAAGGGGCAATTGCAATGCTGTAGGGCTGCTCGGCCCCTTATCCGATAATTAACTCGATATCAATGCTCTTAATGCACACTGAAGAGTCAGCACAATGCAGATCACCGAGTGAGGCGACCATCCCAATTCCCAAAAAAAAAAGCATGGACAAGGTTGGCTTCGAGAGGGGCACATCTCTGGCGAGGCCCGTGAGCTGATATTCAAGGGGGGCTTGAAAGCTCGACCCGATTACTTCACGTCTCACAACCGAATCCATGGATTCGTATTGACCAGGAAAACCTCTCAGCTTTCTGACCAGTCGATTTATCGAGCCTGCCGGTTCACAAGGAACGATCGGGTCGATAGTCGATGTCCCAGCATCGGCAAGAATCTGTGATCCGCATATCCGCACGGCACGCTTGCATCTCGATTCTCGGCACGGTTGCATGACTGCAAAGTGCCATAAATCTCCGCCTTTCGAAGCGCAGCTTCTCGAAGGGCGCAATTTTAAACAATGTCCGCCTGATCACGGCAGTCGTTGTCGATCATTGGAAATCGGCTGAGGTCTCTGTTTTCCTATCTCTAACCCTGCCACACAACGGCGGATTAACTGGATTCATCGATTCCGTTAATGCTGCGATTTTGCTTTGACCCTTCCCCACGCGAAATCGCACTGATTTCGACGAGGGCCAGGGGTGGAGTTGCATCTTCAGATTTGCGGCTGGTTCATTGGAGGAGAAGTCCAACCCCTCTAATTTATCCTGCTCGATATCAGAATTCTGAAAAAGTACCGGTGTAATTGCGATCACGCGCAACGCCGTCAACCAATGTGACAACCAGTTGTCGTATTGGAATTTCGGAAATCGCCAAATTCGGGAAGAGAGATGTTATGAAGTGTAAAGGAAGGATTGGAAACCTGGAGCCGGAGGACGACAACGATCTCACCAGCAAACTCGAGTCAAGATACTTCGCTTGCGTATAAATGGCACTTCCGTAATGATACGCCCTACCGTGAACCATTCTATGTGCTTTCTGAGCATTCGAAAGAACATTATTTGGTTGTTCTTGAGGTTGCAAGAATGAAACAGTCTACTCCGTGCGGGAAGCATGTGAGCGTGCGACTTGATTTTCCAGAATCCAGAATCGAAAACGCCATAGAAAAAGAAAAGTTCCCCAGCAATTTTGACGGGTCAATAGCCTCCCAAAAAGGAATATGCCTTGCAGCCACTACCGCATGGTGGATGACAAAAACACAGTCTTGCCCCAGAACCGGGCAGTGTCTAAAGCTGTGTGGCTGGGCATTGCTTTTCGCATCGCAGAATTTGAAAAGGCGGTAGACGACCAAACACGAGTCATTGCCGAGTAGAATTGAATGAAGAATAACTTCGATGTCGTATACTCTCCAATCCCATGGTGGCTGTGAATTCCTTGCCTACCAAACTATTCTGAAAATGATCCACTGACTACGAAACCAATTTTCACGAAGGGGCCAGGACCAACAGGTTACAGTATTGAATCTTTTGTTGTGGCAACTCAAACACCCCTTTGCTCAGGATCCTCAGTGGAGTAATCAAAATTTGCCACCCCGAGGACGGAAAGATTTGCCATGTGAATTGGGCTGGTTTGACGCGAACTGGAGATGAGAGGCCCTGCTGGACTGGGTATGGCTTCGAATTTGCAGGCGAGGAGCTTGCCTCCATAAGTTCTGTTGACATATCAAGTGAAAAGGCCAACTCAGAGAACGTGATCTTCCTCCGGGCTTCAGTTCACATCAATCCGCCTCTTCTTCGAAGGCCTTCCTTTACACTTCGTCCGCTGTACTGAATGGATTTCGGAGACTTCTTCTGTTATTTCCTCACCTTCAGTGAACACGAGATCGCCACTTTGCCCAAGCGTACTTCGTGATGCTTCTTCCATCAGAATTCCAAATGCAATCAATGCCGTTTCATCTAAGCTCCTCCAGTCTCCAGTTCCACCATCAGCAGTAGCGCGTGAGTAAAAGTCCGAAGTATAGCTATGAAGCGCTTTCAGAAGATCAGATTCTGGTAAACCAACTGGCGATTGTCTCTCGTTGGCAAAGTAGATGTCAGATTCGGCGTATCTGGTAGGGGCATTCCTACTTCGAAACAGGACTGATTCTGGAGGTAGAGCCGCAGTTGAGGAAGATGCTGTGTCTCGATTCGCGGTAACTACCAGATGCTTTGGAATAAATCCTCCAGCGGAAATTCTACCTGCATCCTGTTAGCCAGCAATGTGGGGTGTCATGAGACTAAGCAAGAGTTTACCAGCCACTGCATCGTAGACTGTAGGGTGCCTATAATTCAACAGATTGCCTTTCACTGAATCCTCGGGAGAAGACTTTGGTTGTAGGAAAGCCCCTTCTGAAAAGGATCTGGAGGTCATGTTGCTAATGTTTTGGGCGACCCCCGTTGGATTGCTAGAATAATTGTCGAATTTCTTGGGAGGAAAAAGCAAATCACGTGGGGGTTCAGCCTTACCTACGTTCAACGTCACTATTCTCTTTCCCAGCCTTATCAACCACAAGCTCCCAATTTATCGATAACTGCCTCTGAGCTTCAATGTATGAATCAATTGTTGCTTGATCGATCAAGTGGCAATCTCAGCCCCCAGGCTTTCGCACGAATTCAAACCTCTGCGCTTGTTCGTGCGACTCAACCTGCTCCAAGGCTACGCTTTAATGGCGGCGAAAAAGAAGCTTCTCTGGAAGTTGATACCGACAGCAGCGCGAGATCTCAAGCAGACGTATCCGCGGAGAGTAGAATATGGGCTCATCAAGCGGGAGTCAATGCTCTCGCATTGGACATCGACAGCAAAATGTATGCAGGCTGACGAGTATCCTTTTCCAACGCTGACGTTCAGCAGTTTGATATCAGGCGGCGCGGACTCTTCTATCAAAGTCTGGGACCTCGAGGAATTTACTACCGGAACGAAGCACATCTTTAGACCAACTGGAGTAGTTCCAAGGTAAGCCGACCATGCGAGCCATGCGTCGGTGCATGGATGATGCTAAGTTATGAATATAGGTCGGCATCCGCGCACAAATTTGGCATCACACACCTCAGCTTCTATCCCTTCGATTCAGCAGCCTTCTTATCGTCCTCCTATGATCATCATCTGAAGCTGTATGCCACTGAAACCCTCTCAGTAAATGCGGATTTCGACTTGAGTTCGATCATCTACACCCATGCTCTCTCGCCCATCGCAAGTCACGTCTTAGTTGCCTGTGCCACACAGCATCCCGCGGTTCGACTCGTCGATCTCCAAAGCGGTTCAAGTACACATTCACTAGCTGGTCATAATGGGGCTCTGCTATCTTTGGCATGGAGTCCGACTTTGGAGCATATTCTAGCAAGTGGAGGTATAGATGGGACGGTCCGGCTTTGGGATATTAGAAAGAGCTCTGGTGCTCTGGGGGTATTGAATGTGGAAGATTCTACAGGCATCACTGGTACGGATGGAATGGGAAGAAGTGCCCGTGCGCGAGACGCTGGGAAAGCACATAGCGCTGCTGTCAATGGAATTACTTGGACTGACGATGGATCATACTTAATAACAGCAGGCCACGACGAACGAATCCGTGTATGGGACGCAGCGACAGGTGCGAACACGCTCGCAAGCTTTGGTCCAACGGTAAAGAATGGCCATCTCTCGAACCTACCCCTCATCGTCTCACCAAGCCTGGCCGCATCTCCTGGCAAAGAGATTCTTTTCTACCCTAACGAGAAAGAACTTCTTATGTTTGAGTTACATGAAGGGAAACTCTTAAAACGCCTCAAGGTTCCAGGACCCACGATGGCCGCTGTGAGATCCAGGACAGGGGAGAGAAATATCAAGAATCGAATAACCGGTCTCGTCTGGCGGGGACAAGCTGATGGCATTTTTTCTGCGCACACTGACGGTCAAATCAGAGCCTGGCTTCCAAGGTCCGTCGAAGACGATCTTCTTGACAATGAAGAGGAAGACAACTTGAAGCGTCAGGATGATGATCAGGACGAAGGCGTGAAGCGGAAGCGGCAGGTTCTCGATGATGTGTTCCGGGACTTAACAAGACAGAAGATAACTTTTGGCTGAAATCTGCTGGGTATCATATATATCTCCTAAGTATATGTAACAGGTCTTGTTCCAGCAACTCCCGAAATGCAATTCATTTGAAGGCCGCAGCATCACACCGTTTCCTTTACTTTACTATTATCTTCCACTCGTTTCAACTCATGTTCTGCCTCCGCCTCCTTTCCCCTATTGGCTCTCCTTTTCTGATCTATCTTCTCTCTCCAACTTCTTCCCCAAAGCACAGCAGCCAAAGTCGCCAAGCTACTGACCACTAGAAATACTGCAGAGATTGTGGAGAACCAGCCAACTCCTATCTTTTCCACAGCCGGCAACACGGTTGCACTTCCTAGAGCTGCAAACAAGTAACGAATCATGTAGTTTCCAGCAATGACCTCGGCCCCATTCTGCTGCATCACATCAAGACAGTACGTATTCAAACTCGGGAAGCAGAACAGCTGAGCCACGCCCTGCACAAACATCATAATAACAGGTAAAGCGATGCCGCCAAAGCGTTTTTCAACAGACCAGCCATAGAGCAGCATGCATATTGGCATCACGATTCCCATGAATGGAAGTGCAGAACGCAGACGGTCTTCCGAAACGCGGACACCTCGTTTGGCAGTCCATTTCACAGTGATGTAGTCGGCGTATTTACCGCCTCCGAAGGTTCCCAGAATGTATCCACATCCAGGAGCGAGGTAGAAGAGTCCTGATTGTATCGGGGTCGTCAAGTTAAACCTTGGGTTAAGAATATATCGAATAGGAGTGAGCAAGGAGTACATATTCCAGACCAAGCTCGAAGAAGCCAAAGCGACCATTATGAGGTTGGGATATTTGTACAGCCTGATCACCCGCCATGGATTTAGCATTCCCCAGAGCACTCTTGCTTTCGCTTTCAGCGGAAGGCCGACCAAATCATCAATCTTCATGTGATGAGCCGTCTCTGGAAGAAGGAGGTAGGCGCCAATTGTTGCTACGCCAGCGAGTGCAGTTTGAAGGTAGAAGATCACACGCCAGGATTTAAAGGTCACGATTATCCCACCTATAAATGGCCCAAATGCTGGACCCTAGGTAAACGAGGAGTTAGCAGTTACTCCATTGGAGTTGTTTCGGGGGAGGACATAATCTTGCGAGAAGATCATGAGACAGGCGAGAATGGTAAACAGGTTTCCCCAAACACTTACAATCAGAGTCCCAGACAAGAACCATCCCATTGCTGTAGCTCGCTCTGAGGGCCTGTAGATGTCGCCGATACAAGACGCTCCAATTGTGAGAAAGGCAGTCCCTTCGAATGCGGTGAGGATTCGGAAGATGAAGTAGGAGACGAGATTTGGGGAAAGGGCTGTCCCGAGGGAGCAGCCCATGAATAGAATTGCTGTTATCAAACACGTCTTTATCCGTAAGTAGTTGTACAGCTTGACTTTGATTAAATGCTTACAATTCGACGTCCGTAAACCTGACTGAGGGGCCCGTACACACAAGGAGAGACTCCCATGAACAGCATATACAGAGCATTGCTCAAATTTATAATCGTTCCGGTGCTCTTATACGTTGCTGCTACTTCAGGTACAGCTGCCAAGATCGTGGTAGACGAGATTGGAGCAAGGAAGCTGCAGAAAGCGAGGAGTGACACGATGACTACTTTCCGGGACGGTGGAAGGCGGTCGTAGACTTCATCCGGGACGGGGATATACGAGCTATAATGCTCAAGTGGAGCATCATGAGTTGAGATGTGGGAACGAATATGCGTTAAATTTGTGGGTGCTCGTTCGATGGTGTTGACAGAATGAATTGATTCCGCATCTGGATGATCTACTTCAGGGCTTTTCCTCTCAGATTCAACAACTGGTTCTTCATGGTGGCTTTGAGACATAATGTAATTGAGGTATTAATTCAGATCGTTGTAATACAGGATCATAATAAAATAGAGTGCAGTAGCAATTGACGTCTTCCTCCTGTCTCATGAAAGGCAACAACTGACAAAATCTAAGCTGGATAAGCGATAGTACACACAATTTAAAACCAGAGAAACAGGATGAAGATATACAGAGGCATCCGTGAGTTAAATAGCTCAAATCCAGATAGGTCGTCCGAAAATCGGGCACTTGCCTCCAACTAAACCAATCAGAATGGGTTCCAACTGGATTCTAGTTGGCTGACAACTTGTCAAGGAAGAATTCAAGCCCCCATTCTTGGAGGGCTCAGACGGATCGGGAAAGGTGTAATCTTTCGGAGGCCCGTCGTGCAGTAGGTTGAAATATCCTCAACCTTAACGTGGCTGCTCTGCATATGATTTGCTAAGAGCCGACTTGCCCCAACTTTGCAGCAATTGCCGTCATAGCCGTTTGCCGTCCGGAAATAAGACCGAATCATCGTAAATTTCTCGACACGGATAAGCATCGGAAAAGCATAGCATCACATGACAGTTGTAAGGTAGTAAGTGGGGTTATCCGCCTGCTGGGAGAGTATGAGGTTAAAATGGAAAGCTATAGCGAAACAGGAATCAAACTGTCATTGACTCGATGCAAACTTCGAGATTTGTTGAGTTATCGGATTAGCAAGATAACCGGTGCCTAGTAGATCTCCAGTTTGAGATTGGAAAATCCTCAGCTGGCACGGACATTGCATGAAGCATGAAGTTCTGGACGCATAATGCCCTATGCGGAGCATCTTTTTCACGCCAATCATAGACTTTTAGCTCGTCTTCAGATGGCAATTGATTCGGTTGAAGCTTATCCAGAGCTTCCCTAGTCAATGCTTGGAGAGATTCGTTCCTGCTCAGTTCGATCATTGAAGCAGAGCTTGCGAGATACCGGTTAAGCCCCAGTTCTAGGACGATGTCGAGAACCAGAGATAGAATCGAGAAGCTGTTTGTAGAGAAGTCTTCGTGCCCAGTAATGCCCCAGTTCAAGGATGACCTCGAAGTTGGACGATAGGGGAAAGAGAACCGAAAAGCTGGATGCCGCTAGCCTACCAACCTCATCGCAGTCAGCCTTCGGGCCGGGTCAGAAAATGCATTTCGAACTTTGGGATGCATATTTTGGCGGAGAACGACCATGATTTCAGTTGCAGAAGTAGCAAAATAATGTCGATGCATTAGGCTTTGAGTCGAGACACTACATATTCACTCGTCCACTCCTCCAGAGCTGAATGGCAGGCCCCTTTTCCCCTAGCTAGAAAGTATAACTTTCACCCCCTTAGAATCAAGCCTCGGGGCCGGAACAAAGAAATCATGAATAGCCTGAACATCCTCCACACTCGTCTTCCACAGCCTCATCGTCCTCTCCTCTCCACCACCCCTTGCAAACACAGCAGCCACGGTGAAGTACAGGTCTGCCCACGCAAGATTCAAGCCCACGCATCCTCTTAGGCCTTTTGAAAATGCCACGAGATAGCGATCGAGTTGTGGGTTGTCCAGCCAGCGTGAGGGGTCGAAAATTGCTGCAGACGGAAAGATCTTGGGGTTGAGGCTTACTAGAGGATTGCTCATCGCCACTGTGGTCTGCACAGAGGTTAGCAAAGTCTGTGAAAGGGGGAAAGAACACAACTCCAGCTGGGATAATCCATTCTTTGGTTCCATCTTTCAGCATCTGCGTCTTGGTGGTGGAAATCCTGTAGAGCCTTCCTGCAACACCAAAACTAAGCCGGAGCGATTCTTTGATCACTGCAGTCTGAATTGTACATCAATAGAATGTCCTCTTCATTGCGGTGCTAACAAATCAAGTATGGTAGAACCTCCAGCTCAGAAGTAGCAATATAATTGATCGTCCCATCTGGTATCACCGTCTTAATCTCATCCTACATTCTCTTCAATATCTCGGGGTTACTCAACAGGTAGAAGGTACAATTCGCGAATGCCCAAGAAGTAGTTTTACTTCTTGCAACGTTGAACATCTGACAATCATGCCACATTCTTTCGATAGTCTTTTCTTCCGGAGGTAAACTGCTGTTGAGCAGATCTCTGAATATCGTCCTTGCGTCTTCTCATCGAGCTCCTGGTTGTCAATCATGGATTGCAGCTGTTTCCTCGATTTCTGCCTCTTGTCAACACTTTCCCTCCACGATATCTAAAAATATACCTCGAACGCCATGATATTTTCCATTCCCATAGATCTCTGCATCCACCCCGGTAGGCTCGACATGAAAGGCAAGAACAGCGGAAAGTGATTCGAAATCGCATAAGTGTGTGACAATTCATGGAACATATCCCAAAAGGGCTGATTGAAATCCTTGACATCCAGATAGTTATGACTTTCTCCAAACGCGTATGTAGTCAGAATATCGCTGGTCAAGGCCTTGAACGCCTCCAAGGTATTACCCGGCCCTCCATTCTCCTCAAACTCCTGCAGCCTGCTGAGAAAATTCTTAATATTATCTTTGAGCACATAATCAAATCGTCGGATTTTGGCTTTCGAAAAGAACTGCGCAACGGCTGATCGGCGCAGACGGTGATGATTGTACTCTGCAGTAGCCACCATCGCTTGAGGCGTATTGAAGTGAGGTAGAGCCCATGCATACTTATCCCGTCTCTCTCCCGTTTTTCGTTGTAGACATCATGGAAGTCAGGGTCATTGACGTGGAGCGCGTTGGGGCTGATGCAGACAATTGGTCCACATTGTTCGTAGAGTTCTTGTACTCTCCAGACATAGGTGCCCTGCCTCACAGCGTCGAAGTGGAATTCATACCTCAATTATTAGCCTTGCGTATTGATAGGTAAGGTAAACCGACTATAAGGTTGCTGCTGCGATTTTTGGACCGGGGAATTGGCGAGTGGGTAGAAGGTAGGTCTGTAAATCACCAACGCGAATATATAAATGACAGGAATAAGAAGCGAATAGATAATCAATAGTTAGTGGCTTATGGCTGGTGCCATTGTGGTTGCTTGCTTCACTTGTAGTTTCGAGTAAGCAATTTAATACCAAAGCCAGCGTAGACAAGAATGGGCCTCCTCTCTCTATAACAACCAACCTCGTTTCTTTCAAGGGACAGCTCCTACTGCGGCTAACATGCACAATGTAAGCACCAGGGACATTTTCAGTTATTTGTACACAGCCTCCAATTAGATTCGGCGCTTATACCATCCTACGTAAGTGTATTCTAGATTCCATTCAATCGACCCCGGATTGTGCCCCGCTCTGAACAAAAAGGCCTCCGGCCAGCTTAAAGAGGGAGTTACATCTCAGGGTCAGACTCGAGTACTCTACTCACATTTTTTAAGTCTGAGTCTGCTAGGACTATTTCCTGGGGGTTTTGAGCTAAGTGGAAGACTGTCAACACACCCGAATTAAATGCGCCCATCATTCATTTTCCTTCAAATCCTTTCTAAAGTTGAATGAATCTTGAACAAAAATGGGTAAGAGGGTCAATAAGAGTGCCATCCAGTCCTACCCTACAATTTGGATTCTGCCAGACTCAAACTTCTAAAAGAGGCGAGGATATCCTGCCATGTCGATGGGCAACAGTCCCAAAACTTGTCGGGTACACCAAAGTTCACTGTACATCGAATTGTGATCCGAAGGGGCCCCGGGTGGCAAGGCTTTTCGCCTTGGAGTGTTCAGAAAGCGCAGATGGGGTAATGCAAGGCAACTAACAACAGCACTTTTAGCGTTTGGTCCCACAGGACAGTCATGACATGACTTACTTAGGGTTCACTGCATTAACCGTTGACAGTAATGAGTCCAGAAGCATCGTGATATCTCGAATAGTCGATGATATTGGGCTCCCACGGACGGCATCATCAAGTTATAATGCCCCAACTCCATGAATGTCATGCTCAAGTCAGGCTTGAAAAGCTGTCGGGTTTTCTCATGATTTTCAATCGCCTGACGCTCTTGGCCATTGCGTATTGCGCTTTGGATCCCGGGGCAGAATCTTGATAGCATCGCTCTCAGCTTCCGATCTTCTTGGATTTTTTAATGGTCAGCTATGCTTATTCGCTAGCACTCTCTAAGAAGTCTGTCCGTGTGTCTTTTGGTACGCGTTCCATCACGAACCTCCTGGCAGCAATTTGCCGCGTCTGGGTATGCTGATAATCTTGAATCCTCTCATATTGAATGACCTCGTCCTCTTGCTGGACCGAGGTACGGACCTCGATAACGCCGGGCGATGGTTGATTGGTAGTCAATTTGGCCGAGGGCCTTGGCTTATGAAAATGTACTGTAGGAGCTACGCTTTCGGCTCTCCCATAAGTTGATGTTGACGGTCCAGAGCTTGTTGGCGAGTCAGATTCATCGAAATCCTGAACTCCAGTCTCTTTCACAAACATCCGCACTCTGTGCTCGGCATCCTTTCGTTTTATCTCCTCAGATTCGCGACGTGAGAGGCTATCAAGTCTCTGAAACTCTAGACCCTGATTTCGACTTGTCTCTTCACTCCTCTGCACCTTCTTTTCGATGACCTTTCTCTTTATTCCACAACCTCCTACAATGAGATTCCTGTATTGACGCCAAGACTTTGTTGTGCCGAAAACTAAGAAGGCTACAAGTGAGGCAGTGACACCCGGGATGAATAAGACGAGGTCTGTGATAGTGTTTGAGACCGAAAAGTTCGGGGTTCCTGAAGCAGCTATTGATGCGTTGTTGCTGGCCTGGACTAGAGTGAAGATTATGATAGCAACTTCAAATACGCTTCCACTTGTTAGTAAGAGAGACCATAGGTGCCATATAAACCTACGCGAGAATTATGAATCCAATCGAGAACCGGACCAGCAGCGCGCGATCGTAAATTGATCTTCTAGTGCTTGATGCTACTCCTGATTCGACAGTACTCTGCTGGCTGAAGTCTCTTGTCGCTCTCGATCGGTCTTTACTTGCGTCGGATGAGGCCCACCAACGCCCTCTTCTCCCATATCCAGCAACTAAGCGACGAGTCTTCACATACTTATATAGAATTAAGATGAGAAGAATACCACCCACAGACAGACTTGAAAACACTACTTTGTGTTAGGAGAGTAGACAAACCCCTTGCAGAGCACTTACTTGAACTGTATGCAACGATGATAAATGCCCCAGTGTTATCAGTTACAGCTTGTACATTTAATAGACCAACAATAAGTCCAGGGAAGACGATAGAGAACACCTTAGATATCAAAGGTACACGATCGTGCCAGTTTCCGAGCCAGTTTGAGCGAATACCCCAGGATCCAATAAACAGTTGAACAGTCCTATACACAATAAGTGATATCCCTAATAGAGCTCTGATAGCTTACCAGAACAAGATGTTGAGAGACATGACATTGTAGCAGTAAAATTCTGTTGTAGGTTAATTTTAGCGCTTGCACATGCATTCGACGGAGCTTACGGATGAAGAACAACACTACATCAACGGGTTGGGCAGCGCCTCCAAGAGCTAGACCTGGATGCTCTAAACTTTGAACAGCTTTATTGAATTGTGCCTCTTTGATGACAACCCACGATGTTGCATAATGAAGCTGTTGAATAATTGATCCCAGTGTACTGAGCGCTGTAAATGCCGAGAAGATAGTAACGTCTATCTCCTGTCAGAAAGGCTCGTAAAGCAACGGTACCAGGATTACTTACACGTCCACCTTTCACCAAAGCTGATGAGAAGTAGGACCAGAAGAAGGCATAGAATGAAGCATGTAGCAGAGTATAATAGGACGACCACGGAGACTGGCACAGCCTCTTGTGGAATTCCACCACTCATTAGGGTAGATGAACAGACTAGCTCTGGATTGTTCGTACCGCGACCGAGTTCGTTGTCCCTTGATCTCAACACCTGCCTGGAAGATCTCGACAACTCATTTTCGGACAGTCAAGCTTTCTGAAAATCGGGGGAAGACGAACGACGAAAAAAGCAATGGGTTCCCCAGGGTATATGACCAAGGGAGCGTTCTAGCTTTCAGCGAGATCGACAAACAGATCAGACGCTGGGTGCAACCATGTCGAATGCTTGATCCTTACCCTCATCCCAGTTGACGCTCTATTCAACACTACAAGTTTGACACCAAAGACAGTAAACAGTCCCCAGCACCTCAGCCCCATGCGAGGGGGAGCGTCGTCATGCATGTCGAGCCCATTGTGCCCTAGGTTCCACGTGTTAGTCCTTGTCATTCCATGCAAACATCGCTTAGCCTAATTTCCAACCTGCAGCGTTGGGAATTCCAAGCTTCTCCCTTGCTGGTTTCGACATCTCTCATGGAACAAGAGCGAAGCAGGTCTTGGGGAATTGGTTGCGATTGGTGGCAAGCAAAAATTAAAGGTTTAGAAATAGTGGGGAGAATCTGAAAGTCGCCTGGGTAGCCCCGGTATTCCGATCTAGAAAGCCTCGAGAAAGCCTAGCGTTTCATGCAGGGGCAGTCTGTGCGGATCTCATCGGATCGTTCCAAGGCATTGCTTAGCCGCGCACTTGCACACGCGGAAAAGATGTTCCAGGCTGATGGGAGACTATCGACTCTTGGGAGACGGAAGCGGAGCCTCGACATATCTACCTCGAATTTTTGCACATCTGCGGAGCCTCGGGAAATAATATTGGCACTGAACCTTTGAGAAGATCGATAGCTAGAGAAATCCCACCTGGACATTGACGAGATGCGAGTCAGAGACCTACTTGCAGTCGGTCGTAAAAAAAAAGTCCTTGGGACGAATTATATGCTTCTGGAAAGGATGTGGACGGGATTTGGGCAGCAATGAAAACTAATTCGACGCTGGCGAAACTGGTGTGATTGGTGTTTTAGGAGGGAACTTAAGTAGTCTAATCCAACAGACATATCCACTTCCCATGAGCCGCGAGCCGCCTTCAATCTAAGTATTGAAACACCCTTGAAGTGTTATATTTAACGCGTCCACGTCTGCAGCTGAAAACTCATGCGCTTGCAAAGGAAACAACCGTATCAACGTCATCAGATCCCTGCGAATCTTCGTAACTATTCGGACGAAGGATTCCCCGGGGTTATGCAGTGTTGGGGCTGCGTAACCTTAAGACTAATGCTGATGGTGGCTGCGACTTGCATTTCTTCATCCGGACTCTTGGAAACTGCGGCAACTCAAAATAGAATCTGATGTTGAAAGGACGAACATGAATCAACGATCGCAAAAGCAGGGAATTTCGGATCATCGGGAGTGTCGACGAGGATCAAATCATCCGAGCCCATCAGTCAAGAGACTTGGAGACGGGACATGTTTTGCTCAAGGTGGAGCCTGAGAACGGAGAGTGGAAGTGTGGAACGGAGCGATTCGAGAAGTGGAGTGAAGTCCGAATCGCGAGCCAAGCAGCACTAGCCGCTTCAGGAAAAGCTTCATCGGATCGGACCCTTGGGTCCCAGGCTGGGATCTTCAGCCTCCTCGACAAGGCCCCCGACTTCGAGTCTCCAACGCCAACAACTCACGTCCACCCTGGCCAACAACAACGATGCAATGCAAGCCCAAATATGGGATTCCACCATCCCTCTCCACATCACGCATCCATCCTCTACCATCCCATACCTAATTCAAGTCCCGCGGCTATCCTACCTCCCGCTCCTCCTTCCTCGATTGATCTTGTTCTTCGGCCCCGCATCCAGTTTTTCCTACGAAGGCATCCTGCTCAAGAACCTCCCTGTTGGACTGCTCTACGACCTCTACCAGCCCCCTCTCCCATGGCGCCTAGTGCTCGGCGACGGCCCGCTGTTCGATATCCACGATACCTTCATCAATAGCGTGAAAGAGGTGTGTCTACACCCCACCATTAGGAAGCGTGCTCCTAACAAATCACCGTCCCAGGCAGACTTCATCCGCAATGGCACAGCAAAAGGCATAATGTCCATGTCGAAAGAAAACTCCACCCAACTCTGGAACTCCGTTCAAGACAGCAAGACAGCCCCCTCCTAGCCCGCTTCCCCGCTCTCGCTGATCACCGCAGATGACTTCAACACCTACAATAAGATCAACAGCATCCTGCTAAACCCCGCCACGCCACTAAAGCACATCCCACTACGTGTCTATGTGCCCTCATCACCCAGCGAGTCCTCAACACTTGGGTCCTTTAAAGTCGTACAGACGCTGATTCCTCCACTGACCCAGAAACGCGAGGTGCAGACCGTAGGATCGGCATTGAATAGTATCCTGCCATCTCTGTTCCCAAGTCGAAGGGACGTGATACTCGCGGAACCGATATTACATGGTGCGCCGATACCGTTTCGAGCACCGCTAGAAGAGGTGATGAGGGAAGCTGCTTATGCAGATGGCTGGATACATCTGAGCGTTTCGATGATCGATGCATGACTGACATATGGGTGAACTCTAAGCCTGCCGAGGCCCTAAACATGTGTTTTGCTACCGGATTTCATCTTCGAGAAGATCTTGCGTTTGGGGTCGTGTGACGTTTGATTTGCTTCTATGATGCAAGTTTGCAGCCTCGGCGTCTAAGATGAATTATGAAAATAGATTAGGTTTGGGAGCTCATTCGGAGTTACAGAGGGCAACATCTAACAATCTTCGACGACTTATGAAGCTGTGCGTAAAAAAATTTAATAATTATACAGCCGTTATATATGAGAGAAATGCTTAATCGTTTCAAGCGAGTGGTATTTATGCCAAGATTACAAAATCCAAAATATCTCCTCGTACCGTTCGCCAACATCCAATTTAGCTATCGCCCGCCCGTGTGCCTCTATCCCCAAGGGAAACCCAACTCCTCTCATCCTTGCCCAAGTTGTGCATGCATAACAGCCTCTAACTCTCAGCCTCGTTTCTATACTCGCCCGTCTTCTCATCATGAGCAAGGTTTCCAGCCTTTGGAACCAACCCACCCTGCGCTGCAACAGACGCTCTGATCTCCGTGAACGTCGTCGTTGGCCTCCAGCCCACACTCTGGCTAGCAACCTTAACCTCGGCATACAGCTCATCGATCTGCTCGAGGGTAAGGCCCTTCGTCTCATATATCATGAAGTAGACGAAGGTAATGCACAGAAAGCAGCAGGCAAACCAGATGAAGAAGATCTTAGACTGGAGATTTGCGTTTCCAGGACCCCAATTGACGAGATATGGTGTTGAGTAGGCGATTGCCCAATTCAAAAGCCAGTTCGTAGCTGTTGTCATGGAGAGAGCCTTGGCACGAACCTTGAGTGGGAAGATCTCGCCAGTCACGACCCAAGCAATTGGACCCCAGGTTGATGCGAAGAAGAAGATGTAGATACAGACGAAGGCGATGGAAGCCTTTTGAGCAGCGAGGTTCTTGGAATAGACGGAGCCGTCTGCGTGTTGGCCAGTAGTAGTAGTACCGAGGACAGCCACGAGAAGTTGGCTGACGGTCATACCGATGGCTAAAGTGAGACGTTAGTTTTGCCAAAGGAGTTGCATGGTGTTGTCGCTTACCACCCCAGAAGAGTAAAGGTCGACGACCCCATTTATCGATAGCGTACAGACCAGGGAAAGTCGACGCAGTGTTGACTGAACCTAGAGCATTGGGATTTAGCATCTTCCTATTTTAGGATGTCTCGAGAAGAAAGTAATTGAAAGAAGCTCTTTCGGGATGTGTTGAGAGTACACGAGATGAAGAAAATGGAGTCAAAGTCTAGGAACAAAGAATCTAGGAGACGATTGTGCTTACTGGTAATCATACTGATGATGAAAGCATTCGTGATACCGGAGTTCTTGAAGTACTACAACGAATTAGCTGCATATTTCTTTGAGGTAAAAAGAGCTGGGAGCGAGCCGGCAGCTGAAACATGCTCCCGGCCAGTGAAATGGGGAGCTTGAGATGGGGGACAAAGAAATAGGTTGGTTACCTGGGTTCCGTAATAAAATATGAAGTTGATTCCTGTCAGTTGTTGAAGAGCTTGGAGACCACATCCGGTAAGCTGTCTCTTGAGCAGATTTCCCTTGAAGCAGTCAAGGTAGGTCGCTTTGCCAAGACTGAGTTCATATTCGTGGTTTGCGGCAATTTCCCCCAGCTCGTCGCGGATGGCAGCATGATCCTCTGGTAGTCGGCGAAGCCTAGCAAGAGATTTTGCTGCTTTCTCGGGCTTTCCAGAACGGATCAAGTACCGAGGGGTCTCGGGAAGAATGATCATGCCAGTAATCAAAATTATGGCCCATGCGAACTGTACAGCAATAGGGATACGGTATGAGCCAGTATCTGTATGCGAGTCAGTATGTATGCTTGGATATTCTCGATCAGGACTTTGCGGTCGCCTGTTCACTTACCGTTACGGTTTTTCGTCGAGTTATTGACGATAGCTGCCAGCAACAAACCAATGGTGATTGCCAGCTGGTATGACCCGACAATGAGACCTCGGATCCATTTCGGTGCAGTCTCAGATTGGTAAAGCGGGACTAATCAAATCTATCAGACGATACCCAAGAGGTAAGAGTCACAGTACCTACTTAAAGCTGATACAAGACCTACACCAAAGCCGGCGAAGAATCGACCAGCAACGAAGAGCGGCAAACTGGTTGCAGCAGTTTGCAGAATCACACCGAAGATGAACACCCAGCACGATGCAATTAAGGCAAAACGTCGGCCAATTCGATCAGCCAAAGGCGCTGCTCCGAGTGCTCCAAAGAATGTACCTGCAGGACCAGAAGATTAGCATACATCAGAAGAAGCGAAGAATGAAGATCAATTCACCTGCAGAAAGAATCGACACGACCTCTGATGTCTGGCTGGCATCAATATTTTTGTGACCCGTAGAATCGATGAACCCAGTTGAGAACTGATTCTGCCAGTATCTAAGAGTTGTAAGAGAAAAAGTACGAGGAGGCAGTGGTTGGGAGATCTACCCATTGGCAAGAATACCGCTGATAGTTCCTGTATCATATCTGGTGATGGATTAGCTTTTGCATCCAGAGACAAGAGGTTGAATAACACATACCCAAAGAGCACACCTCCAAAAGCAACGAACAACCCGATGATAATCTGTTTCGCAATTAGCTCAGAAACAAAGCCCTATGAACAACTTACAGCAGGCCATGACTTGCCCGGTACGCCCGCAGGCTTTTTCAGAGCCAAACCCATTATGAGCCTGTAACTCTTTTACTTAATAAGCTCCAAGGAACTATGCAAGAAATGCAAAAAGCGTGAATGATGGCCGCAGTGAAATGGGAACGGTACAGCTGTTATATGAACTTGGAGCAAGATAAACTTTCTGGGACCTGGCTGGAGCTACCCCTCCTCACCTCTACTTTGATTGGGAATCTCACTATGTTTCCCTGTTAAACTCAACGGAGTAAAGATCGCCACAATTGAGTTCGATCCTGGATAGCAGGTGATGTTACAGTCCCTGCGGGATTGGTCTCGATCGAGAAGCTGCTGAGCTGATAGGCAACCTAGAAGCCGTAGACGTAGCTAAGTGGAGGCATTTAGACGGACGAAGCTTTAGGAGGTGCTCCCGGCTGCGATCCATGCTCCACACCTTGGATTTTCCTTACCGTTGAGAAGAGGCGACCAATTGAAGGCCGTGGTGGCTGGACGGGAGGCATGGCACTTGTTATTTCCCCGCAATGCTTGGGCAAAAAGATGCGAGCATATCTGGGGTTGGTGCCAGTGCTGCCAATCAGTCCAACGACGCTTCAGGGATGAGACACGCTATGGAAGTGACATCAACGGAGTCTTGTCGGTCCTTCTGGGAATAATGCGACAGTTCGAGCGAGATGCAGGATAGCAGAGTCGTGCTGCAAGATAAAGCAGAGCACAGCAGGGGTTGGCAGTTGCGGCTTGCATGTGAGGTATGACAGGAAGTGATGTTGAGAAGGAGGAAACGCAATAGCGGGCTTTGACGGCAAGTGCGTCGTGTTTTCATGGCACGTGCATCTCCTTTTCCTGGGCTACCAGGCTCAACGGATCTCCTCTTAAAAAAACACCAGCGACATTGCTCGACGTCTTTCACGCAATTGGTGGCATCGCCGCATCGACGACTAGAAAGCCGGTCCAACCACTAATGACCCTGTCCCGTCTGCACATGACAGGCTGACATCTCGGCTTTCTCCTGCTATGGATGACGGTTCGAGATCCAGATCTTAGCAGATGCATTTGCCTAGTTGGGTTTCGGGCCCAGATCGTATCTCAAGACCTGTCAGCAAGTGCGGATAACTTCGCAACTGCTTTATCCGAACTGTTTTTCCATTACTTTAGAACATTTGCCACTGGACTCTGCACTTGGTCACGCCCTTGGCCGATTTGGAGAAGTCAACAAACATCTTTCCTCTTTGCCATGAATGATCAAGTATATAAGAGAGAAAGTAGGGAAGTTAAAAGCATTGAAGGGAAAGTAAGATCAGAAGAAGTTGTTCACGAGGCACTTGCTTACATGATGAAGAGCTACTCTGCTCGAATTGCAGAAATGCCCATCTTTCTTGGCGATGCCTTGAATATTGGTGTCTAACTACAGAAGGAAATAAATATTGGCCAGCGCTCATGCTGAAAGCTGGTTCTTCGAGGCCGACACTATTCTCATCCCAGCTTGAGAGTGACAGCACTGAAATTCAGATATCCACTCAGACATCCCTCCTTGAAATTAAGCTTCTCACAGCGTCATTCATAATGCAACTCTAGTTGAAATATAAAACAAAGCCAGGGCAGAAACTACCATTTCTCATTATTTCTAAATCTGCGAACGCAGGTGCATCATTCTCGAGTCCGCAATCCATGCTTTTCATAACTCGTGACCATTCTCCAACGCCATGCATGCTGTTGCTTTTGCTCCCGAGGCCCATTCTTTATAATTACAAGCCTTTCTGGCCACCACCTTCTTCTTTTTCTCATAACTCTCCATTCAGTTCCGCGGACGCAACACCTCTAATAATCAAGAACAAGGCACAACATAAAGCCCAATCGGACTCGGCGCACTATCCTGGAAATAATCCAGCTCGACACCACCCACACTACTAACAGCAAAAGCATTCTGCTGGTTATTTTTACACTGAAACGTCGCAACCGTGTAGTTATTTCCTGGCAAAATCGTCGTGTTACCGTAGTCGGTTGCCACGTGAATGTCATTGTACCGAGTATAGTTACTGATGCTGCCCGTCAGCATAGCGAAGTTCAAACCGCCTTTCTCGCCTTCCTCCTCTTCGATGCCGCTGAAGTAGTACTTCCCTGCTGATGGGTCGAGATCGGAGCCGAAGGGGAAAAGAAAGAGCAGTGCGCAGGTCTCGCTGTAGACTGTGCCATCTTGTGGGATATCGAAGCTAAAAAGGGTAGTGTTTGTTGGGGAGATCCATGCCTTGTAGGAGTTTCCGAAGGAGGTGTTGGGTGTTTGAGCGGAAGTTGGGATGATGAGGTGTGGGAACTGGTAGACTCCGCCGGAAAGATCTGTTGGGCACACATGTTTTGCGGAAGCCGTAGGTGCTACTGTATGGGCAGCAGAGGAGGTAGCTGCTGGTTCTTCGTATGCTGATGGTGGTGCAACTGTTGCTGTTGGTACAGGAGTAGATAAAGAGGGAGGTCTGCCCTCAGCAGCACAGCTGAATCCCCCAGTTCGCAACGTAATACTCTCACAGCCGGTAGTATTTTGCAACGCATCACTGAAAATGTTGTAGCTTCCATCATTTCCAGGACCAGCTGCTGGACATGCAAACCACTTTTCGCTCGCATCGTGCATCAGATTTCCATCATTCGCCAAAGTGAAGTTCGTAGCTCCGCCAGCACCTTGTGTACACTGGAATTGGAAGGTCGAGGGCCAGATGAGGCAGTTGTGTTTTAAACCATCGAAGAGAGTGTGGTTGGTCATATAGTAGACTCCTTGAGGATAGCCACCGCCGATTCGATTCTCGCCGATTGTGTCCTCGACGATCGAACCGTTTGGTTCGCCAACTGCGTTCATGGCGAAGGTGCAAGGTGTAGTTTGGCGTGGAACCGATGCTGCATAGGCGCCGAGGCCCAGCGCAAGGAGTACAAGAGGAAACATCCCGTATGATGTGATGAAGTGAGCTCAAAATGGAAGGGGACAATCTGAAGTTGCGTGTGGCAGGGAGAAGTGCAAGAGAGATGGGTGGCTGGAAGGAATGTCGGAACTTAAGAAACAAACGAATGAAGGAACAAGCAAGATTGAGATACTGTGCCTTGTGTCTCACGTAGAGGCACGCGATATAGACATGACGAGAAACGGTGCAGATACTTTTGTTCCTCCAGGCATCGTCATTGCCTTCAGCCGATCAGCCATTTTTAAGATTCCTGTCTCGCGCAGCTGTTCCTTCCGGCCCAAGCTCCTTAAAGCAGACGGTTGATTAGCCGGGCGTCAAAGCTTCTCGCCTCTTCTGTCTAATGCAGTGTTTATCTGGGCCTCTCAACCAAAGCCTTTTCTGGCAGAAAGATGAGCAAATGGCCGAGATTGAAAGGATTGAACTTTAAAGGGATTGATTGATGGCGATGATTCAGGTACAGCGCTGCCAAGGGTGTGCATGAAACGCGCCAAGCATTTCACGCTTGCCCATGCCTGGTCGCTCGGTGGCTTGGTGATCGCATCGGGTGGCTGACGATCCCTGACGATCCATAGAATGTTTCATGTGCAGGATATTTTGGGATGGAGATGGAAACATCGTCATTATCGCACACAACCTGCCAGGTAGGTGAGAAGTACGCACTCGTTGAGCAGCGGGACGGAACCAATGGGAACGCAAAGCAGGAGACGACATGCTGCCAGACTGCAAGAACAAATTGTCAAATGATCGATGACAATCTTAGCAGGCACTTGAAGTTCCAGAGATCTTGTAATTACTTTGGTCCTGCTTAGAACGGTGTGCCTAGGAGAACAAGACTTTGGCCATTGTACTCCATAGTGGCCTTGCTTGGGTCGCACATACTTGCATTGCAAATACTTCGGGCGTTTTCCCAATATCGTGAAGAGGGGAGAGAAAGCATAGCTGGGCTCAATATGGGTAAACGCAGGATAAGTGGGTTGAGATGAACTGCCTTGATATTTCTGTCTACACAAATGTCAGATGCTACCTTGTGTATATTTCTATGAGAAAGTGTACTAAGATCTAGTCTATATCTCAAGATCTAACCAAGAGGTCTAAGTCTAATGTACCAAACTCCCGCAAACCCACTGACAAATCATACACCCTGCTCCATCCCTTCCTCCCACTCCTCATCTTCAATTCCTATCCTCTGTTCCTCCTCCGTATCGTTGCCCGTCTCATCAGCTTCATCCTTGCCGGCCTTCCACCCGGTGGCAGCCTGCACAAAGACCATAAAGAGCGCCAGCCCCCCAGCGGCAACAAGAAGCTGACTCAAACTCCCCACATAACTCTTCACCGCAATTCGCTTCTCCACCCCCGTCAACGTTTGCACCAAAGTTGGGCTACCAAGTAATTTCCGCACCAGCTCCTCTCTTCCTTCCAACCCACCATGTTCTGCAAATCCACTTTGGAGTCTAGCTTTCAAGACTCGCACGAATAACCCTCCCCCAATAGCTGAGCCGAATGAGCCAGCGAAAGCCCGGAAAGTGGTGAGGAGAGACGCAGCCATAAAATGCGTAGAAGGAGGTGTCAAGTGCAAGATGTGAGCAAGAGAGTAATTCAACGAAGCACCAATGCAAAGGCCGTTTGCAAGAACAGCTAGAAGGTAAAGAGCAGCCGGTGTATTTTCATTGGAGATCTGGGAGAGTACAGCAAAAGTACAGCTGAACAAGCCGTAGGATATAATACTTGGCCTGCAACATGTCAGCATGGCCACCACACATGAATCGGAAACGTACAGCCAAAAGCTCCCTCCTCGCTTAACATGAAAGCCACCGACAACGAGGCCTCCCAATGCAAAGCCGAGGTTCGTAGGAATGAGAATTGAGCCAGCTTCGGCAGGGTTCCAGCCTCGAATTGATAGAGCGTAGACAGGGGCGTACATCAGCACCGTCCACCTTGAAGCCATTTGGCCAAGCTGAGCAACACAAGACAGCAGCACGCCTGGATTTTTGAGAACCGTGACAGGAATGATTGGAGTTTTGGCGACATAGAACTCAGTGAAAATAAATCCGATCAGAAAGAATACAGATACTATGATGGGAATGTACTCGATCTTAGGTGACGAAAGTCCGAAGAGAAAGAGGACGACAGATGTGACCTATTACTTTTAGCTTCCAGATATTGACCGTCAGGGGCAAGCATACAAGCGTGAAAGCACCAAGATAGTCGATTCTTGCAAGCTTCGTTCTGATGGATCCTTCACCCTCCTCGCCTCCAGTAAAAGTTTTCGGAATGCTGAAGAACAGTCCCAGGCCAGAAATCAGGGAGAGTGGCCCTTGAATCCACATCAAGAATCTCTAAAATCCGATTAACAATTGATCCAAACGCTCCAGGGACGAACCTTACCCATCCAGTAATTGGCAGCAAAGCACCAGCAATGACAGCTCCGAAAGACACCCCCATGGTAAAGACGGAGTTCACCAGCCCAATGTGCAGACCCCTTCTTTTCTTCGCCGATAATTCCAGAACCAGGATCAAAGAAACGGTCATGATCGAGCCTCCTCCAATACCTTGAATGATTCGTCCAAGGAGGAAGACTTGCATCGTCTTGCCTTGAGAAGCAACGACGCCACCAACTCCGAAGAAGATAGACGAGACCAAGACACAGGATCTCGGGGAGAAGATCTGAGCCAGCCGGCCGGCCAAGATCGTCGTACTCGACATAGCAATCATGTACGCAGAAGTGAACCAGCTGGCAAGAGCAAAAGCATCCAGATCCTCAGCAATCTTGGACTGCGTAGTTGTAACCAGAGACAGGTTGGAGGCTGCACTCAGCCCAATCAACACAATTCATGTATACGGTTCCAAGCAGCAAGCCTTGTAAATGAAGGACATACCTTGTAAAAACATCAACCCACACAAGCTCAACATAATCAGCAACCCTCTCGCCCTCCCCACATGCTGATTCGCCTTATCCTCATCGTCGGCCTCTTCTTCACCTCTCCTCCTCGTCGAGTCGGTCAAAGTCTCCGAACTCCCATCATCGCCCTCAATATTCCGCGGCTCATCGATCAACAACGGCGTCTGCTCATGCGGCCGAGGACTCGAAGTCCCTCCATTCTGGACTACCATGACGTGTCTTTGTTTCTAAATCTCGTGACTCGCGCCCCTCTTGTATGTTTGTACTTTTCGTGAAACTGAATCAAGAAGTCATGATTCCCCTTCCAAAAAGTAAACGAAAATCGCCAACGCACAACTTAATACTGAAAGGAGTGACGTCCCAACCATTCTTCATGATTGCTAATCCAAACTCGGCAGCAACGGCACTCCCGCCTGCTACGGTGACCGAGACTCCCCTGAGCTGGGCATCCAGTGATTGGCCAGTGCCTGAAATGCCACGTTTAAGGGCTTACTTTGCTGCAATACAGGGCCTTCATTCGCTGAAAGATAGGCCGCAGCGTTGAAACTAGCTGCAGCGTGGCTGTCGGCGAGCCGAGTCCGATGGCTGGAGTTGAGCACCTCCCACTTTTGGAATCTTATCCCAATGTCTTCACATTTGCTATCGCAGGCTATCGATGAGGAGGAGCATGGTCGGAATATGTCAAGAGAGTGAGATAGCTGTTGTGATTTCAATCAATAAGAGCCTAAAAAGAGGACGAGATATTTCGTTGTAGCAGCTTTACTCCATAAGTAGAAACAGCTTTGTGCGCCCCTAACTTCAGCCCCCCCGTCACGGTTAATATAGCTCTCCTACAATGCAATAAAGGTTCATGCTCTAGGGAGTTACGCCTGAGAAAATGGGAGGGAAAGCCTGTCAGTATGGTATTAGGAACTTTACCCCTTTCTCAAACCTGAGAACCGAGGCGTCGGGCCATACAATAATTCTTCCGGATTCTTTCTCTGCTAGACAAGTGATCAACACTACGAGACTCAGAAGAGCCCCTGAAATAACGAGAAGTCAGTCCGCAGAACGCCAGATTCTTTCCAAGTGCCGCCAAACCACTGGCCAGTCTAAGTCCCTTTCTCGTAGACATCACTCCTCCAGACCAACAGCTGGATTCGTCAAAAATGACTTGAAAATACTAACTCTTGAGCTCACGTCCCCACTAACGTGACCTCGATATCATAGCTGCCGTGACCTTCAAGCAGGAGTTGCTTGCCAATTCTAGCCGGATTCCCCACTGTGCGAGCTAGCTGGTAGCCATGCCATGCGCCGGATGCATCTCCTTCCACTTCATCCTCCTTTTACCATGAAGTTGAGGATGCACAGCTCATCTGGACCTCCCCATCTCCATGCCCATCTTCTGCCAGAACCCCAGCATTTGAGCGCTTGTAAGGTTACCAGCATACACTCATCTCACTCTCCTTCATATGCCGCCTTGAACGCAGGTTCTTCGACCGCATATCAGAACGACCCAGCCTCCATGGTCTTCGTATGTGCACCCTCTCGCTCCCCAACAGCTTCGACCAACTGCAAGCAAATACGCTACTTCAATTCCCCTTAACATCCTATCCCCAATTTCTCAACAGCTCACAAACGTCCACACGTCTCACCACAGATCTCCCATGCTCTCACCACAACATCGTTCTCTCCACTTCTCAGCCCACCTTATGAGCCCTCTCAAAGTCAGCCCATCAATGTTCAGAATAGTTATCTGCAATAAAACTTGGTGGCAGCCCAACGTCAACGTTATAATTACATCACAAAGTCACGCAAAGAGTACAAGAAAGATTTTTGGATTTTCTGATTCAATTCTCTCGCTAATTACAATCGGGTAGTCTCATGCGCCCCTGTTGTACGCCATAGTATGCATTTCAACCGTTCATCTCGTTGCCGAGATATGCATGGACATCAAATGCCTCTAGCTATGCCTCATGATTTTTAGTAAAGGAGAAACAAGAAAGGAAATTCATGTGCGCTGAAATAGGTCATTTTGGTGGTTCGAATGCACGTTGAAAAGACTCAAACAGAACAACAACGCATGATGATTGTGGAAGAAGAAGCGTTCAGTGATCTTTACGCACGGCCCCGTCAAACTTCATACTCCTGGCGAACCAGGTACCAAGTTGGGTCGTCCACTTCACTTTAGGATCAACGGGATGGCATGTACCTCTAGTGGAATCGCCAGAGTTGCGCTCGATGATCGTGTTATGTCTTGCTTCATAGTAGTCGACGTCGATTGTTCCAGTCGTCAGAAAGTGATAGACGTTGACTTCCTTGGTCTGACCGTTTCTTCTTGCTCGACCCTTGGCCTGCGTCATGGCATCTTCGTATCTTGTTTGCGCATTTTCACCAGAAGTGTAATATGGCTGCAGAAAGATGACATGATTAGCAACTGTGAGGTTGCTATGAGAGAATTAGCATGTACCTTGATAGAGAGTATACGACTTGCTTACCTTCCGGAAGCATTGGCATCGCCAATGTTTAATATCATGACTCGAGCCTTCTTTTTACCTTTCCCTGTCGTCCCATTCTGGAATGCTTCGAGGACTTTCGACGAAGTGGCTTCTTTTCGGAGATCCGCATACGGAACGCCAGCGGACTTTAAGGCATCCTCCAGCTTATCTGTCGTCTGGTGGTACTGACAGAATATGAGTCCAAATTCATTCTTGGCTTCAAATGTCTTGATGAGCTCCACGATTGCGTCGAGTTTGGTACCATGAGTGGAGCACGAATCTGATGTGGTTGAACCAAATTCGGAACCATTCATCTTTTGGTAAGCGCGATTATAAGCAGAGCATCCATTTACTGGGCAGTCGTTGCTCATAGCACAAGTTGATGCCAACAAGTGGCCGCATTCGGTCATCAGCAGAACATTGGCAGGGTCCAAATCGGTGACGCCACAATGTGCGCAACTGAGGTTGGAGGCGCCTTGGATCGCTGCAATGTTGCGAACAAATCGCAAAGACCGCTTTTCCTTCACGAACCGAATCATGATCTTGTTGAGATGAGTTGCGGCTGTCCTGAGTTCGAAAGCCATTCTGGTAATATGAGCAACGCCGTGTGTGTCATTATCGCCGGAGGGATACTCGGGCATCGGATGATCCTCATTTGCTTTGGAACCCAAGGGTCGATAAAATGCCTTCCAATCATCCTGGTGGTACTTCTTGGGCGCTTTCTTCAAGAGTTCTGAGGCAAATTTGGCGGACTCGAGATCTCCGAGGTTGTTGTCGATAATTCGGTCGCGAAGTTTGATATAGTAATCGCAAGCTAGCTTCCCCTCCTCCCGATGCTCTCGATCAACTTCCACATCCAACCAGTACGTCTTTTTTAGCTGAATTTGGAAGTCCACCTTGAGTCTATTGACTTCTTTGTCGCGGCTAAGAATGACGGCTTGCAATAAGCTCGCCACATCTTCTGTCTCATAATTATCCACAGTAAAGTGGGAAGCGCGCATGAAGAGTGCGGGCTTGCCATCACCAGAACCATGAACGACATCACGAATTTGTTTCGCCCTATCTCCAGTCCTGTCGTTGTTGCGTACGATCATGAAGTCCGTGGCTGCGAGGTGTTGAAGCAATTCTAAATAGATGGCTTTCTCGGATGGGGATTGGTCAATCAGGCAAAAATGTTCTTTCATACCAATGTGATCGACGTTGACCTTATCCTGAGAGGAAATTAATTGCTGATTGCCAAAAGACTTGACCAGAGGTTGAAAACATACCTTTCTGCAGAAATAGTTCAAGAAGAGCTGAGCCAACTGATGGCGGTGTTCACGCCACTTCACCGAAGGAGACTCTTGGTGAACCAAGAAGAGTTCGGTTTCTGTTTCGAGGGTCAGTATTGATCTGTCGAGTGGAAGTAGAGAGCTTACTGGTGTATTCGCTAGTCTTCTGTTTGAAGATATCAGATCTCAACGCCGTTAAGTCATCTACACCGAGATTGATCCTGAGGAGAGATGCTAGAGTCTTAATATCAGCGTGTCCACCCAAGGCTGGCGTACCAGAAAGCAGCCAACGAAATCTAGCCAGAATATGCGACAAGACGACGCCGATCAGGCCATCGCTGTATGTATGCTCATCGATGATGATGCGATGCCAACGGAAGAACTCGAGAATTACATTTTTCAGGGTCTCGAAATCCCCTATCTTTTCAAAGTCAATGAAATGCTCAAATTGTCGAGCCTTTGGTGCCGGGGCGGCTTTTTTGTTTTGTGAGCTAGCCGTCTTTCGTTTGTCGGAATTGACATAAGCTGCGCCTGTGACGTGCTTTGAAGGCACTCGAACATCAGCAGAAGCAGCTTCTTCGGCGTTGGCAAGCCATTTCTCCTCTAAATAGCGCGTGAAACCCTTAGGATCTTCTCGAAGATATTCGACACTGTCTTCAAGCGATGCAATAGCATTCTTGTACCATGCTTTAAACTCTCGAACGCCAGGCTTGTCAACGGGTTCTACGATTCCGGCGAGCGTTGCCAGCGTCTTGATATACTTAGCCTTGGTAGTGACTCCCCAGCTGACCAGGACGATCTTGGCATCTTGGATTCTCTTGATGGTTATCTGTGAGAAATCTTTGGGATCTTCAATAACAATGACGCTGGCAAGAAGTTCTGGCACAAATTTCTGGATCTCGCTCTTCCATTGCTTGATGAGGTGTGGAGGCATGATTATCAATGTCGCTTGTGTGGGGATTTTGCCGGCAGGTATCTCAGCGCGCTCCCATGTTGTCTCTTTCTTCGGAGCTTCGCGGCTTTCTTTGATCAAGCCAAGCACGACAACGGTTTTGCCGAATCCAACATCTTGTGCAAGAATTCCGCCTCGGCGAGTAACCTCTCGTGTCGCACGTCCTTCGGCACGATAGCCAATTTCGGGAACAAGCGCTTCGACAATCTCTTCTTCCAGGAACTTAGTGCCCTCTGCTTCCTGCTTCTGCATCCAAGCAAGAACTCTAAGCTGCTCCGGGCGAAGTTCAAACGTCGCAAACGGTTGGCATGCCGTTTTGCCCTTGTCATTGTTCAGAAGCTCAAGGGGGTTATTCTTCGGTTTCCGGTCGCGGCCATCATCTGTGACCAATCTCCACGATAGATCGACGTGAGAATCATCACCATTACCGAGTAGCAATGCTTTTGCTCGGTGCATGAGAGTCGCTGCATCCATCGAGACTCGAAGATCAATGTGGCCCAAATCATCACCTCGAAATATCACCGTCATCGGCGATGGCCGACCTCGAAGATCTGTCTCCCAGTCTGCAGCATGCTGCGGGTGTTCAAACGGTGTGTTCTTCATCTTCTTGTTGAATTTCCAAAGCAGAGGAGGACGCCGAGGCGCACACTCTGCGCATAATTGGAGGACGTCGGCGAAAGGATGCCAAATACTATCGGCCTCCTGGTGACCATCAATTTTAAGGTAGCGAAGTACTAGCCACAATAGCTCGTGCCAGAAATGGGTACGATCCCCCTGACCGATAATATTCCAGATATTACTAGGAAGCGAACTGGAAATTTTCTGGTCGATGTTGCCTTTACACTCGAAGATACTGAATTGGTGACCACAGGAAAGACGTAGGTGGTGAACATCCTTTGGCAAATGGCGGTATTCAAAGATTGGGCCCGTTAAGTTCAGAGTGTTCGCTCCAAGATCAATAAAGCGGCCGTCAACAACAATCTTAACGTCGTCGGTGATGACGGCCTTGTACTCTTGAACCGTGCTGTCAACACCGTGAACCAAGGCTCGAGAGCCATTTTCATTGTCAATACCAGCAGCAACGATCGGTTGTCGCCAGGAACTAGACAAACGGCCAGCCACTACAGGGTACTCTCCCCAGTCTTTCCTCTCGAGATCACTTCCGAGGATAAATGAGTGGTGTGCTGGGTCCCCTCCCAACATTGCATGGGCAAAGTACAAGCCGAGTGGCTTCTGGACCGCAACTTCAGACTTGCGAATATGCATCGTATTGAAGGCTTGGCCGCAGTCTGGTGCGGCAATATAGTGACCTCGGATCTCGCTGTCAAAGTATCTGGGGTCGTAATTCTTGATTTGCAGTTCCAAGATGCTATGATTGAAGTCGTTAAGGTTGTTGACAAGACCGCATTTGTTTTTATAAGTTGGGTTTAGAGGACCGCTTGACGTGATGGTCGCCTCAAATTCCTTCTCAATAGGACACCAGCAAGCCCATGTTCCCTTGACGATGTCATCACCGTTGGGAATCATGTGCGCAATAGGGTACTGCCTTAAGTACTGGCCCATCTCACTCCCGAGTGGTTGAGTCGAAACATTTGCATAAAGTCGCCACTCGACTGAGTTGCCATTGATGATCAATTTGAGGATTGCCGAAGGGGAATCCCACGTGATGGTCCAAACCTCTGTGCGTCTAACGCATCGGAAATGAACTCGAGATAGCAGAGCTCTATTGAATGCTTTCAGGATAGCTCTCCAGGTGGTCGGCTCTTTTGAGGCAGCAAACTTTTTCAACTCATCAAGAAACTTCTGCATCTCCGTAGAGTAGAGCCCGCCTAGATCGATAACCATCGGGACAGATTCCTTGATGAGGTCTTCGAACTTGATGGGATTTGAGCGTTTTTCGATGAAGGGCATAGCCAACAGCTCGTACTCATGTCTTGGCTGCTTTCCACACTTAACACAAGTAACGTGGTGGCAAACGCGGCATCTTTGAAATTGCGTTGCAAAGATGTCATATCTGGCTTCGCACAGGCAGAGTCTGATTGTTTCGAGTGCAAGCTTAGTGATCTCCTCGACCGACACCGGCTTATACTCAAACGAATTTGCTTCGGAAACTAGAAGAAACTCTCGACCTTCAGTAGATGGTTGAGGCTCTGGTTGGACCTGGGCCATTTCTCGGCCTTTGATTTTTAAAGCCGATCGGAAGGTCACAAGTGCCGCGAGCATGACGGCTGTCACCAGAGGGGAGGACATTGCGTTCCCACACATGTCGTGCAAAAGGGATTCGGTCATGTTTGACACATTCACCTGGCCGAGGTCGATGCCCTGCAAATTTGCAGCTTCTGCGCCTGTCAATTTGCGTCCCTGCCATGTTGAGAAAGCAATGTTGGTCGGAGTCAAACATTGCTGCACGCCCGTACGAACCGTGTCCTGAACGCGGTACACGTTCTGTGACAACTCTAGCTGGCGACTGATAATCGATATTAGTAAATAGTAAATTGTGGTAGATGAGGAACTCACTTTGAATATCTGTCGTCCAAGCCGCGTTGGGCATTCCGCATGTGAGCGATATCGAGCGAATCCTTGACTCTTTCAGTTGCATTGGAAGGCGCGACGTGATGATCTGGCATCTCCGTCGATCCGTCCGGCTTCATGTTGGTCAACGGGTGCTTGGCGCCAAGGCCAAGGTGTCGACGATACTCTTCGTGGTTCATAGAACACTTGTCCCAACTCACCGGCTTTCGATCACCCTTGCTTTCGATGTGGAGAGCCTTGAGCGAAGGATCATCCGATGTGAAGAGAAATGCTTCTACAGGAGCGCTGGCAGGACGCTTTAGGTTGGCCATTAGTTCGCTGAACTCCGGCTCCAACTTTGCCCACAGCCGAGGCGAAATGGCGTCTTTGAGAACGCAGACCATATAACCTCTAATCCTCGTCTGAGGGAGATAGTACTCTTTCGTGTCCACTCTGATGAAGATAGTATAATAACCAGCTTCGTCGAGAATCTCAGCAATGCTCTGGTCTTGGATGTGGTTCTTCTTCTTGTCGTAAATTCGCTTCCCAGACTTGTTATATTTGGCCACCCAGGGGGCGCCAATGACATTTTCCAAGACAGCAAGAAGGGGGTGGTACATCTTCATATAGGCCACAAGGGCGAAGAACGTGTCCCCAGACTCTCCTTTTTGTTGTAACGTCTTGCGCACGTTATTTAAAGTGGAAAAGTCATCGCAGCAGAAGCCCGCTACGAGGAGGTCGATACCCTCGGGCACCTCCACCTTTCCACCGTACATTGTCGTCCTATAAATTATTAGCGACTGCAGATTGTCCTATAAGCTTATGTTCTTACATCATAAGGGGCTTTTCCGAGTCCTTGGAACCCAGGACAAATTCGATGATATCTCGTAAGATAACCTTGCTTGGGAAGTTGCGTTGTATGTACGCAGCTTTCTCGGGTTGTATTTCAGCGCTGCCTTCGTGTTGGATCATCAACTTTTTTCCGAAGTCGGATGCCAGGACTAGCAATTGATTAGTGGACGAATCCGCTGGGCTTTTTTGAGGCGAAACTTACATTTTTGAACCATCTGCAGTCCAAGGATCGGACTTTCAGTACCCGAACAGAACGTCAAGACTTTTAAGGGTGTACAAGCGAAGATACCGCAGAGCTCTTCGAGATTTCCCAAGGTCTTGTGGTAAATTTGCTTTGTCAGTTCTTGAAAGATTGCTCTCGTGGTTGTTAAAGGTGGAGAATGGTAGTCCAAAGGGTTGTCGAAATTGAACGTATTCCCAGGATCTCCGAAAGAACGCGGATTGCGGTTGGCGTCGAGAGTTGTCCTCGCACGTTTGCGAGATAGTTGTGCATTGTCACCAGGCTTCCGCTTCAATGGACGAGAGGTGCCAAGGTTTGATACAACATGATCTATTCGATGGTTAGCACGTGACTTTAAGGCATTGAGTAGAGAAAAATTGAAAGCAATGTAAATCCGTACTGAGTTTTGCCCGCTTGGCAGAGCGGCCTTCATCCTCACTATTGATACCACTACTCTTGCTGCTGATATCACCGTCCTCACTGTTGAGATCACTACCCGCGCTGTTGATATCAACGTCCTCGCTGTTGACATCGCTATCCTCATTAGTGATATCACCATTATCACTGTCGAAAAATCCATCTTCATCGCTGATAACTTCAAGATCTGGATCATTATCATCACCACCCGGATCATCACCATCTGGTTCGTTATCTTCTGGATCGTCAACAGCCTCATGTTCGCTTTCGCAGTCAAAATCATAGGTTCTATCAGTATATGATTGCTTGCCAGCGTTGACGCGCCTCGGCCGTGATGACATGTTGAGCTTGACGAAATCTGTAAATAATCGATTAGCTTGTTATCATTACCATATCATGGAATATTGAGGTGTCGCAAGTAAAAAGAGGTGTTTGTACATGACGTAAATTGACTCGGAAGAAAAAGCGAGCAGGGCAAGAGACCAGGCTGGGGAGGAAATTGAACACGAGCATGAATGCTTAAGAATGACGAACATAGGGGAGAAAACAGTAAATAGATGGTATGAGAGCTAAAGGGAATATAACAGAACCGCTGCGCAGAATAAGTGAGTTGTTGTTGATGGGTGCAGGACCGCTGATCGAGCGACGAGCGGCGAGCGACGGGAGCTTCAACAAGATCAAATTGGAGACAAAAGAGCTGATGGTAACAGGAAGAGTAGCCTGTGATGTAGAAAGAGTGTGATCGCGATAGCCTATAACGTCAAATCGATCGCAAGTCCCTGTACCGTAGTGGTGTTGATAATGTGGAGGTGATGGGCAGGAGATCGCAGAGGGGCAACTTACCACGAATGCATCAAAGCTAATAGCAATGCAATGAACAGCAATATTATGATTGAACCTGGCAAAAGCACACGAGCAAAGTGCAAGTTTGCGGCGTTGAGTGTGCTGTTCAAGCTTCGATGGAGGCGTAGAAGGGGGGAAAAGAGGTTGAGTGCGGGTGGAATTTTCTATAAGGGTACTCGGCAAAGTTGCGCTCAGGATCAAGCGACAGCAAAGTACCGTGACTCTCCACTTAGGAGAAAGGAAACACCGGTGCCACGGAACTTGTCCATATGAGATAAAGATAACCCAACCTCCAACTTCTCAATGCTATATCAGACTTCGCTTGAGGATACTAACAACAACTCCGCAAAAAAGGAGTGAGTCTACCAACTGGTAGGAGTACAATCCTCTATTAAAGTCCCAAGAATATTTGCTGATCAGAACCAGGCACCAGCTGTATTTGCAGGCACAAACAGATAACGAACGAGAAACGCGAACCCACCTCCATGGTAACACGACGCATCCTTCCTCCGGCCATTGGACATCGAGTCCCTGCTCGAAGCACGACCCTTCCTCTCAGCAACGACATTCTGCTCCGAGGAGGACAGCTCGCGAAGGACGAATTCTTTGTCCAACATCTCTTTAGCCTTGTTGCTCTCTTGCAGAACGACAACTGCCAGACGAGCACCTTTACGGCCTTCCCATATAGATGACCTAGGATCGGATAGGATATTCTTCCAAGCTCCAATAGAAGTACCATAAGTGGTCGTTGAGGTCAGGAGTTGCCCGGGATTTGCATTACTGTCTTCGTTGGGCAAAATATTCAAAGAATCAGAAACCGCCAATACCCGATTGTCCGAATGATCATACAAAGTTGATAACGAAACATTGCAGGTCAATGGATACATATCCACTGGAGAGCCACCACTTAATTGGGCTGGGATGGACGTATTCGAAGGGCCGTCTATTGCTTCCCAGTCCGTTGGGTCCCAATCTGACTCCTCCTCAGAGTCTGGGATCTCTACAACGTCGTTTCCTTTAGGAGAATCATTGCAAGGCACCCCAGAAACGCCGGTTGCATCCGGCTTGGTGTTAATATCCTCGAATGCAGCAGGCAGCGTGTTACCGGCATCTTGGCGTCGAGCCGCGAAGAAGCGGGAAATCAGGGGAATACTTAAATGCATAGAGAATCCGTCTTGTCATGAGCAGAGAAAATCATGATAGTAAGGTCAACATATTTCTCCTTATCGAAATATCCCCTGCGAATGTCAACGCACTATACGGAAATTATTCGCGTCGAGTGCCTAGTTAGTGATTGACGTTTCGATGGTGCAGGTGGGTCTAGTGTCTTCAGTAATCTCTCTCTTCTCCGAAAGCTTTCCGACTGTTGAATCGTACGATGATCTAAAATGGTCGAAAAAGAGTCGAGCAAGGGTTGAAAGGCTTACAGAGGTAGCCGTGGGCAGTAGAATGCTCATGGCGTGTAGTCACGTGATGAGAAGGCTCCGTGAGCGTGTAGAGCGATGCACAGTAGAAGGAAAACTGCAGAGTCTTATACATTATAAACAATCGAAAGTCAGGTCGGTAGCGACGTACCCTACAGGCAGAAAACAAGGAGTTAGCAAGAATAACAAATCATGATGAGAAGAAGTTCGAAGGGGAGTAAGCTCAAAGAATACTTACTGAAAGCGAAAACAGTGAAGTTTTCAAGAAAGGAAGAAGCTTTAACCGAAGAAGAAAGCAAATCATTCCGTATATGCAGCAATGGTCTTTGGGGTCGCGGTCTTGAGGCGATGTCAAGTGATCATTGCAAGCTGGAAATCCCCTGCCTTGAGTGCGGCCAAAGGTCGGGTCTATTCAAACCGAAGGTGGTGTAGGAATCGCGAAGTATCTCTGTAGTCGGCAACCAAGAGTCAACCCCTAATGCTATGTGAGCAAGAAAGCAGACGGAGCTAGAGGCGTCATGTTGAATGCATGACTTCCACTACTTAATGAAGTTAGCAGTTGACGGTCAAGTCCACCATAGCAAAGTCTTTCTGGGTATCTTGGATCGAACTTACTTGCACTGAAAATTGAAGGGCAATGCCACAACTTGGCACTTGCGGCTGCCTTGATGACGGAGAGCCTACTTCCAAGGTAACAATGCTGTCATGTTATTAGCACTCGGATCAGTGAAGGAGAAGAGAGTGAACGGGACATGTGTAATGATCAAATATGAGCCGAGCAGAGATCCTACCAAGGAAAACGTCGATCGAGAGCCTGCTTAAATATTGAGTATACGTCGATTGAACTGTCGTTCCAAGACCGTCAAGTGACGCAAAAGATGTTTTTCCTGAAACAAAGCAGTTCGCGGGATCTGAAACGTTAGCATGGAACTGAAAGCGTTACTATGATCAAGTATTGCCGACGGCAGCACAGAAGAAGAGTGATTTGGAGGAGGGGTGGTTGGAAGGAGATTGAAATGGAATATGAAAAATGCAAGGAGGGAAGATGGTAGGAGGGAAGATGCAAGAGGAAAGAGAAGAAGTTGGAAGGGAGGAAGGAGGCAAGGTGGTTAGAAGATTGAGGTGGAAGGAGAGAAATTAGAAGGAGGGAGGTTGGAAGAAGGGAGGTTGGAAGGAGGGAGGGAGGAATGCCTACTCAAGGTACCGAAAGCGGCTCTAGCTTGCCAGGATCAATTCGAGCCTTTGGAAGCAGAGTCAAGACCATTGTCAAAATGGTTTGATTTTTGAAAGAGAGTGAGCGGAGTTGTAGAAGGAGCGACTAAGTGAGTTGCCGGGGGCAAAGTTGTCGAGTGCAGCGAGAGATCGTGGCTGATCCTTTTTGGGACGCGAAGAAGATGGAGTTAGGAAGAAGCGCACCCTTGCAAAAGACGTTGGAAAAGAGTTTGAACCGTCTTTGATGGTGGGATGACGATTATTGGTCCGGAGCCGAGGACCACGCTTACCGGATATGGCAAGGGAGTCAAACATTGTGCATGAGAGAAAGAGAGAACACAGACTCTGTGATAGAAGAAGCTTCAGGAGTAGAGACAACGAAGAAAAGGCCCATGGAGGCTCTTCTATAAGAGATCCCTATAATGTTGATGTTGAGGGATGGTTGAAGCAAATAAGGATCATTGAAAGGGGGGAGGTTTGCCCCCAGGCTGCGATTGCACCTTCCCTGGCTTACACCTACCTATCTAGGAGTCTTTGTATGTGATTCCTGATAAAGAGGTGTGAAAATACATCTGTATCGTGGGTAGCAGTGTGCAACATGGTGTCTCTTCCAAAGTGGAGATGCTGTGTATTAGAATATTCGAGTTGTTGTGGGGGGATGGGGAAGTTCGTTTGTGGGAGTACGATACGGTAACCTAAGCGGTCACGGGGAATTTTGTGCAAGACGCCGAACCCCGTGCTTCCAACCTAATCGATAACACATTCCAACTTTAAACTCACAAGAGTCTTCGACAGCAAGTTTACAAAGGTCAAGAGATTAGTCCTACAAGATGCCTCCGCCTTTACCTGAGTTGGCAGACACTCGAAACAAGTTCGAGGATCTGTCAGGGGTCAACAGCTCTGCCTATGCAAATCCGTACGATGCCATGATCGAGGCCTGCGAAGACAACCCAGTAGGAACCACATTTCCCAAAAGACTTTGCAAGTTTTGCAAGTTTAGCCCAATTATTCCAGTTGTTTTCCGTCTTGACTTCGGCAATTCCTTGCTGTGTTACTTTACCTATGGAAGCTGATCCTCCAGGCTCAACTCCAAGCCCGCTACTCGACCCACCGCAGCACTCGCAATGCTCAACAGAAAGCCAAACTCCTCTCTCCAGAATTCTCGGGCCTAATTATAGATCCCATCCTTGAAAGGTTGATGGACCCGTCAATTGAGCCTGGGTTTAAGGACTTTAGATACTGCCTCGTGTTCTGGGCTCGTCCTCCAGCTCACATCCGCTCCCTGGTCAACAAGATCCAACAAGAATTGTTGACTTTAGCTCCAAGTACGTCTCGATGTTCTATTTCATGCAAGGAACACCCTTTAAGGTGTTGAAAGGCCAACCTCTCCTCTAGCACACACGATCTCATGACTAACAGCCAACAGAGCTCTGGCTTATGCCTCTCCCAAATCTCCATCTTACAACACTCGAACTCGCGCATTCTCTTACGCAGCCAGAGATCGATGCTATTGTCTTCAATCTCAGTAAGCCCACCGCCGAAACCATGACAGATTACACGTACTCCCATAAGGCACGCCTCATCAAGCCTATGATCTCCTACGACGGCGCTGCGTTTGCGCTTTCCTTTGTTCCTGCGGCTGGTGAACTCTTGCCCTCCAAGGAAACCAGCAATGGAAAAGAAAGAACTGAAGAAGATGATGATTTTACTTACCACCACCTACGCCGGGACCTCTTCAATATCGCTAGCAAAACTGGCGTCTCGGTCGACTCTCGCTATGTTGTACCCAGCTCTCACATCACCGTTGGACGTTTCCTTGCCCAGGATAACCATGATACTCCTGAGAAGATGGCAATCTGGATCGACAAGATTGAAAAGCTGAATAAGTGGCTGGAGGACGAGTACTGGCCAAAGAAGGGTGGCAAAAGGAGAGAAGATGGAGAGTGGATCGTGGGGCAGGAGAGAGGCTTGGACTTCAGAGAGGGCACGCTCTGGTACGGCGGAGGTAACACTATTAGAATTGGAAAGGGGTTTTGATTACTTGTGTTCCGTTCATAGGAGGTCAGAAATGGCGAAAAAAATCTTCGGTACAGATCTCTTGAGTCCTTCTTTTTATAAATAAACTAAGGGCGGGGGTGTAGAGTTCGTTTGCTAGAAGGGTTCTTTATACGTAGATTTCCATAAACCACAATATCATCTATCAGAACGTACGCGATGTCCCCCGATCATGATATCAAAGCTGCTAAGATTCAAGAGTATTCAGTGCCCAGATAAGGAAATATGATAACATCGTGACGTACACGAGAGACTAAGTCGTCCTCCAAATGCGGTAAGGAGCTCGCTTCGATAATTCAATTTGAGGTTCTCAGCCGAGCAAGCTGCAGATTAAGAACACGAAGAACAGAAGCATTCGATCCGAAACGGAGATAGCATCCTGTCATGTTAACCCAGTATCGTGGATCATTGTGACAGCTTGTAATCTATACTTGACATCACTTCCAGTAAGGTTGTGGTATCGGCAAAGTTTGCTATGCTTCCTCGGCGATGCGGAATAAGGTACAGAGACCCAACCCTTCTCAGCTGCGTCTTGCCCCCTCCGTCTCAACCAGTGTATCCACGCAAAATCCACCATCCCATGCCCACATGAAGAAAGTCATGAATCCCCAAGCAAAGCATCTAGAACACCAACGCAGCACCCTTAGTCTTCTTGTCACCACTGTAAATTCGTTAGCTTCACCATCGTCTCCATCCACAGCCCCGAGTCTTGGAGCGTCACATACCCAAGTTCGAAATGCTTGCATCGCTTCAACGCCAGTTGTGCCTTCGTCTTGCAGGATGTGCACTCCAATCTTAACACAACCTTCTTGGTTGTCTTCGCCTTCTTGTGGAACACGGGCTTCGTTTGACCACCATAACCAGATTGTTTGCGATCGTAACGACGCTTTCCTTGCGCGAACAGCGAAGCCTGCTGTTGTTAGATGCAGATCGCTCGAGACGGGTTTTCGACGTACCTTTCCGGCCTTGTATTGGGTCACCTTGTGCTGTGTGTGCTTTCTGCAGTCTTTGCCCTTGCAGTAGGTGCGTCTGGTCTTTGGGACGTTGACCTGGGGAACTCTTGTTAGCCTCATTCCTCGATGCTGCTCCCTCGTTTGTCCTCTGAATCTTGCCCCCGAGAGTCGATCCTGTGTATTGCTCAAAGACCGTGCCTTCCACTTCTCTGAATTGACGGTTCTGCAATCAAGGAGAATCTGCGGAGTCTTCCCTTGGTTGTTCGATCAAGCTGTCGTCTTGCCCTCGCAAATTCGTCCTTCCAATCTATTCTATCCCTCCGGCCTCATCTCCCCCATTGCGTGTAACTAGGACGAAGAGATTGCAATACGTACCATCTTGGCGGATTTTCGCTGTGGTCGTGGAGAGTTGAATTGTTCGTGGCGTTGATCAGAATTTCGCGGAATTCGTAATTCGTGAGTGCGTTGAGTCTAGCGAGTCACCGCCCCACTTTACATCACGTGATCTTGAGGTCTTGAAGGGAGGTTGTTTGTTTGTATCGAATTCCTCTGCCAAGACCAAAAATAAAATGAGAGAGAGAGTTTCCAGCAAGATGCGGCCTTTCGCATTAGATTTTATGTCCAAAAATGGGTATTGAATGACGATTGCCGCCCATGAGAAAAGAGAAGCTAGCCGTGGCACAGCATCTAACCTCTACTCAACTGGTCACGAAGGGGCAAGAACGCCACTCTTGTAAGTTGCACTTTCAAATGTAGTTCATGATGCTACAGCTCTCTGATTGTTCAAGATCGTACGGTTGTCCAATATCTTGGTCACCTTTATCTGGACCCTCCCTCGGCGTTCGTCACCCATCTTTAGCTCAAGTCGCCATGTAACGCTGAACGCTCCAGCTGGATTTACGAGCAGGAAGTATTTAAATGTCCTTATGCTGAAGAGGATCGTTCGCTCATCACAACCTTGCAACATTCTCAATCGCATGATATATTCCCAAGTGCGAAAAAAAAATTACACCGTAAGGTTAGAACGAGTACCCTCTCCAACAACCAACGATCTCATCGTAAGTCGCCTTTCTATACTTCTTTGATATCAGGTAGCCTCGAAACGAATCAGTTTCCAATACAAGAATATTGTTTCTCAAGACATCGTCTAAACGCTTGGAAACAAACTCTTCTCTGTGTCCAAGGGCTGTTCTACAAACCCCACTGGTAGAGTGCTTCAGTTTTACAGTCCAACAAGTGCTTCCTGAGCAATACCTGAAACAGTCCTAAAATTTGGGCATGAGACTGTTGTCTAGCTATTATTATTGGCCTCTGATATGAAGCGCGGTCATCACTCGGGAGCTGAAGGCTGATACTATTTACACCAGACCTATTCTCAGTCGTGCGTCACCACCCACGGACATCGAGACCGAGATGCTTTCTGCCAGCATCTAGTATGACACCCTCGCATTCATTTTTTACAATGTGACCTTGTCCAGTGATCCTTGTAATACTCTCGCTCTTCCATCTTTGCCATGTGCTGAAGCATTACCTCCTTTCAAAACTTCAGCCTTGCAGCATCTTCTCCGTATTTGCCACTCAGAGGTTATGGGTTGCGTTTCTCAAAATGCTTCTAGAGTCGTGTACCGAGGAAAGGCTTCCATGGGTGAGAGTAGCAATATGCACACGGCAATTGCTAATGTCATCAGAGATATGTTTTACCTGATTGAGTCTGGCATCTACGACTTAAACTCTTTTGAAGAAAGGCGACATCATTATACTAGTATCTCCCGGTAGCATTGAAATATATTTGGCGAGTGCAGAAGCTATTCGACAAGTTACTGCGAAACGAGAAGCCTTTCCGAAGCCCCTCGAAAGCTACCGCGTTCTCGACATCCTTGGCCGAAACGTCATAACAAGTGAAGCATGCGAATGGAAACAGCATAGAAAAGTTGTCCTCAAGCTTCAACAAGAAGAACAATGCACTGGTTTTCGCAGAAGCAAGTAGGCAAGCACAAGGGATGCTAAGGACATGGGGAACTACATCAGGAGATTGCACCATCAGAGAGGTCCCAGTAGACGTCATGCGATTGACCTTACATATAATCAGCAAAATCAAATTTACGATAGGCCTATTATGGCCCGGTGAGAAGCCAGGCGAGAAGGAGAGTATCCAGGATGCAATCTTCAGCAGTAGTGAGTCGTCTAAAGGACATTCGATGAGCTATGAGACATCCACGGATACACTATTGGCAAACTTGGTCTGGATGATTTTGACCCCGAAGTGGTGGGAGAGTAAGCACTAAGACACGATTGAGAAAGTAAGTACTAATTTTGGTAGAACATCTCCCATTTCAAGGTGCCCGCAAAGCACATGAGTCTTTTATCAACTGGTGCCAGTATATGGAGGAGCTCTTTGCTCAGAAAATAAAAGAAGCACAAGGCAGTAATCATAGTGAGGGGATGGACACCATGGCCTCTTTAGTCCGAGGCTCGTATGGCGAGCAGCAAGGAGCGAGGAAGTCAATCCCAGGCCAGGTCGACAAAGGAAGATTCAAAACTGCACTCCTCTCTGACTCTTTCTGGGAATTGTTTTTGTCATGATCGTTGCAGGCCATGAAACAACAGCTTCCACTCTCCACTTCGCCTTAGTGGAGCTAGTGACGAATCCGGAATCACAGAAACTTCTGCAAATGGAGATTGCGTCGATATTTGGTAGTGAAGCCACCGAATTGTGGGACTACGATGCGAACATCAATGCTCTACTCCCTGGTATGGTCGGTGCTGTTAATGAGCAAACTACGAATCATGCCTCCCGTGATTGTGATTCTTAAGCGCATCTCAAGGGGTTACAATCAAATTATCATCATTGATGGGAAGAGTGAAACTCTTCCCGTTGGAGGAAACATGCCCCTCAATGTAGTTGGCACTCACAAAGATCCAAAGTACTGGCCGAGTCAGCCTTCGAAGGTCGCAGACGATGCTCACGACCTTAATGATTTAAACTGGGAAGATGGCCGATCAAATCCAGTCCAGATGGAACGCAGTAAGGTGACAGCGCCATGGACACCGAGGATGAAGAAGAGTTTGGGTGTACTGGGCAAGATACTTCAGCGCAACTTTCCAGGCTAACATATGGGGAATGAGCAGAGGAAGAGATTGTGCAAAGTGGCACAGGACAGCAAGACGGACAATCCGAAGTGCATCTACTTAGATCACGCTGGGCTTACACGAAGGACTTGGATTCATGCCATTTCGACTGGTCCAGAAAAGAGAGGAGAGGGATCTCAGCATTGTAGTGTAGCTATCGGGAAGTTTCCCCAGCTTAAGTGGCGTTTTATATCTTGATGAATTGCGATGCGTTCTGGTCGCGTACCTGTCCGGCAGCGCGGCCTGGTGTTAAAGGCTTGAAACCCTGAAGAATCTCCAAAAGAGGGCTGTTTTCCGTCTTCTCTCAACTCTTTCAATAGCCAATCATGAAGTAGAGAGAGCACGCACTGAAAATCCTTTCTCTTCTGCATGATTCTCACCGCTCGGATTCGCTGCTTCCTGTGTGAAGAAAATCGGGTGGTTGGTCGGTTGGGCCAGGAAGCGACCAGCGCGCTAAAATGGGAGGTTGGTGTGTTTACCTCACATCTTCCCCGCTGACAACAATAGACCTTCAACCGCAATCCCCACACATCCACATTCCACCTCCTTGCTTCAATCCAGATCAAACCTTATCCATTACGGTCGCGTAACTTTGTCTTGCATATCCGCATTCTTCAAAATGTCCGGAGCATCGAGCTGGTTGCAGAAAATGCGGAAGCAGGAGCTAATCGAGCTCTGCGATTCTGTAGGCTACAAGGAGTATGAGACACCCGTGCATCTCGCATTCCTTCAACAGACAGGCTAACATCATGTAGCTACGAGGGACAGAAGAAAACCGATATTGAGGTTGGGTTGGACGAGTATCTCACCACCAACGCCGCCCAATACTCGCACGACCCGCGACTTGCGCCATTCTACAAGAACAGACGTGGTGCTGAAAGCTCCCCGGTAAAGAAGGAAGCTTCGTCTGCTCTTTCGGACGCGGAAACGAAGGTCAAGCAAGTTAAGCGCAGAGTCACAAAGGCTGCAGAGGAGTTTCTTCCAACGTAAGTAACGCGCCGAGGCTGCGCGTCAGTTTTATCATAACAGTACTGATTCCTCGCAGTGATGATTCGGAGGTCGAGCACGCGGGCACACGCGCGCGCACTGCACTGACTCGAACCCCTCGCGCATCTGCGCTTGCTTTTGCGTCAAGTGTCCCATTACCTCCATCGCCAGCCGTTGTTGCCGACGCGATTGATCGTCGTACACAAGCTCTGCGCACAAGAGTGTCAAAGGCCTACAAGCAATCTGGACTCACCGAGACCGCAGAGGCTACGCGCGAAACATTGTCAACAGTTGTTGCAGTCCAAGTGATCACTGTAGCTTTCGAACTCTACAACTTGCGAAAGGAGATCCTTGCCGACCGATACGCGTTCACGATCCCGGCGATCACGGCTTTCGGAACACGCCCGCACGATGTCTTGATCCCAGATCTCTTCCTCCTCTTGACCAGCTCATTCTGGGGCCCTGCTACATTGTGGGCTTTCACCAGCTTGATCATCCCGCTCTTTTCGGCTTACTTCTTCAACTTGACCGCCAAGCCCTCAAGGACCCGAAGCCACAGCACTCACTTTACCTATGCCTTCGATCCCTTGACCTTCAACATCGTGAAGGCGCTACTGACGTTTGTTGTCTACGGACAAGATGTCACTTTTGGTGGGTTAGTGGATCTCGAGTACGTTGCCAGAATCAACTCCGCTCTCTATGGCGGCTGGCAAGGCGTCCTTGTTGGAACAGGTATTGGCTCCTTGGTCACGTTATACGAGGCCGTTTTGAAGAAGTAGATCGACTTTCGCGAGCAAGTCACGTTCTGCAAGTGCGAACCTGATTTGAAGAGTGCTTGGGCTGGGAATGTACAGTGGGTAGGGAAAATATAACTTGTGTTTTTGGTTACTGATTCTGGTTATTTTGCTGTGCAAGGTAGCATGGTGGTTGGGGACGCGATAGCAGGATTTATCTGGGCCACCGGGGGAGGAGAAGAGGAGGCTTCTTTCACACCATTCGCTTTCTCTCGCAGTCGTTTCTTGTGCGCTGGCACGATGGTCCTCGGGAGAGGTCATGGGAAGGCGTTGAGGCGTGCTTGGGATACCTATTTTTGGCTGTTACACTTTGTGTTTTGGTATTTCCTCTTATGTGTACATGACGACGAGGGAACAGGACGGGTTTTCGACTTATTCAAGTTTGGTTATGAAATTCATGCTGTTCATAAAACGGAAACCCTGGCTCTAAACTCGTGACTCGTGACTTGATCGCGGTTATGTTCCTCCACTTCCTGGATATTGCGGCCAGCGCCGAGGTGTAACTTACCCAAGATGAGAAAATCAACCTGTCCAACCACAGACTCTGATGTCGACGCCGATACCAAACAAATCTGACAAGAATAAAGTAACAAAATAAACAATCCCAAGACCAATTCGATTGTACAAGGCTAACAACAAATATCGATACATGGGTCTTGAAGAGGCGTTTTTCTGGCAGGAACGAACTAGTATTGTGCCAAATTTGACTACCATTTAGCTGCCATTTTGCTGATCAATTATCCCTGTGACATCGGGAAATGCTGCGTGCTCGTCGGTTTCCTCCTTAATGCTCTGATGGACTTGGACGCACCAAAAGTCCAACTCAGTGGCGAATAGCTCAGTCCAGGTCAATCAAGTACTGCCACAGCGAGTGCCTCATTCTATTTTGAGGCAAGGTTCCGCGTCTATAGAGCACTTCTTCTTCCTGTAACGATTTACAGGGTCTTTGTGAAACATGAGAGAAATGGCAGCTTGTGGGCAACAAACTCCGTTCCTTCTGTTTGAGGATTTGCAATGCTCACCCACTCCCAGGACATTGCGACTAGCTTTGGATACTAATTCCATCATCGACAAGTAAGATCCTTTCATATGATACTCTTGAGGCAGTCCAATCTCGCAACAAGTCTTATGCAGTAGCTGAGGAGTTGCAGGGGAGATATTCAAATCACGAGTTGCCCAGTGTTGGGACTACGGCGTGAAGCTGAGAGTGACTGTACGTACTCTCTTCATCGAGCTTGATCCTTCTCAGGTCTAAAATCTTCGCCATGAAAAGATCAATATTCGATCATCAAGATTTGACGACCGATGTGACCAAGGAGCTAGGGGACGATGGCGAAAAAACTCAAATATTCCCAAGGCTCTTCCTTGCCAACTGCTGCTCTAGGTAGCATGAGGTCTCGGATGCAAACAGATTTGATTTATGCAGTCCAGCTCGAATATCAATGGAGTCGGTAGTGAAACTAATATCCAGTCCTATGCAGTGCTTCATTTCAAGTCGGGTGAGGTCAACTGTTCCTTCGTTGTCTCCATCCCCAGTCCATGAATGAGCTGTCTTGCCATCGCGGACTTGCGCGTAAACAAAGAGGAGAACGGATAACGCCTCAACCGTGACGAAGGAATCTCGCCAAACGAAATTCAAACCATGTTCCCAGATGCAAAATCAGAAAGGTTAGATTTGATTAGCTAGCCGAGCAAGGGCAGGTAATGTAGACGGAGCCATGGCGGCCTTAACCGTCCCCAATTCCAACACTCAATCAGAAGCTGACCGAGCCCCAGCCTTCAGCTGTCAAGCTGAGATCTAATTGAGGTCTCACCGCAGATGCCATGGAGGAATCTACTCGCCGGGCAGACGCGACGAAAAAGCTTGTCTAAGTTGTTTGGGAGTGAGTGTCACCTGACCTGCGTCAAGAACCGAAAAGCTTACTCCGCCAAGCACAGCCCCAGAAATGCAGCAACACCATCACCCAACCAATTGCAATATCACAGCTTCACACTCTTGAGCTGCCTCCAACGTGCAATGGCGTTACTCAGCCTTTCTGGGAGTACTCGATTTCAGGGGCGCATGACTGCCCTGAGGAACGCACCCCACAGCCAGGCCTATCCCAACTCTGATTTTCCAGCCTCAACGGTGTTCAGCAGCCTTTGGGAAGCCACAACTGAAGGGGATTCGATAAGACCGAGATTCCTAGCTAATTATGTATAATTTATCTGTCAGATGCGAGTTCCCCACCAATAGGCATCGCCTTGATGGTCATCGATCGTTCCCCTTCACTTCATTCAGATGGCTGGCAGAATCCGACTTTCTGCACAGTGCAAAGGTGACACGCCAAGCCAGCCTGCCTCTTTCATGACGGCGTCGAAGTCAGCAGCCATACCTTTGGAATCAACTTCAAAATGTCCCTGAATAGCATCGGTCATTCCGGCCAACCACGGCCTCGCATATGCAACGTGAGAATGGACGAGTGTCCAAGTATCTATATAATGAATGCTCCCGTCGTCGAAATAAACTCTCATCATACAACATCAACACAAAAAAACAACAGCATTTCCTCATCTCTTTCATCTTTCTTTCTTTCTTTCTTTCTTTCCTTGCTCGTTTCCTTTCCCAACGACACGATCTTTCAACTCTTCAACAAGAATCAACGATTTTTCTTCATCGGCCAATAATCAGTAATCCATTCAAAATGCATTTCTCAACTACTACCGCTCTTTCCGTTCTCGCTCTCGCCTCCTCAGCCCTCGCCGGACCACTTGGCCAGTATCGTCGTGATAATGGGGATGACAACAATACTGACATCAACATTTTCCCATCGGCCGATAAATACAACGACTACGCTATTTGCAAGGGAAAGGTCACCAGGGACAAGTTCCCTCAACTGCAGGCTCCGTCGAACGATGGTGGCTGCGTCCGTGAGTTTGGATGTCTCTGACCGTTCTCTCCTTACTAAAGAACTCAAAGGCTACTTCCCTGGTATTGATATCACTGGTGTCGTGACCATGGTCAATCTCTACCACAAAGACGGTATTAACTCCGCATGCGATTGTGCCAGCGCCTGTCTCGAGAGACCTGAGACTTGTACCAACTGTATGCAACCTATTTCTTTCTCCCTATCTCGAGCTCCTATTTCACTAGTCGGGAGCACTTTTCATCTCTCTTTGCCCAGTGAACGATCTTGTTAATTCGTCATAGGGGTTTTCAAGCACACCTTCGCCGGAGCTGCCGTCGATGACAACAAGCGCTCCTGTACTCTCTACTCAAGCCCCAATCTACCAATGGGCGTCACTCTCGACTACAACTTGAACCAGGTAAGCTTATTTTCATATTAGATTGCGGTCTGTTTGTATGAGAGCTCAGGGCCTGGGAGCTCCACGGGGACCTACATATGTCTTTGGAGCCTGGCCCCTCAGCTCTCGAACTCCCTCTTGCGATCTAGGAATTATTCATACTGATTCAATAATTAGAGCATTGGCTTCGGTGTTGTTGGCATGAACGCTCAACAGGGCTGTGACGCTCCTCTCACATTCTTGGACGTCAACTCGACGATGGCAGATCACTATGGAGTCTCTGGCTTCGCCGTCCGTGACACCTTGCAGCGCCAATACTGCTAGATACTCTCTGAACAGCTCACCAGGAGTTTCTGGAGCAGCAAAAGCTTGTATGGGTTTGAGTTCGGGGCATCTTCTTCATCTGCATAGCGATTAGATTTCATTTAGACTTGTCGTTGCATTTTCTTGTTTTAGCGTTGTATTGACTCTGGCGTACCTCTTGCTTTTTCGGATAATACTTATACACTCTTTTGGACTGCAGAATAGTAGATTGTAGATAGTCATTCATTATCATCAGTGTAGATTCGGAATGGAGCTTTTCATCCGAACAATATCAAGTTCTTTTCTTTGATGAAATGTGAAATATGACCTCGTTACCGAGATTTTCGAATTTAGGACCAAAGAGAATCCACACTTAGATACTGGTCTTGGGAACTGGAATGAACGTACGAGGATATATCTGGTCGCCAACGATACAGACGATAGTCCACTATCGGGAGTGAGAGTTCCCAGGAGTCATCTAGAGAAGCCAGAAGACAATGATTGAGTATGGAGTAAGTTGAAAATAAATTTTTTGCTGTTTGAAATTATGATGACACCTTATAAGGCTCTTGATATGGCATTAATCTTGAGCGCCACGCTTTTTATGATCCACCAGGGGTTGTCGACATTAGCTGTGAAATACCAATTTGGAATGTGCCAGAACTCGAGGTAGATTCAAAATCCCAAGATTATTTTGTTTCATCGAATGTCTCTCAACAATGGATCGTTCTGACTATCAAAACTCTTGTCCTTCCAGTATTCCTCGAGTTGTGGTGCATTGGAGACCAGCCTTTTGCCACGAATTCCGAGAACCACTGGTGTTCCAAATTCCAAAATACGACTTGGAATGGAGCTCATATCTTTACAATGAAGTCTTTTATGAAGCTTTAAGATCCACCTATGTCCTTTATTATAACTAGGCTTGATGTCTCTCGAAGTCCACATCCGGAGCAAGGTCTCCCTTGGGTTAGCTTGGATCTTTCAAGCTATAGTAAGTTCAATCTGTTCACATTGCTCCCTGGGAGAACTGAATCTCCCTCCTGTACAATTCCTTTCACGACGGGCGGACAAGGTCAACCAGCAAGACATCACATCTCTTGGAAGTGGCATAACTCCTCCAGCTTAGAAGCTTTAGCGCTAATCTAAGTCTTGTATATAGTGGACATCTTGATCTCATAGCTTGATTAGACTTTCGAGTATTTTAATTGCTTATTTGTTTTGTTTGAGAGCGGACTAATGAACAGAAACGCCTGAATGACCAACCCAGACTCCTCGCTCCCAAATATGTACTTGTACAAAAGGCTTCGTGGCATGAAGGTGTCCTCCGAAAGATCTGTATGCCTTATTGTGAACATCGTCGAATGTGCTTCCAGGTCATCCCCGCTTGAATACACTCTCACCACCAAACGCCATTTCCCTATCTCTCCTCATGCCCTCCAATACTCCTACCAAGCCGCCACTCCTCAGTCTTTCCAGTACAACTTTCATTCCCTCCTTGCTCTTTCCTAGCTGATTCTCCGTTCGCCGACTTGCAATCGCCTCAATGCTCCTCTGAATTCCACTCGTACTCCAACTTGCCAAAAAGCTCTTCTTCTCCTCAACCTCCTCCTTCGCCTCATCCTTCCTGTTCGCTCTCGCCCTCAGTCTATCCCCCAGCCGGCTTCTAAACATCACCGTAGTAACGACGCCTGTTTTCCCAGCCGCCACACTAAAATCATCGCCCTCATCATCCGGCACCCTCCTCTGGTATTCCTGTTTTTCAACTACACTCAGTATTCCAGTCCAATCGAGATTTTTACTTTCGGTGCGCATCCATCCTTCCTTAACATCAATCGTGCTCGTCTCGAGAATATAGCTTTCCGAGCGCCCGCCGCTGATGTTCCCCAGCACGCTCTTCGGCAGCAGCTTAAGCACCGCAGGTGGCAGACGGGACGACTTTCGATGGATTCGGAGGGTCTTTAGTCGGCCCTGGCCATCGATGGATCGGTCGATTACGTCGGTGGAGAGGACGTGTGTGCTGTAGGGGTTCGGGTACCGGAGGAAGTAGGCGAGGGTCACGGCCGGGAAGGAGTAGTCGTATGTGTAGGAGGACTCGAAGAATTTCACCATTGTGGAAACTGGCGGAGAGGCATTTGTATTTGTTCGGATGAACAAAGCAAAAAGAGGTGGTCGTGTGTTGTTTGAGGGGAAGTGGTGAGATGATGAATTCTGGTGAGAATCCGAGGACTTCATTTGCTCGGCTGGATATTCCCTACATCTACGCGTTACCGCTTTAGGACGAAATCTGGGGTAGGGGCAACTTTCTAGAGAGGCACAAAACTTCCTCCTAGGTACAATTTTGAGTTGCTTTGGAGGCTACTAAATCTGGTAGGCCGTGAAATATCCTAACGTTTACCATTTACCTATCTCATTTAGATCTCACAGCTGTCCAGGTCACATGGTCTGAAATCACCGGTAAGGAGTCTACGGAAATTGCCAGTTGCTTCTTCTTTGCATTCTTATTCATGAAAGAAATCCAAAATTTGATCGTTGGACTTGATACAGCTTCCACTACTTAAAGATTGGAGCAGCTGTCATTTCTGAATTGGTATCTACCAACCTTGCCAAGTCTCCCTCATTGCCCTCAACCAAGCTTTGGCTACTGAAAATTGCAGTTGCATGAGCCCCAGAAGTGTTCTAAGACTAATTAGGAGATTTAATTAAGACAAGGTACATTACAACATACCAGTGCTCTGATCATTTGACTTCCTGCAGGACACTCTGCCTTAAGATAGCAAAACTATAACATAATAATTAATACGGATCAGCAGCAGCCTACACTAGGAACCACGCAAAATGAACATATAAACAGAGATCAAATCAGTAAAAGTATTGTTCTTGAAGTCTGCCTTAAGATTTAGGCAGACATGCCAGAACAATCACTCAAATGTCACTCCTCTTATTCATGTCTAGAATAGTGAAGCAAAGCAGTTTATCCCTTCTTCCCCATATTCCTTTGCCTGCGGGTAAGGAAGATAAAGCAGAAAATTAGTCTCTCCTTTCATTGTTATCTGATATATCAAAGCAAAATGCTTAGTACCCCTTTGGTCCATGTCTAAGAGACTAAGTGCAGGAAGCATAAAGTTCAGTTGCTTATTGAAATTATAGTACTATAGCAGAACACTTTCTCACTTCTTTGCTTTTAGTTACTAACATTCACAATGATGTCCCATCTTCCCCCTTACGCTAAGGGTATAGCGGAAGATTTGGTGGGTTCCTTGACATGTTTCTGAGAATAAAGCGTAACTTTTCGTTACTTATCTCCCCCTCTGAATCATAACCAAGAATAACACAGACAAACTACTGGCTCTTTCAGACGGCGTAATTAGGTCACTCCTTGGACATTAGGCAACGATACAAGAGATGAATCACAGCCTCCAAGACGTCTGGAAATGAATAAGGAGATAATCATAAGCTTACTTCTTCATTTACAGCCAAAATTGTAGCAGAACGTTTGGCAGATCTTTCAAACCTAGTCAATCAAACAAAGGATATGCACAGCCTCGAAGATATACGGCTGTTAATATAGAAACAACCACTTGCTGGTTTCTTCGATTTAAGTCCAAGAGTAAAACAAAATTTCAAGTTGCTCTTTCGACTTTAATTAATAACTGGTCAAAAAAATCGCAACTTTCGAGATATCAGAACCTGAAAAACTAATCAATTGCCCATTCCTTCGAGTTATGTCTCAGAGTTAATAAAATGTGAGGCTGCTCTGTGAATCTCATTTTTAAGAGGTTGGGATACTAACACTGAAATATCACTTGCTGCTGTTTCAGTTCATGTCTAAGTATAACGCGGAACCAAAGCCAAGTCACTCCTTCGGTTTCTGTAAATAACTAAGATTGGCTATTACTTGCTCTCCTTTGATTTACCTTTCACAATAAAGCAGAACATTGGGCCAAGCCTTCGACTTTGATTGCTCCTTCGGTTAACGACTAAGAGTATAGTAGAGCAATGAATCGTTCTTTCGACTTTGGTCGGTAAATACTGTTGTAAATTAAAGCTTGAAAGAGGTCTGCTCATTAACATATAAATGAATGCCTATTCGCTCCTTTAATCTACTTTTAAGACTATGGTAGAATGTTGGGTTGCTCTTTCGACTTTAGTCACTCCTTCGGTTTATGACCAGAAGTAGAACATGGGATCGCTCCTTCGATTTTGGTCAACAACTGTAGTTGTGAATCATAAGTTGCAAGAGGTCGGGATACTAATATAAATGTGAACACTTGCTCAGCTACGCCATAGCGGCACCATACAAAATCAACCTCTTCTGTCAGCACTCAACAGCACACCATGGCAAGAAGCAGAGCAGAAAGCCACCACAATGATGCTTGGAAGAAGGACATACTTCTTCTAATATGCATCATGCGCCTTCGTGTCCAGCCTGAGGTCCCTTACAATGAGATAGCTGATATCCTCTTGAAAACACTCTCAAAGCATCACTCTGGAATCACTGAAAAAGCTACCAACTTAGCCAAGCTTCCGTCTGCGACATGTAGTAATACAACATTGGCGAATTCGACATCAGCGGATCTTATATTAGCGAATTCAACATCAGTGGGTTCTTTAGTGGTGAACAATGAGGACGATGAAAAGGAAATGTGGATGAAAGAGTGGTTGGTTCAATACTTGGAGGGAGCCTTCATGGGTGCGGAGATCCAGGGAGATCAAGCATGGTGGAGGGCCAGAGACATGGATTCCGGGGTCATTGGGGAGCTCTTGAGGGCTGCTGGGTTGGATGGGAGGGGATATGTGGTGGCTTCAAAGGAGGAGATGAAAGTGCAGGTTCGATGGAGGAGAGAGGGAAACTGGAGAGCGGGCTCGGTGCCAGAGGGGTTGATTGTACAGACCAACGTGGGAACAATTGGGGACCGGTGATCGTTCACGAAGTCTGTGGTACAATGACTTGCGCGAGATTTTGAATAGACCATCCTACTCTCGATGAATTTGCCATAGTTAACATGGCACCCAAAGTTCAATGTTCCGAACATGACTTGAATATTGAATTATCATGAAATATCAATATGCCCAAACTTGACTTGAACATTAAGCACTCCAAGCTTCCACCCATGTCCCCACTTGGCTGGAATAACAGGAATCTTGCAAGCTTGCATTTTCCCAGCCAGACCTGAATATTCAAAAAGAACCAGGGCCGCATTTATTCTGCAATCGACTTGAACAATGAAGCAACGACAAATTATCAATATTGCTACCTTTGACTTGAACATCAAATCAACGCATGCTTGATATTCCCACCTTAATTTGATCTCTCCCCAGTATAGGCTTGTTCGAATAACGAAAGACTTTGAAATCTCACTGTTCCCAGGTTGACTTGAACGATTAAATCACCGCAAGTGTCTCTGTCCCAAACTTGGTTTCATCAAGATTTACGCGCCGAGCCGAGGACGGGAATAGAAGCAGCGGTACGACTCCGCCACAATGGCCCCTCCAATCAAATTGGCCCCCAATTCCGCATAAATCTCCCAGAGACTGTGGGACAGCGAATGGGTCCAGCAAACCAGCCTTTTGATGATCAAACTGACCCCTTTGTGGCTTGGAGGACGATGTGCGCTCTAAGTAAGCAGGTTCCATGCATCACCACATCTCAGCCTTGTAAATATTTAGGATCCCCCCTGTCACCGCGCTTGCCTCGATTGGGCTCGCTAATATCCAACCCCACCAGCGTCCCCTCCGACGAGCTGATAGAATGACATTTAAGGGCTTACCTCTCGGCCACTCCTAGAGGCCAGTCTCCATCAGACAGCTTCTTACTTCTCAGCCCTTCCCGCACACGTTCGCTCATAAAAGAAAGCCTTGGCCCATCAGCATTTCGTGCGTTGTTGACTTCTTCTGTCCTCAAACTCAGTGCCTCGAGCTCACTCACTTGCGCGCGGCTACGAATAGCCTATGATACAGTAATCACTCGTCATACCTGCACCGTTTTGCAGATACTCGCCTTTGCTTGAGTTCTTGCTGTTACACAGTCGAATATTTATTCAGAGACCACCGCGTTCCCTAACCTCGACATCCAGACAAGATGGCAGATCTCGCAGGCAGAAAGGTGTTCAAGGTCTTCAACCAGGACTTCATCGTTGACGAGAGATACACGGTCACGAAGGAGCTTGGCCAAGGTGCTTATGGCATTGTCTGGCATGTCACATCTTCCCGACGCTCATGGCATACGCTAATTCTCTTTTCCGCAGTGCCGCGACCAATAGCCAGACCGGTGAAGGTGTTGCGATCAAGAAGGTCACCAATGTCTTCAGCAAGAAGATTTTGGCCAAGCGTGCGTTGAGAGAGATCAAGCTTCTGCAACACTTCCGAGGACATCGTAATGTGCGTTAAGAATAGTCGCGTGCAATGAACAGCCGGCTGATATACCCAGATTACGTGCCTTTATGATATGGACATCCCTCGTCCGGACAACTTCAATGAGACCTATCTCTATGAGGGTACGGATTCCCCCTTAGTTTTAGCACAAAAGCTAATTTCTGCAGAACTCATGGAATGCGATCTCGCTGCGATTATTCGATCCGGCCAGCCCCTCACCGATGCCCACTTCCAATCGTTCATCTACCAAATTCTCTGTGGTCTGAAATACATCCACTCTGCGAATGTCCTACATCGTGATCTAAAGCCGGGTAACTTATTGGTCAATGCCGATTGCGAATTGAAGATTTGTGATTTTGGTCTTGCTCGAGGTTTCTCTGTTGATCCCGAGGAGAATGCTGGATATATGACTGAATATGTGGCGACGAGATGGTACCGTGCCCCGGAAATTATGCTGAGCTTCCAGAGCTATACAAAAGCTAGTAAGTAAAGCTGGAGTTGGAGCTATGAGAATTAGCTAACAAAATCAGTCGATGTTTGGTCAGTTGGTTGCATTCTTGCAGAACTGCTTGGCGGACGACCATTCTTCAAAGGTAGGGATTACGTTGATCAACTCAACCAGATCCTCCACATCCTCGGTACGCCTAATGAAGAGACACTCTCCCGCATTGGATCACCTCGAGCCCAGGAATACGTCCGAAACCTGCCATTCATGGCTAAGCGACCATTCCCCAGCCTCTTCCCCAACGCCAACCCCGATGCTCTCGACCTCCTGAACCATATGCTCGCCTTTGATCCGTCCTCTCGAATCTCCGTTGAAGAAGCTCTTGAACACCCATACCTTCAGATCTGGCACGATGCCTCCGATGAGCCTGGCTGCCCTACAACCTTTAACTTCGATTTCGAGGTTGTGGAAGATGTTGGCGAAATGCGCAAGATGATTTTGGATGAAGTTGCCCGGTTCAGACAACATGTGAGAATCCAGCCCGGCCAACAAGGTCAAAACCAAGGTCCTACCGTTCCCATTCCACAAGCTGGTGGCAGCTGGGGTGCTGAGGATCCAAGACCGCAGGAGGCATACGGACAGAGCTCTCAAGGTCTGGAGCAGGATTTGGAGCGAGGGTTGGATGCCATGCGCGGATAGATTGCGAGTGCTTCTCTTCGAGGGGAGAGTTTCAAACAATGGGCGCGATTCTTTTGTGTGCTGATGGGAAATTGAGAGCGCGAAAGAAAGAAAGAACGAATGAAACGAGGGAGAAAACTCTCTTAATGAATTGACGATTTTTCAAGCATCTTCCCCGCTTCTCTTCAGTGATTTGTTTTATTTCGAATGATAGCATGTCAAAATCAAGGGGTCCACTTGCTAGACGTTAGTCTCCGTCCGCATTACATCAACACCATATGATGTAACCCTCTGTCTCATTGCACAAGTCCTTTCGTCCTTTTAACCTTCTGCATCTTTCTTCCCAGACGCTGATTTCACTTGATACTTCAAGCTTTCATTACATTCCATGGCATCTTCAAAATCCACCAATATGTCCTCAAACCAAGACCCTCTCGCAGCTGCCAAACAAGCAGAGCGCGACCTAAACTCCTACCAAGCAAAGCAAGGCCTAAACAACAATAGCGATTCGAGTACATCCCCATTTCCTCTCTCCCTATCCCTTCCCTACCATTATCCCCTCATCCTCTTCAAAATTATTACTAACCGCTTCTTCCGAAACAGCAAACGAATCAGGCGTCAACTCGTACCTCCCCTCCCCTCCCCTACCCTTTTCTCCCTTATCAGACTAAGTTAACACTCAAAAGAGCAGTCGAAACCCGCTTCCCAGGTGCATCCGTAACCTACGGATCCGCGGCCTCTGGCGCAGGTGACAACCGCGAGATTCCAGTTGAAGAAGGCGGTAGCATCGGCCGCGATGGACAGCCTTCCAAGGCTAGGGATTTCGAGGGCGTAGGGGGACCAGAGGATAAAGAGCGTTTGGCGAGGGAGGTGAGGGGTGATGATGATGAGGTCGTAGGGAATGTGCGGCAGGGGGGGATTACTGGGGACGGGGCGGTTAGGGGATGAGTGTGGAGTTGAAATGTTTGACGTATGTTAGGAAAGAGATATTTGATGTTTGCGAAGTGTCGGAGGGACAGGTCTATTTTCGTGAGTGAGTGAGGCAATAGAATGAAGTTTGGTGCGCTAGGGGCTGAATATTGAACTCTCGGCTTGGTTGGTGAGAGGCGCTTAGGTCTAATTAGCATCCAAACTTTGAGACTTGACGTCGTAGCGAAGGTAATATATGATTACGAGCGAGGGCGCTTACTCCAAAGTATCTCAAAGGAGCATTTCAGGCTTTGAGGTTAATGCTATAGCGAGTTTGAGAGAGCGTTCGTAAGTAGATTTCTGATCCCTGGTGGTCACAGGTGCGAAGGGGACAGAGATTTTAGATATATTTTATTTTATTTTCGATGCGGTATTGCAATTTGCAATACAAGTCTAGCTGCCCCGTGAAGAAAGAAGTTTATGTACAAAAATGCAACCTTTCTCAATGCAGCGCCCCCAGTGAAATTTTCTGTTGTTACAATCCACCATGGTATCATCCAGCTTCCCTTTTTTCTCGCCCATGAAAGCCACAGCTTTATACGGGGTTGTAGAACCAGTATTCCGCCGCGTATTGTACCGTCTGTACACCCACACTGGTGCAGTTGGGAAAGTTATTGCCGCCCGCCGTTTCAACACGGTAAACCTGGGTGATGTTCTTTTGAACGTAACCGGGTTTGTTGTTCAAGTCCAACCACGCAACCGCGCCAGTTCCTGCAGGACCTTTGCTCGCTCCAACAGGCGCATTCACACCGAGTGTCTTCGCCATGAAGCCGGCTCTTGGTGGGCTGGCTTCACTCAAGATGAAGGTTGGGGTGCTTGCGGAATCGAAGAAGTGGTTGCCGATGACATCGAAATGCTGTCCTGATTGAGCCATGTATCCCGGCGGCAGGGGCTTGGTAACAACAATCGAGGGAATTGTGTGCAAGAGAGCCAAGTTAGTCCAGGCAAGGCTGGTTGCATCGTAGAGGGTTGCGATTGCGCCGAGCTGGACGGGGACAGCACCGATGGCAGAGCAAGTGTAGTTTTGGATACCGCGGCCAATTGCAACAACTTGAAGGGTGAGGTTCGTAGTCGGGAGTTCTGTGGCACCTGAAATCAGCAGGTTAGAGGAGTTCGGAGACTGGGGGAAAATTGGGAGGAACATACCTCCGGTGAGAGGGAGAGTGGGAGCAGGTCCTGTCGGCTTGCTGACGCTCGTAGGCTTGCAATCTGCGGCTGCTACTGCTCGGTTTGAGAGAGGACTAGCAGTAGCGACTTGGAGGAGGAGGACGAGGCCGAGGCCCAGGGCGCGTAGTGAAGGCATCGCCGTCGGAGATGTGGCTGAGGACGAGATTTGAGGAACGAGATGTATGGGTTGTTTTTTCTGACGAAGAAGATCGTATCGATTGAAGAGATGCGAAGAAGAAAAGTATTAGACGGTGCAAGAACTTTCTCTCCGGGGTGAATGAGATAGGTGACCGAAGTAAAAGTGAATAAAGTATGTATTATGGGACTGAGCAAGCCAGTTGATCAGAATCCTCTTGAGAGATATGGAAAGAAGAATCGATGAAATGGAGCGCTGATGATGGAGATAAAGAAAAGAGAGGTCATGGTGGGAGCAGGAGAGGCAATATATTATACTTTGGAGACGACGAGGTTCTGGAGATTGAGGAGGCCAGAATGGGGGACCTTGTCCTGTGCTCGGCCGCTTGGGAGACCTTGCATGCTAAAAACGCTTTCTTGCCGCACGGCTGCATACGCCCCGGAGAGCTTCAATCGCGCTAAAGGCTGGGACCAGGCGCTGCCGTGCCGTTTGCAGGAGGTGTTTCTACGTTTCTACCAGTATGTTTTCTGGCGGCCGGGGGGGGGGCTGGGGAGGGGGGCAGCCAGGAGGAGTGAGCCGGCGGTGGAGCAGGCTGACAGAAGCCCGTGCCTCCTGGTGCTCTAGCCGTACTGCGTACTGCTGAGGAGAGCTCAGCAATAATGTCCTCGCCTGGTGCCTCGTAGCGTCGGCCTCGATTGTCGCCTCTCGAGAATCAGCAGTTGAGAACAGAACGCCAACGGGCCCCGGCCGTGGCAGGGCAGCAGATAGAGTCGGAGCGCAGCATGGCCGCGTCTGCACTGCTGCAGCACTCCCTCTGCTGCATCCACTCTATTTCCCCTCGACGGACAACCTTTACCCCAGCTCGGTACTCCACAGTGTTGGCAACTTGGCCTGCGTCCACGCTCCGGCTGCACCATCCCCAACTGCCCAGCCAACATCTGGATTCTGACAGGACCGTAGGTGATCCAACGGTTGCGAGGGAAGGGCCATGCTCGAGCTCTAGCTCAAGGCTCTGCGGTCTGCGGTCTGCGGTCTGGTCTTCCGGCTGGTGTTGTGTTTGCTGCGTTGCTGCGTTGCTGCTGCCAACGGGGTCGGCTCCAGCAGCAGCTGCTCGCTCCAGGCCGCTGTCACCACCTGCGCCGTACCCGAGGGGACCCCTCCTACCGTCGCCCAAGCGGGCAAGCTTGAATTAGCCGGCGGCAATTCATCAATGAAAAACACTCCTCGCAACGGGGGCCACCTTCGGTTTGGCCACAAGGTACAACTCACCAGGCACTACTACCTACACTACCCACATCCCACATCCCACAACCCACAACCCACAACCCACAACCCGCAACGCACGACCCGGAAACAGGTTGATGTTGGTGCTTTGGGGGCTCAAACTCGTCCATATCCATGTCTCCAGCAGGGTGCACCTGTCAGCCAAATGTTTCCAAGGGGAAGTGCAGCCGGCTGGATCTCCTTCGTTTAGGTACCTCTCCAACATCAAGTGTTTGATGCTCAAAACACCGGCACGGTGCTCCCTCGACATCGGACGAGAATGATGTGAACGATGTGAATGATCGCGGTGCCTTGCAGATCCCTCCTTATTCCTTCTCATTTCCCAGCAGCAGATACGATTGCCGAAGTGTTCGAAACATCAGATAACTCAAGGTAAAAACATTCCGATGTTTCAACCTTAATGTTTCAACTATTTGGCTTGGACTTCACGACGGTCCTTGCAGCTGATAATCTACATATCAAACCCGAAACTACAAATCCGAATGGACAACCCGTAATCAGATGACGAGGAGCATCGACGTTGCTTTGACAGTTCAACGGGCTACTCTGTCAAATCCTCAATACTCAATAGTTCTTCCGTTCTAGTCGCTGCATCCAGCAATGTAACCTAGAACCGTACGACTTTCTCCACCAAGGCGTCCGGAACCGACCTCCTTCCCCATGGCGCTGCAGCCCAATACATCTCGCCCCTGACGCCTTGTCCCTTTTCCGTCAGGAGCCCCGTACGCCGCCGGAGGAGAAAATTCAAGGCTGGATGTACAGTACAGGATTCGCAAGACGGACCCCAAAATGTTTTGCGGGCTCGAGCCTCGAGCCTCGAGCCTCCCGTGGCCCCCGTGCCTCCCTTTGCGAGTTCCCCTTTGCTGGGACGCAACGGCAAGGGGTCGAAGAAACAAAAAACCCCCGAACGACAAAGATCACCGCGTCTCACCATCGTCAAGCCCTGGACGTCGTCCCAACTGTTCTCCTGTGGCACCCCGCTGTGCCTCGCACCAACATCCCCATAGCCCAGGGCCCCATCTACCCATCTTCTCGAAGACCTCGAACCCACAGACCCTGTCACCCAGCCCAGCCCCGCCCTGCCCAGCCATCCAAACTCAAAAGCGGACCAACGCCCCTCGGCAGCTCGCCCCTGTCCCACCCGCACCGCAAGTTCTCAAATTCTCAAATCAATAATAAGCAAAATGGCGCGCCTAATTAGCGGGCATTAATTCCTCGAAGCGCATGCAACATCGGCCGAAGGCTCGAAGCGACCCACGCCAATTTTGCATATTCTGCACCCTTCCCCACAGTTTATTGACACAAGTGCCATATTAATAGCAACGCTGGCAGATTAATGAGACCTAATTGTTCCCAAAATAGGTGGTTTTCATCACGAGGGTGTGCTGTTTGCTGCCGTGGGCCGACGAAGCATCCGCGTGTTGGCTTCCATCATGTCACTTTCTCACCGCAGGTTTAATTTGGGAGTAAGAGAATCTGAGGAGATCTGGTATGGTCAGAAAGACGACATGTCGTTCAGCGCGTCTGCCTAGTGTGCGATCGCTGGCGGCAAGCGCTTCTGAAGTGAAGTGTTGCTGGTGATGCTGCTCGCAATTGGGCAAGCGCCTAGCATTTCGGAGCCAATGAGATAATGTGTGGCTGCGTCACTGCCACGATAGACAAGGACTCCGAAGCGCGAAGCGCCAGCTATTGGTAGGTAAATCGCTATAAGGTCGTTGGGAGTGAGACCCTTTCAGCCCGAGAAGGATGAAGGATTGCTGGACCGTGGTGTTGGGATTTGTGTTGGTGGTTTAAGGATGGCATCTTCGGCTGGTGACCCGAGTTGTGGCGAAGCTGGAGGATGAGGAGAGATAAGCATGTTTTGTCACGGCCGTCATCATCCCATGAGGCATGTTGGTTCCGACAAGTCGGGACTATGGTTATTCTAAGCTTAATGTTGGAATTGGAATCACAGGAGGAGTCATTTCAACACTCCCTACGGCCCCAGCGTTGACCATAGAGCCCTCCCTCTCCTCGATGCTCCTGAATTCTGCCTCGACACGGAAATAGCAGATGATGGAAAAGTGCGTCATTCATTTGTACTGTACACACTCTCTCCTCTGTGAGTGAAGAGTATTAGTTACACACGTTAATGGCGTAGCCCATCCATGACTATGCCCCACACCGCTGCTTATCGACATCCCATCTTCTAACACACGAGCAGGCAAATCGCATGCCTTCGAATATTCCAACAACACCACAATTTAGCGCATGGCACCACCGCCAAACCCACCGCTCATCCCTTGCAATCTGTTTGCGAGCTGTGGATACTTTTCTTGGACCTCGAGCTGTGTCCGGGTCGCCTCTGCATAGGACAGGGCGTTAACAATCTCCCCTTCCGTTCGAGAGAGCTCGGCGGCACGCTCAAAATATTTCAAGGCTTCTGTAACCTTGCCTTGTTGTAGCAGGAGCTGCGCCATTGTTGCAACGGCAATGTCACATTCAGGGTCGACTGCCAATAATTAGCTTATTGAAATCACCTGCCAAGCGCGGTAACTTACTGATGAGCGCTTTCTGGCAAAGTTTCTCCGCCTCGGCGAAATCTTGCTTCCATTGAAACAGCGCGAGAGCCTTGTTAATCAGGGGTAGAACATTCATGCCTAGGGGCTTGGATTGTTTCTCCATCTCCACGGCTGTGTCAAATTTCTGGATAGCTTCTTCGTACTTTTGCTGATCTAGTAGCAGTTCTCCATAGTAGTTGTACACATCCGGCACTTTATCAAAGTTCTTGATACATCTTCGGAATGTTGCCATTGAAGATGCAATAGATCCCATCTTGTACTGCGTGACGCCAAGTTGGATGTGCGAGAAGATGAACTTGCCATCCAGGTCAATAGACTTTTGGTAGTCTTTGGCTGCCTCGGCAAATTCTCCAAGGATGAAGTGCAACTGAGCACGGTGGTAATAAATGTCAGGATCGTCGCTATTCTGCTCCATGGCCTTCTCGAAGTCATCTGCAGCAGCGTCCTTGTTTCCTGCGTTCTTGTCAGCCGGTATCAATCTCGGGTCAGCAGTTTCACAAACCAAGTTCCAAATGCATGCTTGCTCGCTTGATAAAGCTCTGTGTCAATGATGGCTGCAGATCCACACTCTTTGTCAAATCGCTCAATGCATCCAAGTTTTCACCCCTGAGGTATCTGAATGTTCCTCGCATGTTGTAGGCGAATGCTTCATACTCTTCAAGGTCACCCAACTCCAAGGCTTTGTCAAACGCTGCTGCAGCTTCCTCGTAACCATCTCCCGTCTTCTTATCCATCGCGCGGAGACCTAATTGCAGTTGCCCCTTTCCAGTATCTTCGTCGATCTCAACACCTAGCTCCAATCCGGCGGGAGGAGGTCGAGCTCGGAAACTTTGTAGATAATTGGTAACGAAGGTCGGGCTTGGCAAACGTTTGTCCTTGCTGGCCAGTATCTCCTTTCCTTTTGCCTCGGCCACCTTCTTGAGTAGCCTTTCTACCGCTTGTGCACTGGCCTCATTCCGGAAACCATCGATAATACAGCTGGCAGTGAAGTCGAGGAGTGCTTCGCTGAACTTCTCAAGATGCTCATAGGCGTTGGCCCTTCGATTCAAAGCCTTGACATATTCGTTGTCGAGATTGATGGCAGCAGTCGTATCCTCAATAACTTTTTCCCATTGACCAAGGGCATTGTAGCATGCGGCACGATTCGAGTAGAAGATAGGATCAGGTTTGCACAGGATAGCCTTGCCGTATAACTCAATGGCTTTGTTGTAGTCTTTGCTGCCATATGCCGTGTTTCCCGCGGCCTTCAACTTCGCAGCGTATTCCTTCCGTTCTTGTTCTGAAAGATTACCGACTGTTGTCTCGTCCACCTCGGGGAGCTCATCTGCCGACTCGACGGTGGGCGTTTTGGGCTTGGTCTCTGTCGTGGCCTTCTCGACATCTGCGGGCTTCTTCTCGTCTTCCTTTTTCCTCCGCTTCTCTTTTTTGGATGACTTTTTAGGCGAGTCTCGTCCCACTGTAGTTGTTTTCTGGACTTGCAGTCAGCTGAATGGTCTCATCATCATGGCGCATCTATCAATCATACCGTATCAGTCAAGTAATATGCAACACCTGCTCCCGTGACAACGATTGCGACTCCGGCAATAGTGTACACAACGGCCTTATTCTCTGACGCCCATGTTGAAATTCGATCCCAAACAGATGAAGGAGGTGTTGACGACGCGAAATCGGGGACGCCTTTCCCGGCAGGAATTGGGCTAGGGGAAGACATCAAGAAGAAGAGGTATTATTAAGGGAAGGAATGGCAATGGAAAGAAAGAAGCCGAAGGAGCCGCTTGATGGACGTGGAGCAGACTCGTTGATAATGAAGTTCACCAAACAGCTCTTCCCAGAAAAAGATTCGCGATACAGGAGCTCGGTCATCAAGGTCAGCATCTGATTCGCTCCCAATATTAGATACGCTAAGCCTAATAAAGTCTTTACCATTCAACGTCATCATTCCTTCCATCCCATATGTTTTCAAACATCTTCGAAGAAAAATTGAATCAAGGATGTTTTTAATCATTATTGGATAGCAGCTAATCAATTATCGTTAGTTCTAATTTGAACGGCCTCTACCCTCCCCTTCTTCAAGTACATTTTAGACTCCAACTTGAAGGCTATGTATGCGTCAAACCAGTCTCTATCAGTACAAGCTCAAAATTTCCGACTTCACTTTGCAATTGTATTAGGCTAAAGACTCCATCTCTTCGAGCTCATTTGCAGATTGTATCATCCTTAAAAGTGGCCAATAACACCGGAAACTCCGGAATGGATGACAAGTCTCTCCTCGTGCTCTGAGCGATCCTCTACTTTATTCTTGCTTTTGAACCTTCTTTAGGAATCAAGTATTATTAACGATCATGATAGAGTACTTCTTACCTTTGTTTCCTGTTAGTACTGTGCTTCTGTTGCATATATATCTACAGGTCCTCGGAGGCTAGAGATTCCCAAGCTCAGGGGAGAGAAAAGTTGTTCTTTCTCCCGGATCTAAAGGAAGAAGAAAACAGTCGGGATTGCTTTGCATGAAGGCTGTGGATATTATGGTGCTATCATATGATTGTATTCTTCATCATCCTCTTGAATACGATATTCTAAAGTTACTCTAAAATCCTCACAATTTCAAGCACCACGACGAACCAACCCCCTTAGCTACGTCTAATATCTACCAAGTCCTGGAATCGGATGAAAGCTTCTAATTCGACTCTCTCCGCCTCGTTCTAGGGGAGCAGCCCACATCCGGCTTGGGATCTGGATTTCCTGGCTCTTCATCCACAGTCTCGGCCGCAGCGCCAAATCTCGGGGATTTTGATGTTCAATGTACGTAGACAGCCACGATTAATCTCTTTCTTCTAGCAAAATGATCCTTCATATTGAGGCACCGCGATTTTTTGAGGAACAGTTCGCTATCAAGAAGTTCCATTTCTCAGAGTAGCCTCTCCTTTATGTTGAATATCCAAGAGCTCGTAAAACATTGCATTAGAAATGTCCCACAGTATCTAGGAAAACTTGTTCCCGAATATGCTTGAGAGAATAAGCTAGGCCTTATCTCCTGGGAGATAGGTTATCTTCATTTCCCCCTTCGTCAACGTGCAAGTGCTGGTCCTCATGAACATGCCATGTGCACCGCTATACGACTACCACTTGGTCCCAATAATATCAGGCTTATCTTGGAAAATCCATTACTTTCTCATCAGCTTTGTTCAATCGGGGTTGGAAAAAAACGAAGGGTCCCGTTCAAGTCTTTCCCGGCTTATTTCAACCTTGCGAACGAATATCATACTCAGCACCAATTCATCAACATGGACGCTTATCTTGCACCCGGTGCAAGTAAATCGAGCACAATTAAATATCGCAGTGTTGGCTTTGCCATTGGATTTGTCGTCAGCATCATTGCTAGACTCCTGGCCAGTGTTTACCGCTGAATAAAGAGAAGAATCAGGATCATGCCGGAATGGTTGCAGGCGCATTGTGTGAACATATTGCTCATTATGATTTTTCTCTTCTATGTCTATGACGCTCTATCAGCGAGTATCTGGTTGAACATAATACGTAACCAGATAGAGAAAATTGATGGTGATTAGTTTTAAGATGATCAATGGGGTATGAACAGACAACTGCGGTTCTTTTGGGTGTTAATGATGAAGATGCACCTGTCTTTGAGATACAATATCGAGCCACCGAATTGCTGATCGAGGGGCATGGGATTGTCGCACAGACGCATACTGGTGCACAAACAATCAGTCCGGGGTCTGTATTTCCAAGAACTCTCGAAGGCAACATACAACGCACGACGACGGGGCTGAAGGCCAACTTGCAAGCGCATCCTGGCAATAAAGGACTGCGACATCGATTTACGTAATTATAAGTAATCACTACTTGGGTGTAGGTCTGGAAGGAGACTTGTAAAGAGTTTGATTGTGATAATGCGAAGAAAGGTTAGATGGAATTACTGTAGTGCTTGTCGCTTATGTTTAATGTCCTCAATCAAAACTGCACATTTTGCCGCAGCTAAATACTTCTCGTGGAATTGGATAGTGGTTTTCTAGTTCAAACACATGATTGTACCTATCAACATTGACGAAGTCACTGACGAGGCAGTACTGGTATCTTCTCAAAGTAGTATGTCTATAGTGAGAAGATGTTGGTGGGATGACTTTGAGTCTACCAAATACAATCCACCGCCACGGCAAGCGAACCACGCTAATGCCCTGTTGTGCAACTTTTTCCTCCCTCCTCACTTGCATCTCAAAACATCCTCCGGCAACACTGTGCCACGCATGAATTAGCGCTCAATGACTCAAGAGGCTCAGTACATCCATTAGGTGAACCAAGGCATTGATTCTCTCACTCATTTGTTTTGTTTTCACAAGCGACATATCTTTTGAGGCTCAACAGGTGCGTATGTATAATCTTGTCACTTGATATGTTCATAGCCTGCGATTACCCTTGCTGGCAGAAATGTCTTCTTTTGGCGTATCCACGCCCGCTATTGAGTCTAAACCATAGTGATTCTAAGCGAGACTTTCCCCTTTTCAAGGCTACAAGCAGTTCTGGTACTTAAATTTTGTTTGGGCGTCTGTCAGCCCCCTCCATCGGCCCTCGACAGGATTTAATTTTCCTTGCAACTTTGTGGAGCTCCACCAGGGGCTGTCAGAACTCGTGGGGTAGTACTGGTCTTCAATGCACCATATGTTAAGGAATATTGAGAAAGAGAAGAACCTTACAGGAGAGAATGTTCCTTGAATCTTGGGATATTCGATAAATTAGTGGTCGTCGGACTTTGAATCTCTCTCAAATCATGGTACATTGAAGACGAGTAGTGCTCCAAGAATTCCAACAACCACTGGTGGTGTTTTGGTTTACTCTATGAGTCATCCTCAATGGATCCCGGTCTTCCCAAGAAACTTTTTGACTTCTGGTTTCCTGAATGCATGCAGCATTGCTTCTTAAATGATTTATTGATTGCTGATTGTTCTCCAAGCAGTTCTCATTATGGCAGTGCCAAACTTCCAGCTCTTCACCTCGCTTCGCTATGATCCGCTCCTCACCTCACTGCCAATAAACACTGAACTGTGGGACAAGGAAAACCAAGGACCAAGCCCCTTTTATATCCTTCCTTTTCATCGAGATCGCATGCTACAAGCTGCTGAGTCCTTTGGTTGGACAGAAGTAGCCGATGAAATCCGAGGCCCTACAGGCTTCGCTCATTTGCTCAAGAAACTGAATGAGGTTATCAACACACAATCTTCAGGTCCCTTGCGAATTAGGGTATTGTTAAGTCATGATAGTTCGATTGCTATTGAGTCTTCTCCAGCTGCACCAGTGACCGAGGCACACCTGTATCCGAAAAGGATCCCTCCGCCAAAGGCATCAACTCAAATGAAAGTTAGTCCCCACACAGGTGGTGCTTTAACGATTGGAGATAGTGATGCCATTCATGGCGATCCACCAATGATAAAGGCATGGGAAGTTGTTCCGGACACTGTGAGGACTAAGCCGTCGCCATACACTAGCTTCAAGACTACAAATAGGGATATGTATACGACAGCCCGAGAGAGAGCTGGTATCAAGGATTTGACGGAGAAGAAAGAAGTTCTGATCATCAGTGAAAAGGACGGAGAAATCATGGAAGGCAGCTTGACGAGTGTATTCTTCTGGAGAGATGGAAAATGGACAACACCACCGGTATCAAGTGGTGGCCAGATCGGGACTACACGGAGGTGGGCTCTTGAAAAGGGGCAAGTCTTGAGCCTTTCTTGGTATCAACGAAACTAATTTAAGTATAGATTTTGTGTTGAAGGAGTTGTGACAGTCCACTCACTGGTAGATGGAGAAGAATGTTGGATCAGCAGCGGTGTGAGAGGCTTTCATTGGGGAAAGGTGAAGCTATCTTGAAGCGGACAACGCGAATGCGATTCATACAAACACGACGTTCACTATGCGTTACCGTAATAAAATTTACTATCTTCAAACCTAAGACCTTTCACTTGAGTTACCATTCACATTCGGGCCATGACATGTAGGTGTTGTGTTACCTTGATAGCGGTGTCAGCTGTCAGCACGACTCAACCGGGATGCTTCAGCTCTCAAAGGAACGCACTTTTCGCATTCGAAAGAGGACAATCTTACAGCTTCGTCTGCTATCTATTCCCGAACACCCGCATATTATTATTTGATTCAGACTGCCATCGCAAGCCATGTGCGGGGTAAGAAACATGTTCGTGGAAGAGATTGGTGAAGATTTTCTCTCATGGCTTTCCCCAAGCACGGAAATTCCCTTCAGCCTTATCACATCTCATTTTCTTGCGGATTTCTCCTTAAAGCGGTGTGCCAGATGCTGCAATAGCGGCCTAGGAAACAGACCCGAATCCTCCTCAGGCTTGAGAATCTCGGCTGACAACGTCGGTGAAGGATCTTTCATATGCCCTAGCAATTGTTCTCACAGCTGGTAGTCATCCAGTGAAGGAAGAGTCTCTGCATTTCTCTCATCCTTCTTTCCGAATAATCAGTCTCGATCGAAGCCTCACTGTCCAGTGCCATGTGAGAGCCTCTCGAGCCATGTCCTTTGCTTCAGCCTTCAACCTTCAGCCACACCACGCCACATCGTTCAATCACATCCACCGCTGGTAGCCGTGGAAACTTAGCAGCTGGTCATCTGGATAGATTAAGACACCCTCTTCTCAATCTCGATTGATGCCTCCAGACACCCAGCCTCGTCAAAGAACCTTGCCAAGTGGGGAGGTTCGGGCTGTCAGCGGGATGACAGGCATGCCGGAAGCTTGATTTTCGTGGGGGTTCTCAAGGATGAGATCAAACAGCATGCCCCTTCAAAGTCTCAGACTGAACGTCATCTGCAACAAATTTAGAAGCATCTCCCAAGTACCGAAAGGACATGCATCTCGAATCTTGATCTCGAGACGAGATCAGCAGAGGAGATACGATGTGTGTGGTTGCGCGGCGACCGAAAACAGGAAGTTTGTTCTTCCAGGCCTTCGACCCCGCTATTGCGCCTTGAGAGAGAGGGGGAGTTCCAAGTGACACGGCCTCTGATAGGGGCGATGAAGTCGGAAATGAATCCACTACGATCTGATTGATACACGTTCACATCTTCATGCGCGCAGTTCCTGTTCCTGCTTGCTTAAGCTTTTGATAGGGTGTTATTCTCCATGGAACCTACCATTTCGGTGCAGAGAGGCTGCATCTGGTAAGGGGATGGGCTCGATTGAGCGTATCACAGAGCTGTGTCTGAAGACGCGGCTTATGACGTCAAAGAGATGCTTGCAAACTCCAAGTCGATCACCGGCTACAAGCACCAGAGAATAGAGAAACTGGTGATGGGATTTTCACGACAAGACTGGGAACTGGTGTGCGGCTTCAAAGTTGCAGGAAATAAAGTTTATATAAGTACAATTTGGAGGTTGTATTACAGTTTCTTTTCTTGCCGTATCCCGTATAGTAGAGCTGAGCACAAGGGTGGCTCGGATGCCCCTCCAACGATGCGCCAGCGTACCCGTCACAACACCTTCCTTTTTCTCCGCGCAGCCTCTATCTGCTCACCTGCTTGGGCAAATGAAACACATGGCGAGATCCCGCATAGCCACAGAGTGACAGACCCCGTCCCCGTCCAGCACTGCCGAAGGGGGTGCTTTGGGGACATTGGGGCCTCTAGCGACGCAGCGAATGGCGGCGGCCAGAGATCGTACCTCGTTCCAACACGATGTGGAGAAGGCCAAATGCTTGTCCACGCCAGTATTGGAGCCCTACTTATAGCTCGGCGCCACGGGTAGTATCTCGTCTCTAATCACAGGGCCCACCCGGGACCGGCTCCAGTCTGCCTGTTTGCCTGCGCCCAATCGAGCACAACAAGCTTCAGCTGGGTGCGGGAAGCAACAATGACGCCGCCCGCTGAAGCTCGAAACACCAGCGACCAGGTTTAGGGCGTTTGTCTCTCCTGGCAGTCACCATGCAGCAGCAGCTCCTTCCTCAGCTACCAGATAGCTACATAAGGTGGCTGCCGTCCCCTCTCCTCCCAAGACCTTTTGTCTCATTCATCCATCATACTCTTCATACCCCTCCAAGCTCTTACAATTTTAAACCCATCCTATCTTTAACATCAATCACTAGCAACACACAATCATGCCTGGCCTTAAAGGATTGCACAAGGTCAACATCATCCCCAACCAAAAGTACAAGAGGTCGGGTCCCAAGTCCTATGTCTATCTCCTGAACAAATGGGGTTTCAAGCCCACCCAGCCTGGTCCATACTTCCAGCTGAACAAGGTAACCCAATCTGGACACCACGGGTTTCTACACAAGTTTGGCGGCAAGGCCACCACGCACCAAGTTCTTGCGAAGAGAAAACACGGAGCAACTACTGGAGACGACTCTGAGGCTGGCGAGGTCACGGCAGAAGACCAACAGAACGACTCCGAGTACCTCTGCCCAGTTTCGATTGGTACCCCACCGCAGACCCTCAACCTCGACTTCGATACCGGATCTGCTGATCTCTGGGTAAGCCGAATGATCTTTTCTGCATCTTTTAGAGAGTAACACCAGCTAATCCCTCCTGTAGGTCTGGTCTACTCTTCTCCCATCTTCCGTCACATCTCAAGGCTCAGGCCACACAATCTTTGACCCCACAAAATCTTCCACATTCAAGACTGTGAAGGGCGACAAATGGCAAATCTCCTACGGTGATTCCTCATCTGCGTCAGGAACAGTTGGCACAGATAACGTTACAATCGGTGGTTTGACAATCAAGAACCAAGCTATTGAGCTTGCTACTCAAATGTCCGACCAGTTCATTCAAGGAGCCGGAGACGGACTTCTGGGTCTTGCTTTCGGAACCATCAACACTGTTACTCCAAAGCCAGTTGCGACCCCAGTTGAGAATATGATCTCGGAGCAGGATATTCCCCAGACTGCTGAGCTCTTCACTGTCAATCTTGGTAGCTGGCGTGACGCCAATGACCCCGATGGAGGCAAGAGCTTCTACACTTTCGGTTATATTGATCAAGATACCGTTACAGCCTCTGGACAAGAAATCGCCTATACACCAGTTGACAGCTCCCAAGGCTTCTGGATGTTTGACTCCACCTCGGCAACTGTGAACGGTACAACTGTTGATCAATCAGGCAATACCGCCATTGCTGACACCGGAACCACTCTTGCCTTGGTTGCCGATGCTACCTGCCAGGCTATCTACAAGGCGATTCCAGGTGCCACGTATGACTCAACCCAACAAGGTTGGGTTTTCCCATCTAGCACGACTGCCGACCAGCTTCCAGTCGTCACCTTTGCTGTTGGTGGCACTCAATTTGCTGTTCAGAAGGAGGATTTGGGGTTTGCGGATGCTGGCAATGGTATGGTGTACGGTGGTATCCAGTCTCGAGGTACCATGACCTTTGACATTCTTGGCGATACCTTCTTGAAGGGAATCTATGCTGTAAGTTCTTTCCTCGACTTCGGATAGGAGATTCGCTTATTCTTGTAGATCTTCGACCAAGGCAACTCTCGCTTTGGGGCTGTTCAACGCCAAGAGGCCACTCAAAACACTTCTGCCCCGCCTTCTTAGGTGGGCGGTTTGTACGCTACAATGAAGAAATGACTAAATTGGGACGGGAGGGTATGGTGTCGAGCCAAACGGTTGGCGGATGGTTACCTGCGTCTTGTAGCACATGACTTTTTGGTTAGGAATTGATATCTTTATCCCCAATAAGCAGTCTCTGGCTCATGTGATAAATTGAATGGTTTCCCAACTTTAAAAGCTTGGAGACGTAGCTAATCCGTAGAACATGAAGAGTTATCCTTCACGTGCATGTCTGGGTGACTCGTGAGAGTTGGTATCTCCAGACCATGGAACGTCACACAGACTTGAAAGCCTCATCATTGATGCCAATCATTTCATAATCTGTGAGACTTCGAATAAAGTGTATAGAACTCAAGCCAAGCAAGGGCGCTCGCGGTGGGCATAAAAAGCGGAACTACCTAACTATCATTGTCCTCGCTTAAATTGGGACAATAAAGCTGGGCTCTGAGAAAACAGGACAGAGGCATCTTGAGGTTTCCAAGATTTCTATTTGTTCTTAAATGTACGAGACCTTGAGGGAACAATTAGAGGCGTGGCAGTTGAAATGTCCCAATGGACTTGGTACAACCAGTGTCGCTTTTTACGTCCGCCGAGGGGGGCGATATTTGGACTAACAGAAGTGTACAACAAACCTTTGAGCTAAAAGTTGTGTGACGGTATTGCTAATTCACTAGTGGTTGTCGGAATTCGGGCGGCGCATTGCTCTCAACAATGTACCATAGTTTGGGGGAGATTCAAGGTTTAACGACCATTTTGATTTATTGGATGTCCCTTGATTCAAGGTACATGCTAACCCACAAGTTTCTTCTCTTTCTGAATATTCCTTGAGTTGTGGTACATTGAAGACCGGCATTGCGCCACATTCTGACAGCTCCTGGTGATGGGAAAGATGTCCAGCCTGGATATAGCTTCATTGCGCAACGCGAGCTAGGAATCATGAAATGTCGACAGTTTCTGCTTACCACGACTCACATCTCATCAAGATCGAATTCTCGAGGGGAAAAAACATAATGTCATTTTCGTACTCGTACAGTATTTATACTCAGATAGCTCTGATTCTCTACCTTCTAATAACGCCTCGTGATATAACAAAAAAGAGAAATGGAGAACACCAAAAGAAGAGTAGTCAGCTAAGACCTTCTATCCAGCACAAATTCCCCACCGATAAACGCAACATACGCCCCGAATAGCGCCCAGCCCATCCAACGTCTTCCACCAAACATCACAATCCCAAATAACACTACGCTGCTGAGCCACATAGCGCCAATTTCGAACGTCGTCACGCCTTCTGCTTTCAAACTTGTTAAATCGCCGGAGCAGAAGAGCACGCCAGCACACAGAGTAACAAGGAAGATATTCGAGCCTGCCGTGTTCGCGATCACAATCCCTGATTCTCCGCGCTGAGAGGAGAAGATGGAGACGAGCTTCTCCGGGAGGGTTGTGGCGAAGGAGAGGAGGGTGACTCCGAGAAGGGACGAGGAAAGGTTGAAGGAGGCAGAGATCGTGCTAATGGAGTGGCTGAGGATGTAGCCTGATAGAGAGAGGGCCAGGAAGCCAAATGTCAGGTTTGCGAGGTGGTAAAGCGTGCTGTGCTTCCCTGCCTTATGTATTTGGACCGGGGCGTGAAGATTGACTTCGTCGAACATTTCTTCAGCCAAGGGGCAGGCTTCGGGATCTTGTTGGGGGAGAGGTTTGGGGGAGTTTGACCTTGATCGAGATTTTCGGGAGGATCGGGGAATAGCTTCGAGGTCATGCTCGTTATCGTTACCGTAGAGAGTCGTGGTGCTCGATTGGGGAGAAATTGAGCGATTTCCTCCCTTCTTTAAGGGGACGGAGGATTCATCGTCATCGTCGGAGGAATCAGAAGAGTCGGAGTCGCTGTCCGAGTCGCTATCTGAATCGACTGGAGGTTCAACAATGCCTTTGTAGATGGCCCATGCTATGGATATTATGTATATAATGAATGTGAGGATCAACACAACACCACCGAAGCGCCCCAGATTTTGGAGGAACAGGATGAAGAGCGTGAAGAGAGTGGTGAGTCCCAGAAGTACACCGGTATAGATCTTGGCGGATTTGTCGAACGTCGTGTTCGTTGGGGAGAAGATAAGGCCTAGGGAGAAGGCACCAAGTATGTTCGAGATGGAGGATCCGACGATATTTCCCATCGCCAGGGGCGATTCATGTTGAGCAATGGCCGCAATTACAACAACCAGCTGCGCATTAAGTCAGCCAAGTTCCTCGCAGCGCAATTGAAGTATCCTACCTCTTCCCATTCAGCACCAGCAGTCAAAAGAGCGATCAGTGTTGGTGGAATCCGCAGTCGCTCAGCAACCTTGGCAGTGTGGTCGACGAACTTGTCGGCGCCGAACTCGAGAACAAACAAGCCCCCAATGAAGGAGGCGATGTTGAAGCAGACATTGTCGTAGTCGATCATGTTGAAAAGAGTGTCATTGCATGGTCGAGAGAGTGTGAGGAGAGGGAAAGAGAAGAGAGGTTTCGCGGGGAGAGCAGAGTTGAAAAGTGGTCGTCCAAATTAGGAGGTGCCACAGACCATCCTGGGCCGAGACTATTGCCTCTGTGGAGCAGAGCCAAGCCAAGCACGAGGGGGCAAAATGGCGCAGACGCCGATGCGCACACGTGGATCGGGATCTTCCAGTATCAGAAGTGCTGGTAATACTAATAAATATGCGATGCAGTACTGGCACTGGGCTGCCCTTTGCGGCGCGTTTCGTCAATATTCATATAAACTCGCATATAAACTCGCAACCTGTCTCCCAGTCTCCCGAATGCGGCAGGCGACCGAGATGGGTAATGGAAACATGCCCCGCGAACGCTCGTCAAGAGTTGCAATCCATGGTTGGCTTCATCTGAACATCAGACAGTCAGACAGGACATCAAACAGCAATTGTCTCTCGTCGCTGGCTGTTGGGATTGGAATTGCTTCTTGGGACGACGAACGCCCATGAAAGGGGTCGGCTTGCACGGTGAAGCTTGGGCTTGGGCTTGCGCAGGCACATCCTCTTGGCGCACCCCACGTCCAAAGCTTGTTACAGTTGACCAGTGACATCCTTCGAAACATTGTCTATTTCAGAACATCCTCAGATTGAGTTGGTCGCCATCTTGGGTCCTGGCTGCTGACTGCCTGCAATGCCCGAGGTTTGAGCGAATTCCAGACACGTCTTCAGGGCAACTTTCCAAGTCTCGAGCCGGCCTCAGAGTCCTCAGAGTCCTCAAGATGATGGATAGCGTTGCGGTGTTCACGACCATCGTCTGGTTTGCTGCATTCACCGCCAGCTGCATCTCTCGTTCCAGTAAGCCATGTGGCGCCGGGCCCGAAACCCTGGACTAGCCTGCTAAACTGGGCAGTCGATGTCTACAGTATTGTCCGACACATCATGCATGCCCAAGTGCTGTCCGTCCAGTCAGCGCGGAGGCAATATCTGAGTATCTTTGGCCGTCCAGAAGTGGTCTAGCCAAAGCCTCGAAGACTCTGTCCCGGTAAGTGGTGGCCCCGCAAATTGCGCCTTCCTTTTGACGCCATGCTGCTGGTAACCACGCTGGTTTTACTTCACTAGCTGAGTGACATTCTTTCCTCTTGTCATGCCTTGTCCTTCGTCTCATCTTCATTTTCGAAACTTGCCAACTTTTTCGATGTGGCTCCAGATCCCTTGCAAGTTCTTTATAGGCGTTCCAAAGCCTCACTACCCCGCCACGTCTCGGCGCATGCACTAGTTGCACAATTGCAATACTCCTCACCGTCTTTCTCCAGTAAAGGTTCTTGATATCATTTCGACAATGTCGATTTCACCCAGTCCAGATATTGTTGAGGAGGTTATTCCCGCCCATTTGGGAACTGAAATCAGGGCGAAGGAGAAATCAACAGTTACCTTTGATGAGAAAGCGGCAGATACAGAAATTATAGTTGAGCTCCAAGATGTCGCTAAACGGAATCGTCCGCTGGAGCATATCCGCTCTTTTCGGCAAGTTTTCACGATGTACAGTGTCCGAGAAAGTGCTGCTGTTATGGTGAAGTTTGGAAAGTTCGTTGGGCCTGGGACGATCATCACTGTTGCATACATAGATCCAGACAATTTCCAGACAGCAGTCAGTTCTGGAGCACAGTTTCAGTACAAGTTATTGTTTATGGTTCTCGTTTCAAACTTGATTGCTATCTACCTCCAGGTAAGTCAACCAAGGACGAATTTTACAAAAAGAATGCCTCCACCAGCAGTTGTCAGAATTCGTGGCGCGATGCTGGTCTTCAATGTACCACAACTCAAGGAATATTCAGAAAGAGAAGGAACCTTGCGGGCTAGAATGTTCCTTGAACTAAGGGACATTCAATAGATCAAAATAGTCGTCAGATTTTGAATCCCCCTCCAATTATGGTGCATTGAAGACGAGTAGTGCGCCACGAATTCCAACAACTGCTGATGCCTCTGACCTTTTACAGGCTTTAGCCGTCAAACTTGGATCAGTCACTGGAATGGATTTGGCACAGATGAATCGTGCCTACCTCCCTCAATGGCTCAACTATGGGTTGTGGTTTATGGCTGAAGCGGCTATTGTTTGCACGGATATTGGCCAAGTAAGCTCAGGTCCCTTTTTCTGACGTCGATACTTATTCCTTAGGTTATTGGAACGGCCATTGCTATCAATATCCTTATTCCTAAGATTCCATTAACTGCTGGCTGTGCTTTGGCCATCGCTGATACGCTTTTCATCCTCCTCTTTTACCGACCAGATGGATCTTTGAGAGGCCTTCGAGCATTCGAACTCTTCATCTCAGTATTTGTGATTGGCGTCTTTATTTGTTTTTGTATTGAGCTTTCTCTCATTTCAGGAACTACAGCCAGACATGTCATGGATGGTTTTCTTCCATCAAGAGAAATATTTGTGTCAAACGGGTGAGTATCGTACCTACACCTCCATATTCCAGCTAACAAGAGAGCTAAGGCTTTATGAATCGTGCGCCCTCTTGGGAGGAACTCTCATGCCGCACACACTCTACCTTGGATCTGGTCTTGTGCAGGCACGTCTCCGGGATTTTGATGTGAAAAATTCATCATATCATGAAGCAATGACAACAAAAACATCCGTTGGCATCAAACTCTATCGGCCCTCCCTCTCAGCCATTAATTCGTGCATGAAGTACTCCATTGCAGAGCTGTGCATTACTCTCTTCATTGTTGCAATTTTCGTCAACTCCGCAATTCTCATTATCGCTGCGGCCTCTCTATCTGAAGCCGCTGACGATGCTGACCTATTTGGCATGTATAATCTTTTCGTATCCAGCATCAGCCAAGCTGCTGGAACGATGTTTGCGCTTGCCCTGCTGTTCTCGGGCATCAGTGCAGGGATTGTAGCTACCCTGGCAGGACAACTTGTGGCCGAAGGTGCAATCAACTGGAAAATTCGTCCATTTTACCGTCGTCTTGCAACGAGATCAATCGCCATTGTTCCAGGAATTGTTATTGCCGGTGCAGAAGGGAGAAGTGGTTTGGCAGCTGCGTTGAACGGGTGCAATGTGGTTCTCTCAGTGGCATTGATCTTTTTGACCTTCCCTCTGATTTGGTACACGAGTTTTGATAAGTATATGAAGGTCGAAACAGAGGGAGGAGCAAGCACGTTGACTGTTGAAACGTTGGAAGTGGGGCAGGATGCCGAGAGGGTGGAGACGAGGAACCCAACTGTCAGCATGAAGAACAACATACCGACTGCGGTTGGTGGATGGATTATTTGGGTTATTATTGCAGCGATGAACGTTGCTACTCTGGCATTTCTTGGGTTGGGAATTGGGGGTGATTAGAACTTGGTAGACAAAATTAGGCCCCGACGCATGTACCTAAAAGCTTTCAATCTACGTCCACATGGTATTTTAGACATATCTTTATTGTCTCTTCGAGGCCATCCTTTTACAAATATCGGCAATTCAGCAAATAATTAAATTTTTGACAAAACAATTATCTTCACTTTCTGCCTCTAACATATATATTTACACCGAGTCCTATCTAACCATGTATTAACAATAACCAAAGCCTCCAACTCCCCCTCCCGCGGGCCCAAAAATGCAACCAATACCATATTTTACACAATGCCTGTCTTGTCCCCCGAACGAATTTTAATCGCCCACGAAGAAATCGCGTTCCAGTCCCGACACTGATGTGTGGATCCTTCCCCAGAAAAGCCCAGTCTGCGCTGCGAGCCATCGTCACCGATCACAATACCCGCATAATCGAGAGTTGTGTCGCCTGCACACAGGACAGCTTGTCTTACTATTTTACGTCAGAATCTCATGCTTAGTTCTAAAATGGAGAGGAAGAGGGACTCGAGGGAAAACGTACTATAATCTAAGCAATGGTATTCATGTCCGTCTCCGGCAAACCGCGATTTATCCCTTACTTCGTACTTCCGGATCACGTCTCTCAGGACGCCAAGACAGTGTAGTTGGTGGGTTACGGAGAGGGAGTAGACTTCCCCTTCTTCGGAGTCTTCGGGGATGGCTTTGCTTTGTGGCATGTCGAATCTTCGCGGCCAGGGGACGCGCACGAAACCAGATCCCACTGTCACACAGAATCAACACCGATCCTCAAATCAAAGTGAAAATAACTTGACACTTACGAGGCATAAGATCATTCCATAGCTTATCTCCCTCTGGGCCTGTATCTTGATACTGCGTAGGAAACTCGAAAACGACTTCCTTCATCGGCACTGTTTCATCAGCCTTCTATTTCGGTTCGACTTTGAGGGAAACAACATACTATCTGGAACGAATGCCTGCGGCGGCAAAAGTCCATCCTCATCCTTTTCCCATCTCGACCCTTCCTTCCAGTTCTGCCCCACCACAAACCCTAAGGTAAAGCTCCCTATCGCGATGCAAAACACTAACAGCACTCCCTTCAATATATCACCCACGGAAAAGTCGTATTGCCTTCTAGCCACCTGTGGGGTGCCGAAGTATTCTTTCTCGTCGAGCGGGACGGCTGTGTACTCCTCGTTCAGCATCTTTGCGGTTGCAGCATCATCGTTATCCCAATACATCACGACAGAGAAATTTAAATGTTTATAAAGAACGCGAGGAAGCGAGAATGAAGGCGAGAAAGAGGAAGGAAGACAGGAAGGAAGGAAGGAAGGAAGAGACGAAGATAGAAAAGGAATGATGACACTATACACTATATCTATGTGGTACGATGGGAAGGGACGTCCGGCATTTAGCACACTGCCTCACGTTGTTGCGTGCAAGCTCATTAATTTAAAGTGCTGTTGGTAAAGGATCGAATATATTTGCCATTTGAACCAGAGTACGGCGCAGGGTTATAATTAACAAAGGCACGGCTAAGCGGAGTCTACGGTGCTTGTGGTTGGGCGTTGTGTCTGAGGTTGGAGGATGGGGATTTAGCCGCGATGGGCTGGGTTTGAGGTGTTAGAGTGCCTGCAGACACTTCAGGCGGGTCACCCGAGTTAATGTCGCCTCCAAGATGGTGGTTTGGAGAGGTACTTCGAAGTAGTACTTGGCCCTAGGGATCAACGCTTGCACCCATGCATAACTCTGCCTTAGACGTTACTCTGATTCGACCTCAGACCAAACCGTCCAATCACAGAGCAGATCTCTAACCATCGTATTTTGACATGGGGTGAATATTAATCCTAGGGACCCAGTACGGTATTTGATGATTCGGCGAATCGGGTGGCCGAGAATATGACAAGGCTCTACGTTGCTGCAGGAGATGAATCGTTGCTGAGAGAGTTGTGGCGAGGTTGAAGTTAGTTGGCCTTTAAGGTGTACAGTTGTCGTCTTACTCGATCCTCTCTCGAGTTACGTGCCCCTTTTAACAGAACAGAATGTTCCTGTACACGAAACAGAACTTTATGTGATGCCTGCTACCTCATCCACTAATAAAAGAGGCGTGAAGAATCGAAAATCGGAGTGGATATTATTTTTTCATTTCTTGCCGTTTCCTGCTGCTGTAGCTTCGTCTTCGGCGAGTAATCCCTCAATTTCTCGCTCTCCCAACCAGGTCTTAACACTGTCGATGATCTTGTCCAAATCATCTCCTCCTTCCATCACATCATCGAGATTATGAACACTGAGTCCACTCCGATGATCTGTAACCCTTTGCTGCCCGTAATTATAAGTTCGGACTTTGTCTCCTCGACCCATCTTCGCAACGCCGATCACGCCTCTCCTCAATCTAGCCACCTCTTCCTCTCTGGCCTCTCTTCTAGCTTGAGCTAGCTTAGATCTCAACAACTGCCAGGCTCTCTCTCTATTCTGGTGCTGTGATCTGCTGTCCTGCATACTAACTACCGTGTTGGTAGGAATATGAGTCAGCCGAACCGCTGAATCAGTCGTGTTGACATGCTGTCCACCCGCTCCACGCGCCCTCATAACATCTGTCCGAACATCTGTAGGATTAACATAGTAATCGCTGTTGGGGTCTTTCAAATCTGCTTCCCAAACCTCCTGACCTTCAGTGCCAGAAGTTGGTAAGCTTGGGAGGACCAGCACGGCAACAGCGCTCGTATGTGTCCGGCCCTTGTTTTCTGTTGCAGGCACTCTCTGTACGCGATGCACACCAGCTTCGCTCCGCAGTTTCCCATATGCTCCAGGAACTTCAATCTCGAGAATTGCTTCTTGAAGAGGTGAGTCTCCGCTGGGGTCACTGCCACCATCTTCCGTCTCAAACTTCAGCAGAGACGCACGCATGTTCTTCCTAGAGCAATATGCCCTATACATCTTCAGCAGATCCCCAGCGAATAATCCGGCCTCTCCACCTCCAACTCCTGGTCGGATTTCCAGTAGACATGGCAGGTCTTCGAATGGATGTTTCGGTGTAAGAGAAGTAGCCAAATTTCGTGATAGCATATCCAATTGAGAAGCCGTCGTGGTCAAATCTTCAACAGCTAGTTCTCGAAGCTCCGAATCCGTCGTCGGGTCGTTGAGAAGCGTATTGAGCTCATTAAGAGTTTCCTGCGTGTCCTCCCATTCCTTCAATGCAGCCGTAACACTTTTCAGCTCTCCAATCCGTCTCGACACCTTTGCGTCGAATGTTTCAGAGGTTTCTTGGCTCAGTCTATCGTGTTCTGAGGCCATGCTGCGCGCTCTTGCGAGCAGTGCCGGCGAAAAGGAGGCATGGCTGGCTTTAAAAACATTAGACAGGCAAAGCCCAGGAAGTTGAAATACTGACTCGTGCTAGAATAGCGCAACAGTCTCCGTCTACCAGGCTTCACATATGTGTTTATACATTGGCGATAGGTCCAAGGAGCTCTAAACATACTCGATTGTTGTTCTTAGAGCTTTCCTGAAGCTCGGCAGGCTTTTTTGGGCTGGACTAGGGCGGTGAGCCCGATTTGGCGGGGACGATGACGTTCTGCCAGCACATGCATGATGTTGCATCGAGCGCATGAACCCCTCGAAAAGGCCGAAATCGGGTTAACCAAAAATTAATCTTATGAATCGCCTATCTTTGCTTACATTTACTAAAATCAAAATATCTTGTCTTATCATTGTTCTCATAGCAGTCAGTTCTTTCTTCAAAGGTTTCTTAGAGAAGTTGTCTCAATGGTTTCCAAACCACTATACTCACCTCTATGTAGAAAGTTCAGCACTTCATTACACGCAGCCATGCCTTTAAATCTTAGATCAGTTTATCCGGCAGATACTCCGGACTTTCTATTTGCTAGCCGGAGGAGTACTGTTCATAGCACTCAAGGAATGGTATCATGTACCCAGCCTTTAGCAGCCAGATGTGGAGTCAAAATTCTCGATGCTGGTGGGAATGCTGCTGTAAGTTTGTCTTTACCCCACTTTCAAGATACGTCTCTGATAGCTTGTAAGGATGCATCAGTAGCTGTTGGTGAGTGAATTTGAACTGTTAGGTGAAGTTTCTAATTATGAAAAGCCGCTGGTCTGGCTGTCACAGAGCCAACTTCCACTGGAATTGGTGGTGATATGTTCTGCCTCTTCTACAATGCCAAAACCAAAAAGATCGCGGCCATGAACGGCTCAGGCCGAGCTAGTGCTAAATCTACTCTGCAAGCCGTCCGAAAAGATTTAGGGCTGAAAGATGGAGAAGCTGGGATGATTCCAATGACAAGTGTTCATGCAGTTACAGTTCCGGGGGCTGCAGCAGGTTGGGTTGATACTGTTGAGAGATTTGGTAGTGGAAAGTTAACTATGAATCAAATCTTGGCCCCTGCGATCGAATTAGCTGAGAATGGGTTTCCAGTCTCAGATATTGCTTCGAATATGGTTACTGTCCCAAAGCCTCTTTAAATATTATTGACTAACAGGGTGTTAAGTGGAGAGCATTCGAAAAACATCTCATCGAAGCTTCACCAAACTATTCCGAATTATTAAGAAAGACGCCAGATGGCTTTCGAGGGCCAAATCCAGGAGAGCTATTTCAAAACAAAAGCCTAGCAGCGACATTCCGAGCTCTCGCTGGCGAAGGCAAGAAGGGATTCTACACCGGCCGAATCGCCGAAGCAATCGTTAAAGTTACCAAAGATCGAGGCGGGCTCCTCGAGATGGAAGATTTAGAATACCATCTCGAAAAAGGGAGCGAGCCAGTTGATCCCATCTCATATGTTTTCAGAGGACAAGGATACATGAAATCTCACGAAGATTTCGTCGACGGCTCCTCAGACCAAGGCACAAACGAAGTCAACCATGGCTTAGAAATCTGGGAGCATCCTCCCAACGGGCAAGGAATTGTCGCTCTGATGGCTCTCGGTATCTTCGAAGCCCTCGAGGAAGCCGGCGAAATCCCACACTTTACACCATCGCAACACAATTCAGCACAATACCTACACGCAGTAATCGAATCCCTCCGCATAGCCTTCGCCGATGCAAGCTGGTGGATTGCAGACACCTCCCACTCAAAAGTCCCCTCTTCAACTTTAATCTCAAAGCCCTACCTCGCAGAACGAGCCAAGTTGTTCAACCCCTCAAAAGCCTCATCCAAGATCTACGACAGGGGGAGCCCAGCACATAACCATAGCGATACCGTCTACTTCGCCGTCACAGACAAAGAAGGAAATGGTATGTCCTTTATCAATTCAATCTTCGATTCTTTCGGCTCCGGAATCATCCCCAAAGGCACCGGCTTCGTGCTACAGAATCGTGGTGGTGGTTTCCGGCTCACGGAAGGACATCCTAATGTCATTGCCCCTAGGAAGAGACCATATCACACTATCATCCCAGCCATGGTGACCAATCTCCACGACGGGTCTTTGCATTCTGTTTACGGTGTGATGGGCGGCTTCATGCAGCCTCAAGGGCATGTACAAGTCCTGCTTAACATGATTGCATTTAAGTATAACCCACAAGCGGCACTTGATGCGCCGAGATTCTGTATTGGTGCGGAAAATATACCCGGAGATCCATATGAGAGGATTGTGTTTTTGGAGGAGGGGATTAGCGAGAATGTGTGCCAAGAGCTGAAGGAGATGGGACATGATGCAAAGATTGTGAAGGGTTATAGCAGGAGAGTGTTTGGGAGGGGCCAGGTTATTCGGGCGCATGTTGAAGATGGAGTGACGGTTTATAGTGCAGGGAGTGATCCACGGGGCGATGGGGCAGCTTTCCCTGGATAGCAGGAGGCCAAGTGGGTATGATGAGATAGATGATCGTAAATGGGAACATCACCAGGGGCTGTCAGAATTCGTGGCGCAACGCTGGTCTTCAATGTACTATAATTCGAGGAACATTCAGAAAAAAGAAGAAAATTGTGGGTTAGAATGTTCCTTGAATCGAAGGACAATAAGAAAAAAGAAGAAAATTGTGGGTTAGAATGTTCCTTGAATCGAGGGACATTCACTAATCAAAATGGCTATCAGACTTTGAATCTCCCTCGAATTATCGTACATTGAAGACGAGCAGTGCACCACGAATTCCGACAACCACTAGTGCATAGAGACAATGAGTCTCTTTTATCGTCTTTCGTCTTGCTATCTTTACGTTCTGACTCATTTTATCTTTGACCGCGCCATTCCTGAAATGTTGCCTGGGAAAGTTTGGGTAGGCTATTGCCGTTGGGGAAAAGGGTAGAGCAGGTTCAAACATCATATCAGGACAAGGTCAAGCGGCTCTATGAATCTCGCTCTCTTTCTTGCATCTAAAGTACATCATTGGAGGGCAGTTCTGCTTCATCGCAGGTTCCCCGAAAGAAAGCAAATTCCCAATCAAAGCTTCTCTCAATCCAGAGAAAAAGGATGATAGAACTCCACCGCTAATGTGATCCATTTTAATGGTAATCTTACAACAAGGAATGCAAATTCCAGGCTCCTGGGACAAGAAGCTAAATTCGCCACGCCTGCCCATTTTTCTGAAATCATGCCACGCTATGCCACGCCTAGATATGCTATTGTCCCAGAAAAGGGTTGTAGAATACAGAAGAGAAGAAAAGTGTATCTGAGAGACAAAGCCAATTACTGTGGGAAGTCTGCCTCTCGTAACGCCATCCGATGCAATAGAGGAAATGAAGCGAGGCGTTCTGGCGGGCATAATGCTGAACATGCTTCAATGTACGTCAAAGTAAGGTTCAATCGGAGTGAAGATAAGTGCATTTACTGCCTTTTGCACACGCTCCGTCCTTGAAAAACCGACACGGCTTCTTTTTCCCCTTGTATTCGCCGTTTTCGTCGAAGATGGAGTCATTCGGTGGCTTCGAATCGAATTTGTGCTTCTTTCCTCTTGAGTTATGTTTTCCTCGGGCTCGTTCGGACTGCGAATTAGGGGTTGAGTTCTCGTTGTAGTCGCCGTCCCAACGTGCTTGTTGATTATGATTTGCATACCCTTGGTTTTGCTCCGCAGCTTGTTGTGTAGCCCAGGTATTATAATCATGTTGCTGCACAGGTACAGCTTGATGCTCGTTGGCTCCAAAGCCGGCGGCCAGGTAGCCTTGAACTTGTTGAGCGATGTCCGGATTCTGAGGGTTAGAAGGAGCAGGATTATTTGGCAGCGGCATTGAAGGGTAGGACATCTGCGGCGTTGGGATTTGTGGCTGGAATTGAGACGCAAACATAGGTGGTTGTTGATACTGAGCAGCCTGCATTTGAGCCATCCGCTCATCAGCCTCTCTCTTTTCCATTGCCGCCGCCTTGTCTCTCTCATAGCCAGCAATCCAATCAGCGCGTTGTGTGGGGTTCATCATCCACTCTGGTGGCTCAGTAGCTGGGAATTGCTTGTTCTTCAGAGACTCAACGATCCGGAGGAGGTTTGCAAGTTGATCTGGATCCATCTTTGGTGTTTGCGGAAGCTGAGATTGTGAAGCTTGCTGAATAGTTGGACCACCAAGCTGTTGAAGAATAGACGAAACGTCAGTTGGAGCCGCAGTAACTTGAAAGGGCTGACGCAGTTGATTTTCTCGAATCTCGTTGAACAGCCGCTCTTCCTGACGGGTACCAAAGATCTGTAAAGCTTTATCGGGGCCGTACTGGTGAATTTCCTGAAGTCTCTGGATAAGCCACGGCTCGGTAGAGTTCTTGAGTTGATGCTCTCGTTGGATGCTGCCTGGCATGTCCGGATGAGAGAGTTCTTTGGGCGAGGGTGGAATGTCGTCTGGATTGGTATAAATAACCATGAGCTCTAAGCCTTCTCGTCGTTGCTGGATTTTCTGCTCGGGTGTTGTGAAAGCCAAGTCTCCACCTCGCGTAGAAAGATTCTGACCAAATCGCGACGACTTATCTAGGGAACTAAAATCAATGCTGACAGGCTCCCTGTAAGGGCCTTCAGGTTCCGCTGGTTGGTAGTCCTCGTCATCATCTATAGTCTCAGAGACACGCTTTTTGTGCATCATGCCTTCAAGTCTGTCATCGTGCGCATCTCTCAACATCTCGTCCTGCCGTCCCTCATCTTCGGCTTGCTCATGCTTAAAGAGCCTGATCTGCTCCAATTCAGGACCTTCCTTGAATTTTACCCTCAAATGGCGTCGACTTTCTTTTCTCTCACGACGCGCCTTTTCCTCTGGCGTCTCGGGCGGTCTTGGTGGTGCTTCAGGAGCCTTAGGTGGTTCGGGAGGTTTGGCAATGCTGGCCAGGAGTGCGCCAAGCTTCGATTCAGTTGGAGGAGAAGCTTCACGCTTCTTGGGAATGGGCTTCGCAACAGGCTTTGAAGCAATGCCTAGCAGATTGTTGCCAACTCGACCCGCAGTGCCAGCGTTGCCACCTATCTTGTTCATCGGCTTGGGAGGAAGGATCCTTGACACGGCTGGAGTGCCAGCGTTGTCCGATGCGAACTTCTTGCTGGGCTTACCATTGGTTCCATCACCATCGTGTGGTCTCTTCGTAGGGTTGGATGGTAAGGGATTCGAAGATTCGGCATTTCGAGCCTTGGTCTGCTCCACCTTTTCCTTCATTTTCTTCTCCTCTACTGCCCTGTCCGCTTCTTTCTTCGCTTTGACAGCTTTCTCTTTCGCTTCCACTGTATTGGTAAGAATGGCTGCGATGAGCTTCTTTGTATCATCGTCCCCCCGTTTGCTCCATCGCTTTGCGATACTATCGAACTTCAACTTTTTAAGAAGCTCATCAGTCATCGTCTGAAATTTAGAAAGTAATGTCAAGACTGCCTTTGGTAGCTTTCCAACATAGTCTTCAGCCTTAGTGCAATCAATCAGAGTGGTCGTTAAGCCATTCACAAGTTTATGATGACCACCCAAGTTCTCTACTATTGCACCATACCCAAGCTGGTTTGCTGCATCAATTGTCTGATAAAGCGATTCAAGAAGAACTTTCCGATCGTTCTTCAGTTTCTCCAACTCAGCCGGCCGTGTCGCAGCTTCCTCTGCCTTAGTTGAATTTGTCTTAAGTTGAACTCGTAGCGCCGTCAAGAAACTTCCGTACTTTTCGATGGCATCCTTAACCACATCTGCATTCGGGCTTGAACCTGGATCCTTCCAGATGATACCTATTGTGTCCCACCGTACAGCAGCTGAAGCATCCATCGGGCGAGTTGGTCCGCGGACCTTGAACCACGTCAGCATTTCACTTATGTCACAGAGCGGGAACAAAGCGATCTATGCTTGTTCGAACATTGATATTGGTCTCACGCGTATCAGGGCACACAGGCAGGATGTGATGATAATTGATGGAAGTTTGTGCTTACCTCGCTGATGTCCATCACTGGCATGTCTTCGTCTTCGTCGTATTCAGATTCTTCTTCTGAGCTACTCTCCTCCTCTGACGAGCTTGTTTCCGTTGGCGTAGACGGAGACTTGATCAATGTCAAGTTGCTATCATCACGCAAGTTGTTTATTTTCTCGGTCAATGGCTTAACGACCTGGCTCATTGCCTTTGGCTTGCTTAAGGATAGTTTTGTCTCCTTAGGTGGGCGAATTTTCTTGGTTGACGGTCGTGCTGGTGTCAACGAGCCTAAGCGAGAAGTCAGTAATGGCAGATTGCACAAGGCTGGCATTATTCACTCACGAGATAGGTCGAATCCCGGCACAAGTTCTTTCCCGCTCCGTGATTTTCTAGGATGATATTTGGGAAGAGTATCTATCGAGCCAGTGTTAGCACTATGGGAAAACCAGGAACAGTGGCAGCTACGTACTTTTCAATCCTAATGTAATTTGCAATGGTTGATCCTCCCAGGAAAGAAACGGTGCGAAATCGAAGCGCGGCCGAGATGACGGATTCTTAGAAGCATACAAATCCGGGTATAGCATTCTCAATGAGTTCTGAGACGATGTAGACTGGACCTGCTGAGTTCGTGGAGCACTCGAGGCAATATCTGGTTCAACATGTTTCTTCACAGCTTGTTTCGACTCTAGCTCGGGGGAACCGTTGGGCAAGACAGGATAGCTGACCGTGTTACCTTGATTAACTTGCATATTTCCATTTTGTGCACCGGAGTAATATACAGCAGTCTGGTCTGGAGTTCTTTGGGCGTAATTGTTCCCAATGCCGTTCGCAGATTGTTGGAAAGCCACATTCGAGATACCACGGTGGATAGGTTGGTTAGGGGGCATTTGGTACTGAAGGGATTGTGGAGAAATTGTGGCAGTCTCAATTGCAGGAACAGCAAAAGAGAAGGAGCTCTCTGGGGCATGGTATCCTGCTGAGCCCTGCAAGGAAGGATCGACATTATACGAAGTAGGCCCAAAGACATCAGATGGTCTAGCATGTTGATACTGAGAAGTGTATGGAGAATTCGCGTAAGACACTGGGGGATACGATGGTTGCTGAGATGGATCGAAATGCTCGTATGGCATCTGACTTGGCTGGTATCGAGAGTATGGGTCCGGCTGTGGCTGCTGGTATTGGTACTGTTGATCGGCCGCCGCTGGCCAGCCAGCATTATTTATTAGGTCGTCAAACCTCATGTCCTCCGGCATATCATAGCCATGATTATTCTGGCCCTCCATCTTGCTGTCGAGGTGTTGAGGTAGATGATAGTCACGTGATGACGCAGCGAGATCGACTGCAAACGAAAGTTGGCTTATTTTGAAAGGGCACTACCGAGGTTGAGCCGGGCGGTGGTGATTGGTCTGCTAGACGAGAATTCTGGTCAGCTTCGAGTAACCCAACTCCCTGACTCTCTCGACTCGGGCGCAAACAGTGACCAGCAACCAAGGAAAATATCATGTACAGTAGTAGCCTGCTGCCGCCGCGGCGCCTTGGCTTGCGAACGTGCAGTCTGCCAGCCGCAGCCAGCAATGGTCCGGATCACACGTCGCCGGTGCAGCGAGCAGTGAGTTCATGGTCCAGAGACACTGTCCGCAACCAGGGTCGACAAGGAGCGGTACGCCGGGCCACAGAAGCAGCTCCCGCAGCAGTGAAGTGCAGCGCAGCGCACTCTCAGCACCCAGCACCCACGCACCTAGCACTCTTCCCAGCGAGCGCTGCCTCTGTAATACGGGCACTTTATCGCGCGGCCTGCCTGCAGCATACGCGTTCCCAGATTCCTCCCGAGGCTCAGGCAAAAGCGCGAGCTCGTGTCTAGGCAATTTGGGGGGCGTTGGGGTGCAGCAAGGACTGTTTGAGGCGGCGGTGCTTTCTGGCCTTTCGCCCTCGCCCTCAGGGCCAACAATGAAGAATTCAGGTGTCACCGTACCCTTCTTAAGGCAAAGCTCTCCCACGGAGCGAACGCAGCCCTTTCAATCGGTCAATCGGTCACTATGTCATTTTAAAGAATTGTTCCTGTTAGGTCGTGGCCATGATGGCCGAAATGAGAAGTTGATGGGGTTGGCAATGGATGTGGTGGAGGGATGTCGTTGGAGAGAGTGATGAAAGAAGGAAGAACGGAGGCGGTCGTGAAGACCTTGAAACTGCGACCAGGGCTGCTTCCAGCGCGCTTGTCCCATTCTGGCATTAGCGCCTTCCGCCTGGTGCCGCTAGGCCCAGAGCGAGCCCCAGGAGCATCGAAATTCCAAGAGTGTGATGTAGCTATTTACAAGATGGCTGATCTGTCCTGAACACCTGCACCCGTCCCTCGTACACCAACATATTTGTATTTGCAGTGAATGTGCATGATACAGGCTCTACAACTTGGCTGATTGACAGCCTCCAAACTACCAGCCGCCATGGCGTCCACCCAGAACTCGCTCCGGGACCGTCAAATCAGTAAGAAGCTCAACAGGCACCACTGAAGCTGAGGGTTAACAGTCTATCCAGGATCGATAGAGCGCATGTTGAATTTGAACCACGATTCTGAAGAACTCTCGCCTGAGCACCATGATCATACGGCGAGCAACGGTCTGGCGATACCCTCTGCGCCAATACTGAATTCGGACGGGGATCCCATATGGAAAGTTTTGGTATTTGACGATCTGGGAAGAGACGTTATCAGTAGTGTTCTGAGAGTGAACGATCTGCGGACATGGGGAGTCACAATGCATATGTATGTTGTGGAAGGGCTAGGGCTACTGCAAACGGTCTACTGATGGAATCAGGCATATAGCATCCTCGCGCCACCCCATCCCCGATGTACCAGTTCTATATCTGGTTGAACCCACTGCGCCAAATCTGAAAGCAATCACTACGGACCTCTCCAAAGGACTATATTCTCCCGCATATATCAACTTCCTCTCCTCGATACCGCGGCCCCTGCTGGAGGATTTCGCAAGGCAGACCGCTGAGGCTGGCACGGCAGAGAGCATTGCACAATTCTACGACCAATACCTAAACTTTATTGTAGGAGAACCAGATCTTTTCAGCTTGGGAATGAGGAAGGAAAACACATACTGGGCTCTGAATAGTGCGCGGACGAAGGATGAGGAATTGGACCATGTCATTGACAGAATTGTCAGTGGGCTATTTAGTGTGATGGTCACAATGGGTAAGAGTCCTTCCAAGAGCAATACCCTTCGCGGAACTGACCTTGTCTAGGCGTCATGCCCATTATACGATGTCCAAAAGGAGCGGCAGCGGAAATGATATCAGCGAAGCTCGATCGGAAGTTACGAGACCATATCTTAAATTCGAAAGACAACTTGTTTTCTGCCGCGAGCAATCGGCCATCGACGGCGACTGGTACACCCTCCTCCAGACCTGTTCTAATCATCCTGGACCGAAATGTGGATCTCATACCCATGCTGTCGCATTCATGGACCTATCAATCACTTGTGCACGATATCTTGAACATGAAGTTAAATCGCATTACTGTTGAAACACCGATAGATGAGAACAATCCTGCGAAGGGCACCACGAAGAAAGCGTACGACCTTACCTCGAATGACTTTTTCTGGAGCAAAAATGCGAGCGTACCTTTCCCACAAGTGGCAGAAGACATAGATGCAGAGTTGAGCCGATATAAGGACGATGCGAACGAAATCACCAAGAAGACTGGAGCTTCTTCAATAGAAGACTTGCAAAATGACACAAGTGCTTCTGCACAGCATCTGAAAGCAGCCATTACCCTTCTGCCTGAGTTGCGGGAGAGAAAAGCAGTCCTGGACATGCATATGAACATTCTAGCAGGATTACTGACGGGCATCAAGAATCGTCAATTAGACAACTTCTTTCAAATGGAAGAAAACATCATGAAGCAGACCAAGGCACAAATCCTGGAGGTCTTAACAGATGAGGCCAAAGGCAAAGAGCCAATAGACAAATTAAGATTGTTCATCATCTGGTTCCTAAGCACAGAACAAGACGTCTCAAGAACAGATATGGAGAAGTTCGAAGAAGCCCTCAAAGTAGCAGGAGCAGATACCACCTCCCTCGCCTATGTCAAGCAGTAAGCCTTCCTCTAATCTCTCCGACACCCACCCATCTAACAGTCTCGCAGAGTTCGCGCCACAACACGCATGACGATGATGACCTCGGCACCCTCCCAAACCCCTCAACAAGCATCCGCATCCACCGAGCTCTTCCGCGGTTTCTCCTCCATCTCGTCTCGCCTGACCTCATCTCTTAAAGAATCCGGCGTCGGCGCCAACTTCGAGAACTTAATTTCAGGAGTCAAGAACTTTTTGCCTGCCAACCGCGATCTCACAGTCACAAAGATCACGGAATCGATCATGGACCCCGCTGGTGCATCAAGTTCTGCTATTGCGAAGACGGAAAATTACCTGTATTTTGATCCACGGAGTGCAAATGCCAGGGGCACGATGCCGCCGGTTAGTGTAGCGAGGAAAGGAGGTGAGATGCCGGGCGGTCTTGGAGGTCACGGACCTGGGATGGGAGCGACATTTGGGCAGCGGAGACAGGGCTTTAGTGAGTCGATTGTATTCACCGTGGGAGGTGGAAGTATGGACGAGTATGGCAATCTGCAGGAGTGGGCAAAGCGGACAGGAGCAGGTGGGAGCGGAGCTGAGAAGGGGGCGGGTAGGAGGAGAGTGGTTTACGGGAGCACGGAGCTCATTAATGCGGAGGAGTTCTTGAAGCTCGAGTTGGAGAAGTTGGGTTCCGAGGCGGCTTCATAGTCACGAAACTCAATCTACAAGCCAGATTTCACAAGCATAAAGAGAGATACCAGATGTAATGTACCATGCAAGGGGTATATTTTGATTTTCTAATCCTGCGACCTGGCTGGCTTTGCTACCCATAGCCCAGAAAAGTGCGAGAATCCAATCTGATTCCCATCGCACCTCGTCATCTGATATCAAAGGGAGTAAAACTTGAAAAGGAAATGCTGTACACATCCATACACCCGTACATAAATAAAACAGGAGCACAAAAAGACAACTCGTTATGGAAAATGCATCGCTCGCTCGAAATGAATCAACTGTCAGAATGCAACGGATTAGACACCTCTAAACATCCTAACAATCAAAAACCACATGGCACCAATGAACTTGAATGCGGAGAGGCCCGCAACAGACCAGAGGACAACAGCCAGGTAGATGGCACTCCTGCTCGTGCCTGTTTGTGTGGTGACACGCTCTAGGCCTGCGGTGCTTAGGACGACGGCCACGAGGCCAAAGTTGCACACTAGCCAGAAGATGACGACGAAGGATCTGAATGATTTGTAGTAATCCTCCTGGATTTCCGAGGCAGAGTGTACGCGCTTCTCCGGAGGAGCCTTTGAGACGATTTTGCGCATCTCGGCTTCATATTGGGCGTTCAGGTCACCGTCGTCTGTGGGGATGTTGACATCGACTTTTCCGCCGGGCTTGAGCGTTGCAGATGGCAGTTTCTCGGCTTTGTCGTCACCCTTTGTGCCCCAGGTGATATCGTGGGTGTTGCAGAAGGCGTAAACGTTGAGAATGTTGATGTAGGTTGGAGTCAGGAGGAGGTATTGGATGAAGGAAGTGAACATGTGCCACGGGTCGAAGAACAGGAAGGAGACCACGAACCACAGGAGGTAGGTGGATGCCAGTGAGATGATTAGCGTGTAGAAGATCTGGTTCTTCAGAATATCCGAAACCGTAAATTCGTGTTTGTCGACTTCACTTTGGATAGACTTCACAGTGATGAAGACCGAAGCAAACATTAGGTAGCTAGGAGCCGTCAGTATATATTTCAGCTTTCAGACGAGAACTGGAACGTACCACATTATGAAAGCCCAGAAGTAGACCATCAACATGTAAGCTTTGTTTGTTCCTTGCGGCCGATTGCCTAGAGCCAGGATAAAGCAGGTGAGAAGGGTGAAGAGATACATCCACTCGAAGACAACACCAAGAATATTTCCAACCTTGCCAAGTTTATCGGGATCTGAGAGTGACGTTGTCAAGATATGGAAGACCAGGAAGAAATTACCAATGGCGAACCACGCAAAGATCATGCTAATGGTCGTGTATGTGAATTCTATCAGGAACATGAGTTTGCGCAAGAAGCTGTGGTCGCTTCGGAAGAGCTGGTAGAAATGTGCTAAGGCGTAAACCGCTGCGAAGAAACTACCGTTCAACCATCTTCGGCGTTGGAGGATCAATTCAGCCATGGTATCCGGAACATCTGTTTCGCCTGTAGCAGATTTGACGTATTGAAGAATCCAATGGCAATTGCGTTTCGAAACCAGCTCAAAACAGAGAATACGATCCTCAGCAAGATACATATTCGCCGTGAAGATACCAGCGTTGGCACCGTGCATCTTCTCACCAGCAAAATATTTCTCGAGTGGTCCATTTCCGGCCTTGTCGTTTTGCAGGGCTACGAATCGATAGGCTGAGAAGGCACCTGGTAAGACGGAAATGAAGCCAAAAGCAGATTCCAGGGGCTTGTCTAAGATGTTGCTCATCTTATATTCGAAGTTTTGGGTGGCCACAAGCGGATTGAGTAAATTCTTTCCTCCAGGTCCCAGCATTGCCTTGATCTCCCCACAGGCACCAGCACACATAGGCTCCAAATCGAAAGCTTTCCACAGATGGTAAATGGAATCTTTGCCAGGCTTAGTACCCGCATCGAGCAGCACACAGATATTAGGGTCCAAAACTCGTCCAAATGCTTGGAAGAACCATCTGTGCGAGTTGATCTTCTTCTGATTCTTTTCCTTCAAGCAGAACAGAAGTTGAACTGGCTGCTGCTTTGGGCGAAGCTCGACAAGGTCTTTCTTGACGGAAATGCCGACTTGCGTTGTGTATTCGTAGATGTGAGCTGTCACGTCCTTTCCGTTGACCTGTTGCTTGGCAATTCCGTCCTGGTATACACCCATTCCTGCCAAAACTGCCTTCGTTCTCTCGTTGATCTTGGCACGACCATCGCTGACAACGCAGACCACTATCTTCTTCCAAGCATCTTTTCCCCATGTCTTGCTGTCCTTGCGGGAGCACATGTATTCAACATTCTTGAAGACACCACTCATCGTTCGGGCAAACAGAACATCGTCTTCATTATACATAGTAACCACAATAAATAGTTCTGTGTGTCTGGGTTTTGCGAAGAGTTTCTGTCTGAGGGTAAAACGCTCTTCAAAGAACTCACTGGGGTCACAAGTTGCTGCTGAATATCGCATATGTGTGAATTCATCTCTTTCGGGAGGTTGAGCATGCGGCACCATATTCAGAAGCTTTGGTGGGATAGGACAGTCAAGAACGAGATTGCCATTGAACAATTGCACCTCCTTTACGGTCTTATAACGCTTGAGCGCGGGAACCGGCGTCGCTGATGGTTCAGGGCCATGAGCTCCGTCGTAGTCCGAGTATCCTGGAGCACTATGAGGATCTGGTCCGTAGCCGGTGTCTTGCGCTTGGAGAATTGGGCGGTGTTCCTCTTCATGATTGTAATACGGATCAGCAGGATTCGAAGGGAAAGTCGTCAAGGGGTGCTCTTCGTGCGGCGAAGGTTGATACGGCGGGTTGTAATATTGATCGTGATGAGCTTGGGGGTTTATTGCATAATCCTGTTGGTAATTGTGGTTTGGGTCGAGAGGATAACTTTGCTCGTACTCTTCATTGTGCCCATATGAATTGTTGATGTTTTCGACCGAGTACTGTTGAGGGGGTCAGCGCAGATTCTTCTGACATCGGTATGATTAAGGACTCACCGTAGGTTGCGCCTGTAATCGATCACTAGGAGTATAGCGTCCAGGACCCATCGGGATCTCTAGATTGTGTCTGCCAGGTCCCGGAGATCCAGCCGGTCTGCCGTAGGGTGCAGCATCTTCAAGTTGGTATCCTTGGTTCACTGGGTGCCCAGGTGAAGGCGTTCGTCCTGGTCGATTATTCATACTGTAATATTCGTCTTGCTGGCCTTGGCCAGGGTGGTCTGTCGAAATCGAGAGATGTTAGAAGGTGGTGTTCACTCGAGTCACAGACTCTGTGCTGCACAAGGAACAGAAAGCTCGTTCCTGTACTAAGCAGGAGGGCTGTGTTTGATAGTCGTGAGCTTCCCTCAAGGAAGTTTCTGTGCGCCGCGCAGGGAAGAAAGGTTTGGATGTTCCGCTCGGATGAAGTTCACGCGTCGTATGTTGATGGATAGTAGCCTTGCGGTGTGGTACATTCATAACGTATACACAACGTGGACACTCCAACCAAAAAGCGTATGAAGCTCAAAAGAACGTACCTAGTCTATTATATGACATGGTCTGATCCGTTCTGGCAGGAGGGGCGCGTGGTTGGAGGATTCTTGTACGAGGTTGGCGAAGAATGCACTTGGCTCAATGGGACGCTGTTGGGAAGATACCCCTATTCTCTCCCAAATGCGCAGTTGGAACTCTGATCCCGCGGCGGGTTCGAGTTCTTCGATGATGCTTCAGCGACAGTGCGTGGAGGGAGATCGTTTCAGGAGTTGGCTGCAGGGGAAAGTGCTGCTCTGATTTGCCTGCCAAGCCGCGGCTGGAGTTTCAGCTTGATGAAATGGGCATAGACCGCTGGACGAGGTCCAGAGATAGGATGATTGTTTCTTTGAAAGAGAGCAGCGCACCGAAGATGCGAGGAAGTAAGAAGAGGAGAAACGTCTTTTTCGAAGTCGTCTCGTATTTCTTCTTCTTTTACATACAATATTACTATGCAGAGTTACGGACAAGGCCGTTTTGCAGCAGCTAGCAACCGTGGCGGGCTGGCTGGCAACCATGCATGTATCCATTTCTATTTCAGGTTCGACGCGACGCTACCCTCCAGCGGCGAATCATTGCACAGCCACGCATCAGCATCAGCATCATCGCTGAGGCTTGGCTGAGGGAGACCAGGTCAAATCACGAACAAGATTTGTCTGCAAGCCCGCCGTTCTCTATTTTGCCTCATGACCACTGGTTTTACACGCTCAAACGCCTCGGCAGTCATTAATCCCCCCGTCACTGCAAGATGCCTTGCATCTGAGACAAGTCACGAGGCTGTGATTAGCCAGTATAGCTGTGCGAGATCCCGAGCAGAGCCTCTTCCTTGTTTCCGTCTATGATATCAAATCCCTATTCAACTCTCGATCTCAGGAAACTTATTCTTCAAGAAGTTCCTCGTGAACCGCGTAAGTTGTTGGTAAGCCTCCTCAAAGCCATCTCGTCCTCCATAGTAGGGATCTTCGACCTCTTCCGCACGTTTCTTTCCACTGAACTCTCCAAACAACTGGACTGATGCCTTGCCACCAGCTCGCTGATGAAGTCTTTGCAGGTCTCGAAGGTTGTCTCGGTCCATAGCGAAGATAAAGTCAAACCTTTGGAAATCGGAGGCATGAACCTAGAAAGCGGTAAGCGCCTGTCCTGCCCCAAGCTGTTTACACTTACCTTTCGAGCTGCGTGATCATAGTCCGTGATCCCATTGTCTTCAAGCGTCGACATTGTTCTCGAGTCTGGGCTGCTCCCAGTGTGGTATGCCCCAGTTCCGCAACTATCCACCTCGGATATCAATCCTTCATAAGGAGGCTTTGATGCCATGGACCTGAAGATTCCTTCTGCCATGGTTGATCGACAGATGTTTCCTAAGCACACGAATAGCACCGAAACAGGCTCAGGAGTGGATACCATCGTTGCGGCTGTTTTCCCACGTGCTTGGTGACTTGATTGTCTGGAGCTGCAAGAGAGATTTCGGGATCTGGATTTGATCGGCAGGGGTTTCGGAAGCGGCCGCTAGCCTTCCTTTGCTGCATATTATTGAGCTTAACTTCTTGCGGACGATTTATCACTACCGACGAAAACACGGCTTCGGAAACAGGTCTCCCCTTATTCCAATACACCCTTCTTTTATTTGGGCGTGCGATTGTGCGCGAGATACCTCAGTATCATAGTTACATGTCCGAAATAGTACTCAATTTTTTGTCATGTCCAGGATAGTCAACCAATCTATCGGCTAAATCTGTCATGTACTCCTGAGCCTTGCAGACGAAATTTGTATCTCTGCATCAAAAGCGTCAAAGATCTAAACGTACAACCAATTAAGGTGCAAATTTGATCTGCACGCATAGCCGGCAAAGTACGTATTATCTTCTGTTTCGTTTCACATCCGGGGTTGCATTAACTAGCAACCTTCGGTGCAAGTCTCACCGCTGGTTACTGTAAACGTTAGTGGACTAGTGTCACAAAACCCTTAGCCCAAGCCTTCTTGTATTTCGATTTCTAACATACCTTCGCATTGAGACGAGGGTGGGTCTAAGTGCAGGGAGGCTCCATTCGTCAGTTTCATCCCCTTCCATCCTGGCTTAGTTCAAAAGTACAAGTGGGTTGTCTTACGTAACTGAAGTCGTTCGAGAATTGTTTTGTTCGGAATATTGCAGTAGAACGCATGAGAGCCCTCTTTGATGTCTGCAATCAGATAAGTCAGCAATCGTTCATGCTGATTTGACGCTGCCTCATTCGAGGGGTCAGGAGCCATGGGAAGTCTAAATGTAGTTGAATGAAAGTTATATATTGCATTCAGGCTTTCTTATCTCACCGAAATCAAACTTCTTAAGCATGTATAGGAGAGTTAGTTCTAATTCAAGGTTAGCCTCTCGGTCCGACCCGCGTCCCTTGCACTTCATCCACACCTCACCGCTTGTCTCCTCTACCATATCTATCACTGTATTACTCCTCTCTCATGCAATACACCCGAGGCCCACTGCCAAATGTCAACCCGACCTCCAAAGCCAACCCACTTGATTCTTGTATGCTGCCATGCAATATACATTGGCGGACCCACCCACGGCCTAGATGAAAAAGAATGGCTCCTCGCACCCTTCCAGAAAGACGAGACGCCAACTTTCATCGAGCACATCCAAACCGGGCTGTCTCTTCTTAGTACTAGCTCTTCTTCTCTCCTAATCTTGTCTGGCTCCAAGACTCGTCCCGAAGTTGATAAATCAGAAGCACATTCATACCTGGATCTATGTATTGCTAATGATTACTGGGGCATTGCCCGGGAGAAGGAAGTACAAGAGAGGATTTTGCTAGAAGAGCAAGCACTTGACAGTTTTTCAAATTTGTTGTACTCGTTCTTAAAGTTTTGGAAGGCGACGGGACGGTGGCCGGAAAAGTTGATGATCATAAGTCATGCATTCAAGGAGGAGAGGTTTATGAAATTGCATGTCACAACCCTCGAGTTGACCAGGACCAAGGTTGTATATTTAGGTATTGATCCAGAGTATATGAGAGAAGGGAGTAAGAGTTACGATATGGCGAGAGCTGAGGAAGTAAGACAAGGGGAGCGAGAAAAAGGATATGGGAATTGGGAAAAGGATCCGCTGGGTTCGGGGGCAGCTCTGAGTGGAAAGAGGGCACAGCGGAATCCTTGGGAGGTGAGCCAGATGTGGTTTGAAAGTATCGAAGATAGGGAAAAATCTGGAGTGAGAAGCATGCGCCGAGTTGGTGAGGGGGTTTTTGAAGAAGAATTTTTGACGCCTGAGAGGCAGCCATGGGAAGACGTATCGCCTATTCAATAGCTAGTTCCATTTGACAGTAACCAATAAAGGGGGATATTATATACGGCGAATGACCATTGAGTATACCCGGACCCTAAACCCCAAAATACCGAAGACCGTACCCTTTTTGACTTAATAACTAAAACCGGACTCTCTATACCAAAGTGACTTGCTTTTGCACTAAAATCACGGGGCCGTTCTGCGCTTTTTTGGGGAGTTGGGCGGGGGGGTTCTAGTAGCGCTTATCGCAGGTTATTAGTATCCTATAAGAATGTAAGAAATGCCTAAGATTTGGTACTATTCAGCTTGCGAGGTGACGTTAATTTACGATCGCGAAGTAAGGCTGTAGCGAGCGAGTAGGCAGTAATAATAATACAAAGAAGGTATATGTTCTTACTTATATAGCGACGTATATATTAGGTTCTTGATTTTCTATGCATTCCCTACACAAAAGTCACTTTAGTGTAGAGAATCCGCGTTAGTCATTTTATCATTTTCTCGTACTATGTATTGAAAGCTGTAGCCACGACCCCTCCCCTATCCGCCAATAAATATGGTCATTATACTCGGTCCGCCGCTCTGGTGCATTGTCAGGCCAACCTTCCCAAGTTCTGAGGCTATCGTCCGCTAAATCTTTGATGCTGGCTTGGCAGGTGCGCCAGTCAAAATATTGCTCACAAACCTAGTCGTATCTTTGACCATATCCTCACTGTAAGCATGTCCAATTCCCGAATACACATTATCTTCGACGTAAACATTGCCCTCTTGGTACCATCCACTTGTAGCGTTCTTCAAAAACTTCATGAACGGCTCAGTACAATGATATGGAACGAGTTTATCATCTCCACCAGAGCAGACAAGAATCTGTTTCCCTTTGATTTTCGAATTCAGGATTTGGCGGAGACGTACTTGTTCTTTTTCGGATGGGTTTGGGTTGATCTCGGAGGTCCCGAAGAGGAGACCTCTTGGATCCCATTTTTTTACGCTGGAGATAAGGGCTTTCGGGAAGTCTTCACTGCCGAGAAATCTAGCACCGTTAGACGATTTGTAAGTTTCCAGCTTAGAAAGTTGAGCTCGGTCAGTCATTACACCTGGTTGAAGTTAGGAACATTGTCGTGTAAAAAGCACATCAGCCAGAGAATGGATCGATAATGAAGGCAAAGTGACAGAAACGGTGGCCTCAAAATACTTCATTCTTGAATTCTGAAATCCATGGAATGATCCTGGGCACACAGCTAATCCGAGATTCTGATGTGGCACTGAGGAATTGTTGCCAATATATTTGGAACAATTAAGTAACAAAACTCTTGAATATGAAAAAAGAAACTTACGCATATAATCTGGACACCCTATAATCACCACAGCCGCAGTGACTCGTGGCTCATGTAAGAACACCTGCCACGCAGCATGTCCACCAAGTGAGATGCCTAGCACTAAATGCTGGTTTATCGTTGGCGCATCAGGACCAAGGCAGATGAATGAACCAAGGTGGTCAATCAATAAACTCGTGTCAAGAGCGGTGCCGTGAAAGATGCTGGCATAATGTCAGCGACTGTGATCATCATGGGAATACAGTAGACGCCGGACCTGAACATATCTTGGGCGTGTCTCACGTTTCCATCTCTCCAGGTCTGATTCGCCATGCTCTGGACTTCCCTAATCCCATGGTTTCTCTAATCATAGAATTAATATGAGTAATTCCTGGATCGGAAGAGGGAGCTCGAGAGCTGAGGAGCCAGGCTCCTAAGACATATGCGAGTTCCCGTAAAGCTCCCAAGCTCTGAGCTGTCGTACAAATAGACAGCAATTTAGTATGAAAATAAGCTTACCTGGTCAAATGCCACGGCAATGAGGCCAACTTTTCTGTCAGGTGATGGTCGTTGATTCCAATCATTTATGCATTTGCTCGCAATACTGGTCATATCATCTTTATTCCCAAGTCTTCCATGCAACAGCCAGAGAACTGATATGGACTCGCATGATGCCGGGACCTCATCGAGACCATGAACTACTATCAGGATACCAGCAACGTGCAATGTTCTTGAAGAGATAGGTGCAGGTGATCTAGAGGAAGTCCCTTCAAGTGGATTGGGGGTCGACATTGTCCCTTTTGTGGTTTAGAGAGAAAGTGGGGAAAGACAAAGTTTAAAAAGGAGTTTAATGAATACTTATAATAGCTCAAGAGAGAGAAGGAGAGAAACTAAAGTCTAAGTTCCCTAATTCAGATGGCATAGGCCAAAACTCCTTAAGAGTATTTTGAAGCTGAACAGCAAATAAAGGAAAAGCCAAATGGAATGGCTATCTCTTGGCCAAGCCTTTTCGGTCGAGCCACCCCAGTCGAGCCTCGGAACTACGTGCGTCATCTGACGATCTGGCGTGGGAAATTACACTGCTGGGCAACACCATTTCCACGCTCGTACAGCGCAATTAAACATCGAAACAACTCCGAACGCTCGCAGACCTCTGCACCTTTTGTCAAAACGCTGATTCCATTGTTATTGCAGAATAGATGTGAGGAGGGCCTGCATCGACACATTTCTGCGGGAACCTCGGCGAGCTAACATAGCACACGAAACCTTGGCCAAAAGCACCTTCACACCGACACATTGTGAAAGGATTCAGGCCGCCATGAACGCGACATCTGTTCTCTAGCATTACAAGAGGAGCTCCACGAGGAGCCAGAATAATTGGCACAATTTGCAAATTGTAGGACCAGGCTGCTGCAGAAGTGTGTTTCTCAGGGGAAACTGGAAATGGCCCACCGCAACGATGAATCGCTTTCTCCAATGTCAAGAAGCCCCCGTTCTGGGTCGCCCGTACAACTGAACGCCAATGGGGCTGCTAATGCGCGACAATCAGGTCTGCGTACAGAATTAAACGTCGACGAACTCCCCAGTGCCACACACGACTTCGCACCTCCTATTCCAGCGAATGGCAGCACAAGCAAGCCCGGTGTTGATGCTGTGGATTACTTTCATGGTGGAATGCCCCACGAGAGTCAAAATCCTCCTTTTATGACAGGTGCGGCTGCTTCTATCAGCAATTCTCCTACGAAGCAGTCGGCTCTTAAACATACGCCTGGCTCTTTTCCACAGGAAGGAATTGCGGGAACAACAGGCACGTCCACACCACCCGGAAGAAGGAGTGTACAATTCGTGAGGGCAGATCCAGGGACCTCGTCACATGTTAGATCAGACTCTTGGGAGGACGGCGAGACTCCAGGCAAGGACCGTCGTGGTCAGTCTCTCATGTCAAAGTTGAAGGCATTGGCAATCACAGGTGGCTTGCAGACCCACAGCCGAAGTCAAAGCAATGCCGCAAACTCCTTCGAAGACGACACAGGCTCTGCGCCTCTCTCGCCGACAGCAGAACGGGCAACACGACTGCCACATACTTTGCAAGAAGAGGGAAGTGATGTCGACGCTGACGCGGAAGAAACGGCAGATGAAGGGAATGCCACTGATGCCATGCGTGCGAAGAGAAAGCGTCGATTCCGAAGACCTCTTGAAGCTGCGAATGGAAGTCAAACAGCTCCTAATACACCAAGAGTACGGGGAATGGGAACAACTGATTCTCCTGTCGGAAGCAGCCGCCAGCTTCCCTTTCTTAATCGACGAGCGACGGACGGCTCATTGGAGCAAAGAGGTCACCTGTCCGAAGGCGAAGGTCGTGATCGCCTCAATGGCCAAAGCGCTTGGAGACGTGGTAGTTCATGGATTGCAGGGGCTCGGGGTGGGAGTTACGGTGGCCAACAGCCAGCTGATCTGGATGGTACACCCACCTCAAGAAGACCGGGCCAGTTCAGGCGCATGACGGGTCTTGGAGGTGGTCAAAGTGATGGCGATGGACAAGCACCGAGGAGACCTTTCCTGGGCGCTGAACGTGCCACGACCTTTGGAGCCCAACGATGGCGGATGTTGAAGCACGGATTGAAGTTGCTGGGCCAGAAGAAGGAAGAACATAAAGTCGATTATCTTAAGTCGGCAGAGCTTATGGCCGAACTGCGTGCTGGAGCCCCAGCCGCTCTTATGTTGGCTAGCATGATTCAAAGGGATGAACACGGCAACAAGCGTATTCCGGTCCTGCTTGAGCAGCTGAAACTGCGTATCACCGATAGCAGACCGAATGTGGAGGAGCCAACGGAGAGCGAACGTCATCTGGTGTTTCGGATCGAGCTTGAATATGGCAGTGGCTTGAACAGAATGAAATGGGTTATTCATCGATCACTCAGAGATTTTGCCAATTTACATCTACGATACAAGCTCCAAGGCAGTAGCGACAAGTACATCCAGCTAAGAAGTGATGTTGACTCCAGACCAAAGCAGCCGCGTTTCCCCAAATCAGCCTTTCCTTATTTCCGAGGTGTGCGTGGGCTGGGGGAGAGTGAAGAAGACGAGGCTGACAATATACGCGTGGATGAGACTGTTGGAGAAGCAACTCATAGCGAGAATGAGAGAAAGCGGAAGAAGAGGCGGCCTTCTCTAGCAGGAACACGCAGAAAATCAAGTGTTGCTCTACAAGATCCAAATACTGGGGCTATTATTGGCAGTGGACAACAATCACAGCAAACGAGGATCTACAATGAGAAACAGAGGAGACGACTGGAACAATACCTCCAGGAGATGATCCGATGGCTCATTTTTAGAGCCGATAGCAACAGACTATGTCGATTTCTGGAATTGTCTGCATTGGGGGTTCGTTTAGCTGCCGAGGGTAGTTACCACGGGAAAGAAGGATATCTTGTCATACAGTCTGCAAATGGGTTAGACGTGAGAAGGCTGCTGATGCCTAGTAACATCTTCGCCCGACATTCTCCTAAATGGTTTTTGGTGAGGCACAGTTACATCGTTTGTGTAGATTCTCCAGAGAACATGCACATATACGACGTCTATCTGGTGGACCCCAAGTTCGAGATCCGCCAGAAGCGCCGGAAGCTCAAGGAGATGGATAAAAAGGAGATTGTGGAAAAAGCTGGGACTTCTGCGAAACATCCTCAACATCACAGCCTCAAGTTACAGAATTCTGAGCGCAAGATCAAGCTTCTCGCAAAGAATGAACGTCAACTGCGGCAATTCGAGGACTCGTTGAAATACATGTTGAGTACCACGCCATGGTCGAAAGAAAATCGCTTTGGAAGCTTTGCACCTGTTCGCACCGGTGTCTATGCACAGTGGCTAGTTGATGGCAGAGACTACATGTGGAATGTCTCTCGAGCCATCAACATGGCCAAAGATGTCATCTATATCCATGACTGGTGGCTAAGCCCTCAACTGTACATGCGGCGGCCCGCAGCAATTAGCCAGAAGTGGCGTCTTGATAGGCTTCTCCAGAAAAAGGCTAGGGAAGGAGTCAAGGTTTTCATTATCATCTACAGAAACGTCGAGGCAGCCATTCCTATTGACTCCGAGTTCACAAAGTTCTCCATGTTAGATCTCCATCCAAATATCTTCGTTCAACGATCACCAAATCAGTTCAAGAAGAATCAGTTCTTCTTTGCTCACCACGAGAAAATATGTGTTGTTGACCACACAGTGGCTTTCGTTGGAGGTATCGATTTGTGCTTCGGCCGATGGGACACGCCGCAACATTCTGTTGTAGATGACAAACCTACGGGCTTCGAGCAATCAGATCTTCCTAAGGATGCGGATCACTGTCAGTTATGGCCTGGAAAAGACTACTCAAACCCCCGCGTGCAAGATTTCTTCCAGCTGAATGAACCATATGCAGAGATGTATGATCGTTCTAAAACGCCGAGAATGCCATGGCACGACATTGCTATGCAAGTCGTGGGTCAGCCTGCACGAGACTTGACACGGCATTTTGTGCAAAGGTGGAACTATGTACTTCGTGGGCGAAAACCTACACGGCCTACACCGTTCCTTCTTCCGCCTCCAGATTACAATCCGGCTGATCTCGAAGCACTTGGTCTTACTGGTACTTGCGAGGTTCAAATACTACGATCTGCCAGTGACTGGTCCCTGGGATTGACTGAGGTTGAGCACAGCATTATGACGGCTTATTGCAAAATGATTGAAGAATCGGAACATTTCGTCTATATCGAAAACCAGTTCTTTATTACCAGCTGCGAGACCATGAACACCAAGATCGTCAACAAGATCGGTGATGCCATTGTGGAGCGGGCTATTCGAGCTTATCAGAATGGCGAAAGCTGGCGTTGCGTCATTATCATTCCTCTTATGCCTGGTTTCCAGAACACTGTGGAAGAGGCCGAGGGTACATCTGTTCGTTTGATCATGCAATGCCAGTTCCGTAGCATTTGCCGTGGCGAAGGCTCAATATTCGGCCGTCTGAGAACCCAGGGCATTGAACCGGAAGATTTCGTCCAGTTCTACAGCCTCAGAACGTGGGGCAAAATTGGGCCAAATAAGGCGCTGGTGACGGAGCAGCTGTATATCCATGCAAAAGTGATTATTGTCGATGATCGGATCGCATTAATTGGATCTGCCAATATAAATGAACGATCAATGCTGGGGATTAGGGACTCTGAGTGTGCAGCCGTTGTTCGAGATACAGACATGCTATGGTCGATAATGGATGGGGAGCCTTATCTAGTTGGACGATTTGCCCATACATTAAGAATGCGTCTAATGAGAGAGCACCTTGGCTTGGACGTCGATGAAGTCATGGAAGAGGAGCGCCGAGTAGAGCTTGATCGGGAAGAGGAGGAATACGAAACGCGAATGAATGGTATCTACGACGGCAATGATTCAGAAACTGACAGGGCCAAAGCTCGAGAGGCTCAATCGATTCCTCTCCCTGATCAGGCTCTTCGAATTGCAAATCATGAGCGCTTACGAAGCTTCAACCACGACGTCGATTGGGAAGAAGAAGACAATCCAAACCTGGCATCCGAGAGCTACAAGTCGGTTACAACAGACAAGAGAGTCATCGGCAACAAAGCCCATGCCGCAGAAGTTGATGGCGAAGGCCCCGATCAACTAAAAGCGGCCGAGAAAACGGGAGCTGTCCGTGGTCGAGATTCTGTGCTAGCTGATGGAGGTCGTGAAGTGCTCATCACTGACATTGCCCCTGAAGGTAAAGGTACAATCAGTCATCCAAACCGACCGCACGATCGGCCCGCACCTGTTCACCATCGCGGTAGCGATGAGAGTGGCGGCGCGGGAAATGACAAAGTTCCGCCGATGCCTTCATTCCCACGGCGAACAACAGAGCAACTAGGCCTATCTCAGCTTTCCCAACTCCCCGCTCTTCCGCTCACGGATGACACAGATATCGGCGGACCTCCAATTCACCTCGACGCAGCTGGCAAACCAGCACCCAAAGAATTCAATCCTATCACAGCTGATATCAAGGTTGCTCACGTAGACAAGGATTGCATGCGTGATCCTCTCAATGACTCCTTCTTCGAAGATACTTGGCGTCAGATTGCGGAGAACAACACGAAGATCTTCCGACGAGTCTTCCGGTGTAATCCCGACAGCGAAGTCACCAACTGGCACGAGTATAATGAATTTCTTGCTTATGCCGAGAGGCTTGCGCAATCACAGGGTGGCAAGAGCACAGAGAGGGAAGAGCAAGAAGCGACGGGCAAAAGTGGACCTCCAGGAGCATCGTCAACGGCTGCAGGCATGGCAGCAGTCCCAGGTTTAAGCAGCTTGGCGGAGAAAATGAATGGCCATGGACAAGATAACCGTCATCTCAAGACAGTGGCGGAATTGGCGGAAAACGCTCGAGAGGATAACGCGAGGCGCACTGATACTGGGCGAGAAGGCGGGATGAATGGCCGTTTAGATGGCATCGACGAAAAAGCTGAGCTGAGAGGAGCAGATGAGCCTGCGTCCCCTGTTCTACCCGCGGGAGACGAAAACTTCCCATCGCTAGAATCTACCCTGCTCAGCACCTCGACAGCAGCTGTCGAGACAGCTCCTCAACCAGCAACCTCGACGCCAGCTCCCAGAAAAACTACCTTCTCATCCACAACTCCCACTACAAACTCCACCACTAATGGTTCCGCCAACAAAGGCTCGGGCAAGAGACGTCGCCGTGGTGCCACGAAAAGCAAATTCTCGGGTAGTGACGACCTGTTGTCCAGGCAAGATGCTGAAGAACTGCTCAGTCTCGTGCAAGGACACCTTGTCTTCTTTCCATATGATTGGCTCATCAAAGAAGAGCTTAATTCTAATTGGCTTTACCAAGTGGACCAAGTGGCACCCTTACAGATTTAGTGAGTTCAATCAATTGCTAATCAACAGAAGAGAGTTGCTGACATGTTGGTAGTAATTAATCATTTGGCGAGCGAATGCCGGCAGGAAAGGCAATTTTGTATAATTTGTATCAAGGACGAAAACATGGGCTGGTAGACCAGATGCATATGGGAATCAGGCGTTCTACTTCTTTTGCAGCATAGCAGCGAAGCATTCTTTTCTCCAAAATGTATCATGCCATAACATCAGTCAATTGCCATTCCAATTCAATTCATGTTCATCATCATTCAGGTTATACTCGTTCACTGATCCAAATCGCACCCTTGCACCCCGCCCTGATTACGTTCGTCAACAGCTCGTGAGGCACTGCTTGCTTGGCATCATGCTCCACAGCATGATCCAAGTGCTCCAATTCCTCGTCCCGGATTCTCCTTATTGTTTCAATCAATTCCCTCAATTCGTCTCCTATATTCTCTCCGTTCTTCTCCATCCGCTCTGCCATCTCTAATAACACGCGTACTTGTCCATTGTAATGGCCCCCAATCTCCGTCTCCACAGCTTCTGTACATGCCATTGCAGCTTCTCGCCCCATAATCGCGGTTCCCCAGCCGAGGGCAGAGGCAGCAAGCGTCCAAAGGGGATACATGGCTGTAGGACGGATGCGGTGTTTTGCCATCAGAGCGTTAAAGGTACTGAAGTGGGTGGCTTCTTGCTCGTACATGTGCTTCATAAGAGGTCTGAGGTGAGGGTGTGAGGAAACGATTGGGGGTGTTTGTGCTGTGTAGATGAGTGTTGCTGCTAACTCGCCAGCTTGGTTGACTCTTAGCTGATATTATTGTCAGTAGGAGGGTGGTAGAAATATTTGAGGAAGTGTAAAAATTGTTGGCGCTCTTGAGAATGGACATACTGCGCTTGTGAGAAAATCTCGCTGAGCTTGAGTAAGAGGTTTATCGAGAGGTGCTGGGTAGGAGGCAGCATCTGAGCCAGATTTTGAGGTTCGAGAAGGCTGGCTTGGCGCGTTACCATGGCTTTCAACTGAAGCTGCAGCTGAGGAGTATCGTTTCGTTGCAGTTAAACGTCGAACCTGAGAGGCCCGGGGAGCTTGGAGCAGACTTGGAGCAAGAAAGTCGTAAATTGGTAGATTTGCAGCAAGAAAACTTGTGCGTTTCGAACACGCAAATAGTGCCATCTTGAGACTTATTGGAACCGTGTCCCGTGCAAAATAATTGAAGGACTCCGTATCTATGCTCTGACGTTGGAAGAGGTGAAGTCTGAAAGTGTTTCCTCTCAATGACGAGTTAGGTACTAGCGCCATATCGGCTGAACCTTAAAATCGCCGACGGCTTTAGCAAGAGCAAGGGTCGTGACTTTGAACTCTCTTTTCTATCCAACTCCAACTTTTGATCACGGCACTTCCACTCTTCCTGTCGTTTTCCTGCGCGTTTGCAGAACCATTCAATTCAGCATACTCTCCTTGATCTTCGCTATCTGCACACAGATCTCGGCATTACACCACACGTCATCCTTGCATACATTCACTTTCATTGACTTTTTGCGAAAAGCCCGGATCGAGCCAGTACAAAGAAGAACGACCTCGTCATCTTTCTCGAACAATCTCTCCCCCACAACTGGACGCGCGCCCTAGCAACACCGAAATCATGGCGGACATCGACGACGAGCTCCTCGCTCTTGCAGGAGAAGCCTCTTCCGAAGAAGAAGATGATGCGCCCATGAATATCAGCAGAGAAAGCTCGGGCACACCGGCTGGCAAGACTGCTAGCAAACCCAGTGCAAAGAAGGCTGGTGCAAAGAAGGCAAGCAGGCGCCAGAACGACTCTGAAGAGGAGGGCGAAGCGTAAGTGTCTTCCGCACTCCTATCTAACAATTCTTACGGGATCTGGAGGCTGACCCCGTTGCAGCTCATCTGGCCACTCTTCCCCTGACTCCCTACGATCTGCCCCTATGGATCAATCAGATTCCGAATCAGATGCCGATCCTGCCTTCGACGACGATGATGGAGATAGATACCCTCTAGAGGGCAAATACAGAAATGCTTCCGACAAAGCAGAGATCATGGCTATGCCAGAGATCAAGCGTGAGGAGCTTCTCGCAGAGCGTGCTCAGGAGGTAGAGCGAGATAGACAGAACAGAGCTCTCCGACAACTTTTGAATGCTCGAGAGGCAGATGCCAAGAAGCAGGACAAGAAACGCAAGGCCGGAGCCGCAGATTTGGATGACAATCAGCGCAAAACCTCTCGTCAAAGAACAAAGCTTGGAGGTGGTAAGGTCGGAGAGGCTAGCACGGGTATTGACAGTCTCAAGCGCGCAAGAGCCGAGAAGAATGATCGTCAGCGCCGCCGCGATGAAGACAAGGAACGAAACAAAGACAGGAGAGCTACTCGAGACGAAGAATACTCAGATGCTGATGCTGATGGAGATAGCGAGGTTGAATGGGACGACCCGAAGTCTAGGAACAAGAAGAAATCCAAATCCCCAGATTACCGGGACGCAGAACCAGCTGGTCTCCACGATATTGAGCGAATTCGAGTTGGCAGATCTCGATTTGCTAAAGTTTGTTTCTACCCTGGCTTTGATGAGGCTATTACCGGCTGTTATGCTCGGATCAGTGTTGGTCTCGACAAGGAGAGCGATCAGAACATTTATCGAATGGCGCTCATCAAAGGCACGTATGCCTCTTTGAGTATCATTATCTATACTAACGAATTGCAAAGGCTTCGTCGAAGATAGACCATACGCTATGGAGACTTCAAACGGCAAGCAAGTCAAGACAACCCAATATATTCGTGCTGCTCATGGAAAGTCGGAGAAGAACTGGCCCTTCATCACTGCCTCTGACTCTCCCTTCACTGAGGTAGGTAGAGCGGTATCAAACTTGCTAAAATCTTGAGGCTAACTTTCTATAGGCTGAATGGAACCGCTATAAGCAAACATGCTTAATTGAAGGTGTTCCGCTCCCAACAAAACCAAAGCTCTCGGCGAAGATCGACGATATCAACAATCTTGTCCATCGCTCATGGACTGAGGCGGAATTGCAAGAGAAATTGACCAAGTCCGGTGCTCTTGTCAATAAATATATTCCCATTGAGCGTAATCGTCTGAACAATCTAATCAAGGAAGCCAAGGCTCGTGGCGACACAGAGAAGGAAGAAGCCTACCGCAAGGAACTTGAGGCACTCGATGGACCAAAGCTAGCCTACAGCACCTCCATGCAACCGTCCCCGAAGAAGACTTCAACACCAACAGGTTTAAGCCAACAAGAGCGACTTGCTATTCTGAACAAGCAGAACCGCCGGAAGAATGCAGAAGAAGTGCGCCAAGCACAGATTAACGAGAGACGGGCCGCCAAGATGACTGAAGCTGCCCTTGCTCGTGGCGAGAACGTTACTGAAGACCACTCGCGACGTGTCAAGACCCGGGCCAAATTCAAGCACGATGTTGCCGACAGTTTCGGTGAGAGCAAGACCGGCAGTGAGAGAAGTGGCACCAACACTCCAGCTGTGGGCACTCCTAATCTCACAGCCAAAAAACCTTCTACACCTCTTCCGATTCTTGCAAAACTTCAAGAAAAGAAAGGGATTCCCACCATTCGACGGCCGTTGATGGATGACGACATCATTGGTTCGATTGATTTGGGCATTGACATTGAGATCTAAAATAGGACCAAAAGGGCTCGCGTACTGGAAGATTGAGACTCACACTTGATTAGACTGATTTCTACGATGATTTGGGGTAGCATAGCGTCTCACATCTTCCGTTCAGGATCCACGAAAGAAGGCGACGATTTCTCGGTGCGTGAAGATGTAGATTAGAATGCAAAACAATGCGTTAAGTAAATTCAAGACTATAGTGATGCATGTGAGGTAATGATTGACCTATAATTTATAGGCTGCGTTGGATATATAGTGATTTCCTAATCACAAGACGAAGGCAAGAGCTGCTCCAGCAAGACGGGCATTTTATAAACTCCGGAAGTTGGTACTCCGGGATACACAAAGGGACGAAGTTTCTCCTCTCCGTTGCCAGAGATCTTTGGTCAACAACAATAGAATATCCCCTTAAGCATCCTAGGTCTTGATCTCCATTTCTTGAGTATTTTGACTTAAGCAGTAGGTCGCCACACTTGTGAGCTGAGAGCGGGGCGGTTTTGGACCTGTGTGCACAAATCTCGATGTCACGTGCGAGTCGATCAGGTGCTCGGCTTGCCCCGCTTTCACCCTAGCACAACATCGGATGAAATTCAAGAAGCTGAATGGACACACTTCGTGTTTGATACCCGCTTCCGGATCTGCTTCATGGGCCCTTTGAAGTGTCCCAGCACACGTCAGAGAGACGGCCTATCGCCTTTCCAGCTCCAGCACCGCCTCGCAATCGTGCAATGGCCGTGCAGCAAAAGCTGTTCGGCGGGCGCCAAGCGGGGTCTGCGAGGGGAGTGAGATCTTCATGCTCGCATGGACTTCCAGATTCCCGATTGCGACGATATGGCTGGGAGCATGAACGCTGCGCCTTCTCGAACTCGTCACAGAGTCACAGGAAGTCGACAAGATCGGCTGAAACCTCGCGCAGCGGTCCATTTCTGGAGCGAAGTGTCTGAACTGCTCGCTGGATGCGTGGGTGGTGAGCGGGGCGGAGCAGCAGTGGGTGGCCAGTGCCCGTGCCAGTTGCCAGAGCCAGCCAGTGCCAGAGCCAGAGCCGAGCCAGAGCCAGTGCGGGATCCTGGTCGGGCGCTGCAGCTGCAGCTCGAGGGCTGCGGCTGCTGCAGAAGATGAAACACGGGGTCTACGGGTGTCGGGCCATGCTCGGGCCAATCGAAGGGTGCGACGGCCGGTACTTCCTGCGCGGGGCGATGAGCTCTCACTCAGACAGACAGACAGACAGAGAGACGGACAGACTCCACGTCCACGATTTGTGTTTCCTCGCGGCAGCCAGGCAGACCTGCCAGTCATCACTGACACTGACAGCAGTGCAGCCCACCAGTCGTGCGTGAAAGATGTCTGGCTCGCTCGCTCGCTCGCTCACACACTCACTCACTGCCAATGCTACCAGCGCGGAAGTGCTGCATCTGCATCGCCAGTCTGGCCGGATCCGGATCCCAGGCAATAGCAGCACCTCGAGCACTTTCCTCCGGCACACATGCGGATGGCGGATGCAGAGGTGTGAGGTGTGAGGTGTGCTGCTCCCCCAGCCTGCCAGCTGCGTGAGTGAGAGAGGGCATCCTCAGCAGCGCTGGCCGGGCCGGTGGAGGTGACATCCCAGAGGTATCATGTACCTCTGCAGAGAGTCGTTGAAGTGGCAGTTCCACCGCATCGTCACGATGTCAGGAATAGCAGCCGCACGCGCCTGTGCATACGAGCGAGGCTGTTTCTCTCATCGCCATTAACTCGACTTCGCGTGGCTGCATCCCGTCCAGGACAGTTGACATAGCTTGCGATATCCTTGGCCCGTTCACGAGCTAGGCTTCCCAAGTACCGAGCTCTGCTGCATCGGTCCGGGCGTATGACCGTTCGCTGGTGCCACAGTGTTTCCAGATCCGCTGTCTTCGCCTTGAGATCAAACATTCTTGCCCCAAGACAAGATGTCAAGCTCGCTGGCGGAAACAATGGAGAAAGCCCGCGGCTCATGTTGTGTCCTTTCCTCAAGCTCTCCATCTCGGTGTGACTGACTGCAGGAGAGGCGGTATCAGAGAGTGGTGAACGGTATCAATCGTGATTCACAATCGTCTACTCCCTGGGCAGATCCCAAGGCCAGTTCAGACGAGAATATCTTTCATGAACGATCTTCGTAAGGATCCACACGAAACGCGGCGGCCACACGGCCACAGCCCACACTGACCAGGGCCCCAACGAGCACAAGGCCTTAAATGGTTCATCGACGGCTTGATCCAGCACCCTTGCATACTATCGACAAGGCTCCGAAAGATGGGCCCAGTCAGCATGGGTCATTCCCTCAAATAGTGTGGGGAATCTCAACATCAAACACTGGCCGAGTCCCCGTTTCCAGCATAATCAATGCACTATGCACCGCACTCAACTTTGGCGGTAGAATTGACTTCCAGCTTCATGTCTGTTTTCTCTTCCCACATGTGGTGCTCATGTCGGTCGCCGCCCGTTGTCTCTTCTTCTGCTGTCTTTATTCAACTAGCCGTCGACCAAACGTGGCCAGGTCCTTCATGCATACCCGCAGCAGCCCTACATCGACCAGGTAGTGTGAATGGTCCTTGAATTCGTCCTATCTTTTAATATCTTACTTCATCTTTGGTTGAGCAGTTTGCATCCTCCCTCCCATTCGTCAGCCCTTATTGAAGAAAGAAGCAATAGCTGAACCCTCGACAGCCTCCTACGGCGTGGTTCATGATATATTGCGTAAAACAATTAAGCTGAAGTCTGCTGAGCCGTCTTCGTCCAATAGCAGTGCCTCCGCCTGATATATCCAGACTAGCAGTCTATCCGCAGTCAATGCCTCGGAAGCCTCAACGTTTCGAGGAGAAGAGATAATATCATTGTTTCTTTCGGGCCTTGGTAGATCCGCTCAATGTCTTGAGAGGTCGGATGTTTAAAGACGGTTGGGACGATACACCAAGCTTCACCTCGCTGTTTCGAACGTTTCCGATGAGGTCAATGCATTGTCGGATGTCGATCCCACCCTCTAAGCCTCTTACTATCTCGCAAGACACTCGGAGACTTGATTCACATCTCCAGTCAAAGCCACTCGATTAAAGTTTATCTGAACCGAGAGCTGGTCTCCTCAATCAGATCTGTTAATCAATCAGACATCTGAAACACCTTACCTCGATCACCACAGATTGGCCCTACATATCCCCGACATCTCTCTCCAGGACGGGACGAGCTGAGGGGCATTGGAAAGCTAATATCTTGAATCGGACGGCCACCTTTCTCTTGAAGCATTTTGGATCTAGAAACTTCACCATTTCGAGTCGATACATCCCTCTGGAAGACTTTGGTCGATGATCAAGACAGGAGAGATTAGTTTCAAAACAACGTCGGAGGAATACTGCACCTTCGTCAAGCCCTCAAGATGGATCTCACCTCACTGTTGAATGCAAATTCTTCTGCTGCTGGGCAGCAGAAGAAGGAGGTGTCGAGGACACCACCACGGAACAGGACTCCATGGGACGCAGGAGGTTATTCACTACCAATCAACACTGTCTCGAGTATGAATGTCAGCACGCCGACGACACCATCACAGAACATTCACTACGATGATTCACACGTCGAAACCCCAAGGTCACCACACCATAAATTCTCAGACAGCAGGAGCAGTCTCTCTTCCTTCACATCATCTTTACATTCCGCTTCGCACTCTCGATTCTCGTCCATGTCCACAGTCTCAAGTGCAATCCAGCCTATGAACACCATTCTTGCTGAAAGCATCGCCTTCGATTCCGCGACAAAACCACAGTTGCTCAATTTAGAAAGTACACCATTAATTAAGAACCATTCTCGATCGTCAAGCAGCGCTACACAACCTCGAGGCAGCATATCACCCACTGATTCTCTCGACACACTTGCGCTCGTTGCCGAAGGCCAACTGGCAAGACGGCAATCGGAACCCTCGACATTGAAGGCCGGAGAGAATAGCATGTCGGCGAACAAGGAAGAAGATAGCAAGGTTGCGACCGCCGACTCGATGTCTTCGGAAAGACCGAGCTCACCAAGCGATGCGATCCTCATCAAGCGTACCGCAGTTCCGAGTTTGAGACTCAATACGGGAGAGCAGGACCTAGCGGGATCGAGCCAACTACGATCGTGAGTTATAATTTTTTTGAACATTTTCTGAGGACTGGAGACCAGATTTTCGAGAGGATTTCTTTTTTGTTTCAGGATTCGGACCAGTCCGCCCCGTGTTCATCAGCAGAAGTCTGATTTTGGACCATTCATGGAATATAAGAGATTCAGATTAGATTCTGAGGTCGCATTAGAGAAGAAACTACGTGCTGTTCTTTTTATTTAACCGTTGAGTTCATCTTGTGCGAATGCTTTGTTTATCAATTTTGTGCTTTTCATTCTTTTGCCATAGTCGATGCTACTTGCTTCCATTTTGGATCTCCTTTTGTTAAGCATACAAGCAATTATTGTACTTGAGTCTGGTGGCCACAGCCCTCGTTCTCCGCAAAGGGTTGGTTCATGGCAGCCGTATTTTGTTTTACGAGGTCATGGGGGTTGTCATTAGAGTCGGTGCTGCCACTTTGTCAACTCAGTGTGCCCACCTTAATCCACGATTTCGGCAAGATGCACAAGAACTCTGTGAATGGTATCAATAGGCCGTTGTATCAAGAATTATCCATGAACGCTTGAGGAGCTTTTAGCCGACTTAGGGAGTCATTCCTTCCTCTTTCGGGTGTATAGAGCGCTCAATAGGGCATCTCAAGTTCGCAGATGATTCACGAGAGCTTCGTGCATACCCTACAAGAAGGCATTGCTGCGTGGCATCAGTTCGGAGTTTTGGCTGAATTGGGAAGTCGTCCCTTTCAGCTAAGCGAGCTGTTGACAACCTGAGCTTAAACAACATTCACGAGAAGTCATACAGGTTTAGGCTTCAAATTATTGCAAGTCTATAGCTTTTTAAAGTTTAAGACATTAATTCTTATGAAGCGTTGATTCTGCTCTCTGCACACATTTCAGCGTAAAAATTGTTGCCATAGAGGGGGTTATTAAAGCTTTCAAGGCTGTATTGGAATTCTGGCAACGTATTCGCAGATTTCAGAGGCTTAAACAAGTCATCGTCAAGACGTGTTTGCTCTAGTTCTATCAAGCTCCTTGTCTCGATCCCCAGGTCGTTTGTTCATGCTGCTTTCGTAGAGCCCGCAGTATTTGTGAATGCCCAGTAAAGGTTGCGCCAGACTTCAGGTTGCAAAGCCTTGACTCTAAAGATTCCGATGTAGTTTTATCGTTGAGTCAAAATTTCATAGCTGTATGCTCAGAGTCAGAAGCCGTTCTTGCTGTTTTTGTGTCGGAAGGCATGTGATAGCTTGAGAATTATTTGAATCTAGTATAAGCTGTCGAAGTAATAGAGTCGAGACCGCGACTTTTGAAACGATTCAAATAGCTGGCATCCAACAGAAGTTTTCTGGAGGTTATTGTCCGGACTTGGAAACCGTTCCTGTTATTTGATTCGAGCGAGGCTGTTGTGTCATTCTATTACAAGGCTGTGCGAATTTCCAGGCACCATGGCTACGGTCTCTGAATCGTCGATGACTACCTACCGGCATTCACAGAAGTTTTCTGTAGCTAGTTATCCGAATTAGGAAGTCGTTCCTTCTTTTTTCGTTTAAGCGAGCCTGGTGATAGCTTCATTGTAAATTCACTACAAGGCTGCGCGAAATTTTGGGAGCTCGGGCCGCAGCCTCGATTATTTATTGAGAGCCTCGCGCATCCCCCACCACAAACTTTCTTTCATAAACACAATCTCTCACAACATCAACCCAAGTGCGCAGCATCCATCCAGATCGTGCTTTACTCTTTACTACATCCTCCTTTAGCAATCCCAAGTCATCAGACAACGGGTGCGCGTCTGTCTTCTCCTTCGTCCTTGTGGCCTTGCGGCGTCTCCGCGTCGCCGCGTCGCCCTTGAACCGGAGGCCTTTTGGCCAGCCAAGGTTATCAGACAACGGGTGCGCATATTTCTTTTCCTCCCTCGTTTTATGTTGCTGCATCTTCAGACCGCAAAAGTTCAGACCGAAAGGTCCAGACTCCAAATGTTCAGACCGTACAAAGACTAGATCGTAAGCCTTTGAGCGAAAGCCATTGCAGTGAAAAGCATAGCCCTTTCCAAGAATCTTTGCTCCTGCAATGTCATAGAGGTCTTGCCTCGCTAGCATCAAGGCAAATCTGCGTCGGTATCCCCTCGCTATAGTTGCTGGTGTCACGTCCGCATTCCCATTGTTGTGGTTAGATCGGCGTCGCTTTTTTACATGGTCTCATGGTTCTTATTCGTTCTTTTCAGTCTTGGATAGTGTTCTCTGCATTGTCTCAAGGTAGTCTTGGGCATTCGGGAATTCTGGAATTCATTGTCCAAAGTTAATCCTAAACGTTTGGTCTTGATGTCCGAGCCGGTAGTGAAACATTTCCAGAGTTGAACTCTTGCTAACAGGATATTTAGTAACAGGAACTATCTCAGTGCTCCTTTAGAGAACCACCATCAATCGCTCATTCAAGGCCGAATCCACAAACGAGCCCTCTCCGCACCCGACTTTACCTCTTCCATTCAACGATTCCCTATCATGGCCGACTCATCTTCGATGGGCCCACGAGCTGAACCGACTCCTCCCTCTTCCCACCACCCTGACAACTCCTCGCCCACTAGCCCACCAGGCTATCGTGCGCCCGACACACCACCCAACATGGATGCCGGCAATCAAACCCAAGCTATTGCTTGCATGTACATCCCCAACTGTGATACTGGCTCGCAACTGAGAAAGGCTATCTCCCATATCTTTGGTCGGAACAAGATGTGTACTCGGCTCATTCCTCAGCATATCTGGGTTCATTATTGCCGCAAGCATTATCAGCGAAGCAGATATCGCAACCCAAAGGAGTACGCCAAGCTCCAGTGCGACTTAGTCCAAAAGCAGATCCGTGCCATCCGAGAATGGAGCGAGTCCAACAAGAAGAAGGGTGCTGCAGGCACTGTTGTTGACTGGGGTTTGGCTGTCCGAAAGCGAGAACAAAAGCGGCTGGATGAACTCAATGCTGGAGGCCGCAAGAGAACCGCAGCTGCGGCTTTTGACCAGGATAGTGCTGACGAAGGCCGAGGAAACTCTGTTCCCGCGACAGCTGTTCCCTCTTGGCTCTTGGATCATTGCGGAAAAGGTTACTCGACTGATGAGATTCTTGGCATCTTCAGCCGCCTTCATAGTGAGATTCTCGAAGATAAGATGTCCTGCTTCCCCGACATTGAGATTCTTCCCAACATTGTCGTCGACGAGGACGAGGACAAGTCTCCCAAAGGATACACCAAGAGAACTTCGGCAGCCGGCCACAAGCGATCTCAGTCCTTAGGTGTTAGCAGCATGACATCAAACTATTATCCTAGCGATCGTCGTATGAGTCAACCAGGTGTCTGGGGTCAAGATGCTTCTCCCTACGGCGGGTCTTCTCAGAAGAGACAACGCCCCAATGAGATGGGCATGGATCCTCATGAACGTCATCTTCCATCATTTCAACGACCTCGCATGTCTGAGAGGCCAGGCGAGACTGGTCGCCGCACCCAACCCCTGGCACACCGCCCAGCATATCCGAGCATCAATGAGCACGATGATTGCTATGGTACCCAGCAGGTCTATCAACACCAACAACAACTGCCGGCACCTATTCCACAACGACTTGGTGGTCAATCAATGGCTGCACATCTCGAGTCAACCAACGAGTACGGATATGGCGGTAGACGTGGTACTCACCAACGATCTCAATCTGATATGAGCTTTGCTCGCCATGCTACCTATTCTCCTACCCCATCCATGGTCCCTGCTATGCAAGAGCAGAATGGTCGTCTTCATCACTACTCCCCGGCCTACCAACCCGAACAATCCCATTCCGCTTTGCACTATCCTGAGCATCGTACGAACCATATCGCTCGCCCAACATATGGCCATTCTCGTCACCAATCTACCCCCATGGCCCAGCAAACCTACCATTTACAACACTCCCAACCTTCAGCATCTAGCTACAGCTATCAAGCTAGCAGCCCTCTCCCACCACCTGTTCCGCAAATCATCGAGTCAGCCCAGGTTGCTGCTGTTTACCGCTCTCGCCGTTAATCCTCCATTACGCCTCGATACCGGTAACTGGTAGGCATCAACTCATTGCCAGTACCATCCTAATTCTCTGTACATTGCTTAGACGACATAATTTCACACGATACCCCTCTTTATTATTTCCTAGGGCAATCAACACGGACCATCAATGGCATCTTCTGTGCATTGCACCTCTGGAATTTCTGTTGGACTACTCTTACTTTTTTGCGATGGGTTTTAGATGCGAGAGAGAAGAAAAGAATTGCGTGGATTTTTCTTTGAGGCCAGAGTCGAACGTGGAATGGATGGTATGATTGGGCGTCTTCGACGGACAAACATGGGTGGACGAATATGTTTCGGGAGTGGAGAATGAATGAATGAATGAACGGGGTGGGCACATGCATGGAGTTTATGATCATTGCGCTGGGTTTGGGCTGCCTCACACAAAAAGTCTTACATATGCGATGCTTTTCAGTCACCTCGCGGTGCCATTAATTAGACAATCGATGCCTTTTCATGAATATCATTTCCTTTGCTCGTGAGTTGTCTTGCATGCCCCCTAATGTAACAGAACAATCAGCCAAGAGACTGGCTGTCACCTAAATTGCATGGTCCAAGTGGATTATTCTTAATCTTGTGAAACAATGAGTCCTGCCTCCAACTACCCCAAATGTTCCACCATCTGTAGAACATTTTATTCTATCAAAATGCAATATTCCCCTTTGATCTTATACAACGAAGTCCTCCTGTATATTACGCAAGGTGGGGTCCCCACCAAGCCACCGCAGGGGTTACCGAGATCTCTCTGTTTGAAACAAGATCTATATATATTATATTTGCCGACAAGCCGGTTGAACGGTTCGCGCCGAATAGGTTGCGTGTGACTTGAAATTTTCATTTGGAACACAATGGGGCGGTGACCTCCGTGGTTGTTTATGGCAGACGTGTTGTTGCGGAAGGTTACACTGTATTCCGAGGTGTTGAGTTCCGTTAGTGTTAATCTGAGATGGGAGATCTAATTTTGGATTGTGAAGTAGGGGGGTAACCTCGAGGCTTGAGACGTGCGGCGAACTTGGGGACTCATGGAACACGAGGACTGTGGCGGAATGGAGGTTCCGAGTTAAAGGGCTGGCCACGGGTAAAAGTACATCGTTTGTGGTAGTCTGACTTGTGTTATAGGAGACTTTGCTTCGGCCCGGGCTGCCTTTATCTGGCTGGCGGAATACATGACGGGAATTCGTGAGCTCATGTCCAGATGACACGATTGGGCCTCAATGTAGGTACTTAGATGTTGAAAAGCCTGAAGAGCCTTCTTTAAATCCTCTTTCTTTCGTTTTGGCTGCGTTTGCTCATTTGTGATTTTCTCTGTTTGTAAAAGTTTTGGGTCGATATTCCCTCAGTCATGTACTTCTCGTTATCCATCGCGGCCTTGGTCGGGTCTGCTAGCAGCGCTGTCATATGGGATGGCCGTTTCAATAATTTCAAGTCAAGTTCTGATCTCAGTTCTTGGTCATGGTCCAACCAAGTTGGACCATATCAATACTACATCGTGAGTGATTTTTCTCTATCATTGTACCAACCACAAGATACTAATTTGAGCAGCACGGGTCCAGTGCTATAACTTCCTACATCAACTTCGACCCATCATACAAGAATCCCGCCGACACAAGCAGTACCCAAGGCGCCAAATTTTCGCTGGACTCAACCAGTTTCTGGAATGGCCAGACTATGCGCCGGACGGAATTGATTCCTCAGACGACCGCAGCAATCAATAAGGGAACGGTATGGTACCACTTCAGGTAAGCTTATTTTGATATCCCATCGGAGGCCGTCAGAAATAGTTCCAAAATACTCGTCTCCCAACGCACCACAAGTCAAAGATGGTTCAGAAAGTGAAAAGCCTTGCCTGTCGGGATATTCCTCAATTTGTGATATATTCAAATTAGTATCGCGCAGCGAGTTCCGACAATTCCTGATGTTCAATTGCTGTCTATTGGTATGAGATCTCAGAGCCTAGAAGCTTCATAGAAACTTGCACATGTCTCAGGAACTTAGCTTCTCGCCTCTCAAGCTTCTTCTTGAACTTCGGACATTATACATGCTAACTCAAAGGTAGTATCATGCATAATAACACCAATGCCCCATCTATCTACCGAGAACATCAAATCTGCTTCTTCGAATCTCATTTCACGGAACTCAAGTCTGGGTGGATTTCAGGAGAAAGTGGAACCAGCGATCCATTGTTGCGATGGGATATTGGCGGGAACACAAAGTGGAGCACGAATTGGACAGCTGGAGTTTGGCATAATGTTGCTTATGAGATTGTAAGACTTCCTGATCTCCAGGAGATTTATCCCATGCTGATCCGATCAAAGGTCTTTGGCACTTCAGTTGCTTTCTGGCACTCAACGGGTGCAGATCCCCTGACTTTGACAGTCCCAGCCGTGAGCGCGTCTGCCTCTTCTAATGGAGAGGATTGGCATCTTGGAGTTCTTGAATTACCTGTTTCTGGCCAAAAAGACAGCACGGAAGACTTCTTCTTCAGTGGGGTGTACATTGAGAGTGGTTCGTTGACGAAGACTGTTGCTGGGCCTGCAGGTTCAAGTTCCAGAATTCGACGAGGGGCAGTATGAGCGAACCCGGAATAACATTCCAAAGAAGTGTCTCTTCGAAGGACCCAGTGGATGATGAGTGAGGAAACATGAAGTTGCAAACGGTTGACGAGATAGGAGCTCTTTCTCTCATTCTGCTGTAAATATTCGTGTGCTGTACATATTTACTGGGATGTCACTGGACCTCCCACTCTTCATTCTCAATGCCCCATGCCTAACATATTCCACTACCTGATTGGTATTCAACTCGAAGAGCTACTTGGGTGTTTCTCGATAAGAGAAGGTCCTTGAGACGTGCAATGACGATTGAAAAGGAAAGGGGGGAATACCCAAACCGAATGCAGCCTAGCCACTTTTCAGCCAAGACATGTCCATTTCCACCAGTTCCTCGAAACTTTTCGATATCCGGAACCCTATAATCACAAACCGCCTCTTCAACCGATTATCCTATTAGGGACAACTCCCGAACCTGCGTCTGACCTAATCGGAGAGCCGATCCTATTCACCTCTAGCGCCTACGAGAATGCCATCAGTGTTCACTCTTCAATTTTCAGTGCAGTGGAATTGCATGCGTCGAGCTACGGGTTCTGACATGCCCTTTGATGAACATGTCTCGCAACCAGTGTTTAAAACTCACACCTTCCTATCGAGCAAGAGTCCTTTTGTAAATTTTTGACTGGAATTATTTGAGAATTGCAGTGCTTGTGTCGTCTTACTGTAACCTTATCGGTGCAAGGTGCCCGGGGTAGATCAAGCTGATCCTTTCCCGCCCAACTACCATAACCAGTATTCTTGTTCTAGCTCTCTTCTTCTTTCTTGCAGTTCTTGAATTCAATGATCCTGTCTTTCCTTTTAGGACTGCCGTCCTTCGAACCAAGGCGTAAAATTGTGATTGGCCCACTCTGGCCGTGGTTGGATAGATTAAGAGGTGTCCTTTGGCTATTCAAGAGAGCACTTTTTGTCCCACAAAAACGCAAGATGAGTGACAAGTATGCTGCAGCTATACCCCTTCTGCATTATATCCGGATGTGGAGGTGGAAAATTCAACCTCATGAGACAAGTCGCCTGTGACCAGCCAATGTCATATTGGTAATACAACTACCCAGCGCCAAGCCTCCCCCTTATCAGGACCACCAAAGCTGCACGTAGAGGCAGAAAGTAAACACATCTTCGGTGGTTATTATTGAGTAATATCTGAGTCATCTGATATTCAATGATAAGGGGGTCGAATAGGCACTCCATTGGCCAACGCAAGTTGGAGAAGCTTCTCGATTTCTTCTTGAAGTAGCTTCCCGTGTGCCCGCGGAGCACCGTCAAGTTGGTGACGAAGTGAATATAAAAATAGACTCGGGCAGCGAGAAAGTTGTTGGTGCTACCGAACACAAGGAGCAAACCCAAAGTGACACTGCAGCAGTCACTTTCTCATGAAAATCCTCCCGATTAGTAGTTAGGAGGCTATTATTAGCCCAACCATGCTAATGCCAGGACTTCTTATCAGAATGTGGCAACTTGGTCCACGGACAGCTGGCCACCGAGTTACACACATTTTACCCCAGCACGCTTCAGCTGCATAGATAAGAAAGAGAATTTCACAATCATCTCTTTTATAACCTCTTGAAGCTAGCAAATTAATTATTGTCCAGATTGGCCCTGGTATTAATTCGTCATGTCAGAATCACCACGATACTTGGATCCAGAAAGGGTTGTCTACGCACAAGAGAAGAAAACTAGTGACGATGTAGAAACCCCAGTTTATGCCGGAGATGAGGGACTTGGGGAGAACAAGGAGTATGGGGAAGTAAAGGAATTAAGGTATCATCAAATATCAACGAATATGAATTTACCAGGCTCTAATTTGTCAAAGGCGGGGTCTTGCGCAAAGGCACATTCAGATGATAGCATTGGCAGGGACGATTGGGACAGTGAGTGTCCAATTTTGGATTTAGGAAGACTTCTGACCTGTACCTAAGGGACTCTTCCTCGGCTCAGGCAAAGCTATCGCCCGGGGAGGACCGCTTGGAGCATTGTCAGTTTTCCTTCATAGCTCATGAGGTAGGACTGAGATTTTACAGCATGGGATACTCGTTTGTAGGGATTCTAGTCACTGGTGTGGTGGTAGGCAACATATTTCTTGTCCCCGCTTTCGAGCCCTCCTTTCCACTTGCTAGCTCTAAGTTTCAGCGCCCGGCTCTGTTTCCCGCAATGAAGTATGTTGCTAATTCGTGGAAGCTCTCAATTGCAGAGTTGAGGTGAGATGTTCCTTACTCTAGCAGTGGCACGAAACAACGTACCAACAATCCACAGTGCTCTTCTCCCTCTCAGCGGCGCCATCATTCGACACGCCGAGCACTTTGTAGATCCAGCTCTTTCATTTGCACAAGGATGGAACGTCGTATATTCTGCTATCGTGTCTCTCCCTGCTGAGGTAACTGCAGCTGCTGTCATCGTACAGTTTTGGAGCACAATAAACTCTGCGATCTGGATGACTGTGTTCGGCATTCTCTTGATTGGAAGCAATCTGTTGTTTGTCAGAGTGTATGGTGAGATGGAATTCACATTTGCCAGTCTCAAGATTATGCTTATTATTGGCTTAAACATTATGGTATGTTCCCCCTGTGGTCGTGGCATTAATCCTGACTGTTCCAAGGCTCTTGTAATTGTATGCGGTGGCGGTCCACACCATCATGCATACGGCTTTCAATATTGGCGTAATCCAGGCCCGTTCGTTGAGTATCTTGGTATCAAAGATGACCTTGGCCGTTTCTTGGGCTTCTGGAGTAGCTTCGGAAGCGCAATTTACGCCTACAGTGGCATTGAGAATATTTCCATTGCCGCAGCTGAGGCACAGTCACCAAGACGCAACATTCCAATTGCGGCTAAGAGAATCTTCTGGAGAGTGTGCATTTTCTATAGTAAGTAACTAGGAGCTGTTTGAACAATCATTCTAACTTGAACCACAGTCCTATCAATCTTTATGGTTGGTCTAATTGTTCCCAGCGATGATCCGAATCTCTTACATTCTACTGGAAATGCAGCCCAGTAAGTAGCCGACTTCATCCAATCAAAATTTTTCTTCGAGCCCGCCTTCCAAGTTACAGCTCAACTCGCTCCATGCCCGTGCATGTCTCATTACTCCCTATACTTACTCTCCAAAGCTTCTGCCACATGCAGCTAACTCGAAGGTGTTGGAAAATAGGTCTCCATTCGTGATTGCAGCGACGAGAGCAGGCATCAAATTCGTGCCCTCTATTATCAACTTTGTTGTCCTGACTAGTGCTTGGAGTGCTGGCAATTCAGTACTCCTTGGCTCTACCAGAACCTTATACGGCATGGCACGAGAAGGTCATGCACCAAAGATATTCCTCCGCACAAGCCGCATGGGTATCCCTTATGTGGCAGTTGCTTTCATCAGCTTGTTTATTGCTCTTGGCTATATGACCTTATCGGATGGAGCTAGCGTTGTGTTTGGCTGGCTTCAAGATCTCGTCTCAGTCGCTGCTCTTATTGGATGGATAGTCATCTGCACTGTCTACCTGCGGTTTTACTATGGATGTAAGGTACAAGGAATCGACCGCTCGGAGCTGCCATGGAAGGCACCATTCCAGCCCTACGCTGCCTGGCTCTCGCTGATCTCATTCGCTCTCTTGCTACTAACTGGTGGCTACACTGTATTTATCAAAGGGAAGTAAGTTATGCCCTTTCAATTTTCTTACTGCCCAGAGATGCTGATTTTGCCTGTAGCTGGGACGACGAGACATTTGTCTCGTCGTATATCAATATTCCCATTTTTATACTTCTTTACTTTGGATATAAATTTATCAAGAAGACAACGATCATCCCGCTTGCTGAGATCCCGATTCGCCATTTTATTGCTATAGCGAATGCGAACCCCGAGTCACTCGCGAAGCCAGTTGTGGGCTGGAGAAGATTGAATATCCTTTGGAGCTAAAGCTGACAGATATCAAAAAATACTGAGAGGGAGATCTAGAAATTTGTGATATCTTTACCTTTTTTACGTAAATATATATTGCAGCATTTGCGAAGGATTTTAGTCTCGAAAGTAGTCAGGATTGTAGGGCAAGGTTACATTGGGCAGTATGCTCGATAAAATGAAAGGTGGTTGAAATTAGGGCTCTTGAGCTTACAGCCATTTCTCTTATTCGCACACAAGTAATATCACATGTGCCTTCTGTTAGGTTCGTTCCCCGAATCACGATCTGCCTTGTAATTCCCACGTGACTTCAGGGGTAAAAGGGAGAAATCGGCTAGATGCGAGATTAAGCGAGACTCGACTGGGACTACCTGAACTTGAAGTTATACTTTAAAGAAGATGCTTCAAGTATGCTCTATTTTCACATTCTGTAGACATTCAGAAGAGAATAATTTTTGCCCAGGATCTTCTGTTTGCCCTCTTTTCTCAAGATTCAGATGTAGCCTAGCTAGGTTCAAGTAAATTCTCCGCACAGGGAACTGATGATAGCTAGTTAGCAAAATAATAGTAGATTGCTAGATAACTGAACATTCACAGCAACGAAGGTTGAAGACGATATTAACTTCAAATTTTCAGGAAGTCTTAACCAAAATGTACTGTGACTTTCCGGATAATCTACTACTCTCGTTTTCCAGACTCGTCTCGGTTGATACCCCACGATCGAGGCTGTCGGCCGCCACATCTCACCGCCACCATCACCAAACTTTTCTTCCAGCAGCTACGCCACTTAACAAGCATTACAAACCTCTCCATATAGTTCACCCTCCAATCATATCCCCTTCAACAAAAAGAATTATTGCTTTGTTGCAAGTCGCGATCTTCGCGTTCGCTCTCGCATTCCCGATTGGGCTCGTAACAGGGGATACACATGGTAGCGGAGGGCAGGTATGGGGGCCGAAAGCAAACACGATAACTCGTCGAGGGTTTGTTTATTTATGAAACAGATAGCAGCAAGAGCGAAGCGGATATGGTGTGCTTCGTGACTACCTGCACTGACCCATATGTCTCTGTCAGCTCTTTTCAAGCCCCAGCATCTACGACCGCAGATTCTTCGAGCTACACTTCAAGGAAGAGAAAGCCAAGCCAACAAACACATCCTTCTATGACGAGCTCTCATCACCATTCCAGCTTGCAACACGGTCATATCAAGGTAGTTTTGGATAGAGATTCGGAATCCTTTGGCAGGAGAGGACCTGTTCCATGATAGGCAGAGAGTAGTACAAGGCTCCCCTGGCCCGCGGAATCCCTTCACCATCCAGAAGAGTAAATGAAAAATACAGAGCAAGCCTTGCGTCAAAGGTGATGTTGAAGATGCACAATCTCAATGCTCGATGGAAAGTGGGGGTTCGGGTCGACTCTAGAGCGGTGAAGCGGACACTGGCAAGGTTTGTCATTCCGCTAGAATCTCCTTTGCAAAGGAAAGCTCAAGTGACTCATTTCAACAACTTCGCATGGACTTCCTTCATCTCTGGTTCTGCTCGTTTGTTCCCTAGTGTTAATCTTTGGATTTCTGGTTGCAGAGACGGCTTGGCCTTCATCTGATTAGTCATGGGCTTCTCCGTCTCTTCCTCTTACGCCAAGCTCCGATCCATCGTTGATGCTACCCCAAATGCTCCTCTCCCCTCTTCGACAGCCATAAAAAAGGCGACCGAAGCATTGGTATCTTCTCTTCCGCCCACCGGTCTTGGAGAAGTAGCTACAGAAGCCCATCTTTTAGAAGATCTACCCGCTGGATTCAATGGCCCGAAGACCTCATCGAACTATTATGGCTTCGTGACTGGAGGAGTGTTCCCCATTGCAGAGGTTGCTGATAACATCGTGACAGCATTTGATCAAAGCCTAATGGTTCATTTACCGGACCAAAGCATTTCCACGATTGTGGAAGATCGAGCTTTGAATATGCTTGTTGAGCTTCTGAATCTGGGACCCGGCTGGGGAGGGAAGACGTTTACAACTGGTGCTACTGGTGCCAATATCCTAGGTCTGGCATGTGGCCGCGAATCCGTGGTTAATAAAAGACTCAAGAATGCCATCGGAGATTTTGGGGTGGGTGATATTGGGATCGTGGCTGCTTGTTCGAAGGCTGGTATCGAGGAGGTCCAGGTGTTGACCACTATGGGACACAGCTCATTGTACAAAGCAGCAAGCGTTAATGGACTGGGAAGACAATCTGTGAAAAATATTCCCGTCAGCAAAGATGAGCTGTGGAAGATCGATGTTAATACGCTCGAGCGTGAACTACAACGCTCAGAAGATGGAGTTGTCAGCATTGTTGCAATCAGCGCCGGAGAAGTCAATACTGGGAGGTTCGCTGTGAGCGGACTTGAGGAGATGAAAAATATCAGAGCTCTTTGTGACAAGTATGGTGCTTGGTTGCATGTCGATGGTGCATTTGGCATTTTTGCTCGCTCATTGCCGAAGACTGCGGAGTTTTCCTCCCTCATTAGCCTCGCCTCTGGTATTGAATTGGCAGACTCGATCACTGGAGATGGCCACAAAATGCTCAATGTTCCTTATGATTGCGGCTTCTTCCTTACTCGCTCGGCAGACACACTCTCCTCAGTCTTTCAGAACCCTAATGCTGCCTATATTTCATCAGGACCTGATGCGTCGATACCCTCACCATTGAATATCGGCCTTGAGAACTCACGAAGGTTCAGAGCCTTACCTGTCTACGCCGTTCTGTTGGCGTACGGTCGACAAGGACTTGGTGAAATGTTTGCGAGACAAGTTCGTCTAGCCAGGGGCATCTCGGAATTCTTGAAACTGAGTAACAAGTATGAGCTACTGCCATCGAAAACTAAGGGTCCTCCGAAGGAGGATCACTTTGAGGACACCCATATTGTTGTTATATTCAGGGCCACAGATGATAAGCAGAATGTCGAGCTGGTCAAAAATATTAATGCTACAAGAAAAATGTATGTCTCGGGTACGAAATGGGAAGGCAAGCCTGCATGTAGGATTGCTGTGAGCACGTGGAAGGTCGACGTTGAGAGGGACATAACCTTGGTAATCAACGTTTTAAATGAAGTTGCTGGTGGCTCTCTATGATTAGGAAAATTACACAGATCCATTGTTCAGATAGTTTGAAGCCTGAAGATTGACCTTTTTCACCGTTCAGAAGACCGCATCGACCGTGGGGCGAGGCTGTGCTCTCAACTTAATCTTCGCTTCTTCCATGTCTAGGACATTTTGGTAGATGTCGGCAGGTTACTCTTTGCTTCAATAATTGAGAAGTCGCTGTTTTATCTTCAAATATTAGCAAACTTGATTAGGCTCAAAGGAGCTTCGAGTTTCGGTTGACTGGAACTCGATGTAGTTTTAAGCTTAATGAAGAGGCTTCGATGATTGCATTGAAGTAATTTTAAAACAGAGAACATTGCCTCATGTCGTACTTGAAATCACTAGGACAGAAGAATCATCTTGTCCATAATGCCACCAAGACGGCTTACTTGCAGATTATCAAACAAATGGTCCAGCGAGGCGTAAATGTTACACGCCAAAATAGACTTAATCACACGGCATTGGATATGATGTCCATGGGGTCTTGAGAAGGTCACGCCAACAGTACATGGAACGATTCCTTGTGGACAATGAGGCAGTGACGATACAACCTGTTCCGATAAGCCTAAGGGCTGGCAATCTAGTCCTAGCTAATCAACCAATATAGTGAATCTCATCGACAGACCAGAGCATTGAGATTATCTAAATTATGAAAATTTTGTTATCCTGGTACAATTTCGGTATACCAAACTAAGTTCCAGGTTTTTTGAGATCACCTCCTCCACGGTATCTGAAGTCACGACGCGCCAATAAGCACGAACTCGCCAACAGTAGCACCCAATCCGTCATCTTCCCAACATCCCTCAATAACCAATTTAACATACTTCCCGCTCCATGGGTGACCCTCAACATCAATTGTCGTGGTGTTGCCCGTCACAGGCTCAACCTGCTGGCTACTCGCAGCCGCAGCTGTAGCATTGTATGGCAAGTCCGGTGTTATATCAAGCACTTTTATAAATTCCTCGACTCCAGAAAAATCTCCCGCGCTGTCAGTCGTATTGCTTATATAAACGGTGGCGTTCATGGGTGGGCGAGCACCCCAGTCGAAGAAGAGGCCTGAGATGGGCTGAAATGGAACGGTTGTCATGTTGACAAGGAGCGAGGCAGACGCGTTGGTTGCAGGCTGCCAGCGCTAGACACCGGGGGAGTCAGTATAGTTCAATTTCAGAGTGTTTTGGGAGTAAAGGGAGGAAAGTGCGTAAAGCGAGCTCCCGTGGAATGTGTCAGGAATACACAAGCCGAGGGAAGAGGATCTCAAAAACGATGAGGAAGATTCAAGGAACACAGTTGCCCTTACCGTGGCAGAAGCGCCGTCGATAGCTGCTTCGGCGAATTGGCCAGGTGCATAGGTGTTCAAGGTTGTCACGGAGAGACATTGCAGGAGGTTGGAGGCGTAAGTTAGATTCTGCCAGTAAAGGCGGTTCGGAACGGCTACTGTTTGGTTGATGGCAAGAGTGTAATTTGTGCTTTGAGAGCCTGGAGTTCCCACGGAGAACGGGAAGGTGGTGTTCGCGTATGAGTCGACCACGCCTGCCGCGGAAGTTGTAGCCATACGAGTAAGAGTTGTATGAGTTGTATTCATCGAGGCCGAGAGGGTAGCCCCTGCATAGTAGAAAGTACGGACTTTCACATGGGGGATTTGAGGAGGCAAACTTGGGTCAATGAACAGGACTGGTTGATCGGTTCGGATGCCCAGATAACCAAACGGCACAACTTGATTTGCGCCTCCATGGCCTGTAAGGAAAGGGAAAGCCGGGTTGGTATTCCCATTCAAGGCAACATCATCAATAGCTTGTTCAGAGAACTGGAACCATGGTGCGCGCAGGTATGGCAAGAAACCATTGAGGGTATAGGTGTAGGCCGAGCACCCAGACGGTGACAATGCATTTGCGTCAACAGCAAACACTGAATAGGTCATAGCAGGTCCATTGGGAGATTGTTTGTTGGCATACTAGATCTTATTAGTGCTCAATCTTGCAATTTTCAACAGACCTACATAGTCCAGGTCGAGCAGCTTATCAGCAGCTGTATAATTTTCGCCGTAATCAAGTGGATACGTCAACAAAACAACATCAGCTTGCTTGACAGCAACACTGTCATTCATCCCAGAGTATTCATCTGTGATTCCGGAGGGAGCACGTGGGAATTCGACGTTCTGCGACTGTGCCTCCCAGATATCGTCAATTAGGAAGCCTTGCTCTAATCTCAAATTATTGGCCAATTTCAGATGCTCGGCCGCGGACGCAATTGTGAAGGCACCGTTGTCGACATTGTTGGCGTACTCATCCGGATCAGTCATGTTGTGTAGCCAATATGTTTTGGTCGTTTCATTATACTTGAGCAGGTTTCCTGTCATATTTGCCACGGATTCAATAACTTGTCTGTCCCCAGGAAACTGGAATTAGCATACTTATTTCAAGATATTTCTGGAGCAGAATGCTCCGAACGCCATGGCACATGCCGGTATAATGTTTCATGGGCTGTTTGTCATTTGACACCAAAGAGGGATGATACTCCGAGAAGTCAAGACTTACCTAGGCCCATTGTTAAACCAAGTCAAGTTCTTGGTGATGTTGTACTGTTGAAAAAGGTTGAAGGAAATGTCGTAATTAAGATGGTATTCGTAATCAACACACGGCCCAGTACCAGTGCAATTTCCATATCTTCCAGCTGTCCAAGAATAAAGAGCACTTCCTTCCGGATACCCATTAAAAGCAGCATTATCCAAAGCCTGCGGATGTTGCTTGATCCGAAAGTTACTGATCTGCTTACTCCAACCTGGGAAAGCGAGATTCAGACCAGGGGCCATCCAATAATCAGCATCCCAGAAAATAAGTCCAGCATAGGAGTCCGAGGTTAGTCCTCCAACAGACACACTGTTATCATTGAGGCCACTTCCATCCGGCTGAAGGCTTTGTAGGAGATAGTACGTGTTCGCCACTGATGCAATCTGCAAGATCTTGATTTTGGGGTCGTCAGGAAGCTCGCCAGTGGCTGGATCAGTGAAATCTTCAACGCGATCTGGTGTCATGATTTTAGACCACGCAGTTACATGCTCATTGTACAATACATCCCATCCGTCTGCTTGCGCCGTCTCTTGTGCCTCGCGAGCAGTCGCCTCTGCATCGAAGAATTTATCATTCGATGCAACGCCTACATACTTGTAAAATGTAGCCGTCTCTCCCTTCTTCAGGTTGATTGTGTATGCCTGAGAAATTGTGGTGTCGTTCTTGGGCACGTACAATCCGCTTCCAGCAGCTCGAGAGGAGACATTTGTGTAGGCGTTTGAGAAGTTTGCCCCAGAGACTACATATCCAGTGATATTTGCTAGCCCATTTGGATGCACTGAAGTATAGATCGTGCTTCCATTGGTATCCATTCCCTTGTCGTTCAGATATGATCTTGCAGCGCTCCGGCCGTCAAGTAAATCGGTGACGGTACCGCTGATGTCATTGGAGGGCGTAATGCTGGCTTTAACAGCAAGAACGTTCGGTCTCACCCTGCTGAAAATTACGGTGTAAGAGACATTGAAGGAGGCCGCTGAGTTTGGTGGGTTCCAAGTGTATTCCCAGTCGCCTACACCAGTCTTGAATGTGATCTTTGAGAGGAAGTCAGAGAGTGTAGTGTTCTTGACGGTTGCATCCAGATAGTTATCCCCAAAGGCGAAGACGATTGCTGTTGGGTGTGGAATACCGCTGATGAAGCTCTCCCAGCCATATTGATTGAGCCACGGGTAGTTTGTTCCGCTGCCATTCTGTTGAACGTCATAGAAGCCGGAGATGGTCGAGAAGGCTATCCTGGCGTCGAACAATGGCCAGCCATTTGTAGGCTGGGTACCGCTTGGATCGGTCTAACCATCGAATTAATATGTATATTTCCTGAATCGCAAGAGGGAGCTCGGGCGCTGAGAAACCAGACTCTTAGGACATACGTAAGTGCCTGTGAAGCGACAGGCTCTGAGCTCTGATACAAATACAAGTAATTTAGTATGGGAATTAGCTTACTTGGTTGACGTCCGTTTCAAAGAATGGCCCTGCTGCTGAGAGGGAGGCTCCTGTGTATCTACAGTGGCAGATTGAGTCAGTCTATGTTTCCCTCTAAACGGCAACAAGGTCCACATACCCGTTCGCAAGAGACATGCGAGCTTGGTACTGTCCCGGGATGAATTGAGTAGTAGCCAGAGACCACTCAGTTTGATTCCATCCATAGTTTTCAACCGTAGTAACTGAGAAGTCGGTCTGGGCGTGAGCTCTGCCAACCAGCACCGCAGTGCCCAGCAGCACAAGGGCGAATTGCGCCTTAATTAGAGCCATCGTGGGAGGTATTCCGCAGGTGAACAACATTCGACTACTCAAGGACCATAAAACCAAATTCCCATCATCTCTCGAGCCTCATGTATGTGCTGGGCCAGCTGTGGTCTTGACTGTGCTTCCCCGCAACATTTAACTTGAGCAGTGCTTGGAGAAAAGTGCGGCAAGGTGCGTCCCCAATGACGACGTGCTCCCACCGGCTCCAAGAATGACTCGCACACGCACATGGCAGGTTATCTAGTGAGCCTGGTGAGTCCATTTAGTATAATTTAGGCAGGTCGATCTGAAGCTGGTCTGATTTTTCATTGGCTTCCGTGGTCAGGAACGGCAGGCCATACAAAACCAAGGGTTTGCCTGTCGCCTGTCGCCTGTCGCTGCCCCGCATAGCGGGGAAACTCTCCTCCACCTTTTTTCGCTGCATGTCAGAACCTGGTTTCTCGGCCGTTCTCCCAGGGCCGGCCTGGCGATCGGCGAAGAGTGCTTCGCGTGACTTTCGCTTTGGCCGAACAGGTGGCGTGATTATATTTCGTAAATGTTGTTGTGATTAGTAGGCCAATTCGAGAAAAAGCGTTGGCAAAAGTCGTCGTCATAGCTTTCGGCCCGAACGCCTCGGCATGCATGGATATTGGAGATCTGAACTGGATTTTGGGGCACGCATCTCGTGGTGGACACGAAAAGCGACACTAATTATCATTATCCTTGGCCGAATTGGAACAAAAGAGTTGAGCTCTGAGAGTGTATCTTGCTCTCAAAATTCCTATCTGTTCTTAAATGTACGAGGCCTTGAGGGACAGAGGCATGGGAGTTGAAATGTCCCTACAGAGTTGATACAATCAGTGTCACTTTTCATTGTCCACAGCGAGACGCATATCATAGGGCCGAAAGCAAATCGACCTACCAATAGCGGCTCCTGAGGTGACAGGGGTTCGGAAGGTCCTTCAGTAGATGTATTCATTGATACTATCTCAAAGCTCTAGCACTTATTGAGCCCCAAGCATCCGGACTGTGCCGCCCATCCCCATTGTGCCAGCCTCCATCAACATTCACAGACTCTTGGCTTGCATGTCGAGGCCCATTCTGGCTGGGTGCGAATTGCGGCATATTTCCCACCAAATCTCCCGTCGGATTCTGCGGAACACCTCCCCCACCCAGTGCGAAAGGATTCTTGTTGCCTGCTTGTAACTGCAGGGGACTGGACACGCTTCTCTGTTGTAGCTGGAAGTCCGCAAACCCTGGGTTCGTACCTTGGCTTTGTGCTTGCCCTTGGTCCTGTTGCGGTTGCGCCTGCTGCATAGGGGCAGGTGCTAATTGTGGGTAATTGTATAAGTCGAGAATACTCCGCTTGTCAGCTCTTCCAGTCTGCTGTGCCATCAGTGGCGGGTAAGTTTGCTGACGGTTATTCTCCTGGTTGAAAAAGGGGTTCATCTGTTGCTGGGGCCCATTTTGGTTCAGGAAAGGGTTCATCTGCTGTATGTGCTGGGCATTGTTACCGTAGTACGTCGACGAATACTGTTGACTCGGTGTTTGCTCCAACGGACTTTGATAGAGGTTTTGTTGTGTTGACACCGGTTGATTATACGGATTGTTCTCAAAGGTTGTATTCAGCAGTGGAGGTTGCTGAACCTGTGGAATCTGTTGTTGCGTGAACGGATTATAGTTGTTCTGCACAGGCTGCTGCGCAGGATTCTCGTATATAACGGAAGGGTAGTACTGTTGAGGCAGAGAGGGAACTGGGGGAGTCATAGATTGTTGGTAAAGGTGATTTTGCGGAGGTTGAGGACCCGGGAACCCGCCAGTATGGTTTGGGAAAAGAGGCTGTGAGTTTGAAACCGACATATTCTGGAAGGCTTGGTTAAGGTTATACTGGGATTGAGATGGCATAAGACCGAAGGGATTCGAATTTGCTGGTTGATATGGGTTGCTCCCCATCATCTGACCTTGTGAGTGAGCCATAGATCCAGTTGATTGTGAAGACTGAGGCTGGGCAATGGGTGGCGGTGCATCCAGCATATCGAATGGATTATTCGACTGCGGCGAGGGTGCCTCTCGTGTGCGATTTATCGTCAGCCCAGCAGTTGCACTCATTGGCGACCGGGATCGCGAGACAGGAGCTACTTCTGCAGGTTTCAAGCCTGCTTTGCTGCTATCTCCAAAACGAACCAAGGTCTCAATAGTCTTCTCCAGATTGCCTCCGAGTCCCTTCAGAATTGCCATATTCGTCTTCTCGTCCTTGAAGCCCATATCTCGGAGTTTGCCCATCTTCAAATCTAGATCGTCCGTGTCTCCAGCTCCCACAGATGTTCCAAATACCCTAGACTGTTTATTTCTTGGAGGTGATGGCATTCTCTGTCCAAAGTCCTCGAGATCCGGCCGCGCTGCTTCTCGGCGGTGTTTTGAAGAGAGCGGGAAGATTGAGGAGGCAGACCTAAAGCCAAACCTGCTGCCAGTCTTCGGTGGTAGAGGAGGCGGTTGGTCGTCGGAGTTTGTGCTTCCTGTATTATTCCGTACGGGAGCCTTAGCCGTTCTTTCCATATACTTCTGTCGGATAAATCTCTCCATCGCCGAGTCTGCTTCGTCAACATCGAACGGAATGGGCGGCTTCGCATTTTGAGGATTATATATTCGATTTGAGGCGATGTTCCCAACGCGCTTCATATTCTGCGAAAGTTCAGAATCTTGCCAAAGAAAATGGGGAGTCCGGTCATACTTCGACTTGGTCATTCGACCATGAATCCATGCTTAGCGATTTGACCTTGCTGATGTGTGTCCCCATCTGCCTCCAAATTAGTACCGTTGTTTCCTCAACGCTAAACAGGAAGAAGTCCCGAAGCCTCTGCACCAGCTGGCATGCCGACGCCCGTGGAGTTTCCGGGCTCTAAGCTCCCTGAGGGGAAAATGGCATGATGGTATGAGAATAAGGCTTACCTTCCGGTGCAGTGCGGCACACCGCATGCACAAGAATATTCCCAACTGGACCGAGTCAGTATGGACCTCGAGATGTATACTAATGAATGCAAAAGATCCTGCTTACGCTCCAACTGGCCCATCCCGCTGTGAGGAAGTTAGCACACGCGTTCAGTCTATCTCCTTCCTTCTTCACTCACGATTACGTGCTGAGCAGTCGGCACAGACATTGTTCCCCGGCACTGACTTGATGAGATCCTGGAGGGTGCGCTCGTTGCGCGCCTGCTGCCGCTTACTCAACGACATGGCGAAGACAAAGGCTGATGCTGATACTGATGCTGATGCTGATGCAGATGAGTCCCACGCAAACAAAGATCGACTGGAACGCAGCCGAATGGTATTACAAGTTTATACAATGCATGCAGAGAATGTACAGGAGGAAGTCGTTCAGGTCGTCATTCGTGAGAGCACACACTGCCGCAATGCGCAAAGGTGTTTGGGAAAGGGGAGGCTTCTAGAGTCTAGCCTCAAGGTGGAGGAGGAGGTGGAAGAGGTGGTGGAGGTTTGCTCCCGTCTGGTGGTCTTGCCTTGCAAACGTCCGCCGACCGGGCCTCGCTACCGTCGACCCTACTCTGTAGTCCGTACGGTGCCCTGGCTGCTTGCCCTCTTGGGAAATATAGGGCAGGGGGTCTGACCGCTGACCGCTGGCCTCTGACTGCTGGCCTTGCGAGCCTTGCTCCTCCCCCTGTCAATTCGCCAATGTCCAATGTACCAGTAATTTCTTGCGTCTTGATCGGGAGAAGGCTATGGCTACTTTCAATAGTTCGACACGTCGATCAACATCAAGAAACCGAACCTCTATCCAGGACGGTCGAGGGTACAGTAGTACAGTGACCTAGAGAGACAAACCGCTTCTCGTTCTCGACCTCGAGCTCGTCTGGAGCTGCCCCGCCATGGAACCCGGTTACCAGCTTTCGTATCCCAGAAGCAACTGATTATTATCACGATATATTATACCAATGCCAACCCCAACCCCAACGCCAGTTATATTGAGTCGGAACCTCGGACCAGCAAAACGTCATCTTTACGCTGACATAACAAGCATTCCGTAGCCTAGCTTATCGCTTTGTAGAGCTTATCAATCGGCCACTGGAAGACGGCGTTTTCACACCGCAAGTGCCGTGCAAGTAAGGTTCTGACTGTTTCTCATTTTGGGAAATCTCCTCGCCGTGTGTTTCGCACTGCAGATATATTCAATATCTCTTGTGAAATTCCTTACCTCTATTGCCTTTAGCTCAGCTTTCGAAATGGCAGCAGTTCTGAGACCCAGTTTCACATCCTCTCCCAATGATGAAGAATCTCCACATATTCAAGAGCTCATCGCAAAATTGGAGCTAGAGCCCCACATTGAGGGAGGCTTTTTCAAGGAAACAGACCGAGCTCCAGACACGGTTCCTTCTCCTTTCCCGGACGAAAAGTCCTCCACATCAGATCTGGCTCCGAAGAGACCTGGGTTTGAGCCCAACGTTCGAAACTCATCAACAACAATATTTTATCTTCTCACACCAAATGGACCACAAGGAGGTTTTCACCGCAATAAAGCGCGAACTGTACACACTCTCCACCAAGGACGCGGTCGCTATGTACTAATCCACGCAAACGAAGATGGCAAGCAGAAACGTATAGAGACGTTTGTTGTTGGCCATGATATTGCAAAGGGCGAGAAGCTGCAGTGGATAGTAGAAGGAGGAAAATATAAGGCTTCATTCTTATTGCCCGACGAGGGAGGTGGAACTGAGAGTCAAGGGTATGACTTTCTCTCTCTCGAATCTGCTGCTTTCTTCTATGGGAGCCAAGAGCCCAAGGGCTGTTTCCGGGGCCTGCATCGAGTATTTTGGCATTTCATAGTGCTAATTTGTTGCTTAGGCTTCTAATTAGCGAAACTGTGGTCCCAGGATTTGAGTTCTGTGACCACGACTTTCTCTCTCCTGCAGGGCTCAAGGAGCTCTTGGGTGAGGAACAAGCACAGCAATTGACTTGGCTGTTAAGCCCATTAGGTCAGGGGTAATTAATGAATGCTTCTTGATTTTTATCGATATTCATTCGTGGAGGTGCCTATCTGGTACGTCTGGTCAGGGGAGAGTGTGCCAATCTTCCGGAACAGATGGCAAATGGTGGACCTTTCTTTGACTGCTACAACGAGAAATATAAACGATGGAAACAAACAGAGGTTATGGAAGAGCAATCTTGGTTGTAGAAATTCATAGACTCTGCAGATTATTTTGAACCAAGTTTCTTTGGCATAAAGGTATGTTCTCAAAAGTTGACATTGTTTCATTTCGCACTATCCTTTCAAGCAAAGATATTGGATGTCACCCTTCAGTGTTCCACCGAGTCATGGCCGGATGGTATCAAGGCGTTTCTCTCAATCATCCAATTATTGCTTGTTTTAAAGCTCAAGCAATCATGCAGGTAAAGTATCACAGCGTTCGCCATGTGTTGGCTGTCCTTCTATTTCCAAGTCTAGTGAGTAGGACCGTGGGCCCCGGGTTGTTTGCATTGCACAAACTGGTCTGAATACCAGTACTCGGGGTGGACCTTCAAGGCAATATTCGAATCTATCTTACTGTACCACAATAAGGTCGTAAGTCTTGAGATCATATCATTTTGACTTTTCTCCTATCAAATACTGTAGGGCTCCCTACACGTCCTTCCTTTCATCTACTTCGTTATTTCGAAGAACAACTACCCGCATTCTAATTGATGCCTGCAGTCCTCTCGGCTGCAGCTTCTTATTTTACACCTGGGTCAAACGTATCCTCCAGCCTCGTTTCCGCACTCATTCTCACCGCAATCTCCATGCCACCAATGACCCCAACTTCCTCCAACTCCATCTCATATCCCAAAACCTTCATTGTCCCACGCGACACACAAATAAACTTCGGCGTCCTCATCGGATTTGTCATTGCGACTGCTATAATCCTTGTCACTATAATCTGCTTGCTCTCGTCCCACTACCTCCCAAAACGCCGCTGTTACATCTGCCACTCGCCTTACTATCTCCCAAGAAGACGGAGACGCCACCACACCTCATGCGCCGTCTCCCTTCCCACACGCTCCTATAGTAGCGGCAGCTCCACGACCTCTTCTGACTCCTGGCGCCGCTGGTATCGAGAGCGAGAACGGCATCGGAGGAGAAATGGACCATGGAGGATAAAAGAGGAGTTATATGACCGCGGTATTGGCCTGGGTTATAATAATCGATACAGGGGAGTTTTGAATGGCGGAGGCGGGTGGCCGAGTCCGCAAGGAGGGTTTGGAATGGAGAGAGATGTGAGGGAAAGGGGCTTGGATCTTGGCCCACGGTCGCCTAGACTTGGGGAAGGGGTGGCACGAGGAAGAAATACTCTTGGTCTTGGAGCCGGGCTTGGAGGAGGGCTCGGAGGAGGTGGACTAGTAGGGTGACTGGGGGAATATAGAGAAATGTGATCAGGTGCTTGAAGCAAGTATCCTCGCGCAGGAAGGATAAGCGAGGTTAGAGTATTTTTTGTGAGAACGTGGTATTGCATTTTGAAGGTGTTGTACTCTCTTGGTAATTTCTAGAAAGCCGTAAACTTCAAGATTCTAGATTATGTCGGGTTTTTTTGTTTATTTAAATTTCATTTAGTTACAATTGGGCGGGTTTGTTCTCAATACTCCAACGAAAGTAAGAACATCCAATACGGCTTCTATAATTCATCTGGAATCGCAAGTCTGCAAAAGCCACAAGAATGACGTAGGTAGTATTTGCAATCAATTCCATTGTGTTGATACATAGAGGCTCTACCTCGACCCCTTTCTAACCCAGCGCACCAGGCCTCATCCATAACGCCAAATCCCTATTTCTAGCATCTCTGCAAGAATAACACCAGATCCATCCATTCATATACCACCCTATTAAAGGACCACAAAACCAGCCCCGTCTATAGAAGAAACATACAAAAGTTGTACACAAAAATCACCGAAAACATCATCGTAAAGCTTGCTTGAATCAGTAACCCCTCCGTCTTGCTCTCCCACTCCCCAGATCAATATTTTTCATTTCCTCCAACAACGCCCAAGCATCAGCTCCTCCAGGATGTGGAGGCGGCGCGCCGCTCATACTCATCGGAACCTTTGCCGGAATTGGTGGGGGACCGGAAGTTCCTCTGTATCCAGGACTACCCCCATAATTCGTTGGTGCGTAGTTCTCATTCGTACCAAAATCACCAGTGTTGGCTCGCGGGAGACTTCTCGGAGCATAGCTGTTGTCTTGGTACGATGTAATTGGTGCTAATGGGCTGGAATTTGGTGCTGGTTGTGCTGACATTCGGTTTGACTTCTTCTGCAAGCGATTGCGGCCAGCTGGCGGAGACGGATCTGGAGGACCGGCGTTCATATAAATTGGCGTCGAAGTGGACACAAGCTGCATGGACTGTGGTCTCCCGGCTTGTTTCAAAGGTCTGCGGCCAGTAGCGGACATCTGTTGTGAGGGAGGTGGCCGGTAATTACGGTCTGGAAGCTGCGAAGCGTACTTAGGGCCTTTCTTCTCGAGCAGGGGCGCATAGTTAGATTCTGGAATGTGATCGCTGGGATCGATTTCTCGCCCATCATGGGTAATGATTTTAGCATCAGGGTCAACATCCCTAGTATCGTAAGCCGTACTCATCGATGGTGTAGACATAGAGCTAGAAAGACTTGGATTCAACGCATTATATGAATCTGGTCCGAAGGGGATTCCGGACAACCTTCGGATATCATCTGGAGGTCCTGGTGATGGGCTGACTGATTTGCGAACTGGTGAACGAGGATCAGGAGAGATAGCCCTTGGCTTGACAATTGGTACAGTTGCAGTCGAAAATCGGCTTTGACGGTCATCATATGTCGCAGCAGCTGGGACAAATGGAGTCGCGCTCTCATGGTACGACTGAGGAGGGGGCCGATTGGATTGATACTGAGGAGAATTCTGGTAGCGTCCTCTAGCACTGCCGCCATTTTGATTGTAAGTGGCTCGTTTTTCGTCATAGATCCTGTCAGAGATCTCCTGCGCAATAACAGGATCCATGCCAGCAACCAGAGTTGCTGGGACTGGAGGCAATCCATATCCCGGCGAAGCTGACTGGTCCCCCGACATGCCCCGAGGTCTTTGTTCTTGCTGTGGCATCGAGTTGTAAGATGTTCTAGAAGAGACAGACTCAGCCTGTGAACGGTACGACAACTGTGAATTGTTGGTGGAGGTATATCCGATAGAGCTATTTGAATACTGATGACTTGGAGCCGTCGAAGCACTGTTCCGTCCTGACGCAGCACTGCCTCTACCACTCAAATTCAACGGAGCCGGAGAGGGTACTTGGTCGTATCTTCTATCATCATACTGAGAAACCCGAGATCCGCTACCTCTATGCCCAGAATAATGCCCGCCTCCTGGTGAAGGCGGCGCATCTTCAACTGTTGGTTGCATTGCGCCATAACTATTGCTGTAGTTTGAATCATAAGAATGGTTACGAGGTGGCGACTGTTGATAAGCTGCGTTGGCCGACCTTCGAAATTGATCCTTATCTCCTTCCGGTGTGTACGACTGGTAGGAGTTAGAATTCGAATATGCCGGCATAGAATGACGGTGTGCATCATGAGGTGGCGTCTCATATGGATTTGATGGTCTTCTGTCTTGGGGGAACCCATAACTTCCATGAGATGTCATAACGGGTCCTGGGCTAACGTGAGCACTCCCATTCCTGCTTCGGTGTGCAGGTGGTGGGGGCGGCGGACCTCCAGGACTGGGAGGTGGTCCAAAGTCTTCAGGTTGGGGGAGTTCATAAGGGATATTTGAACTATATTGATCGTGGGGATCAATGCTCTCTTGCTCGTCATAATGATCCATGTCGTTCCCTTGTGTGAAATCATTTCTGGCCGTTGGATCATACATCTCATATCTGTCAGATATTGGCTGAATATTCTCGGTATGTGCCCCAAATCCGTTCATAGTTGGAGGACTATCGTAACCTTGAGGCTGCGAAAAATGAGGTGGTGTGCTGTACTCAACGCTCTGGAGAGGTGATTGGTTTGGTATGTAACTGGGACTTTGATGTCCACGAGAAGGTGTCTGGAGGTGGTCCGGAATAGCAGAGGGAGAGGGCTGGTACCCTTGAGGAGGTGCCTGGGTATAATCCTGGACAGCTGCTGGCGAAAGCGGGTAGCCTCGAGGTGGGGTCTGGACGTGATCTGGCATTGGAGCTGGCGCTCCAGTAACTGGATCAGATGGCAATGGCCTTCTCTTGACTGGAGCCTTAGGCTGTCGTGGTCCTCTGAGAGAATCTCTTCCATTGTCGTCAACTCCGTTGGTCCCTGCCTGCTTTATTTTCTCGGGCTTCTCTTGTTTCGGGCGTGTGTCGTAGTACGTGATCTCAATCCTGATCTCACCAGCGTATTTGCCCTTGCAGCTCAAAGTATGCCACAAGTCATTCTGCCCGCCACCTGGAACCACGACTTCTTTTAGATCAACCCATGTCTCCCCGATCAAATCTGTCTTCTTGTCATCATTGAAAACCGAAACTTTCAATTGATAGTAGTCCGGGGAATCGTGCACGGTGTATCGAAGTTCTTGATCCCTAAGCAACAGGTTAGCACTGCTCTTTTCAAGGTCCACTTTTATCTTACCATCTCGGCGTTTGCCCTCCTCGGCGGTCAGTCTCTGTCTTCTTTGCCTCCTTGCCAAGCCTTGCCGCGCAATACGGATCTTGCTTCCCAATTGTCTTCCTATTTGGCAGATTCTTCGCGCGATCAACAATAACAACCAAAGTCCCAATTTCTGGACCATCGACGGTCATATCAGAATAAATCCCCGCCGTATGCATGCTGTTAAGGCCGTTGATCTTCGATTTGGTCGCCATGATGTTCAGCGATCAAAATTCGAAGCTCTTTGTTGTGATTAATGGCGGCTTGGCAGCCGGGTGACGTCGTATTGTTTACGAGAAATTGGAAGCTCTAGATGAGCATTGTTGATAGGATTCAGATGAAACCAAGCACTACTGCATTGCCGGCTGCAAGAAGAAGCACGTTGAGCGTGGAGAAGATACAGTTTGTCTGCAGGAGGAGCTCATGGTTTGAGGAGGGGAGCTTGGATCGGTGGCTGGGCAACGGGTTACGCGAAGGAGGCTGGGGACCACTTCTCACACAACCTCCAGCATAGCCTTGTTGTGCATCATTTGGAACGTCGTTTATTATCAATCATTTTTTGAGGTTTGAACGCCGCGACTGATATTCCTGTTAAATTCTTCCCAGGTGCATGGCGATGTTTACTTTGGCATCACGGAGCTTGAATGAGCCGATAAATTGCAGGGGCCTTTCTAAAAATATCGAGTGGCGCTGTTCTGATCCTTGCCGCTCATCCCCCTCTCCCCCAAAACAGAAAAGCATCGACAAAGGAGAATGCCATCTTCAGATAGGGAAAATCCCATCTGCGGCCTGTCCGAAGGTGGCAAATGTTTTAATCTTGCAGTGCTCAATTTCAATGATGGTGTATGGAAGTTTTCTCATCCGAGCACCCTTGTCTTGAGATTTTCATGCTTGCATGCGCTGTTCCTGAAAAGAGCTCGAGAAAGCTTGAGGTTTCATTCACCACTTCCTATTAGAGGGGAAACCTGCCTCAAGAATCCAGTATAGGGCTAGTGCTTTCTGCCCAGTATAATCCTGGCTCATATCTATTATCACCGTTCGATACCGTTCGTTCCTTTAGGGTGGTTTGTGACAAGATATTTTGCGCTGGAGACTGGGCACACCGAAGTATCATGTCGTTGAATCGAGAATTTTGATGTGGAGGACTTCGATGGAGCTAGCCAATGAGTTGAGTATATTACTTGCTCATGTTAAAAGGGGAGTTTGTCTTTACGAAGACGTTTTTCGTTGTTCCTAGAAAACACACAATATCACATAGACACCCGGAGCCTCGTGATCAGATTTATATTCCAACTAGAAGTTTTCTGAGGAATTCCTGAAACATTTGATGGCAATGGGATTGAAGCGAGAGCCACAGGTCGAGCACAGCTAGTTCCCCAGCAGACTTGCAAATAACCTGGGAAAGATGCTTGGAAGTTTATAAATTGCTATGTGACTGGAGCCGTTCTGTGGAGGACATCCAAGATCTGTCATGCTACCACCTTCGTATTAATTTTTTTTTGAATACTCGCGTATCCCTTGAAGATTGCTGACTTCACAAGAGTACTGGGACAATAAGAAGCAGACTGGAAGAGTGATCTTGACATACCTTGGTTTGTTCAAGAGAGTCGCTGTTTCCTCATAACTTCGTAAACCCTTCCTTCGGCGGTTGTAGCCAGTTCCTCTTATCATACTTTGTCCCCTCCCCTTCAATGACATGGAACGTGTAAATGATCCGTCCCTTTTTACTGACATTCTTCTCGCTCTTATGCAGCAAATTCCCATGAATCAATACTAAAGTCCCTGCCCTGACTTCCCCAAACTTATAATCTCCCGCCGTCTCCCCTGCCTCAAACTCCTTTCCAACAGGAAACCTCGCGCCCTCATTGCCAACAAATTCAGTTCCTCCGCCGTCCCTCTTTCTAACGAATCGCTTCTCAATCTCAGCTTTCTTATGGCTCCCAGGCAGGAAACTCAAGCATCCATTCTCAATCGTGGCATCTTCCAAAGCATACCAAAACCCCACAGCACTGGGCGGATCCGTGTAAAGGAATGTAGAGTCTTGATGCGGAGGAACGGCCCCTCCGATTTCAGGCTGCTTACAGATTACCATGCTTTGAAGGGTACGTGGGTCCTGGAAACCGAGAGAGCGGGCTATTGCTGATGGGGAGTGCGTGCTACTGGAAAGAAGAGAGGCGAAAGGTGGACTCAGAGCGTGGAGATAATGGCCGATCTTGTTTATTGCTAAAGCTTTAGGCTTGGTGAGGGCTCCAGTAGAATCGAAGGCATCTAGGATGAGTTAATAATCTTCCTATACGTGGTCACATTTAGAGGGAGTACCTTCTTCAAAGAAGAATCTGATCTTGTCACCAGAGTTGAGAAAGTAGTCGTCTCCTACGTGTTCACTACTTTCCCCAGTGGAGAACTTGGTCATTGGGTGGTCATCCAGGGAGAAGTTGTCCAGCAAGGAATGTGTTTCCTTTAGTAAGGAAGACACTGTTTGAGAGTCAAGGGCATCAGGAATGATCAGGTAGCCATCACGGTCAAAAGTTGACAATTGCTCCTTCGTGAGACCATGCGAAGCTGTGGGCGGATCTGGGGAGGTGCGTGAGGGAGCCATTTTGTTGGTTGCTTTCGGAAGACCCAGAGTTGATGTTAATGAAGGCGAAGATTAAGAGTAAAGCTTATCGGCTGCCCCTCAGCCGATAAGGGTAAGGATAGGGCAACCTCTAGTACTTAATAAAGAAAGCACAGGTTACGTACTACCGTAGAATCTGGCGCACATGCCCATGGTCTTATAAGCCGTTCCACGCACTTCTAATTCCCTGGGGCATAGTCTTATACTAAAGGGGGGTCTTATATTTATATTAATCTACTTAGTTAAGCTTAGCTTAGCTAAGCCCCTGAAGCCCCTAAATCCTAATCTTTACTTTTTTATTTACGCTAGGGACACTATTTTCGATAATAAGAATATATAGATATAATTTCTTTATTTAATTATACTATATTTCTTAGTATTTAATAATTTATATATCTCAAAAAATACTTACTATTCTCTAGCTAAAAACCTCCTAACTGAGCAAAAACCTCCCTAGAAGTAACTAACCAGGGAAGGTTTAGTAATATAAGATCATTGTCTTATATTAAGTGGGTTCCACGTCGAATTCGCTAGGGGCGGTTTTATCTTAATAGAAGGGCTTATGCGCTAGAGTCTACGTAGTAAAGGATATTAAAAGTTCAAGATTTGGCAGAGAAAATATAATATCGTCAGTCCTTCACATACGAACTTAGATTACTCTCTATATAAGCATATACTTTATGAATAGTCCTAAAATGCAAAAATAAAAATTGTCTCCCTAAGGAGCGGCGGCTGCTGCTGACTGTGAGGTTCGAACTCACGCATCTTTCGATAATGGTGATTTAAGCAAGCTTAAAACCTTCTTGATATTAGAAAAACTTCATTGGGAAGAGGCATGAGATTCAACATACCATCGCCTTAGACCCTAGGAGTTGTTAGAGAAATCTTCACTGGGCCGTCAGGGGCGCGTACACTCGGCCAAATCAGCTGTTGCGGAAAACCGCGGCTTTGGACCAAAAAATTCTTTATTTAATATAATACGACTGTCAATCAAAATGACATATTTTCACGTGATATGCCCGAACTGGAGCAAAATTAGATGTATTTCGATGGAGTTTGAGCACGGTAAATCGAGCAGGAATCAGTCGCATGGATTCAGGATTTCCAAATATAGCCGGAGAATTAGGCTACAAGTACCTCTTACAGCCCCCAAAATGTAAACGCCATGCAAAGCCCCGATGCTCCAAGTTCTCTAGACGCAAACCTCCTACGCAAAAGATTACCTCCTCCCATAAATCGTCCCGGTTTCTACCTTGCTGGTTACCTCCCATAGCGTTCACTGGGAATAAGCTCATAGCCATCTTCTGGCGGGAAAACAAACGCCGATAGTGAAATAAATGCTGCCGAAAGCACTGCAATACTCCACGAAACTGTGCATAGAATCCACGACTTATCCAATTTCCATCCAACAAAAAACCTCTCGTCATTGTCAAAGAGGTAGGCCTTGTCCAGGTCAGCAACAATATTTTTATTTTGAGAGTATAACATACCACAATAGCCATACTAGCACACTGTACCACCCCAATTAACAACAACATACTAGCCAGCACCTTCCACCCGCCCTCCCTTTTCTGCTTCCCACCAAGTATCACCACGATATACGCCACCAATGTAGCCAATTCCAAAACGGCTGTAAACGACATCATGAACCCCACAGACCTCCACATCGAACAAAAATACCTGTCGGACCCCGAACAATCTTCTTGCTGTGGGAAGTGTATGCATTGCCCAGTTGTGGAAGAGCAACTTCTATGTAATCCAATAGTCCTGGTGAAGTGTCCCCCATCAGTCGAATCGACCGTCCAGGTCACCCAATCCGGTATGAAAATCGCGGCCAAGGTCATCGCGGTCGCTAGGAGGTGTCAGTGAAGAATTGCAAGACACCTGGGGTCATTGAGCTCTACCTCCAAGAAATGCAACAAACGCGGTGCTGTAGACTATTAATCGAGTCATTTTGATTGCGGCTCCTTCCTTGATCGCTCAGTAGAATAGTTTTCAGTACAAAAATGTATGCGAAAGATGCAAGTTGAGGAGCCTGAGGTCGGTGTGAGGGGGGTCGAGTCCTTTTGGTGTCTGCCTAGAGCGAAACACAGACCTCACTCCAGGAAACCACGCACCACAACGCGCAAATTGCGGTGAACAAAATCAAACTCAGATTATGCTTGCTCGAGCACGATGATAAAGGGACAGTGCGGTCAGATGGTGATGAGGTAATGCGTTATTTGCGGGATATTTCAAAAGATGGGATTTCAAAAGAGACTCCAAATGTGTTCATTGGCTGTAGTAGGGAACTGACGTCGATCGCACCGAAAAGGAGGGGTACTGATGCACGCTGAATGTCCACGAGGCCTTTTCCTGGCACGCTGCAAGATAAGAATCTGATCTTGCATTTGTATTATGGATTGGTCTTGGAAAGAACGATTATTTCAAAGTTGGAAGGCTTTTCGTTATCTAATCTACTGGCCTCTAGAATAGCGTAAAAAATGTCCCACGGAACGAAGCATGGCCCAATAATTCCTTCTTGACCCAGATCGGAATGGAAAACAACCAGCAATTCATAGGGTATCAGCATATCATGTGATTTCATATCTGGATTCTCCGGACTAGTACCATCATTGTGTTGTCTAGTCATCATCATCCTCGCTGTCCTCGCTGCTATCTTCCTCATCTTCCTCACTATCTTCTTCGTCAGACCCAGAGTCAGAAGAAGAGCTTGAAGAACTCGAAGATGTGTCGTCAGCCCCATCATTTTCAGTAACAGGGTCGTCTGAACCTTCTTCTCCTGAATCATCTGAATCAGATGAACTGGAATCGTCCTCCACTGTTGCGGTCCGCTGCTTTCTTCTCCGGGCAACCTTTTGGGTTGATCCATCATTCATCCTCAGTCTCTTCTGACTATCGTTGTCCCCATTGACCATACCTCTGTCCACAATCTCGCTGGCATCTTGTCCAGTCTCGAGCTCTGCCAAGATCGTCTCCGCCCTCGTCCTCTTAGCAACTCTCTTGGCCATATTTGCGTCTGACAGACCCAGCAAAACGCCTTCTTCGTAGCCCACCATAGAAGATGCACTGGCGGCTGTCATGCACTCCACATATTTCTGCATAGCCGCATCGTACTCTTGCTGCTTCTTGTTGAGATCGGCCATGTCCTCGGGGAAGCCTGTAACGCCTTGCTCTTGATCTTCGACTTTGATTGCAAGAGCTGCGTCTCGTAATCTTGTTCTTATTCCACCCTGAAGTCCTCGAACGTATGGGCAAATGAGATGAGCGTGGTCTGAAGGTATGATGTCGGTATCGAAGACGTGCTTGAGGAGATGAGTTTGGTGATTCTTATTGAACTTCCAGGTATCCCTCGATTCGTGGTATTGTCGAAGGTACAGCAAGTATGGCCGCGAGGAGATGCTGGCAGGTTTGACAATCTTCGAAGGCTTCGCCGAGTTTGAGGTCTTTTCCTTTTCCTGCTTCGGTTTCTTGACCCTCTTTGTTCGCCTCTCTTTTTCGTCAAGGCTTGTATCGATTTGTTCCTCGACAATAGAAAGTTCCGAGGTCGTTAACGCTGGCTGCGAATTTTGCAGTTGAAATGATGAGTCCTGCGACTTTTGCTCTGCTACCCAAGAATTGAATAGTTGCTTTATGCTATCTCCATCATCAACTTTAGTCTCGGGCGTGAACGTAACTGACTTCTTTCGGATGAGCAGAGGAGTGACTGGCGCTTGAGGGATTGATTCGAAGACCTTCTTCGTTCTCTTGGCTGGCCCTTTATCAATTGTATCTTCTCTTTTCCTCTTGGGCGACTCAATTTGAGCAGAAGATGTTTGAGATTTCAACTTGAGGCCTAATCTTCTCCAGGCGGGAATGTGAGCAAGCTCATTGTGAACCGTGGCGGACGGCATGATGACAACCGGATTGAGTCGCTGGCAAAGACCTATAACATAGTTGTCGTAAGCCACACAACAGGGTGTTCCTTTCGATCGCGAAAGATGGGAACTTTTTCCCTTTGCCTTATCGCGTATCGTTTATTTGACCTGTTCTGCAAAAACGGCACTAAGATTTCAACGTTCCTCATTCAGGCTCGATATTTATCAAAATTTGCAGGGAAGGACAATTGTTTGACCTCACTTTGGATGAAGACCCGAGATTTAGGAGAATGGACAACCTCTGATTGATCGAGTGTGAAGCATTTGAGAATGAGCGCCGCTTTTCCCGCCTGAGTACCTAGATAGAAACAACTTCTCCAGTTTCGGTTAGCGATCATGTGACCGTGTAGCTCGTCGCCAGGCCAGGCAAGCTCGACTGCGCGTCGTGGAAGCTGTTGACAGGAGCTATCATTTCTGCTCAACTCATCCACGATCACCTCTCACATCGTACGCTACCCGAAGCTGCTTCTTCTCGATACACGAATAAACGACTCCAACGCATATATCGAAACATTATCGCTCCAACCCCTCACGATGTCTGGTAAGATCCGCTGTTCGAAGCTTCAACAGCTCTATAACCAATAGCTAAGCTAACTTCATGAATAGGCAGTGCAGGGTACGATAGGCACATTACGATCTTCTCGGATCAAGGAAGATTGTATCAAGTCGGTACGTACATATTCATCCTCTGCACTTCTCTGTTAGGGGCCGGAAGCCTTCTGCCCTTTGTCATCTTCAGCAAGTTTCAGCGTCGCACTCCGCGATCAGTAGATGTACAATGCTAACCAGCCATGGCAAAATAGAATATGCCTTCAAGGCCATCACTGCCGCGAATATCATGTCGATTGGTGTTAGGGGAAAGGACTGTGCGGTCGTATTGTCACAAAAGAAGGTCCCTGTAAGGAATACCTCCTTCCATTTTTACTCCAAGTCTCAATACTAATATATTGGGTGACATAGGACAAGCTCATCGACCCCTCCTCCGTATCCCACATCTTCAAACTGTCACCCTCGGTGGGCTGCGTAATGACGGGTTCCATCGCCGACGCGAGAGCCTCTGTACAAAGAGCCATTGGTGAAGCTGCGGAATTTAGGTACAAGTTTGGATACGAGATGCCCTGTGATGCCCTAGCAAAGAGGATTGCCAACATCAGCCAAGTTTATACTCAACGGGTAAGCTGACCTAATCGGACCGCTCAGCACTCTATCGGATCTAACAAATGCTGACCTTGGATAGGCTTACATGCGTCCATATGGCGTTGCTACTACGCTGATTTCATTGGATTCCGAGTATGGTCCACAACTGTACAAATGTGACCCAGCAGGCTACTATACCGGCTACAAGGCCACGGCGTCAGGTCCCAAGCAGCAAGAGGCGTTCAATCATCTCGAGAAGAAGCTCAAGAACAAGGATTGTGCAGAAGGCAGCTGGGAAGAGGTTGTGGAGCTCGCCATCACTACGTTAAGCACGGTCCTCAGCGTGGATTTCAAGAAGGGCGAATTAGAGATCGGAATCGTGGGTGGGCCAAGAACGGACGGGAAGGAGGGTACCGACCCGGGATTTAGAGCTCTGACCGAGGAGGAGATCGATGAGAGATTGCAAGCGATTGCGGAGAAGGACTGAAGGACTGAAGAGCGAAATGATGATTGATATCCAGACCAGAGGAGCATTTAGGCTCGGGGTCTCCGATCAACTTCGACTACAAAAGGGCTCTTTCCTGCTTTTGGCTTTTGCAACGGTGTATTAGAACATAGAAGGACTGGCGTGAAGCCACGTCTTCCTAATCTTGTGCCATTAGTCTCAATCACATCTGGGGGGAAACCAGATCCAAAGCCGCGTGCATCATTGGCGGTCGTCCGGGGGAGGGACCCACGACTCAGCCTTATTTATGGCTTGACCTGAACGCACGATCTGACCAAATGCAGGAGAGCCAGCCTTACGCTGGGAGATCAGGGCCAGACAGCGGCCAGGGGAGAGAAGTATTGGTGAAGGCGAATAAGGCCGTCCGGCGCCCACACTGGCCAGGTCTGACGGAGAGGGCCAGCCACGAGGGTCAGGGCTGTCCCGAACGGTGCTCGACGGTATGGCGCAGTCGTGGCCACCAAGCCGTTCGCAGATGGCTGCATTCTCAGCTGGTGAAGCGAAAAGTTCGTCGTGCATGCAACGTCGTCATGCGGCCGGCCATTGGCTGCATCGCACTTAGGGCAGGCACTGGGAGGCACTGGAGGCACTGGGCGTCCGCGCCCGCCCTGAGCAGCCCTTGGAGCTTTGGGCCGTTGGGGCGTCGGTGCAGTGCCGTGAGTGGCCGAGGGCGCGGTGGCGCTCTCCGAGAAGGCTGAAGCGAGACGGCCACCATTGTCCAGCAAAGAACCTCTTGCGACTCTAAGCACCCTCTAAGCACCTTCACCACCACCCCTGTGGCCGCTTTGGAGGCTCTCCTGCTCTCGTTACCTCTCCCACGGTTCCCGCCATGGGCACTATGACGATAACTGTGCATCCGGTGTACAGCTGGCCCAGGTTCATGGGTGGGTAAGTAAAGCTTTGAGCTCGTAAGGTTCAGCATCAAAATAGCTTCCTCTCGTGTGGGGCTCACAGGGCTCTCCTGAGCTCTTCTCATGACAGCGGCTCCAATGGACCGGATGGAACCTCTCTCATGGCTGGGATCGTGTGATAGCCAGCCACAAGAACTTCCCAGAATGGACAGATGTCATTCAACGTGGACGGCATCTAGTTTTTGAATTCTTCATAAACATCCGTGAGGGCGTCTCCTCCCGAGACATTCTCAACGGCTCACTCTATCCTTTGACTTCTTCTTTCATTCGTTTCTCTATAGCTCCCGCTCCCGCTCTCTCCCCTCTTTTTCCCACAGCTAGTATCACTCTTTCACAATGGCAGACGGATGTGAGTCGGGATACTTCTTTCTCACCTGTATTTCCCACTCCAAGTCCCCCAGAACGTGTTGTAATTAGTCGCACTGCTAATGCTTGGACAGTAAATGAACAAAGGACTGTTCGAGTAGCGGATCTGCTCTCGGATTTCCGAACTCTACAATACTGGATCGCTGCTGCTCCTGTCGATCCCGAGGATCAGGATGACTACTACACTGAAGGCTGGGCTGCTTTGCGTCAATGCTCCATAGATGGACAGCACATCTTGAACTGCGCTGCAGAGACGCGAGTTCCAAGAGTGAGAGGTGGTCCGGAAGAGCAAGAAAAGGCAGAACTGCAGCAGTAAGCTTCGCAAGTCTAGATTCCAAAATGCCGTTGCTGACAAGTATAAGGGTAATGCTTGATGCTTACGCACGACGACACGAAGGCCAGAAGATCTACCTGCGGCAGCAAGCTGCACAGCGTTGGATCAGTTGGAGAGACCAGGTTCTTCAAGGACAAAGGCCTCACTCGGGCCACACTGCACAGCTGGCCGCCTGTGATGCACAACTGCGGACTGTAAGTATTATTATTAGTTTTGATTTTGCCACGATATTAATTTCATACTGTAGGAACTTGCAGCCATCACAGATGATTCTATCTACTCTGATATGCGATCCTCTGATTACCAGATGGGGCGCTGGACACATGAGGATCCCAGCCTACGACACGTTCAGAGATGGGTCCGAGCCAGACGTTGAAAGCAGCAGACGGAGAACGAGACAGAGGTGGTCTTGACGCAGGGTAATATTGGATTGTTTTGCAAGGAGCAACAGGAAAGCATAGCGTTTATTTTTCAGCAGCGAGCATTGGGATGGCGTTTCTATTCTCACGCCGTAGCGCTGGCGGCTAGGCACTTTAAGTACTTACCAGTGTAAAGCATTGCCTGGCGCTTTGTTTTCTAGTTAAATACCATTCTGGGTTTCCTAAAGCACACGTAGTTTGATACCCGATAGTCTAATGTAAAAGTATTGGCTTGCTCCCAATTCATTTGTTCTTGCTCTGCACGCAAAGCGCTATTCCAGATAATGAGAGAGCCATTCCAATCCAAGTGTCTGCCGACAGATTAGCACTTGATTCCGAGCTCTTACTGGGCCAGATGACTTACCCCGGCTAATTACCTTCCTCTCAACCCACCAATCCCCAAACACCGTGAACAAGAAAGCCAGCGAATTGGTAATAGGCACGGTCAGAGACAATTCTTTGCCACATTAGCATCTCTTTCCAGCTCACCCCACGCTCTCCACTTTCCATCTCCCCTCTCCCACCGCCCCCAAAAGTAGACAGGGGAACTTACCAGCCTTGCCAATCAGCAGGAAGAACCACACGCTCCCGGTCAGATTAATCACTAACGGGATGGCATATCTTGGGTTACGCAATAGGTCCACGACGCCGAAGAAGGCACCCAGGAATTTCGACTTGATCCAGCTTGATTTCACAGAGGGAGAGTCTAGAATTGGGTGCGGCGGTGGCGAATGTTGCCTTGCTGCAGCGCGTATGAACGGAGTGGTAAAGCCCCAAGCAATGCCGATGAGAAGAAAGCCGATGACGTAGCGGAAGATGGATGGGGCTGGATCTGGGGAAGGTGTGGTATCCATGGTGAGCGGATTGGGAAGTCAAATGGGTCGCAGAAGGCTGAAATGGAACTTGATGTTGGGGCTGATGAAAGCTGAGGAGTGAGGTTGGGTCTAGACAAACAGCCGCGTCGAGACAGGGGTCGGGCGTTTCTCCGGAGGTCACGTGCTGCGAGCTTTGAGGAAGAAGGTTGGTTCTTTAGAAGCAAGCCTTATTTTAGAATTCTAACGATTTGAAGACAATGGCGGCTTTTAGTTCCTATTATTCATTGGTTGTTCCGTGTGTGGACAAGTCAAGCTGAGAGACTAGCAGAATTTCCCCCCGAAACCCACCCACCAATATCCCAGAGCCCCTATGCAATGTTTTGTATTGTGACAGATAAAGGAAATTCCCGTGAGAACATCCATCAACCACGGCATATTTTTGATGCTCCCAAGGCAATCATAGAGCGTCCCCAAAAGTAAAGCAGAATGTTAAAGTAGAGAACATCTCTGTGACTCTTAACCACGAGCATAAGGGTGGAAGCCCCTGTTTCCGCCTCGACCACCACCACGATAGTTCGCACCCGGTTTGCCAGCATTCTTCGGTCCAGTTGGAGCGTTGGCAGGTGGTGCACTTTGTGGTCCACCTTGCGGCGGAGCAGATCCTCTCGAACTGCCACCTCCACGTCCTCCTTGATACCCCCCTCGGCCTGCTCCATTATTGCCACCACCACCCCCTCCTCCACCTCCAGTTGGAATGTTAGGTTGCGGAACGTCATCATACATTCCCTCCCAAGATGTTGGACCACCTCCACCGCCACCGCCACCCATGCCATATCCTCCTTGACCACCGTACTGAGATTGCTCACGTGCGGCCCGACGCATCTGCTGCTGTTCATATTTTTGCTGCTCAAACATCTGTTGCTCGTAGGCATTGTAGCCTGGCGTACCAATTCGTCCTCCAGGATTGCTTCCACCACCTGCAGCATATCCTCCAGCCATACCAGCGCCGCCACCCATACCTTGCATCTGCATTTGTTGCATTTGCTGCATCTGTTGCATCATAGCAGGATTCATGCCTTGCATTCCAGCACCAGGACTCTGGGGGCTCTGACTGCGGTTTCCTTGCTGCATTTGTTGTTGCATAGCTTGCATTTGCTGCATTTGAGCCATCTGAGCCATCATAGCTGGATTCATACCGCCCTGCATAGGTATCCCTCTTCCAGCACCCATGGCCATCTGCTGCTGCATCATGGCGAAGTATTGTTGCATACGTTGCCAATACTGGGCCATTAGCTGGGGAGTCATGCCGCCAGGGGCCATCGGATTACCGCCGCTGCCTTGTTGGGCTTGGTTGGAGCTTTGGTTGTCATCTTGACCCCCTTTGCGGAACCGACCGCCTTTACCACCACGACTCTCTTCCTCTTCACGCATGTTGCCTCTTGGCTGAGCTTTCTTGACTTCGATGGGCTTGCCAAGAATTTCTAGAGGTTGTTGCAAGCAAGCATCGACTGCTGCCTCGCTATCGAATGTGACGAACCCGAAGCCTCGTGGTCTGCCAGTGTCCTTATCCATCATGAGAGTGGCATCAACGACTCGACCAAATTGCATAAAGTACTCCTTGAAGTCTTGTTCTGTGGCCTCTTGGCTGACACCACCAACAAAGATCTTACTAGTACGTTCTTGCTCGTCTCGTGGAATGGCCCGCTTAGGGTCGATCTTGACACTGGGTGAGCTGATGAGCTTTTGGGGGGAAGGGGGTTTGGAAGGATATTGACGCAAAGAATTGTTATGAGTCTGGAGGTCGGGCCTTACGATTTTGCCATCGAGATAGTGTTCCTTCACCATGACGATATTGACTGTCCGAGCATCCTTGAAAGTGAGGAAGCCGAAGCCTCTCGATCTACCAGATGCGCCATCTCTCATCACAGTACACTCCAGAACCTCACCGAATTGTGAGAAGTATTCCTTGAGGGATTCTGCAGTTTTCCTAATTAGCCTTGCCTTAAATTGGGGCTTAAGCTTCACATACGATCGGTAGTCTCCCAATTTAGTCCACCAATAAACATCTTCCTGTAGAGACATCACCAATTAGCAAATGAATCGAATTATTAAAAAAAAAATTGTTAAAAAAATCAACGCAGTATATCTGCTACTACGGCGACAGCATTCTAGCCTCTCCTCACACATGGCTTCAAGTTTGGTTGTCTCGGATCCGGTTTCGTAGCTCCTGGGAATGCTTCGCTTGGGATAGCCTTTCCTGTAACCCAACCACCCAACAAATTGACATAAAACAACCGATCAAACTTCTGCGTATGTATAAAGAGATCACATCTTTGATGCTGCAGCTGGTGGTATTTGGAGGTTTTCGATCCGCGATGTACTGAAATGAGTTTCCAAGGAGTCCACGCAGAGCCTCCAAGGCCAGCATGGCAATTTTGAACCCGACAGGAGTCATGCAATGAAGGATGACACCACAAGATATCCAGGAACAATGGTTGTCTTTGCTATCGTCTTGCTAGGTACTGGCGTCGTGCGCTATGCGCTGCCCTTCTGCTAAGCCTATCTGTGGCCTCCTTGATGCTCTATGAAGATTATCTCGACAATAGGCTATGTAGTAGTAGGCTTGACTATGGCCGTTGTTGTTGGCGAATGCATGAGGCGAAATACCAGCATCCTATCCTTTCTCAAGACTGCCTTTCCATTTGCCAATTCGTCTGTTTAAGCTTTCATGCTTAGGTCTTTGACGCATTTTGCTCCTGGCTCTCCATGGCAACCACTGAGCCATCTTCGAATCCGTAAAACAATAAACGGCTGCCAGCGATGTTCTGCATCTTACGCCCCAGTTGCTGCTTCAATTCCCAGCCAACAGCTCGGGAGGCATTTGTTCCTTGCCATCCCAGCCGAAAGATTCCTTCACTCCACTCCCATATCCCACCATAATGTGACCCGATCTTCACGTTCTCCAAAATGACAGTCCCATCCCATTCCAACATTCGAGGTGCTCCTGTTGTTCCCTCGGATTTGAGAATTTTTTTTTTGAAAGCGAGGCAAGAGAACAAATGCCTACGATATCTGCTGAATTGTAGGGATATATGCACTATGATAACGAGGAAAATGTTTTCAAATCTTACCCATCTTCTTTGATACCAGGACCATGGGATTCATGGGTAGCTGGAGCATCATAATTGTTTCCGTTCCCACCAAGGTTAAAATCAATGTCCTCATCATCCGCATCCTCCTCACCATTGTACATCTGTTCATCGCCTCCTCCATTCTGTTCTGGGTGCCCATTTGATACTTCACCATTAGTTTCAGCTACAGTAGCCGGTTCAACTATGGCTTCGACCTCTGGAGCTGTAGGCTTTGGGGGCTCTTCGTCGGCGTACCTGGAGATGGGTTAGCTTGAAGCCGTCAAATGAGACAGTGGTATAAATGAGGAGAACACGAGCAAGAAGTATGGTGGCTACGTCAATTCTGTGGGTCGAAGAGAAGGCCAGCGATAAAGGCAGTTTTCCGAGGGAGGTGCAACTCACAGATCGGCGAAGAGATCCTCTTCGAAATTATCCGGTTCTGCCATTTTGAAAGTTTGCTGAAGGTTAGATTAGTTGTCAATGTTCCTGGTGTCCGACAAGAAGAATTGTCAAGAGGGTGTTGGTTGGATGCCTGCCAACTCAAGAGACAGGAGGATGTTGTCGTAGCTGGCTTCAAAAAGAGGCGTCTTGATGTAGACGAGAAGGACACGACCTCCAGAGTCACAGTCGCTAACGGTGCTTGATGGCTAAGCGTTGAAGTGAATAGAAGGTGAAATCAAAAATGAAAGGAAAGCTGTTGTGTTGCGATCAAGGGCATGCGCGGGCAGCGGATGCACTACACGCTAGCCTAATAGGGATGTGGGTAACGACGACCTGAGGCGTTCAATTCTTGGGCTGCCAGGAATGAAGCAAAGACCAAGAATTGAATGTCTGCAAGATGTTTTCTTCTTCAAATGGCAACAAGAAACCAGTACAACAGGTTAGCCCAAAGTGATCCGCCCCTAAGAGGAAGACAAAGCTGATCAAAGCCTCTCGAATACAGGAGATGGTTCAGGTTGGTTAGTGCTCCCCCACCAGAAGCTGCCGGACGGAGTACCTTGCTCCCGTTCTAAGGGACGTTGTATCTGAATACAGCTAACTTGAAATTCCCCTCCTAGAAAGATCTGAGTATGCTACAACTTCTCCTACGCAACAACCTCGAGTCGAGCGGGGAGGTTAACAAGTGGGCAACTCGCTGACCAGGGACTTTCAGATCTGCATCTCCATTCTGGAGGGGCCGACCTTCAGATGGACGACGTGACCCCTCCCCAAAGAAACAGACTCGAGAACCAGGATTGGTCGTGGGGGCTTCGTATTCTCACGCGGATATGTTGAAGTTTGACAATCTGTACGTGTCACTCTCTCAAGGCCACTCAAGTGTGCTAATTATGTTGTTCAAGTTCCCTATCTTCGAGTTCAGCACGGCCCAGAACCCCTCCTTCATCCTCTCATAAGAATGATACTCCACCATTTCACAGGGGATCTTCTGGGCTGGCTTCTCCTCCAAGAAGGACATACACAGATTTCTTGTCAACTACAAACAATGATTGGAATGCCGAGGATGAAGGTGATGAGGAAGATGAATATGGTTACGATAATGACGATGGAGATGACTTTGGACTGCCAAGCATGTCGAGCATGAAAAGGAAAACGAAGAAGACCGCGGACCAGAGTAAAACAGATCCCGGAGGAGGAAGCCTCTCGCCATTTGGACACGGTTTACAGGGCGGATTTGGGGGCTTTGGTACCCGAAGACTTTCGAATAGTGCTGACATTGCTATCGAACGCCCCGCCCCAAGTTATCCGGTCGCAAAGAAGAGCGAGGGCAAGATATTGAGGCCCCAGTATAAAGAAATCCTCAGGGATCCTGCAAACTCCTTACACCTTATCCACCATCCACCTATCCCGGCGGATGCTTCTCCCAAACAAGCCGATATCCACTCGGCTCGAATCACAAGAATAAATAAGTTTAAAAAGATATTGCAAGCTACTTCGATAAATCTTACAGATCTAAGAGCCGCGGCATGGTCTGGGGTTCCAGAAGAGGTTCGGGCAATGACATGGCAGCTTTTACTTGGATATCTCCCAACAAGTAGCGAACGTCGAGTTGGAACATTGGAACGGAAGAGAAAGGAGTACCTCGATGGAGTTCGGCAAGCGTTTGAGAGAGGTGGAAATAGTTCTGTGTCGACAGGTAAAGCTCGGGGATTAGACGAAGGGATTTGGCATCAGATCAGCATTGACGTCCCACGAACAAATCCGCATCTGGAACTTTACGGCTACGAAGCTACCCAACGATCTTTGGAAAGGATTTTGTATGTCTGGGCTGTGCGACATCCAGCGAGTGGGTACGTCCAGGGCATCAATGACCTGGTCACGCCTTTTTGGCAAGTTTTTCTCGCCAGTTATATTACAGACTCAGATGTTGAAAGTGGCATGGACCCTGGCCAGCTTCCTAAACCCGTACTGGATGCTGTTGAAGCAGATTCCTTTTGGTGTTTAACGAAATTATTAGATGGGATTCAGGACAATTACATTACTGCTCAACCTGGAATTCAACGGCAAGTGGCAGCACTTCACGATCTGACAGCCAGGATAGACGAGCCACTAGCGAAACATTTGGAAAGAGAGCAGGTTGAGTTCATACAGTTCAGCTTTCGGTGGATGAACTGTCTCTTAATGCGAGAAATCAGTGTTAAGAATACCATCAGGATGTGGGATACATATTTGGTAAGTTATCTCCCTTCTAGTGCTGTCAATCGAGGCTAAATATCGTTGAAGGCTGAAGAACAAGGGTTCTCGGAATTCCACCTTTATGTTTGTGTAGCCTTCTTGGTCAAATGGTCCGACAAATTAAGGAAGATGGATTTCCAGGAAGTCATGATGTTCCTCCAGGCTTTGCCCACAAGAGATTGGACGGAGAAGGACATCGAGCTGCTTCTTAGTGAAGCCTTCATATGGCAGTCTTTATTCAAAGGCTCTTCGTCGCACCTCAAAGGCGGATCGAGCACCACACCGTCATCAATTTCTGCGGCTTAAGACCTCGTCTGTGACAAACAAGATCTCAAAACATTCACAGGCAATGCACATGTCCAAGTGTAGCTCTGCATCATTGTTTGGAAGGGAGCAGGCCATTTTTGGGTAAAGAAGAGCAGCTCCAAAGCCACTCCGAAGGTCTTCGAACATCATCGATTTGCAGCGAGTACCGCTAATTAGTGATCAGCCAAATGCTATCACCTTGACTGGGTTAGATCGAAATGTTATAGCACCAGGCATTACAACTTCGCTGCTACATCTCGTTGGTTGTAGCAAATTGTTCTTTGCAGAGCAAATGCTAAGCTCTCATACCGAACAACTTGACAGCTACGAATCTGAAGAGCCAGAAGGCTGCTCAGCAAATGGGCACGGTACGTTAAAGGAAAGAAGTCAAAATTCGAATGCAAATGCATTAATGCAAGCCCTATCGTATCCCATATCGTATCCCATATGCAATGTGCAAACCCAGCAGACTTGAAAGTTATTGCTGCCCTTGTTATCCTGTACCAAACGCCGGTTGTTGTTTTCCGACCCGCCTTCCCATCTAAAAAGAGAGAAAACCACCCCGGGATATTAACGGCTCCTATTTATTCGTCGGCAGCATCCTCCACCATTGGCTGTTTCGCGACATTAACATCTTGCGCACCGTTCAAAGGGTTTTCATCGACCTTGACCTTCTTGTTGTCGCTCTCCTCTCCATCATGCTCAGCTTTGCGCTTTCCATTGGTGCCATTGGTGCTTGCATTTAGCTCGGGAGCAGCATCTGGCTTCGGCTTCTTGCGGCGAATGAGACCCGTTAGATCAGTTGCTGTCTTTTTAGCCTCCTCAATCCTGGCTGCAGCTTCAGCTGGCGACTCGCCCAATGTAGCTCCAAGGATACCGCCAGTAGGATTAAGGTCCAATGCACCTGTTGGTCCATACAAAGCGTCCTTGACGTCGACCGGAGGAGCTCTGAGTTCAGCAAGCTGGAACGTCATGTTAGTAAGTAGTAATGTACCAGCAGTGACATTGAGATAACTTACGCGACCTTCCATCTCAGCAACAATCTCCTTTACCTCTGCAATTTGTGCTCGCGTGACCTCATTGTCATCAGGGGATGAGGTTGAAGCAAGCTCCACTTCCTTGTTTTGCAACTTGAGCTTCGTGCTATTAATTGCAGCCTCCAGCTCCTTGACAGCCTCATCTCTCATACCTTGATCAACATGTGTCTCTGCTTCCGTGACATCTGCTCCCTCCTCACCATCATCCTTGGTCCTCGTGATTGAAGCAAACTCCAAAGCAAGGGATAACTTGAAGTGAGCTTCAGCGACGATCTCTGACTCCTCCGGATACAATTCTTGCTTGTGGACTAGAGCAGCTCTGAAATCAACAACAGCACCTGGGAATCTAGAGTTCGTTAGAAAATGCCGTCGAATGTTATTTGAGACCAATTTACCTCTCATTCTCAAGGGAGATCTCCGCCAAAAGGTCATGAGTGTCTGCCAACCGCTCTTTGATGTGCTTTGTCATTGGAGAATCGCCAACATCTTTGCCTTTGCCTGCATCCTCTTCTGGCTCCTCCAACTTCTTTGTGAATAGGACTCGCGCAAGATCAAGCACCTCGAAAGCGGCAGCAAGATCATCTTCCTCCCCCTCTGCATCAGCTTCAGCGTCCTCCTCCTGATAAGCATTAGAATATAGATTGTATTGAATTTGCGTCCACACTGACCTCTGCATCGTCATCCGAATCCTCAAAGTTTTCATCGCCAGTAAACTGGAATAGTGGCTTCTTTGCGTCGAGTCCCTCATCAGACTTGACTCCACTTCCATTTTGCGCCGCGATGATCGCAACGCCTTCCTCCGCAACCTTTTCATTCTCGCTCTTAAGCTCTTGTTTGGGCGCCTCCTTCTTCGCCTTTGCAGCACCATTCGGCTTCTTCTTCTCAGCTCCAGCCTTGCCCCCTAGGACATCGCTTTTGCTCTGTCCAACCTTGAAGAGGGATCGACCGTAAAGGAACAAGATCTCCGCGTTGTCAGGAGACATCTCGCCATTGAGTTCTGCTTGCAGCTCTGAGGCTCGTGCATAGAGATCTGACGCCTCTTCATAGTTCTTGTGCGCATATTGAGCGGTACCCTTAGCGCATAGATCTGCGAGCGATACTTTGACCGAATTGTAAATCTCCATCGCGGCGGACGACACGTCTGAGAGAGTAACGGGTGGTTCAATGGGTTCGGCCATTGTTGACTATGCAGATCGAATGAAGTGGTTTGGATTGGAAGATGGAAAGAGATTAAATTGAGGATGGAGCGTTCGTTGAATAGAGGTGGATCGCTTATAAAGTAGAAGGAATGGCTCAATGGGTGGATATCAAAGGAGAGTGATTAAAAGCGAAAATTGACAAGTGAGGTGATGCTGGAGTCGGCAGGTTCAGTTGAATCAGGCTTGTGGTCTCTGGGCAGGGATGTTGACGCGAAAAACCACTCAAAGTAGACGCGTCCCAGCGCGTCCCCCGGAATATCGCAGAGTATTGAGATCAGATTCTACCATTCTACAACGCAACTATGAGAGACAGTATGTCGCGACCAAATCAAGCAGAGAAGCTTCGAGCTGCTCCTATATTCAAACCTCCTCCTACGCCTGCGCCATTGAATCCAATTCCATCCTCGTCCCCCGCATTTGGAACCCCAGCGTATCCCATCAAACAATTCAATCCCGCTGTAGCTCCAGTAAAAGCCAGTATACTCCCAATCCTCCTTCCTCCGGCGACCTTGCGACCTCTGGCCTTCAGAACATTCACCAAGAAGCACAGTTTGACCCTAACATCTTCTGCGCTGCAAGTTTTAGCTACCTTCATAGGGAGATATTGTGGCACAGAATGGAGAGAGGAGGGTCTAGCAGAGCGCGTATTGGAGGAGGTTGCCAAGAGCTGGAAGAATCGGAACGGAGGCGTTATTGTTGATGGAGAGGGCAATGACTTGAAGGACATTATGAAAAATCTTGAGGGTAGCATGAGTGGAGGCAGGATTGTAGCCAGCAGAGAACTCAGTCGGCAAAACAGCTTAGTTCTCGGGTCATCACAAGATGGGGGGGTCTCTCAGACACGACTTGGGATACGGCCTAATGTTTTTGGGAGAGAAGACAGTCAGTCCAGCTTGGGAATGTCAGCATTGGATGTTGAGGATGAGGAAGATGAAGACGACCTCCGGGATCCCAGGAAGTGGTTGAATGTCATTGATGCTTTTGAGCAGCCTCGATTGGCTTACAATGTTGCCAAAAAGCACTTCGACAGGTCGGTTTATTCTACGCTTCCAAGACCTGTGCTAATAATTCTTCAAGAGAGACCGCGAAACCCTCATTACTCCCACCGGCTTCACACAAAACACAAGTTTTCAGAAATCGATACAATCTAATCCACCAACGTCTATTGAGAAATGAATCCTTCCAAACACCAACTTTCGAAGCGCAAAAGCTTTCTCTGAAGCGATCATCATCTAGTCTAGCTACAGCTCAGCAATCGTATAAGCTGACTCCAATTGCGAATCTTCTGGGACGCAATGGGAGCACTCACATGATTCTTGGGCTGTTAACCATATCTCCCACAGGAACACTAGCAATTAATGACTTGACGGGAAGTATCGCCCTGGATCTCACACATGCCAAGCCAATTCCCGAGGATGGAGCCTGGTTCGCTCCTGGAATGATAGTTTTGGTTGATGGAACTTACGAAGAGGAAGATAATAACACTGGTGGAGGTCTCGGAGGAAGTGGAGGTGTGGGTGGGACGATCGGCGGAAAATTCATAGGATTTTTCATCGGTGGACCACCCTGTGAACGAAGAAAGGTCACGTTGGGTCTTACGGGTTCGGATGACGGTGGTGTGACTGCTGGAGGTGGTTTTGGATGGGTCGATTTCCTGGGAGTCGGAAGTGAGCGCGCCGTTGGCTCTAAGATGCGAAAGCTAGAACAGCGACTACTTCGACCAGGCTCGGGAGACGATGACTTAGGTGGCAGGGGTCGAATGGTGGTTATAGGTGAGGTCAATCTTGACCAGCCTAGGACATTACAAGCACTGAAGAAAGTCCTTGGATTGTATGCTGCGGAGCCAGAAGAAGATACTCCTATGACCTTCGTCCTAATGGGAAACTTTGTCCAGCATGCCATTATGGCTCGTGGAGGTAGTGGAGGAAGCATCGAATACAAAGAGTATTTCGACAGTCTGGCATCAGCACTATCCGAGTACCCTACGATTCTCCAATCCGCAACATTCATATTCGTTCCAGGAGACAACGATGGCTGGACATCTTCCTTTTCGGCAGGAGCAGCAACACCTTTGCCTAGGAAGGGAGTACCAGAGATATTCACTTCAAGGATAAAGCGAGCATTCGTAGCAGCAAACTCCGAAGCAGAGAAGGAACGAGGGAGGAAAACTGATGGGGAGGCAATCTGGACTAGCAATCCGTCTCGCCTCTCACTTTTTGGCCCAACGCACGAGATCATTCTTCTGAGAGATAGTATTTCCGGACGTCTTCGCCGAACAGCTATCAAGTTCTCATCCTCGAAGTCTAATGAAGAAGACGAGGATGTAAACATGGCTAGCACGCCTGCACCGATTCCAGATACACAGCCAGAGCAGGAACCAGCAGAAATGGAAGTCGACACCGAAATTCAAACAGCGGAGTCTCACCAAGCAGAGCCGACTTCTGATGACACTCTGTCGAGTGATTTACATGCTGCTAGGAAATTGGTGAAGACGATCTTAGATCAAGGATATCTGTCCCCGTTCGGCATGGCAATTCGACCAGTGCTTTGGGACTATGCTAGTTCACTACAAGTATATCCCCTGCCTACTGCAATGGTGCTTGCAGACACTGAAGCACCAGCATTTTGTGTCACATATGAGGGCTGCCATGTGATGAATCCGGGGAGTATAGTTGCGCCTGGCCGAAGAGGGGTAGCGAAATGGGTAGAATATGATATCCGGAATAAGGTTGGGAAGGTCAGAGAGGCGCTTTTTTGAGTTATGGTCATGAGGTGGCGTTAGGGTTCGTTTGTGTATCCATTAAACTCTTGGGTGTCGGGATTGCATGTTGTGTAGAGGCATCTGTTACTTATGATATATACGACCGAAAGGTAATACCTAAAACACGACTCATAACAACCGTCCGGGTTTGCTGGTCATTGCAGCATCAGCATGTCCTCGTCCAAAACCCCGAAGAGTTCTTCAACCTCCCTCTCGACTTTCCTGATTTCCTCCGCTAATTGGCCAGTAACCAGGGTATAAGCATACAGCATCTCATAATCCTCGTCCTTAGCAAACGAGATGCCCTCCTCCTCGTTACCACTAGCGGCATTCTTTCGGTAATGGAAGATCTTTGCAAGTAATCTGTCTCTTGAATTCGAAGTGCCGGGAAGTGTGTCATTAAGTGGGAATTCTAATTTGAGAGAGCTAGCGAGGACTATGCTGTTAGCTGATTGTCCCACAAAGACAAGGAACAATATCTACCTTGAAAGAGATGGCTGATTCTGGAGCAGAGATCTGCTCGTTCTTCCGCGGTATACTTCAAAAGCAAAGACTCCCCCTCACTGGCGTGAGGATCTTTTTGTATAACTACATTCATTGCATGGAAGGCATCTAACATTTTGTTCGTCGATTCCATAATGCGTCCATACTGTTTTGAAGGAAAGGGCCCTCGTAATTCAAACTCGCTCGATGCTGCACTGCGGAGAGTATCAAGCTGAAGGACTGTAGTCACGGGTTAGCGGCCTTAAGAGCATATTATGCATGCACACATACCATAACGTTGCAGGGCAAATTCCTCACGCAAATTCATATAAGCATGCTGGGACTCGCCTTCCAACAATGCCGATAATGGATCGCGCTTCCAAATCAAGCCCATCCGCAGCCAAAGAAGAGACAAGCTGTCCTTGAACTTTTGCCTTGCAGAAATCGGCCATATAACACGTGTGATTATCATGCCCCATATGACGCCCGCAAGGACAGCCACCACTCTGTGCAGCACAATCTCCGTGATGATTGGGGTAACTCCCCCTTCATCGTCGTCGTCGTCTCCATCTTTTATGGACAAACTGTACGCATATAGACAAGAGAGGTTGTACGTCAGCATGATGAACCGCCCAAACGGTCCTTTGCCCTTGGCGATAATGAGATAGAAGCAGGGCAGGCTGACAACCCACCCTAAAAATGCCAGAGCCCATGGGTTACCTTGACAGATTATCCAAACTATCACGGCGATTACAGCACCAATGAAAGTGCCGATAAATCTTGCCCAACCCGTGGTATTCGAGGCACCAATCGTCATGGCGCATACCAGCATGTAGGACACGAGTCCCCATTCCCCACGCCAATGCTGGTAGAACGGCCTCGTATACGGTACAAATGCGAACAAAGCATAAATAGATGCGCCAATCCCGACTTTCACAGCAAACCGGACTAATTTCATGTCAACAATCGGTAGATTCATCAAAAATGGATATCATAACTTGCCATCATCTCGTTCCAGGATGCGTACGATACGCAGCAATCGGTGGTAGAAGTCGCCAGTCGAGTCGTGTCCTTGCTCTGCAGCCCTCCATTTCCTGGTATTCCCTCTCTCTAGGACAAGCTCTGGTATATCCTTGGGTACTTCTGGGACTTCTTGGTGCTCTATCAAACGCTCTTGTTCCGGATCATCAGCCGGAGATTGAGTCAACTGATCTTTTGAAACTCTCCAGAATCGCAACCAGTTCCACGAACGGTTTTGCTTTTCTGTTACTTCCTTTAATGCCTCTAATATAGATAGGTAGGTCTGCATCTCGTTGGCAAAGTCTTGAAGAGAGAAGCTGAAGTGACCACAGCTGGCAGCAACCTCTTCAAAATCCGCCTCAATATTTTCTGGCCTATCCTTGTCTAGTTCCTTGCTTTTGTATAGCTCCTTAAGAGCTTCCGCTCGAGCATTACTGTAGAGTTTCCTACACACTTGTGAGCATATGATACAAGCCGATCTTCCATGAAACATACACTGCGTCAGTGAGACTTGATTTAAAGTGATCATTGATCTTGATATGATACTCCGGTCCATCGCCAAAGGGTAACTCCTGAAGGGTTTTGGAAAGCGTATATGCAAGGGATTTCATGGAAGGCCCAAGATATAAAATGAATCGCGAAAAGATTTCCGCTGGAGTCCTTGCTGTGGGCAAGCCTGTGCTTGTCATACTGACTTGAGTGCCTTGCTGTTCAAGGCGGCTAGGGCTTTGAATAGTTTCAGTCTCATGGTCTTCAGCTCCACTACCTTCCTCAGATGCTTCTTCGATCGCCGTCAATACGGCAAACCTGTCGTGTCTGCCTGTGACAGTTGAGGAAACGGAGCCACCAAGCATTTGTGGAAAAGCTCTTGTGGTCCCAGCCACTGAAGGAGTGCCAAAATCCGGGCTCTCCTTGAGCAACGTAAACTGAGTTGTCGCAGCACTTCTCAAGCCACCAATCGACTGAGCTAGTCTCTGCATACAGTAGACAAGATTCGCTTCGAGCCTATATTCCTCTTCTGTGCCAAGCACGTAATGCTCGTACTTAGCCTCTTTGAGGTTTTTGGATAATTGCGTGAAAACCGATTTATATCTATTCTGAGCTTTGTTGAAGCTCGTCGATCTCAAATCTGTCTCAGATCCACTAAGGAATCCATGCGTGATCATTGTAAGCATGTCTCCGAAGGAATCGGTAGCTTTGATCATAGCTTCTCGAAGCTCCGTCCGCGCTGAAATGGGCCACACCAACAAACTTACTGCAGAAGTCGCGAGTATGCCCATGATGACCATCTTCATAACTTGTACAATCTTATCGTTTGAGAAAACGCCGGTTTGAATGGCATTTTCCTTCGTCAAAATGGTGATTATGGCTAGACTTGCCAGACTGCACGCCACACTAACCAACGGTGCATTATACCTCTGCTTGAACCAACCGACAAAACCAAGACCTCCACCACAGAATATAATGAGCACCAAGGCATAACCAAGCTCGATAAGATCCAATTGTGATTCGAAAAAGACCGATGTCGCCATACTAGCAATTCCAACAAAGGTCGCATAGAGGAAGGCACCGAAACCAAGCAGGGCTGCCTCTTCCATGGACCCAGCAGATCTCGCAGGGTGGAAGTATACCGTTATGGTGGCGACAAGGTGCTTTCCATCTTGTCTGCCCAAGAAGTTGGCCAGGGGTGGCAAGAAGGTAGCGGCACTCCCAAGCAAATAAGCAAGAGAGCATTTCAGAATCCCCTTTGCAATGGGCGTCTTCAGCCACTCCCAAAGCTCTTTCAAAGCATCCACAGTATTATCCACGGCCGTCCGAAATGTGCTAGCCTGGGAATACACTCGTCGCAACGGAAGAATCGGGCCCCCGGAACCTCTGGAGTATGTTGGAGCGGGGCCATCGAAGTTTGCAGGATTTCGAAGGGTGATCTGACGTCGAACGCGCTCACCCGTGCCAGGCAGGATGAAAGTTCCGTTTCTGAGCTTCTATGACATGTATTTAGCATTGGCGAGCTCCAAGCTGAGCAGTGGTTGGTAACTTACTCCACGCTTCGATCGAGAAGATCTCCGACCGACGGGCGATACCGGACCATCTGAGCCCGATGGAGAGCTCATTTTGGCCTTTTCATGATTCGGATGTGTTGTTGAGCTTGCGGACTGCCCTTGCGAAGGTTTGTTGTGGAGTTGGTATTTAAAGTTCCGGAGCTTCCCAGGCCCAGGCGACCACCAGGACCTTCCCCAGATTTCGAATCCCTGTCGCCCGTTGGAACCGAGTCAGGGGTACAAGATACCAGACATCGGTCGACACACTTCACATCAGAGGGTGTTGGGAATCATAATACATGACATCGAGTTCGTCACAGAAAGCAGCTTGAAGTGCACCATCCGAAATTCGATCTATTCAGGTGGAGTCAAGCGCTTGAGGCTGTGTTGACAGCAATTCGTACTAGACTAGACACATTTACAGTTATCTATCTATTCGAGGCTCGAAACATCCCATATTTTTAAAGAAGCATCTCCGCCTGTGCTGGCAACTTTGCGGTCACCATCCACCCAAGCCACGCCATTCACGCCATCTTTATGAGCATTGGGAGCCTTCACTCTCTTGCCTGGCGTCTTCACACTCCAAACGAAAACATTTGTGTCAAGCCCACCACTAACAGCGTGTGTTCCTTCCGCATTCCATGCAATGCAGGTGACTCTCGCAGTATGAGCAGACCAGCGATCTGTCTTGACGTCCCAAGAACTGGTATCGTACACGACGATCTTTCCAGAAGAGTTGCCCACTGCAAGGAGGGATCCATTGGGAGAGAACGCTAGTGCTGTGATTTGAGCTGTGGATTTGGTAAGTTTCTCTTTGGGAGATAACTTATTATTAGAGTCGACGGTGTAAATATGCACAGTATTCGCATCATCCCCGACAGCCACCAGCGAACCAGCTGCAGCGATAGATGTTGGTGTGAAGTCTTTGATTGGAACATTGGCGACAAGCTTATCCTTGCTGAAGATGTCAATGCCTGACACAGTAGCTGCAAAAATTCGACCTTCCGCGAAGGCCAATCCTTTCGGCTGGGCAGATAGCTTCGAAGTCTCGCCCAAAAATGTTTTACCAGAGGCATCCGCAACTCGGAGAGTATCATCCCAACCGACACTGTACGCTCGTTCGGGTGTGGTCTGGAAAGCAGTGACCTGATTGGAGTGTGGCTTTCCTTCAATAGTTGAACCATTGCCGGAATTGACGTCCCAGGAACAGATCCTACCGTCGAAACTGCCAGTCCAGAAAGTCTGTGATTTGCCAGATCCACTGGAGCCAAGAGCAGTAATGCTTTTGTTATGGCCTTGAACGATTCTCGTTGGCTTTTGATTTCCTTCCACAAGGTAGTTGAGATCGCCTGCCAAATTCAAGCTCACGACCATCCCATCACTTCTTCCAGCAGGCCAAACAACACCAACCTGTTGGTCCGGAATACTGACATTGCCTTCGCCTCCGAAACGCCAGGTCTGAACTGCTTTTCCTGCCTCCACATCCCAAAGCTTGACAGTTTGATCAGCACTTGCCGTGACAAAGCGTTTCGAATCTTTAGCCCACGATACACCGAAGATACTTCCATTGTGCTCGCCTTGGCCAATTTGATGAGTAGGCTCTCCAGTTTTGCCATCGTATAGCTGGATCCTGCGGTCTGCACCAACACTGACCAGCTGGCTACCATCAGGAGAGAATCCTTTATTGTATTAGTGTGGGTCGAAATCAAAAGAAAATTAATAAGCCGGCAGCCAAAATGGCAAGGCGAGCGCGCATGCTAGCTCCTGTGACACTTCCAGGATCGAGGCGTAGAAAGAGAAATAAGGCTTACCAACACCGTAAACATAACCTTTGTGTAATCCACCAAGTTTGGTAGCAAACTTGAATGGTGCTCCGTGTAAGAAGACCACACTGCTATCATCCGCGCCAGTAGCTGCCCGTAGAGGTCGCTGTTGGCGAATCGACACGGAATTGATGATCGAAGAGTGACCACTAATTTCTCCTACGCTGTTCCCACTATCTGCCGTTATGCAATGCCCAAATCGTTCTCGTCCATCTCCAACAGCGATTATACGTTGCGAGTCTCCATCCCAGGCAATGTCATTTATTCTCCCGGAGATAATATGGTATTCGCCTTGGTCCTCATTAACTTTTGAAGCCAAGCACCCAAAAATGTAGCCTACCTTTCGTGTTGACAGCCTCCACCGCATCCCAAACCTTTACTGCACCGGAAACATCTCCGGATGCGATGTAGAAGCCCGAGGGAGAGAAGCGCGCAACGGTCGTCTGTGTTGTATGCGTAGTGTATTGCTTGCTGAGTGACGGATTGTCGAGTGATCGTAGGAAGACCGATTTGCCAGACTATAGTAGGGCACTCAGCAATGGTCATGCTTCTCCGGCCTGAGACACTCACGGCATAAGCTACGCGCTCTCCTTTGGGATCTGTAGACAGTTGGGTTGGTCGACCCCGCTCTGTATTGGGCGAAGCCGAGAGAATTTTGTCAATCACAATCGACATGGTTGGCAAAACCCCTGTGCATCTAAAGAGTCCAGATATTGTTGGTGTGAGGACGTATAATGCTTCAAAGAAGGAAATTGTTGGCCGATAGGAGGGGCCAGGCTGACGTTGACATCCACGTTTTGGCGAGGCTGCGTTCCAGCGGCTTGGCAACAGACTTCGTCACACGGCTTTGAATCTTCGAAGTGTGCCATAATTAAAGCTCTCAATTTGACAAAAGATCTGATCAGATATCATTAGAGCCTCCATGAGTGTTATTAAGCAACTTTTGCTATTCTCATTGCCTTGCTTGACAATCGCCTTTTAAGTCAATCAGGGTATCGTCCAAGTGCAGAAAACCCCATCGTCACCCAAACTCCCGCCCCGTACGCCGTGTTTCTACATACATCACATTGTACAATTGCCGAGATCCATATTTCCTTGCATGCTATGCAACCCTGTAAAAGCAATGCGAACGCCTAAAATGCCGAAATGCCCCCTCTCCTGTGATCAATCATGATCCAATGGCCAAGCAAGAGTCGAGTAGGCTGTCCAGAGCCAGTTTATCCTCTGGCTCACCACCTTCCCACCCCAAGGAGTTGTCATCGGGCGTGTGGCCATTTATGCCGTTGATTCCATAGCCGCCATTGACGCCTCCCATTTCCACATCTGCATCGACATCCTCACCAACGACCCTTACATACGGCTCTGGCCAAGAGTAGTCGTCCCAGGCCTCGACCTCGCCCTCTCGGTATCCTAACATGATCTGCTGGACTACCACGGGCATTTGTCCAAGCCCACAGTCTCCGAGTTCCAGTGCAGTGCGAACATCAGCCATAGCTAGAGGGCCGCGCTCACTAGCAGCCTTGGCTTCAATCGGCAGCAGTCCACTCTTGTCTCTTTGGATCTCTCCTCTCAGACATGCTTCCTCTTCTCTTTCGAGTTGCGTGCGATACTTGTGGGTTTGCACCCACGTGGCGCCTCCACCGGTACCAGCGCTTCCACTAGCGCCAGGACCATTACTCCGAGTCTTGCTGAAGATTGAAGAGAGCACTTCCTTAATGAATGTTTCGGTGGCCACAGACATGAAATGTGCGGCATCTGAGACGTGGCCCGAAACAAGTCCTGTTTCGTAACAGATGGGCAACATTCGTGATTCAATGGTCGAGGTGTCTGGAAATTCTCCTGACTCCGATGCAAGTGGCTGAGCATACCTCTTCCGTATTTCAAGGTCCCAGTCTGATTATTACATGAGTTTATTGGCTCTAACATATTCGTCAAGAATAGCTTACTAGTTTTATTAAGGCCACCAGCACTCGCAGGAACTTGATCGGCGGGCCTGGAAACTTTGGGCCGGCGATGTTCGCCAAATATATTTGCAAAAGCGTCGTGAGGATCGAACTGCCTGAAATTTAACACATAATTCAAGAGAGCATATTTGAAAGGAAGCAATACCTCATTTTGGCTGAGATCCTTCAGCCTCCTTCGGTCTCGACTTGGTAACTGCATTACCTCTGTCTTGAGTCTCTGCTCCGCCGCATCTCCGCTGACTGGTTTGCTGCCAGCCCCTGTGGTAGGCTTGTCATTTGCACTGACCCAGCTTGCAACGCCATGATCTGGCATCTCCCGAGTCACATTTCCATAAATCGCCGCAACTAATTGATTATGTAGATGCTCTATATCGCCAGTAGGGGTCACAAGGAAGCTATCAATTCGTGCTGACAGTTCTGGTTGGTTCAGCTGACCTAGTGAAGGGAGATAATCAGCTTTTGAATTGCAAGCACTGTAAAGCCTATTTCCAGGACCATATCACAACAGAAACATGTACGAACCCATGACAAAGAGGCTGATAGACTCTTTGTATGTTCCCCAGTGCTCGCCAATTGCGCTTTTAAGTGCTGTATACAGCGGCTCGAGGTCAATCCGAGGAGGCACATGGCTAGATTTGGACACTTTCGGAGCACTGGGAGCCTGCGCGCTCAGAGGTTTAGGAGGAAGTATAGGAGTTGTAGAGATCATTGGGCGGCTTAAAGCCGCTGGGTCGATATCAGGCATCGTGAGGAGTCGCGCCGAGGCCGCCTTCGGAGCGCAACGTGCGAAGAAGTCAAGGGCCCATGTATAAAATGCTAGAAGGGTCTAGCGACAAGATTTCGAGATGATCGAAGCCAAACTGGGGATGCGGTTGATGGCTCCTTCTGCTCCATTCGAGCTCCTGACGTTAAAGGTCACTCTCGCTTCTCTGGCTGAAGAAGGCTGGAGTTGCCCCGAAGATTATCCGGCCCTTCGCGTCCCCAATCCATGAGAGCGCGTCAACCATAAATATCGCAAAACAACAGGGACTTGCACGTACAACGAACTCCAGCGCATAATCCTGATTCGCAACGATGAGAATATGTCTTCACGAAGCCAACGTGTTAGCAGCGGCATCGATTCCCTAGTCCGGCGACTTCTTGTCGAAATCCCAGGGGAGGACCCCGCCGAGGCTGAAGAGAGAGAACACAATGCAAGGGACTTCGTTAGGGAGGTTTTGGGCCAGTGAGTACCATCCATGAACAGAGCCGAACTCAAGCTAATGCTATCTATAGTTCTAGAGGTCCTGCCGTCGTTGCGGACGTGAATCAAGCCTCTGATCTGATCAAGAAACGACTGATACAAACAAATCCAAGCCCTGAAAAAGCACTTCGCTTCACGAATCTATACAGCCGATTGCTTTCTATCCCTGTAATAACACAAAAATGGGCTGTGCTATATTTTCTGTACCAGTTGAGTGATCAACAGCAGAAGTCACCCCCAGTCCTGACCAGCCCGTTTAAGAGTCCTGTAAAGACTGGAAGAGCTAGCAGGAACATGGAGAGCTTCATCCCACAGTCGCCAGACTATGGTTCGGTTAGAGAGGAGAAGCCTTTGGTTGAAGCCTTTGCTCCAGACGGGGTGAAGAGGCTGCCAGTGCGCGAAGGAGGCCAGCGTGACAGAAAGGAGGAGGACCAAGCATTTGTTAAATCTGCTGCCATCCAACGGGAAGGTGTTGCGCTGAAGACCGCTCTGTTAGCAGAGAACTATGTGGAAATTGATCCTCCAGAGACTGCGCTACTCAGAGACTTACCCTTCACTTTACAAGGTCTGTCTTCTACGCACCTTCCGTTCTTTTCGGATTCGACTCTCAAACTACCCCCCACCTTGCCGATTCCCATCATATCTATTCTCCACACCCTCGCTGAACCATCGCTACTATATCGTGGATTAACCTCATTCATTCAGTCGCCTGGCGGTGGTCTTCTTGGACAGAGCTTACGCGCCGCCGTTGGATGTGAGCTGAGATCGTATCTTGGCCTGGTGGCTACTTTAGAAGGGCAGATCCGACGAGCACTGTCATCCCTCGATGAAAAAGAGCCTCGAGGTGGCATCGGAAAAGCGGGTGTCACACTGAAAAGATGCGTTGTTTGGACTCGTGAGGCTACCATGGGTTTACGCTTGATGAGTTTGATAAGCGAAGAATCGAAGAGCAAGAAAGGAGGCCAGCTCATTTCTCTGATACATGGGTTCTCATCATCTCACGGTGATCCGATGGTGGGAGCCTTCGCGGAACGTTTGCTAGTACACGTCACTCGTCCATTTTATGATATGCTTCGGCAGTGGATCTATGATGGAGAATTGTCAGATCCTTACCATGAGTTCTTCGTCTCGGAGCAGGACCCGACTGCGATTCACGACAACCAGGATGGCCGTAACCGTGGAGGTGCAAGTAGTGTTTGGGAAGACAAATACAAACTCAATGAGGATATGGTGCCAAGCATCATAACCCAAGACTTTGCCCAGAAGGTCTTTCTCATTGGTAAATCTCTGAACTTTATACGATACGGATGTGGTGACTCCCAATGGGTAGAAGAGTATTCCAAAGCAGCCTCAAAAGAGCTCAGATACGGCGACACAGCTACACTGGAGACGTGGATCGACGAAGCCTATAAGACAACAATGGCACGACTCATTCATCTCATGGCAGAGAAATTCCATCTGTTTGAGCACTTGAAAGCACTCAAGAACTACATCTTGTTAGGGCAAGGCGATTTTATTGCTCTTCTAATGGAATCCTTGTCTTCCAATCTCGATCGTCCTGCAGGCGCCCAATATCGTCATACCCTGACCGCACAACTTGAACATGCTATCCGAGGGTCGAATGCACAGTATGATTCTCCTGAGGTGCTACGGAGATTAGATGCACGAATGCTTCAATTATCACACGGCGATATCGGATGGGATTGTTTCACCCTTGAGTACAAGATCGATGCTCCTGTTGACGTTGTCGTTACAGAATGGGGCAATCGACAGTACCTCAAAGTCTTCAACTTCCTTTGGCGAATTAAGCGGGTTGAGTTCGCTCTGGCTTCGACTTGGAGAAAGTGTATGACTGGCGCACGAGGAGTTCTCCAGGGAGAAGACGAAAACGTATCACAAGCTTGGAAATTGACAAGAGGCGTATTGGCAGAGATGATTCACTTCATTGGGCAGCTCCAGTACTATATCTTATTTGAGGTCATCGAAAGCTCTTGGGATGAGCTTCAAACTGCGATACACAAAGATGGGTGCACGTTGGATGACCTGATCAAGGCCCATACCAAGTACTTGAACGCCATTACACATAAGGGCCTTCTTGGAGCAAAGAAGAAGATTCGTGGGGAGATAGATGACAATACTTTTATGGTTCAGCTCGGCGAGGTCCTTCGACTGATGCTCAGCTACAGAGATGCAGTCGATGGACTATACAGCTGGGCTGTTTCCGATTTTACAAGACGCCAAGGCGCAGATGTCCGCAACGAGACTCAAGGCCGGCGAGAAGATGACGACGGTTTGTTGATTAACACCCCTGCGACCACTCGTCGGGGACCTCGACACCTCCCTGATTCGACACCTGCCACACTTGCGGACGAATCCATCCCAGACGAGTTCCCTGTCCTACAAGAGAGACTGCAAGCATTAGGGGGCCACTTCAAATCAAGAGTTTGTCTATTGTTGGGTGATCTGGCATATCAGCCAGATGTCGATATGCGGTTTTTGGGCGTGGTGATGAACTTTAATGATGTGTATCAGCCTGTAAGGAAGAAGATGAAAGCGACTGGGAAATAAGTGGGCAGGGATTCGGAATAGGGGTGATGTGATACCAAAATTTAGGCGTCAAAGTCATGGTGGGCGTTCTCTGCATAATGAATCAGAATTGCATGATCTGATAAGAAAACATTTTACTTGATCGCTTGACATTCACCTGCACTTTTAAAAACTATTACGAGGTTTGTGAATCCATATGAGTATGAGTACAATCTTCTCCCTTGCCAAGTCCAGATTGCTTAGAAAGGTTGCAGCCTTGACAGCTGTCACATCTGCACAATAACTTGAAGCTCGGCAAACAGACCTCCCGAGAGTTTTTCCGTATGTCCTTGAACAAGCCCAACGCCATGCTAAAAGCAACTCAAAAAAGTTCTTAGTATAATCACTTTCATGCAAAATGTATGCCCTCTCCGTTGAATGCTGACAGTAGCCGCAGAAAGTCGTTCTCATCACACTTGGCTGCTCTCTGGTCCGCCAACTCGGTATCATCCTCCAACACCTTCCTGATCTTCTCCCGGACAAGCTCAGCAGCCCTGGTCTTTTTCTTCTTGCTCTTCGTCTTGTTACCATTCGCTTTCGAGATTCTCTCCGCTTCTTCTTTAAAGAATGATGGCAGCTCATCGGTCTCTTCGTCCACATCCATTATTCCACTCCACTCCTCATCTTCCTGGGCACCAAGGCCTTCATCCATCTCCATTTCTTCCTCCTCTCCAATCACCGTATCATCTACTGCAACATTGTTCATCGCACACCACACTCTATAATTCCTTTCCACCATTGCCAGCACCTCCTTCGTTCCAAGCCAACTGGCTCTCAATGTCTTATTCTTTCTAACAAAGCATATTCTCAACATTCCATCCCACTCATCCCAGCTAACTCCCGGTCGTTCGCTCCCTAGCTTCGGCTCTATTCGGACAACTGAGGACTCGACTTGTGGTGGGGGCCTGAAATTGTTTTTACCGACTTTCATGATGTGCGTAATCTTGGCCCAGAACTGGGCGTTCACCGATAAACGGCAGTACAGAGCGTCTCCAGGTCGTGCTGTAAGTCGAAGAGCGAACTCGCGCTGAAACATGAGGATCGAGGTTCGGGGTGGATTGGGCAAGGCAAGGAGCTTGAAGACGAGAGGGCTAGAGATCTAATTGATGTTGGCTCATATTCTTTCCCGTTCAGTGTTAGACGTACCTGATAAGGCGTATTGCTAATACAAACATCGAAATGCGGCAACTCGGTCTTGATTACATCTCCTAGTAGAACCTCCAGTCGTTTCTGTTCAGGGCGTCCTTGCACCCGCTTGGTGACCTCAGCAGCCATTCTAGGATCCAATTCCACAGCTATAACCTTCTTTGCCTTTTCCAGTATGCGGACCGTCAAATTTCCAGTACCGGGCCCAACTTCAAGCACGACATCGGAAGGCTTCAAGTTTGCTTTCGCGACAATTGCTTCAGCAACTCCGGGGTTTTTGAGAATGTGTTGGCCCACATTGGTGTTAAACTTGAAAACATTGTTGGTCGTCGTTTGTGCTTTTGAGTATGGAGAAGAGCTAGTAGCTGCGCTGTTGCGCTTGTTGGACTTGAGTTTGCCCATACTGTACGTTTGGAAAGCAGAAAAGTACTCGCAGGTCGAGCGCGGAAACTTTTTAATCGTTATCGGTTTATCTTAGTGGGGTTTGATCTGATCACGTGAGTTATTACTGGTCTCGTGTATAGGTATTCAACTGGTACCCGTTGAGCAGGAGCGAAGAAAGAAATGGCATTTAACAATTTGGATTAGTATTTCAGGAGTAGCCTCTTGATTCGTTTCGTCCTAATTCGATAGTGACATCTACAGACAGCCTGACCCTCTTTTCGTCTCGCTTAGGGATGGATCACAGTAGTACCAGGGACTGTCAGAATTCGTGGCGCAATGCTAGTCTTCAATGTACCACAACTCAAAGAATATTCAGACAGAGAAGAGCCTTGCGGGCTAGAATGTTCCTTGAAGCAAGGGATATTCGGTAAATTTTGGATCTCCCTCAAATTATGGTACATTGAGGCGAGCAGCGCGCCACGAATTCCGATTGCCACTGGTGGAGCATCTTTCGATTATTAAGTTATCACATAGTGCCTGTTCCCAAAGTGTTATCGACGCTTAACAACGCCGGTCATCATAATTTGGCCGTCAGCAAATAGTAGAACTTAGCAACAACAACATTGTAAGCATGAATTCTAGTTTCTGCTGTTTGATTGGATGGCAAAATGCTCAGACGTTATCGCACCATAACCAAACAGACTATTTTCAGATCTGGAGCACACCTGGTAGTAAATAAGTCTAGTCTATTAGCTAGCCTGTGTATGAGGTGCTGGACAGAAACCAAATTTAAAAGCAGGCTGAGATCACGAGATGGGATTGTTCGGAGAACTGCACTTCGTCCTCAGGAGAACCACAAGTGATCTTCTAATTCTGATACATTCTCCACATTAGACTGTCAGTATTGAGAATAGGGGCGAGGACCACCGCAATGTAGTTGCCAGTATGTACAATGTCGCTCACGTGATAATACATACACGTGACAATATCGACCCTCCTTGCTACACACGCATTCAACATGGTTTCCCATGTTGCCACCTGATTCGTAGCTTTCAATTAATAAACTGAAATGGTGAATAGCCTAGAAAGCAATATACAGTTGACGGGAATTAGTCAAGTCAAAAAAGAACGTGCTTATGAAGCAAAAGCGTCAAGAAACCAAATCGTGACGAGAAGCATGGACTTATCCCACAAGCCCCAAAATACAGATGTCTTACCAAGAGAGAGAAATCAGACAATATTCACCGTAAAGGGAAAAGAATGCAATTGGAATCTGTTATCGACTTATCGTGCTCTATCAGATAGCTGTCCGCCTCCCGTCTGATTGATATCGGCTCTTAAAATGTGGATGCGGGTTAGATGAGATGTCTCACTACTCAAAGCCTCACCCCCTGAGTTCGAACTTCGGTCGGATGGCTCGGACGTGCCCCTTTCGAAGCAACTGTTCTGGAAATTGCGTGGCCATTTCTCAATAATGAAAGCAGATCATGCGGCAAACCCCCCTTTACCCAAATTCCAAGGATAATCTCACAGGTGGACCGCACTGCCCTTGTCGCCAATCTTGGATCCCCGGCAGCTTTGATCTTGGAAAGGCGGTGCTGGGATGCCGGAAAGCAAACATACGAAGGCGGAAATAGCCGTTGTTATTTTTGTTGACGCGCTGTTTGTTGATGTTTTGACACTGCAGAGAAAGTAAACAAAAGAGTGCAAGAGTCAAACTGTAGATCTTCGGCTTGCCCCTCGGGAGGATCCTTCGAGGACGAGCAGACGTGGCAATCCGAGTCGGAGATCAAGCCAGCCGCGGCAGTACCAGGTGCGGTGGGAGTGCAGATCTGGGAGACCCTTGGACCTTGGAGGTGACTTGGTCCCTTCAAGAAACGCATGACGCCGGCTGGCTGATGCCCCGCAAGCACGGGACGAGCCAATTACATGAGCAGTCCTGTCTTTCCCACAATGTTGCATGCAGCACCAGAACTTCTTGAAACTCCAAAATTCAGACGAACATCGACCAAACATCTCTCCTTAACTGCGTCCAACTTCCAACTCCATCTGGTGTTGATTTGGCTTGCTTTCCTCTCGTTTTCTGCGTCTACGGTTGTTGTTCCGATCCCAACCGAAAACGGAAAGTCGCGAGCCGTCGCGTCGCGTGTCCAAATTTTGCACGTAAACAAGTCCAGCAGTCCACTTTGTTCTCCGCCACAATTTCCTCAACAACCTCGACATCGACATCCTCATCCTCATCTTCATCCTCGCGATCCTATATCTGGATACTGGCGAGCAACGGCGTGCTTTTCGACATATTCCGGGGCTGGCGAGAGAGCATTGGTGTTGGCAAGTAATCGATTGCGTGGTCATGCTCTGACGTGAAAGTCAACATTCCACTCGGTATCGAGTCATCGCATATCGCCACGAAGCATTCCACGAACATCCACCGACCGTCAATATACAGTCCGATTCCTGCTGTTATCGAATACTTGAATTTAACCTCTTGATCTGCAATTCCACAGGCTTGTTTCATCGAAACATACTCCTCGCAGCGGTAACAAGACAATACGGAGGAACTTCAACTCTCCTCTCTATGCGGTCTGACGAATAATCTCCGATATCAACTGAGAGTTTCTCTCATCCTGGATCTCTGGTATAGGCGAAAGTCATTGCATTCCAACCTCGACCATGGGGTCTTACTCGAATGGCGGTGGCGGAACCCTTACGTTGCCTTCTCCAACACACGTCCACCATGTTGATGTAACCAGCGCCGTGCGGTCTCTGAGGCGTTCACTCTCGAGATCTCCATCCAAGTTCCGCCTTGTTACGAAGTCGCCGAGCTCATCCCCCAAATCGCCCTTGTCACCTTCACCGTTGTCGCCTCCAAAGAGAACAACCTCTCATTCTAGTATCTTCGCACCCAGCAATCCCCCGCACACTCCTTCACCACTTGCGGTTCCTTTCCCACCAAGCGCAAAATTGGCTTTGCGATCCTCTACACGCGCGAAAGTCGCTCCGCCTCGGTCTTCGTCGCGTACTCGAACCTCTCCTCGAAGCCCGATGAAGCGTGCTTTGAGCCAAGCATCGGACACTGGAAACGCGCCTCCAATTGCATCGGCTGGTTCTGTGGTTGGGCAAGAGAACAGCAGAAGCAACAGTCCTTCAGAACGGAAAAGTTTCGAGCGTGTAAACAGGATGCCCTTTAATTTGGATGTGGCCGGGCCCATCAATCACGCTCTATCGCGACTTGGTGGTGATGGTGCCAATGATTGCAACGTGACTTCGACAACCTCGAGCCCCCTCAAGCGGAGCGACGCGATCATGAATCTCGACCAGGCAAGCTTAGGCAGCCCAGTTGCAAAGCGAAGAAGTTTACATGGTTCAGCAAGCTTTGGTCAAGACTTCAATGTCTTTGACCACGGGCCATCTTCCTCGACACATTTCGATATCCACGACGATTCGAATCACGAGTATGAACTATCAACGGCATCAATCACATCCGAGAGCCCTTCCTCATTCACATCAATGCCTAGACGATCCTCATCCTTGCGAAAGTCGACTCTACAGCAGAGGCATGGCGAGAAGACATCTTGGGGTCGAAGACACGCGGCACATATGTTGGCTGCTCAACAATCGACAGGCATTGCTTCAGATGCGCCAGCTCCAACACCTGTGAAGAATCGACCTCGTCTATCGCTAGACCAATTCATGCCCCCTATGGCTCGCGACAGCCCCTTTTCCTCACAAGGTGCGCTTCCTAACCCATCCATGCACATGGTCAATCAGCCTACGCACCAACCTCATCCGCTATCACGAACGATGACCACTTCATCGTCAAGCTCCAGCTTACCGGACGACTCTCCTACTCATGTCCCACCTCACTTCGGCCAGCAGCCGAGGCCGAAATTGGACTTCTCCAAGTCACTCCCTGCTGGTTCACTGAGACCATTTGCTGTGGAGCCCGCCTCTGGCGAAAATGCATCATTCGAGACTCCTCAGAATTATAAGTCTGTCAAACCACTCCCCGCTGCATTCGCGACTACCGGTCTCGTTTCCAAGGTCAATAGAAACCCAGAAGAGCCACAGCTTCTTCGAGGTGGCGTAAAGAACGTTCCGGATACTCCATGTAAGAAGCATGTTAATGGCTTCGCCACGTATCCTGCTCCGATTCTTGGCAGTGCTATTGCAAAAGCTCGCCATATTCGTCATTCCTTTGGCAATCCGTCGACACCCTTTAATCCTCACGGCAACTCAACTATCCAAGGTACCTTTGGAAAGGGAACTGAAGTATTTGGGAGCGCTTTCGGCAACAAAGGGATGACCAGGCGTGGAAGCTTTCTCAGTGTGGATAGTGATGACAATGGAGGATCACCCGATGCAAAAGGTGACAGTCAATCAAGTGCTGACTTCGAGCTGCCACCTACGCCGACAAAGCAAGCTCTTGCTTCTCACCAGCAAAATAATGGCAGTCCAAGCATTCATCGAAGCTTCCCAGTCTCCGCAGTTGGATATGGCATGGCAAAGAAACTCACAAGAACCAGCAGTAAGTTAAACCTCTTTACAAGTCCAGGCGATCCGGATGCAGAAGACAGTGATGCATCCATGGATATGAACGATTCTCCAACTACAGCGTATGGTCGGGTGTCTTTCAAACCCTCAAACTCGGTGCCAATCCTGAGCAGATCCCAGGTGCTCCGAGGACCAAGTATTCAGTCTACGACACCCCTGATCCCCAAATCTCTTACTACTCCGTTCCTAAGTCCAAGGAAGCCCGGTTTTGCTAAAGTCAGTCACGTTGCTCCAGCGAGTCCGTTGGAGCGCATAGATTTCATCGAGAGGCTATCACCTCAAACACCCCAGGATGGTATGCTTCCACCTGACCCGAGTGGCCTTTCCATCTCAAACCCGAGAGATGGTCAAGCTTTAAAGTCAGGTGCTTTCAATGCATCCATGCCGCCTCCTGCAACACCCACTACCGGACGCGAGTATTTCCCAACAATTGGAGAACGACGGCTTAGCACTACTCCGATTAGTACCTTCGCCCCAGCAGAGTTCGATCAATCCCTGACCTCCAGATTTGAAAAGGTCGAGATGATAGGCACGGGAGAATTCTCCCAAGTTTATCGGGTCACGCACACCTCGCCTCCTGCTACATCAACCCCATCTTTCTACTTTGGCACTGGCACCCCTTCGCAAGGAAGAACACCTCCAACGCCTATGCCAGAACGAGTCTTCGCAGTGAAGAAGTCGCGACAGCCTTATCAAGGCACCAGGGACCGTCAACGGAAACTGCAGGAAGTCCAGGTGCTCAAAGCACTTGGAAATTCTGATCACGTCGTGCATCTTATCGATAGCTGGGAAGAGAAGAATTACTTATACATCCAAACCGAGTTTTGTGAGGAGGGTAGTTTGGATCTCTTCCTTGGGCAGGTCGGCCGGAAGGGACGATTGGATGATTTTCGCATCTGGAAAATCATGCTTGAACTCAGCCTAGTAAGTCTCCATTCAGCCCGTAGTGTATCGACCGAAGTTGATCTGGAAATCTAGGGTCTCAAACATATTCATGAACGTGGTTATATCCACTTAGATCTCAAGCCCGCCAACATCTTTATCACATTCGAGGGTGTATTGAAAATTGGCGACTTTGGCATGGCAACATCATGGCCCGCACAACCAGGAATCGAGGGCGAAGGCGATCGCGAGTACATAGGCCCTGAGATTCTACTGGGTCAATATGATAAACCGGCTGATGTCTTTGCCCTTGGCCTCATCATGCTTGAAATCGCCGGAAACGTTCAACTTCCAGACAATGGCGCAACCTGGCACCGCCTCCGATCTGGCGATATCAGTGATGTGCCGAGTCTCAGCTGGAGCATCGACAGTTCAATACCTCGAGATGCGACCGGTATTCCCTTGGAGGACGGTGACATGGGCATGGAGTCTTTCGGGAGTGATGATGAGATCGAGACGGACTTTGGTTCACCAACAATGCATAATCGTAAACGAAACTTTGGAGGTTCCAATAAATCACTTTCCCACGACCCTGCGAATCTCTTCGGCTCTGCGAGGAGAGGTGAGCTTCATCGAGCACCGTCCTTCATCAAGAACGCGGGCCATGAAGACACACTCACAAAGCTTATCCTATGGATGATCTCACCAGCTCCTCACGACCGTCCAATCATCCAGCAAGTTCTCCAGGCTCAAGGGGTCCGGTGGGTACAATCACGCCGTCGTGCTGGTGCCACGGTCTTCGAAGGCAATTGGGGACCAGCCGATCATGTGCTGGCTGACGACGCTGAAATGATGGATGTTTGACTGGGATAGTGCTCAGACAACTCGCTCGGTCCTTGGTAGGACTGGCGAGGCTTGGATTCGACTCCTTGAATTTGAGTTCAACTTTTCCGGCGTTGGAAAGATATCATGGCATTACCACAACGCAGACCGGATACGAATGACGACGACATATCTTATCAGCTTTACGCTTGCTTTACATAATATTCGAGGCGACTTGGACTGTTTTTACGCATTCACGAGATCACGAAAGGAACGATAGACTCGCATTCCGTCAGCTGGACCAGTCTGATGTCGGGATTATGATGACTTTGCTGCTTGTTGCTTTGAAGAGTTCTGAAAGTGATTGATGATGATTCCAATGTTTTAGCACTATCATTGCTTAGCTTAACCATGATTTTGGTAGCTTTGTATGAGATATGTTTGAGTCTTGTTGGAGATGTGGAAATGGACGGCTGGAAGGCGGGACATGGGATACAGGTCGATGGATTTGCAAAAAAGTGTAGATATTGATCAGATCACTGGCTTGGGTGTTGCTTGTATGTCTCGAGAGAGACCGAGGATTCGTAGATGAATTGAGCTAGATGAGGACACTGAAGGGTATCTTGTGATGTGATTTGTGAAGCACCCCTATTCTGAGATAAGCGAGCGAGAAAGTGCTGAGAACACGTGGGTATTTAGGTTGGCGGATGCAGTGACCCTTTAAATCCTTGAATGATATTGGCCTTTGATGCAAGAAGATCGAACGCTGGAAGGATCTGCTAATCAGGTAATTTCAATTCCATAATCCCTTTCGCGAAGCTCGAATCTACAACTTTACCATCTTGAGTAATCAGGATCTGGCCTCTCGCTGCTAAGCGGCGAGCTGCTTGTCTACACCTTTCTCGTGTCTTCGAAGGCTGTAGGACTGCTCTAATTGTCCCAGGAAGTGGCTGCAGGACTGCCCGAGAGTCTCTCTCGTCCGGCCGAAGATGCATCATATCTTGCAGGACGCCTTGCTCCGCTTCCTCGCAAGTTATAGTAGCAGCAAGCCCCTGAACGGCTTTTCGCTGAGAAAGAAGTGATAGGATCTTGGATTCAAAGCTAGTATCCAGCGAATTTGGTCTGATCTTGTTTTTCCTGCAGGAATCCGAGCAGTACGTTATTGTATCCCAATTTCTCTACGCAAGGGGATCTTATTAGTCGCCCGGAAGAGTTGATGGCAGGTAAGGGGCAAAGTCATGACGAAAACGGAGGGTTGCGGCGAGGGAGCAAAAGCAATATGTATTTCGGTAGCCACCGCCCGTTTGACAAAGAACACTTCCCGGAAGTCTTGCGTCAAGGGCGTTTCTTCTGCAGCAAGAAGGGGAATTGAAGTCTCACTGGAACCCCCAAATCCCCCATGCCTCGAAACCTATCCTAGCCAAAGGGTTGAAGGCACATGATGATGCAGCAGGTATAGAAGAGGGATCAACGGCGGCTCACCTCCCACTTCTTCCTCCAGCTTATTCGCCGGCCACAGGTTGCGCATATCTTCTGGAGAGCTGAGCGAGTGACTTGGCTCATCGGTCTCGGCTGACCGGTTTGAGGTTTGATGTGTTGTTCAATAAAAGTCGTGATGATGCACGTGAGCTCGAAGCGTGGGGGGTTTGCGAGAGGAGTGGTGGTCGTGGGTGGTGGTTGATGAGTGACGGGCGGTGGCTCACATCAGATGGAGATCCCGCAGGAACCCGGTCACTGGCCCGGAAGCGTGGGACCTTGTGAATCGGCGCTTGTCGTTTTCTGGAACCTTGAAACGTGGACGAGTGAGCTTGGGAGGCAGGTCGGCATGAGGGAAAGGCGACAGACCAGCGTTGCAGCCGACGAAGAAATTAATTGACCGTTTCTTGACAGGGGCGAAGCGCATGAGACCAGGAAGAAGAGCAGCATTTGGAGAAAGCATCACTCACGGCGGACCTCTGCTCCTCGGGCCAGCCCATTGTGCTACACCAGCTCACCAGGTACTCCACGCAATGATGTCAAGCAGTGCTAGGCGCATCGCATAGATTGAGTGATGGGCCTCGAAAATGCCCGATGCAGCGGATATGGCAATCCTGCGCGCGGTCTCGAATGCCATCTGCTCGCCCACGCACCACGGCCGGTGCAGGATACAGGTTTGGGACACACTTTTGGCAGTTTGGTGATGCAGAACGTGTCCTCTGGAGCATCAAGTGACTCTTGCTGTGCCTCATCTGCCAACGGCATTCGCAGTCTCCAGCCACAAATGCCCCTCGACCTGTCAGCGTCAGCGTCAGCCGCGGCACTCCCGCACCTCCATGATCTTTTCCTTCCCCCCCCCTCCCCCCCCCCCCCCCCCCCCCCCCCCCCCCCCCCCCCCCCCCCTCTCTCGTCGCTTTCCGCACTTCCGTCACCACTTGTGGCAGCCGATGCAGCCCTGTTGCTCGTCCTGACCGCGGCAGGGCAGGGAGGGGGTGAAGTGCAGAGTGAAGAAGAAAAAAATGGTCTCTCTCTTGCTCCTGCTCCTGCTCCTGCTGCTGCTGCTGCTGCTGCTGCTGCTCCAAGCACTTGCCTCCTATAGTAGTAGCACATCCGCCACGGCATCTGAACCACTCACCAGCGTTGCTGGGACTGGCCACCGCAATGAACTGGCACAGGCGCAGGCGCAGGAATTGTCCAAAAGGGAAGGGACATCGGTCATCGGCCCCGTCGACGTGGACGTGGATGCGAACGGCAGACGGTGAACGGTGAACGGTGAACGGTGAACGGCCTTGCAGCAGACACGCGAGGGCTGCCGTGCTGACATGCGCTGTAATAATAATTGTACTGTACTGTACTGTACTGTACAATACTGCCCCTGTCCCATCCTGTAAATGCAATGGAGCCTACTTTCCACAGAATGGCACCGTGAGACTGTGAGATACGAGGGTCCTTGAGCCCACTTCGGCAGCGACGTGTTCTTGGAGGCATGGACTCCCCGCCGGTTGCGATGCTGCAATTCTTCAGACGGTGCTCCAGGCGTCACTGCTTGAACGACCGAGGTACGGCGGTACGGAGGACGGTACTCAGCAGGTACTTCGTCGCTGGCGCTGGAGCTGGCGTTGCTCGCTTCGGCCCCTGGGTCAGACTCCCGGCGGTGGGTGTGCAGCCCACAGCGGGCCATCCAGCCATCGAGCCTGTCGAGCCATCAAGCATCGAGCCTATGGAGCCCATCGAGCCCATCGAGCCCATCGAGCCCATCGAGCCATTCCAGGCCCCAGAGGCGGCGGCAGCGGGCAGCGGCAGCGTCCCACACACTCCCGGCCTGGACGACGACACCGCTGAAAAGTGCAGCCCGAGCCCCGGGTCCGAGGTGTCCCAGGCTGTCTATGGCCAAGGCCAAGGCCAAGAGCAAGGCCAAATGCTTCCACGCTTCCACGCTACCACCGACCCTCGCTCGCTCGCTCTCCTCTCCTCTCCTCTCCTCCCTCTCCCATAAACAACGCAACCACACGCGAAGACTCCATGTCATCCCTCCCTTCATGTCTCTCCGTCACCCACGCTAAGTCGCCTTCATTGCTCCCAAATCCTGGGCACTGGACTCCCCCAAGCAAGGTCGGGACAGCTCCCTATTCCGATTCGCGTGGGTGGCTGCGCGATTAGAGTTCACTTGTCCCTCGACTCCAACTTCTTAACTTAAGCCAGACAGCCACCATCATGGACGACAAATCCTTCACCCCTATTGCTAGCGCGGCCCAGGAAACCGCTGAGCCCGTTGACATTGCTGGACCCCCTACCAGTGAACAAACGGCCGCAGCGAATACATCGAAGCCGGCTCGCGATGCTTCAACATCCTCAATACCCCCAACAAAGAAATTACTACCAAAGCGAACCCCATCCGCCGCGAACTCACCCAACCCGTCAAGGGAGTCATCGCCCAATCGCCCATCACTCAAAACTGGCACCTCTACCCGCTCAACTACCGGTCCAGGCCGGTCGAGAAAGAATAGCACCCAGGACGTCAGTCCATCCCGCTCGGCCAGTACAAGCACAAACCCACCCTCTGCTGCGGCCCAACAAAGAGCATTATCTGCAGCCTCTACTCCAACCCTCCACCCTGCCTCCTCGGACTCCACAATAAAGGCACCCGTCCCCCAGAAGCCTTCCGTCACCTCCGATATCAAAGAGACTCCTCGCTGGCCGGTATCTCCAAGACTACGCTCCCCTCCCCCTATCAACAGACCATCTATCATTTCCCCTCGCAAGACCGACCAAGATTATCAGGGGATCAATGTACACAGAATACCACACTCAACGGAACAGCAGGAAGGAAAGACTGCGACGGACAGCGAAGCAGAGGATACATTAGCAGTGCCGGGCATGAGGACACCCGCGAGAGGGGCAAGTGGGGGGAGTTCTACACTGGAAACGGTGCAAGAGATTAGTCAACCAAACACCCCAGGCCTTTCGCTGGATGGCGCATTGGAAAGAGCCACGAATGGAACGTCGACGTTGACAGAAGAGAATCCTATGGAACATGCCGGCATGTCACTCAAGTCAAAACCCAGTCTTCTTGCCAACGAGAGTGGCAGTGAGAGTGGTGGAAAGGGGGAGATCAAGATGAGATCTACTTCGGTGGCGCCACCTCCGGTGGTACGGCCCAGTGGTCCTACCTCAAAGTCTTTCAGCGTCGGCGCCGGGAGGGGAAAGCCATCAGGCGAAGGATCTACCAGAAACATGACCGTGGAGACAGAGACCGTCAGCTCGATACCCCAGGTCGCAGTGGGAGGACCGGCTGGAGGACCTAATGGAAGTATTCGCACCAAACCGAGTTCAGAAACCATCAGACCCAAGAAGGAAAAGAAGAAGACTGCACGCAAAGCCCCATCAGTCACTTCAGGCACGGGTGAGCTACCAAATTCATCAAAGCCCAGAGTTCGTCGTCATCATCATCACCACCACCACTCCGTCAGAGTGGATCTTTCAAATCCCTCTGCTGCGTGGCCGCCTGAAATGGCAAGCTTTCAGGGCTCATTTTCGCCGACCGAGAGCAGCAGCACAACGAGTCCTGAACGTCTAGCGACTTTGGGGTCTCGTAGACCGAGTTTTTCTTTTCATGGTGTCAGTTATATGCTAACAGGAGGTGTTCCAGCGTCCACAAAGGCGGATATCTTCGAGGCCAAAGTCGCCAGCGCCGTTGATGAAGCCAATTCTTCTGACTCGGAAGAAACTTTTGTCTACGAATCGAATCCTCCAGACGCCAGCGACCGACCTCGACGCTTTCACTCACGCACGCCAAGCGCAACCTCGATGGTGAGTCAAGTTGATCAACGCAATGGAGTACGGGCCTTCATGGATGGCCAGCACAGCGTGGCCATGAAGAAGAGTATGAAGTTTGCAAATTCCTACAACAGTACCGGGCCCGATTCGACGACGGGAGACGACGACGGGAAAGGCACCGCAAGAAGTACTATGGGCACAGGGAGGGGTACAACACATCACCATCATATCGGTGGCCGGTGGGGCCGCAACGGCGGCAATGGCCACCCCTCACTCTTTGATAACGAATCTCCTTTTCCAAATGCATCCAAGCCGAAAGTGGCAGCGAACACCCCTAGATATGCGGGGCGGCCCGAGAGTCCCAGAGTTGCGAACATGAGGATGGCCGGTAACGGGAAGAAGTCGCAGATCCCATCCGGATATGATCTAGACGATGGAGCTGACGATGAGCGTACTCCTCTTATGTCGACGGTTCGTTCGAGCAGATCTACTCGGAGTCGGCGGCCGCTGGGATCCTCGATGCGACAACTCGAGCACCAGGCGTCGCGACATAATCATTCGTTCCTTGCTCGATTTGCAGGATGTTTGGTTCTATCCGTCATGATCATATTTGTCATTTCTGGAGCAATTGGATTCGTGTTCGCTACAACGCAACCTCTCGAGAATGTGGAGATCCTGGCACTCAAGAACGTCCTTGCGAGTGAGCAGGATGTCATCTTCGACATGAAAGTCCAAGCACGAAATCCAAATTTGGTAACCGTCACAATCGACTCCACAGATCTAGTCATATTTGCCAAGTCGAAATACGCAGGGACCGACTCGGAGTGGTGGCAACATCCTCAGGATCGCGATTTGAAATGGGGTATGAGAAAACGAGACGACGATCCTATGGATCCTCCCCAAGGCGATGATCCAAACACCAACCCAAATTTGGAGATTGGACACGTCTATGGATTTGACAGTCCTCTGTACTTTGAGGCCTCGCCATTCCGACACGAATTGGCCTCCTCGTCGGGCCAGATTCGCATTACCCACCCAGGCAACAAAACCGTGCCAGCGGGAAGCGAGCGCTGGGGACGAGTCTTGCAACACGAATTCGAATTGATTGTGCGAGGCACATTGAAATACACTCTTCCTTTGAATCAAAAGCTTAGAAGTATCAGCATCAAAGGCCAAGTAACGGTCAAGCCTAATGCAGCGGATCAGGATCCCGATACTGTGCATATAATCATCTAAGGATCCTTCCGCGACACACGTCGACATCACAACATCTCATTTGTCATAATCATCTTGCTTCATTACCTGTACATTGAGCGAGGCTGCATTTTTCCGATTTTTTCAAGCGTGGGCGGAGCAACAAGAGGCGTCAAAGTCAAAATATATTACAGTATTACAGGATGGGCTGGTTTCATTTGGACAAAACCATTGCGGAAGGGAAGGGAACAAAAAGCCAAAAGTCTTTGCATGCTTTGCTTGCTGCACTGCTTAGTGGTGTTTTCTTGCTCTCATCGAGTTTTTCTTTTGCGAGGCATTGCGGCCAGGATTTGAGATTTCTTTCGTTCTTCATGGATCGGTGTTTTTTCTCGGACAAGGCGAAATCACAATAGATGGCAGAATACCATAAGACTAGGAGCAAAAGCGACGAGCAAATCGTTAGCGAGACTCCTTTAACGGCCGATAGTATGATTGTGGATACATGGAGTGTGTAGAGTAGGGCAAGCTGGGGTTGGAAGTGGGGGGCAGGGATTGTACAAATTTAGGCCCTGGAAAACGGATGAGTGGGCGGTTGGAGGATTGCTGCTGAGAGACATGATGGTGAAGTAGGAGAGCAAGGTGAGGCGGCGGTGGATGGCGACCGATCTATGGCTCTGGCCAATAGCGCAGAGCAGAGCAAATATGAATCAAAGTGGACTGAACAAGTACCTATAAATTTTCTATGCGGCAATTGTCATGTGTGCCTTTGCTCCGTCTACCCAGCCATAAGGGGGAAACAACTTCGACAACAAACCTAGATTAGTCCGAATCCCGATCTATCAACGCATTTGAAAGTGAGGATGCGTCACCGTCTCAATCTGTGTCGATCTCAATTTTCTCCTTTGCCGTCACAGCTAGGCCCACGCAGTCACTTCTATAGTAACTAGAGACTAAATCAGCTCCCAGTCACTTGGGTTGGACAAAAGTCAGGGCCGAGTTTAACAAACTCTCCCACTTTAGTCGACCCTTTCAAAATGCCCCTTTCAATTGTACCACGCATCAAGAGCACATCATTGCTCGATTCGCGCCATTCCAGTAAATCCCAATGGAGACCAAAAACGTAACAAAGCTGTCAGAGCAAAGCACTTCAAGTGCAAACCTTTTGGATCATCTCCAAGTCAACCAAGTACTCCTGGAAGAACAAAGTTGGGCCACTGAATGAGCAACACACTGTACGACCTCTTGCAGAGGATGTTGCCACAAATGAGAATCCCAGAAAAGAACAATTCTTACCCACCTCAAAACTCTCTCCTTTCCACCCTTGCCCAAATCACCTCCTCCTTATTCGCCTGTAAGGCTGTAAGGGACTTTGCGCCTCTTCCACCTGTCTTCTGGTCTCAGTCTTCCTCGCCCACCAACTACGGAGGTTTCCTTGCAAACAGCCAACGTCGTCTCCTACTCCTCCAAGGGCATAAACTCTACCTATTTGCCGTTGACTAACTTATTGTTCGTAGAAATCTCGCTAGTTAGTGTGGTATTGTGTGGCAGGTAGAAGCATTGGAGGAGATGATTGGGAGGAGACATGGGTAGAGACTATTCCAGGAGATATTTGGAGGCATGAGAAGTGGTGGAAAAATGATTGGGAGGCAAGGGGAAGTGCGTGCCTGAATTGTGGCTTTTTGATATATGGAGATACAATTCATTTTCTCGCTGTTCAGGGGGGTTGTAAACACACCGTTCAAAGGGATGGAAGACAGAGAGATTAAGATACAAGATCTATTACTCAGCCAATTACAAAGATATAAACGAGCCTGATTCTATCAAGCCAGAGTTCTATATTCCTTCCCATCGTGCAATTCGTGTTCCAGCGCCAGTATGATATCTTACAATACATGTACAACTTCCATTTGAGCCATCCCACATGTGCAGAAACCAGAATTTCCTACTGGGAAATAATAGAAGAGAACGCACTATCAACCATGAGACGCCATCCTCAAACCGTCTATTGCGTGACAGCCCGTACGCCTTGTAACAGAAGTCCAAACATCAAGCCTCGAGCAACTTCTTCGACCTGCAAGCAATCAAAGATCCGGCCCATTGCCTCGCCAGTGGCTGCTTGGCCCATAACACCTGTCAAGGCCGCAGGAACGCCTCGCTCGATAAGCAATTTCCGAGCTTTTATCCGAAGACGCTCCTTCTCTTCCGTACTCGGTTCTGGTGGCCAAGCTTTGAGCTCTTCTTCTGTAGGCAGTGTGTTCTCACGAAGCTTGCGGAGATGGGTCGCGACCCCTGAGTCAGAGGTGTTCGATGCGATGATGGAATCCTGGATGAGAGACTGGATTGATGAGAGTGATGGATTTCCGGGCCGTAGAAGAAAGGTCTTCGCGGCGACCAAAAGAGTACGTCGAAACTTCCATGCAGAGGAAAGGGTGTACATCTCACTTATCACTGCGAACATGAGTTCAACCGCCTGTCGCGTTTCTGCTTCTGAAAGTGGCGTAGCCTCCTTCCGAGGCTTTTTGGGTAGTGCAATAGGAACCGATTCTCGCCTTGGTGCTGAGAGAGAAGGGCGTCCCGGGGAAGGCTGAGATGGAGCGGTGCTTGTAGATGTCCGAGTTGTGGTGGCAAAATTGCTCTCTGTGCGAGAATGAGCGGTGGAGCTTTCATCATGACGCCCGTAGTGCCCGTAGTCATCAGGCATATCGCTTGGTGGGGGTGGTAAATTCATATCCCCCATTTGTATTGGGGATGACAATGGCGTCCCTCTTCTTGAAGGGGCTCTACTTGGGTCTCGGCTCTGCGTCGTACTCCTTCGGCCACTCATGGATGATCTGGCAGAATCTGTCTTTCGTGGCTCGCGTTCACTCTCGTCTTCGGCAATGGAGTTGTAACTTGGCCTTCTTTCCATTGCAGGAATTTTTGATGGTTGTGTGCTCACCAGTGGCGGGGCTCGGAGACTATCTTCACTTGCGCGACTATTCCGAGATGCAACAATCGAGTTCATACTGTCCATTCGTGGTAGTATTGAGGTGGACGAGCGGCCTCCATGCTGCATTCCAAGATTATTCGAACTCCCATTCGTTTGCTTCTTCTGACCCAGGTTTCCAATGTTTGTCAGTACACCTCCTATAACTTTCCCGCCTTCTGCGACACCTTTAGGGGCACTAGTAAGCACATCCAGCATGCCTTTTCCCATTGTCTCAAAAGCTGAAGGGGTCGGCCACCCAAGCCCAGGGAAGCCATTCTTTGATCCCGAGCCTGCTGTCGATTGTCCTTGATCCTTCTCGAGGAACCTCTTCATGCCCTCACTCTCGGCTAGTGGCTGAAACCAGCACGCATCGCGAAGATACCGCTCGAGCTCTCCACGGAGTGAAGCCTTCGTATGCTCTTTCCAACTTGGAAGATTGTTGTGTTGTTCTGTGAACGCCGTGACGCCAGATATCTGCGCAATTCGTCGCAAAACCTCATGCAAAGTCTCGAAATCTGGATATTTTCGAACAATCATCCACCCGGGGTGATCTGATGACGCAGGCTCAATTTGTACCAAATAGTCTGCAGTCGGTTTGCTGCGCAGCTTGCCCTTATCAGAACCTGTTGAATCGTCATATATTGTGATGTTCGCATTATGCAAGGTCAAGGAGACTGTCTTCCTTCGTGGAGCAGGCGATCCATTTTGAAGAGTAAGCGGAGCTGGTTGAGGAAGAAGTTGATCAAAGCTCGTAAAAGTACTCCCATTTGAATCAAGTCTGGACAGCGGTGATGATTGCTCAACTTTGATAGGGTCAGCAAGCCTGCGTTCGAGCTCATGTGGCTTCGCCTCTGTCAGGGACTCATGAGAGAGAGGTAATTCTGAAAATGGATCACTGGAAACTCGCTGGGGAGACGGCGTAAATTCTGGAGCTCCATGCTTCGCAGCAGCAACTATCTTAGCAGGTGATTGCGTTGGCCCTTGGCTGGTAATGGGAGCCGCATAAAGATTCGAAGGAGTATTGTTCGACACTGGTCCAGCAAGTTCCAAGGGCCTCTCCTGGAATTGGAGCTTTTTTGCATCTTCCTCTGCAATCAATTGTGACAATCTCTTTGCTTCTTCCATTGCCTCTTCCATAGCTTCTTCGGCTCTGCTCAAACGCTTCTTGTGCCTCCTGGTCTCTTGCTTTTGCTTCTCATTTTGTGATTTTGGTGCTTTGGCGAGACTGATGTTTCCCAAGTTCCCATCAAGATCAGAGAAGCCGCTACTGAGCAGCGGGTCTCCATCTCCCATCCCAGCATCTATTACTTGACTGAAGTCTGGCTCCCCTTCCTCGAGAAGATAGACGATCCATCCATTGATCCATTCAGGTTTCGAACAACTTTTAAGTGTCATTTCCAGACATAATCCGGCCAAAATCTCTTTCAGGAATATTCTCGCAGGGTCACAATCATACGCTGATTTCTCCAGAAAGTTTTGTAAAATGTCTTCAGCAATCATCTTGAATTTCCTGCTTTGCTGTTTCTCACTCAAGATATTCGCTAGATTCGACTCGGGATTGGCGGAAAGGTATGTATATATGGCTTCTGCTGCAGGCACATTCGCTCCTTGCGACAGAGTCATGGCGCTGAACAGCTCATTGAGGAAGACAATTACGATAGAGGAGGAATTGGTGAGGAAATCGAGGAAGGTGTCGGCCGGTCTCTTCCTCGACAAGTTCTGGGAGACGGAGAGCAGGAATCTAGTGAGAGTCTTGCGCGACGCTGCTGGAAAAGACGATTCAGCTGGTAGAATGGGCGAGTACCACCACTTCACATAATCTCGAATGATTGCATCCACCAGGTTGTTCAGAGCAGCCGCGGTCTCGGGTTGGAAGCCATCGAAGCTATCTTCAAGTACATCCTTCTCGTCCTCGTCGCCCTCGCCCACTTTGTGCGCCACTCTCAGGTCCAGAATGCGCTTCACGATTTCCAGCCCTGTTTCCCTCCGCACATCTTGAATCGAAGCTGCTGTGGAGCTCTGACCTTCCCAGGTCGCATGAAGAACCACGCCTGCCAATGCGCCAATCAATACAAGACCTACCCTTCCTAGAATCAAGTATGTGCATGCTGCCAGTCCCACAGCGATTCCTCCGATTGTCTCCGTCGAGGCCGTGGATAGGAATTTCAATGCGCGAGTAGTGAGGTCTTCCACGCCGGCATTCGAAGATACGGGCTGGGGCGACGGCAGAGGCGTGGCGTCCTGTGCGGCGGCGAGCTCATCGCCGTGCTTCGAGGCTCCGATCTTCCCGTTCATCGCGCTCATATCTGCAGGCACATGCTGGACCAGCTGGAGCTTCGCTGTGAGTGTCGAGGAGGTCGTTGTTGAAGTCGCAATTTGCCCGACATAGACAAATTGATCAAAGGAAATGGGGACAGGAATGGATTGTAACGGCGAGCTTGTCCTCTACCGTGTTTCGTGAAACGGTCGGTCCCCTCACACGTAAGAAGTGCTCGTGTCTCCTTTCTAAAATAACACCTCGCATCGGCCGTCAGCCCCAGATCTTGCCCCTTTCAGCTTAGCGAACACGGATGGCGGACGCCTTCTTGTACTATTTTGATAGGCAAAGGCGAACATTTACTTGGGGTGGAAAATGAGGCAAGCACCAGAGGACAATCCTGTGTATTCTGACGCTTCAATTTAAGCCACACTAATCTTATTTGGTGAAATAAGTCAATGGTAGAGTTTTACCTGCGTAGATCCCGGATTGCTCTCTCGCCATCCATCTCGCATTCCATTCACCAGTGGCGCAACATCCCTGCAAACGCGGCACAGACGCGCGACATCACGTCTCCCGAGCTGCAAGCAGTTCGTGAGATACTGGGTCCGCCGGGTCCACCACCATACTTTAAACCAGCTTGGAACATAAATCCAATTGTCAATCGAACAAGAACTCTTCTGCATTCATCCGAATCCTATCTCATACCAAGACCCTCGCTCTCGTACAATCATTGAAATGGTAAAGGGGGGCAAACGCGGTCGCGATGGGGCCAATGACTACGAAGCCGACGACTTCGTAGAGGATGATGAAGGCAGTGCTCCAAAGACCAAGAAGGCCAAGAAAGCCAACGCATCCAGCAGCAGCAACACTAAGAATAAGTTTTTCGAGGTACTTGTCACCAATCATTGCATGGACGAATTTTGAAGCTGATTGTTCCAGCTCTCTTCTGGCCGAACTCCTAGACGAGTGGAAGTCAGTGACTTCAAGGGGTCGAAGCTCGTCAATATCCGCGAGTACTACGAGAAGGACGATGAATGGTTGCCTGGCAAGAAGGTACTAATCCATTGCACTCCGTTCAAGACAGTCCTAACAGTGTTGGCGGTAGGGCATTTCTCTTTCCATAGATCAGTACAAAGCTCTTCTCCAAGCCATCCCAGCCATCAATGCCCAATTGAAGGAGATGGGAATCGCTCTTGGCGAAACTGCAGATGAGATGGATGAGGACGAGCCTGAGGATGATGAAAAGCCACAGAAGCGGATCAAGGCGAAAAAGACAGAGAAAGCCAACATTGAAGCCACTTCTGATGAGGATGAAGATGAGGACTGAATTTAAACTGGATTACTATCGATGGCGTCTGGGTATGCAAAGGTTGCTGGTTGAATGGGGTTATGGCATGGAATGGGATCTGCGGTGCTTGCAAATGTGGGAATACACATAGGACCTCGATGGGATCATAGACCATTTGATGACTTTACCTCTAGCTATAAGAGAAAAGCGTGTGAGGGAAGGCTACACCCAAGCTTGTGAGCGCAATCTCGTCTTATTACTTGAATCCTCTCTCGCCATGAAACCCAGCATGAAAATAAGCCAGTTCCAAGCTGGTCCTGCATGTTTGTCCGGAAGACACCTTTCCCAAAACCTGATATAATTTTGAGAAATTCACTCGTATATTTAGCATGACCAGAGCCAGGACCGCCATGTTCATTATAACCAGCTAAGAAATGAAAGAATCATTTTCAACCTCCTATTTCTCCTTCTAGAACGAATAGTCTCTTTCCATAGGTTGGTGACTTTAAAGCAACCCCAAAGATAATTGTAACCAAATCAGATGTAATCAAGGCAAAGGGCGACCACGGATAAGTGATAAATTCGCTCAATATGCAAGGACTGTATTGCAATGAAGGACTTTCTTCACAGTAGCCTCCAAAATTCCAACAAAAAACAACCATGTAAGGGAGCTTGGGTGCCTTCCCAGGAGAGTCTCCTTTCGCGCATTTAAGCAATAAGTGAAATATCAATGAAACCATGATTTCTCAACCTCATGGTGGACACCAAAGGCGGCACTGAACGCTATTGTCCTTTTTTCAACTCGAATCTTCGTCTACTTCTGAAGGTCCAGAACATATCCACTCTAGGTCTTGAGGTTTCTAGGCGCTTGTGTAGGTAGTCCTTGAATTTACGATAAACTCGAAGGAACATGGAGGGGTGGCTCTTATTAACTTGTCCATCGTGGAATTGGGATATTTAGAGCAGCTTTCTCATCTCCCGCGAGCTCGAACACGGCAATAGCCTGCTCATAAGTGCTCAAAGCTACAACGCTGCATTTGTTGTAGACGATGGTATCTATTTCATAAATCTAAGCAGTGTGTCAAATGAGTAGAGTAGAGTAGAGTAACACCCGTTACTCTACTCTACTCAACGAAAAAATCCTATTATTCTACTCTACTCTACTCAGAGTTGCTCTGAGTAACTCTGAGTAACTTGAGTAATCCTTTGACACACTGAATCTAAGCTTGTAGAGCCGTTTCCTCTCTAGTCGCATGAGAACCTCCGCGCCAGCCGTGCTTCGGATCATGATGCTTCTCCCTGGTTTCTTTCTTGTCCCCAATCTTGCCCCAAGCCCCACCGCCAGGTGTACATATAATGATTCTCTCACCAGGCTTCATAGCGGCTGTATTTTTGCCTCCCAGATTAATACGTCGTTCTTCAAAAACAGCCTCCTCCAGCTTCTGATCCGATCCGTTCAACATCTTATCAGACCTCTGAGGATTGCTCGTCTCCACCTTTCTCACCCAGATGTTCAGCCCACATTGCCCATCCTCTCCCCCGGCAAGGCCGTACGGGTGGTACACCCTTCTCTCGCTCAATATCGACACCTGCACAGGAATTCTAAACTCAATGTCTCTGATCACACCATCGCCGCCCCGGTGCTTGCCCGCACCACCTGACCCAGCTCGCAGGGAGAATTCTCTTAGAAGGACAGGATATCTCCGCTCAAAGACTTCGGCATCAGTGATTCGAGTATTCGTCATGTGCGTGTGTACTCCGTCGGTTCCTGCCCAGTCCTTGCCTGCGCCGCTGCCACCTGCGATTGTTTCATAGTATCCAAAGCCTTTGACATCTTTCTCTCCTTCGATATTACCTCCGAAGCCAAATGTTAGGTTGTTGCAATCACCTTGAGAGGCAGCACATGCTTGGAAAGCTTTGAGAATGACGTCTGTCACTCGTTGTGATGTGAGCACGTTCCCACCCACAACGGCTGCTTTGTCGGAAGGTGAGAGAAAGCATCTGGGTGGAATGAGGACCTTGATAGGTTTAAGACAGCCTTGATTGAGGGGGATATCTTCAGATATCAAGCAGCGGAGACAGTAGGTAATCGCGCTGTAGGTGACAGCCTGGGGAGCGTTCGTGTTTCCTGTTATTTATTAGCAACATTCCGTTGTGGGGATTTTAGGCTTGATACCATATACTTCTGGTCCAGTACCGGCAAAGTCGAAGACTGCCTCTCCTCTCTCAGCGTCAATCGTAATCTTGAGCTTGATTGGACTGCCATCATCCATATAGTCGATGGCAGAGAGATCTTGACCTTCAAACCTCTTGCTAACTTCTTTCAGTAGATTCCGAACGCTTGTCTCGGCATTATTCTGAATCCCAACCATATAGAAATTCACGACATGCTCGCCATATTCCTCGATCAGGGCGGAAATAAGGTTGATCCCCTTCATATTACTCGAGATCTGAGCCTTTAGATCAGAGATGTTGTCTGCGAGGCATCTGGTACCACTGCACCCTTGATACCTAGCAGGTTCGGTAAGTAAAAGCTCTGTGATTCTCTCCTCGTTGAATCTTCCGGCACTGACAAGCTTCTCGGATTTGATTGCGGCTCCTTCTTGGTATAGCTCTCTTGAATGAGGAGGCATGCTACCAGGTAGGATGCCACCAATGTCGGCATGATGCGCCCTGGAGGCGACGTAGAATAGAATATTCTTCCCAGGTTCGTCAAAAGCTGGTGTGATGACAGTAATGTCAGGAAGATGGGTGCCCCCATATTCCGGATGGTTGGAGACTATCACATCTCCTTTGACCAACTTTCCGCGCCATATTTCTGCTTGGCGACGAACGCAGGTGGACATAGAACCCAGGTGCACCGGGAGATGGGGGGCATTAGCTACCAATCCGCCAGTCGAGTCAAAGAGAGCACACGAGTAATCGAGTCGCTCTTTAACATTCGTGCTAACGCTGGTTTTCTGAAGTGCTCGTCCCATTTGCTCGGCGATTGCCATGAATCGGTGGGCAAAGATGCTGAGCATGATAGGGTCAACCTCTTTTGTGGTTTCGGGCTTCGAGGATCTGAAAATTGTTAGCAATTTCAAGTCGGGGAATCATGCTGAGCTTACAAATCATTAAACTCCTTCTCTCCAATGTTGATCACCACATGCGTCTCAATTATAAGAGCAGAGGCGCCAGGAGTGACAACAATAGTTTGAGTTCCATCTGCAAGAATCGCTGGACCCTGGATCTTATCCCCGACCGAGAGATCTTCAAGCTTGTAAATAGGGGTATCTCGGCGCTCGCCATCAAAATATACTTTGGATCGCTTATACTCCTTATCCCCAGCCTTGAGATATTTTGGGTGTATTTCTTTCAGTTGTGCATCCACAGTCTTCCCAAGACCCTCAAAGCTCTTTCCGATTCCACGAACACGGACATCATCAACGATGATATCTCGATCTGGTAGCGTGAAGCCAAACTCTTGCTGGTGCTGCTTGACGAATGCTTGTCCGAATGCCCACTCGTCACCTCCGAACTCCTTCTCAACGTCTTTTTCTACAGGTTTCACTATCATGAGTGCTGATTCCGTCCCTCGGTATCGCATATTGAGATACTCTTCGAAGATTATGGACTTATTCTCAAATCCTTGTTCTCGTAAGGCCACTCTCGACTTTTGCTTCAACTCTTCGATTTTCTCCTTAAGAGATTCTTTTGCATCTCCCTTGTCAGCCCAAACCTTCGAGTCTGGTTCCTGCCGCTCATCGACTACGTCCGCCAAGGACATGCCGTAGGCTGAGAGAACCGATGAATATCGATGAACCAGAATCTGCCGAATGCCGAGACTTTCAGCAATAGCCACGGCATGTTGACCGCCAGCGCCTCCGAAAGTTGCTAGGCGATGCTTAGATGTGTCATGACCTTTCGCTTCAGTCAATGAGCGGATGGGCCTCGTCATCGTCTCGTTTGCTACAGTCAAAAATCCATAAGCAACTTCATCGGCAGTCATGTTCTTGCCACTCTCCCTGTTGATTTGCTCGGCAAGTTCTTGTAACAACTTCTCGCTTGCCTGCAAATCCAGCCCTTCATTTTCGTTCTTGCCAAATATCTTTGGAAAGAAGTCTGGCAATAACCGTCCGAGAAAGAGATTGGCGTCTGTGACAGTTGCTGGGCCGCCCTTTCGATAACAACCTGGTCCTGGATGAGCTCCAGCTGATTCTGGACCAACAACAAATAAACCGTTCCGGAAGAATAATCGAGATCCGCCACCAGCAGCAACAGTATTGATGTCCAGCTGTGGTGATTGAATTGTCACACCGGCCGTAGTAGTTTCAAAAACATGCTCATACCTGCCTAAACCATACCTCGAGACGTCGGTGGATGTACCGCCCATGTCGAATCCGATGACGGGCGTATTAGTGTCTGGATCGTACGATGTGAGAGCATATCCTACAACCCCTCCGGCCGGACCAGACAAAATAGCCTTTAGGCCGGAGAATTTGTCGACGTCAACTAGACCTCCATCGCTTTGCATGAACTCACACCTGGCACCCATTGTACCACTATCATTCTGAACACTTTTGGTCCCTAAGCCACCTTTAAACCCTGTTTGGAAACCGGCAATATACTTTTTGATGGCTGGTGTAAGATATGCGTCAGCACATGCGGAGGTAGCTCTCGGCACGAGCTTTATCATGGGCATCAGTTCATGGCTGAGAGAGACATGTTTGAAACCAATGTCTTTAGCCAATCGCCCTACCAACGCTTCATGGTCTGGAAAAGTGTATCCATGCATCAAGCATACTGCTATACTTCTGATCCCGCTGTTGAAGACTTCCTGTAGCTGGTTTTTCACGGTCTCCTCTTGCGGCCGTTGCAAGATTCGGACAGCCTCAGATGACAGTCCTCTGACCAAGTCATGATTTAAAGCCTCATGTTGAGAATCATTAACTTCGACCTGGGTGATATTTCTTTCTGGATCCTCGGCATAGTCTTCAAGGGTCACACGCTCATCAATCTCCACGACCTTCTCGTAGAGCACATCTGGTTTCCTGATCGCTAGATCAAAGATTTTGGGTCGCGATTGATTACCAATCTCCAAACAGTCTTTGAATCCTTTGGTGACAATTAAAGCGATTTTTTCTCCCTTTCTTTCAAGCAAGGCATTGGTGGCAACTGTGGTTCCCATTCGGATCGATTCAATTTTTGAAGTATCCAAAGGCTCGCCGCGCGGAATCTCTTTGTTAAGAAACTTTGACATGAGTCCTTTCCTCCCAAAAGGATAAGTCAGCATACTCCTTGAGATTTCTTCAGGAGCAGAATGTTCCGGGAGTCGCAGGAAAATACCACAATTTCTCAAACTAGAAAAGCAAAAAGAGGATAGTACCACTCTAGGAAACTGGATCTTACGTCTGATTCCCTCCAAGGGAGCATCTTCGTAATTGGAAGGATCCTCGGAAAGGAGCTTGATGATTACATCGTCCTCCATCTTGCCCGTTCCTGGATTACCTACGCAATCCGTGAATGTACCACCACGCTTGGGTATTTGTTAGCCTTGTAGATTCCTCAAACATATACCACGGAGCTGCAATTTCAAAAATATGTAAGGAATGGAGCTCTTGGACTTACATCGATAGCTATTCGGATACCCCGCTCTGGCGTTTGAGGGCCCATTTTGACCTGTGTGATCTTTTCTGAGACAACAAACTGTCACAATTGTTCGAATAAAGTTGGTGATCTAGAAATTTATATGGAATCAATTTCGAAGTCGTTTGCTCACTGTTAACGGATCTGCAGATGACGGAGTTGTTCCGCCGCCTGCATGCCACCACTGCATCACGAATTCGGTCTAGCCCAGCCTTCTCCGAATAGTGGGGTGAAAAGTAAATCACGTGATAATGTTCCTCTCTGTAAGCAGAAGGGCGTGAATTCGATCAGTATACCGGTATACACCCTTCACGAATAAGGGCAAGTCCATGATCTTCCCATTCCCAATGTACTCAATTTTAGTGCCTGAAATTATCAGCGCAAATACACAAGGTATCTCAACTTATCAGACCAAGCCTAGAGACGCCTCCATCTGCCCCTCTTTCCAAGCTTTTGAGCCTTAAATATGCCTTCGGTTTATATCAATACGAGCCCAAAGCATATAAACGGTCTAAAATCTCGCAACCCTAAAATCAGAATATTCCATGAGTCACTTCCGCACTACCGCCCAACCCCGCTCGTCTCTCTCCCAGAAATTGCACAACAGCTAGGTATTCGATATCTTCTCGTCAAGGATGAAAGCTCGCGTCTGGGACTTACGGCATTCAAAATTCTTGGGGCGAGCTGGGCAACAGCCAGAGCAGTAGCCAAACATGTTGGTCTTGAATCGAAGGCAGATCCCGGAGACTTTGAGAGCGAATTATCATTGCAGAATCTTGCTTCTGTCGCCCAAAACGCGGATCTTGTCCTCTATGCTGCTACGGATGGGAATCACGGCCGCGCTGTTGGACGTATGGCAAAGTATCTTGGGATTAAAGCAAGAATCTTTGTTCCCGCTATGGTTGACGAGGAGGCAATGTCGAAGATCAGGAGTGAGGGAGCCACTGTCGAGGTCATCAATGGAGACTATGACCAGACTGTGATTTTCACAAAATTGGCTGCTGAGAAGCACGAGGGCGGAAAGGGGTTGTTGATTAGCGACACGGCGCTTGACGTTGAGGACGAGATTCCTCAATGGATAGTGGAAGGCTACCAAACCATGTTCGATGAAATCGAAGAACAAATTATACAAGCCACAGGCCAGAACGTGATCACGCACATTGTGACGCCAGTAGGAGCGGGAAGTCTTGCATCATCCGTTGTAACGCACTTCGAAAGGACATCACGATCAGCAAAGCCAACCATCGTAACGGTTGAGCCAGAGTCCGCTGCATGCTTGAAAGCTAGCCTCGAAGCTGGTACAATGACAAGCGTTCATGCCACTTACACAATATGTACAGGAATGTGTTGTGGTACGCTCTCTGCGAGTGTGTGGCCGATCTTGAAAGATGGAGTTTCAATTGCAACTACTGTCAATGATGCAGAAGTAGATCAGGCCATACACACACTTCAAAAGTACAGCATTCTGGCCGGACCGTGTGGTGCTGCGAGCCTTGCGGCTATAGGAAAACTAGCCAAGGAAGAGGACTGCCATTTAGTACCCGATTCTGTTGTCATTGTTCTTTGCACGGAAGGAAAGAGAGGTTATCAATTTCAGATCTGAGTATTTGACAACGTTGTATCAGAGGCATTATTTTATTCCAGTATCTTAGTTCTACTTGTTTGTGAGACAGTGACAGAAGATGCATGGCTGACATAGATAGTTCACTTCAGCATGCAGAATTTCTTGTCAAAACAGGGTTACAGGATACACTAGTGTGCTGAATAATTTCATCAACGTAAAAGCCAGACCACGAACGGCTGAGCTTGAGCTGGACACAACAGCAGTCCCAACTGTATCTAGCCTTATAAGCCTACCAAGTCAGTTGGACTTTTTCTAGTTCGAGTATTCCCTGGAACCATCGTCTATCGAGAGTATACACCTCTTGGAAAATATCCAGAGGTTGTTGGAAAAGGCATCCCGGTCTGGTCCTTTCCATGATAAAGTAAACACTTTAACTCTGGCTAAGGGCAATGAGCATCAGGCCTACTTCTTATAGTGAATCTACATATCTGATCTAATTAATGGCAAAGGGCAGTTAGTGGGCCCATTGCCGAAGGTATGATCTTTCTTGGGATTCTTGTGTGCGAGCCATGATATGGCTTCATGATGTGCGGTACTGTAGATCCCGTGACTAGCGGGTATCTGGAGACGACTTCGGGTTCATATTAATGCTGGGGACCGTCCACTTTTGTGTGACACGAAAGCAGTAGCGACCCTGCACGACGCAGAGTTCGATAAAGAACCAAGCTTTCCATGGCCTGCTATCTCCCCTCCCCACGCTGGCGGGATCGGATGTGAAACAGCCTTAAGACAGCTAAAGTCGAGGATATGTGTAAGCTTTGACTCTTGATAAGCATCAAGGTACTACTTTGTATAGCCCTAGCGAGCCCAGGACAGAAAAGAGAACCACAGAAAGTTTCGAAATGCTTCGAGAAACCTAGAGAGAAATGTAGAGTTGGTGGTGGCAGGGACTTCAATGTCTGCCCTGCCGTGCGACGTTTCGCACTGACTACTGACTGGAACTTGAAAAATGAAGTACCGGAGCTTGACGGACTACCGACAAGGCCAGAAGGGGCCCTACAGATTGCTGGGAGCAGATCCATATATGCAAAAAAGGCTCTCGCACACACCCATCTAGGCGATCACGCACTGTCGGGGCCGAGGTAGATTAGTGTTGGAAGCAGATATCTCGACAGTGTTCTACAAAAGTGACGAAGAATCACATAGGCTGATTGGTAATTGACGCACCATAAAACAACAATTGTGGATTTCTTTGCGACCGCTGCAGGAGAGCAAGGCTGCATGCGCACGAGTAAGGGGATGACAGGAACAAAATGTTTCTCTGTGGTATGGTGTGGCTGTTTGCTGGAACGGGCGCTTTCGTCGTGGCATTGCAGATATGACGTGCTGGGGGCGTTTATCTAGTGCCAATACAGGGGCATGGAGAAGCAGTAGGGCTGGATATAGCAATTCTTCGCGTTGAGCAGAGAGAGAAATTTGCAGATCGCAGCAGAACTCCAAGCAGGATGCGAGAAGGCTACAGAGGGATTGTATTTACGTGGACTGCTGGAGACGGTGCGGTGCAGCTACTCTGTCAAGCAAGCAATTAATAATACCACACCCTGCTCTCCTCCAAGAAAATCATTGGCCGTCCGCTGAGGAAGTACCTCCGACAGCTTGTGGTAGTCGCGCGAGTAAAGCAGTCTTACTTGGATCCCGCCTTAGGCCCCCCTAAAAGTTTCAATGAAGGCGGGATGGAGGGGGATGGACAGAAGTTTGCTCACTCTTGAGTGCCCATGCTATGCCGTTTTCCCCCCCATGACGATGGGCTGCAGACGTGTATCTCCAGGTTCTGAGGTTATGTGTGTTCGGGAATCGACCTCCAGACAAGACGTGTCAAAAAAGGGGCCAGTCTCTCTCTGCCAGTCTTGAAGGATAGGGGAAGCCCCTAACAAGAGCGAATGCAGCATCGCAGAGTACTAGGTGCAGTGACTTGTGAGAAACGATCGTGTATCCCGAGGCCCAGCGCCAGCGCCAGCGCCAGCACCGCATCGCACCTCGCCTTACCTTACCTCGCCTCAACACTCCAGCACAATACTTTTGCACAGTACGTGCACCGGAGGGCGTCCAGGATGCAGTACCGTAGTACGGGACAAGCAAGCGCGAGCCTGTGTCTTGGTGCCGGGCGTCTCCCTTTCGCTCTCGCCCCTATTGCGAATGGAGTGCTCTCGCTTGGCCGCTCAGGGAAAAGGCACCAGGCCCCAGGCCCATGCACATGCAAGCCCCGGTCCCCGAGCAGCAGGAGCAGAGCAGAGCAGCAGCACCAGCACCAGCACCAGCACCAGCACCAGCAGCAGTTGACCCAGTCAACCCAGTCAGCCCAGGAACCCAGTCTCGCCAGTGAACGAACCACTCACGCCACTCGCCTGCCTTCGAGCTCGCCTCAACCCCTGAACGCCTAGACACTCCAAACCTAGACCTGAGTGGAGGACGGGGACCGACGAGGGAGCGTGGCCGTCAGGAGGGAGGCACTGTGCTATTACGTTTGTCGCTCTGCTCTACTCGGCTCTGCTATCAGATACTCTGCGACCCTCATCCTCATCTTCGTCTTTGCAAGTGCGCACCGCATTACCAAGGCTCCGTTGGGAAACCTCTGCCTGGATCTGGACTGCGTCCGATGTGGAGACGACACCACAAGCCGAATAGCTGTCGTAGTACCCCCGCGAACTAGCCGCCGACAGAGTTATCTGGCTCGCCGAATTCCACAAACACCAGCAGCTTTGTCGCTCTTTGAAATTCCCAGCAGCCCGAATCCATCATTGTCCATCGAGGTACCGAGCTTGGCTTTGGCACACGATCGAGGAGGGAGGGAGAGAGAGCGCGCGAAGAGAAAGTTGTGTTAGGATAACTGACGCGCTGCGATTGAAGGATCTTGTACAACTTCGCCCTCGACGACGTATCTATGACGAGAGTCGAATCTAATTGCCAGACCCAACGAGCAGAGCCCGTGTGAGGCTTCGAATGCGCGAGGATACCAATGTCCGCAGAGCCCTAGGAAGTGCGATCTGAACAACGTTGGCCGTCAGGGCACGGCGAGAGCTGGCACAACACCGCAAGAGGTACGTCGAAGAAGAACCGCACTCCTAGCACTTCATTCGGACAGTTGGAGAGCGTGCTCTGGACGCGGAGAATGCTGGCGAGTTTCTGGCGGCAGCCCTGAAGAAGCCGTCCTCGACTTGTCTTGCACGGCTACCCCCTGCTGGCGAGCTTACTCTCTGGCAGCGGCGGTCTTCACCCACTCCTGAGCTTCACTCGCGCAGCTATCCAGACCTGCAAGTGCGCAGCGCTCTGGGCGGTCGCAGCGCGCCTCTGTCGGTGTCTTGACTCTTTCTGGTCCAGTTTCTCGGTTTCTGATTTTCTGCTGCTGCTCCTGTGAGCCTCAGTGCAGGGAAGGGATCGCGGCTAAACTAACCTAGTGCAGCCTCCACGAGCACCTCGAGGCGTCTCCAACGACAGCATGAGTCGCCAGATCAACTACGACGAGCCAACAGACTTCTCGGCCACCCGCTCAGTCATCTCTCCGCAGCGGTCGTCGTCCTTCAGCGCAGCTCGCTCGACCAGCCGCGACCGCGCCGGAGCCTCGCAACTCAGCTTCCAGAATGCAATCAACACCAAACCTCTGACGCAGGCCGACTCGCAAGGGGGCAACCTCAATCGATGGTCGAAATCGACCGGGTCCAGCACCGTGTCGCACACCCACAAACGCTCCGATTCCTTCACGCGGCGAATGTCGTTCGGGGGTGGCCCCAATTCATTCTTAGACACTTCATCACCACCGAGAAAGCTGCAGAAGAACCGGCCGTCGACTGCCAATTCCCCCTCGTCGCAAGTGACAATTACACGCGCGCCGTTTGATTCCTCTTCGTTAACCCTGCCGCCGATAAACACGCTACCTAGTTTGCAGACTTCAGTTAGTACCTCTTCTCCACTGACTGGTCCCACGACACCATCACCATCTACGGCCCAAATACTGTCGGCAGCGGCACGTTCGGTGGATTATTTCGGTAGAGCTTGGGAGGATTCATCACTGGGCCCCAAAGATTTTTCACAGAAAAGGTCCCCTTCAGCTTCGCGGTCCACGAATATAGGCCCTTCACCAATCCTCGGACCTGGTGCTGCGCTGGACAACGGGACTGGCAGATATCAGTCAGGTGAAGACGAGAGACCCAGGTCGAGAGGTCATTCGAGAAATCGCTCACAGGCAGCGAAGAGCAGTGCAGGCACCGGATCGTCTAACAGAAGCTCGAAACAGCCGTCACAGAAAGCCATGCTTTCCAAGGCTCTACAAAAGGCGAACACGGCTGTTCTACTCGACAATGCGCAGAACTTCGAAGGCGCCATGCAGGCATATTCGGAGGCTTGCACTTTGTTGCAGCAGGTGATGTTGCGCAGTTCAGGCGATGAAGATAGACGGAAGTTGGAGGCAATAGTGAGTTTGCAAATATTCAGTGAGAAATGTGCTCTAACTTCTCTAGCGAAACACGTACACTAGTCGAATAAGTGAATTGCGGAAGATAGCCCCGCATCTCAGGGACGATGGCAAGGCTCTACCCGCAAGACCTGAGAGTGGAGGATATAGACCAGATGACGTTCAATCACAGGATGAAGAGGAGGAACCTGCCATTATCGAGCTTGCTACTGCCACACGCATCGTGAACGACCAATCTTATGTTCCTGAACCCCAACAGAGCCGCGCAATTCTACCATCTCAACTACCTCAACGTAGGGAGTCGCTGCTCCCGTCCACTTTTGAATCATTGCAGTACCGGCCCAAAACCACACAAGAGCAATACATGGGACGATCTTATTCAAAGTCCCCAATGAGAGAACGCATTGCAGAGATGAGTTCGACTCTCGCGCCCCCTATGGACAGCTTATACATGCCCCCTCCTCTATCTCCTCGGCGCCCCTTGTCACCGATGAGACATGGACGCTCAAACAGTAATCACGAAAGACAAAAGTCATCCGACTTGTCAACCTCAAATCTTCCGGGGGCTCAATCAAAGAAAGGGCATACAAGGGCTGCAAGCAATGAGTCCATGTCATGGCTTGATACTATAGATGAGTCTGGTGGCTCTACCGCATCCTCCGTCCACTCGAGAACGTCATCCATGGGTGTTCGAAGAAAGCATATTCGAGCTCCCAGTGGAGCTACGGAAGCTGAATTCGATGCCGCTCTGGACGCCGCCGTTGAGGCTGCTTATGATGATGGCTTTGAACCTATGGATGCTACACCACCAACTCGATACGACTATGACGACGATGATGAAATTGTCGCTAATGTTAGGCGAAAAGTGGAATTGGCGAAAGAAAGAGTACGGCAGAGCGAACGTGAGGCAGCCATTCAGGACGCGCGGGACCGAGAGAAAAAGCGACTACTTCAACGAAAAGAAGAGCAGAATTTCAACATCGATGATGACTATGATGGAAACGAGTCCGAGGAAGAAGAAAGAATGCTAGAGGAAATGACGAGAGGATATGTTATGGAAGACTTCGAATTCGGCTTACAGTCCAAATCTGCCTTGCCCCGAGAATCCGATTCCAGTGGATTTTCTGGGCGAACTTGGAACAGCTCTATCGGATCCAATCCCACGACTGCGGGAACGACATTGTCCACTGTTGCTGAAACGTCCTCGATCCCACAAGTGCCTTCAATACAGGCAAAATCACAACTTCCAACACACCCTCCCCCTTCACAGGCTCTTCCGCCACCTCCAAATGCTGCCTCACAGCCACCGCCGCTGAGTACTGGAAACTCTCAGGGCGTTCGAAGCAGACGATTGTCTGGTCAGAATGCCAAGCAACTTAAGATCGAAACTACCACCAGAGGTTCTGCTGGTCCAGCACCATTGACCCAGCCCCCCTTGATGCCTCCACCACCACTAACTAACGGCACCATTCCAGCCCAACCTAAAACTGGTGGTCTACCTCAACAACGACAGACTTTACCGGGGATATCTGCTAAGCCACTTGTGCCTCAATCTGCTCGACAGGCTTCGTCTCCTTTCCCTGGCCCAAGCCCATCTGAGGTCATTCTTCCACCAACACCAACACTTACCCAGACACTCACGAACGATAGCGATAATGGACAATTACCTCGCTCTGGCTCTCCTGGTCGTGTACAGTCAAGGACAGGACTACGAAAGAACTTTTCGTCTTCGAGCTTGAAGAATATGAAGAGTCGCAACCTCTCTGTCTCTAACATAGACGATGGTTCGGACGTATCACCGAACACTCCCCTGAGTTCACAATTCAATCCCAGAGAAATAAATGCAAGGTTACCTGCCATGCCAACACTACCCACACCTATCGCCATAGCTTTCAAGGAGAAGCAAAACGGCGTTACCACCGGAGGAATGTATCTCTTCGACGGCGACATACACTCTCCGGATAGTCCAGGCTCGCCGAATCCTCTCAGCGTAGGAGCACCCATACCTCTAGAGCCTTGTCCTACAGAGTATTTGCTTCGTCCGTTCTGGCTCATGCGTGCCTTATATCAGACCATCGCACATCCCAGAGGTGGTTACCTTTCAACCAAGCTTTTCATTCCGCGCGACGTATGGAGAGTCAAGGGTGTCAAGATCAAGAGCGTTGAAGATAAGATTGCCAATTGCGATTTTCTTACAGCTGCTCTGATGAAACTTGCCAAAGTCGACACTTTTGATGCCGATGCCGTTCTGGTGGAGATGCAGTCACTAGAAGGTGTTCTCGAACAAGTCCAAGCTACTCTAACGAGGAAGCTTGGTAACGAAGTTGGAGTTCAAGGCTCAGGAGGCATGTTCAAGGATGCGTCAAACGGCGTAGATGCCGAGACCAGCAATCTCACCTCAAAGTCTGGTAGTGTGTCAAGCAAGTCGTCCGCATTTTCTTGGCGAAGACTTCGGTCCAAGAATTCTGGCGTAGGATTATCGAACTCTTACGCGAACAAGACACCCACCGACGGGCCAAAGGAAGGCTTAAATATGACTACTTTGCCAATGACCTCGACGTCTGTTGCCAAGGTACGCTTCGCGAAGAGGGATGTGAGCCAGATTCAGTTCTCAGGGCCGAATGCGAATTACATGAGTGCGCTGGCGAAGCTTTTTGACGCCGCGCAAACTCTTGGTTGGTCCTACTCTGTCCTGCATACTTGATCCAGTCACTAACTGCCTCATTAGATCAAATAGCACGTCAAGTTGAAGACCCTGGTCTCAGACATGCAGACAAGACGCAAGTAGGCCTCGAGCTCTGTACTCGCCACGCCGCAGAGTTCTTCGGCTTCTACATATGTCGCTTTGTTCTCACTGATATTGGGATGCTTCTAGACAAGTTCATCAAACGAGGGAGCGAATGGGTTCTTGTGTGATATACATTTAGTTAATCTTGCTACCGAGCGCGAACTGCTCGATTTTGGACACTCGCCTCGAGAGAGCTTGCTCTTGCGGCTGGCACGAAATTATGAGTGACGGAAGGCGTTCGCAATTTTTCTGTGGATCAAACAAAGGACCTGTTGGGATGAACGTGATACCAAAGAAGAAATGACTGTATTTTATCTCCTGGGCCTCCTTTGTATAGCAAGCAAAGCATGGCGATCTAGAGCTGCTTTGCTGGGGAATCATTAGGTGGAAATGTATATGAAAAGAATAAAGATAATCTTCCCGCTGTAAGATAGCTGGGTTACTATGGGTCTACAAGTTAAACTAAGATGAGGAGTCGGTGAAGTCATAGAGCAGTGGGAATAGATTTAACGTGCAAGCTTACTAGCATATTCGCACCCTTGGCGAATTGTATTAAGCACAATAGTCTTCTGTTTGATCGAAGAACGGAAGTGGATGTTAATTCTTCATTGATCCTCGTAAGGTTGAACCTCTACTGAAAGACTTTTCTACAACCCCGATTGCCATCGAGTGCCTGAATCCTAGCCACACTCGTCAAAACTCGTTTCTACCTCAGTGCATCTTCTCGTGTGTCGCCATCAAAGAACCTTTCACCAAGTCAGTAAGTCTCAAATGCTAGGAATGCTCGATCACTTACCAATGAAAGTGGTGACCAAGCGGCTTCGAACTTGGCAAATGTCTTCCGGCACCAGCCAAATAGTTGCACCCATCTTTCTGGCGATACTGATACTGAGCTTGGCGTTCAGATATGCATCCTCATCTGATCTACCTGGAGTTACCAGGTCATAGTCCACGTAGCTACTCTTCATACCGTTCAAGACATCTAAGAGGAAGATACCGGTTCCGATGTTTGAATCCTTGAACGAACGAATTGAGGAATTCCTGCCGCCTTTCCGAGACATGTCATTTGCCCACTTGACCATCTCCGCATCGGTGATCTCTCTCTTCCCTAGTCTTTGCGCCAACGCGGAGAGTGTTTCGGAGATATCTTTTCGCATCAACTGCCAGACGAGGCCCAGAGTCAAAGTCCGTTGACCATCCGTGATATCTGCTCCCTGCACACCAACCAGCGAGAATCGATTCTGTTTACCTAGCTCGATGGCGTAATTGGTATTTTCGACTGCCTTAAACCTCGACATCTCTGATCCGTTTGTTGGTGCCTTGTTCACGTGACGCCAGTTGACTGACCCCTTCACGACCTTGTCATACGCCTGCAGAAGGATTGTACCATCTCGTAAATCGTCGTATAAAGAGTTTACAGCGGGCTGCACGTCGAGGCTATTCAGCCACAGAGTAAAGACCCGAGCCTCTCTCTCGCCTTCAGCATCAAAATCGTCAACTTGAAGCTTCTCTTCCTCCGTGATTGGGTCAAGTGCCGGGTGTGTATTGAACAGATTTGCAACAAACGCCAGATTCAACTTTGGGTTGCCTGCGACAAGGGAAGTTGGAGTCAAGAACTTTCGGCAGCCTAACGTGTCAGCATTCTGCAGAACTTGCTCTGCTCTTTGTAGGAGGTCTCGGGTTTGCAACGGGCCACGTGTGCAGTACTCGGGTGCAATTTGGGCAAGAAGAACAGTATAATTCTCGCCGTCTTTGACATCCGTAGAGAAATTTGCAACTCTGAAATTCTGTGAGCATGGGTACGATAAGTGGCGAGTGAGAACTTACCTCCGTGGCCAGTTTGCAGCTTTCAAGTGATAGTTGAACCATCTTAGCAAGATCTGCTCCGGAGGAAGTCTCAAGAACTGTTCCAGGGTCTCGTCCTCTTCCAGCAATCTATACAACTCAGGGTGAAGCTTGATGTCAATCTTGCCAAGTAGACCTCGTCGAATGACCTGCCAGATCAAACCCAGGATCAGATGCTCGCGAACTTCAATGATATCACCGCTGCCAATATTGACCACCGAGCAGCCGATACCCTTCGCCGATTCGATGACGATGTTGTTGTTCTCGGTCATGTGGAAGGCATTGAGAGTTTTGATCTTCTTTCCAGGGCGGTTGAGTACACGCTCGTCGATTGTATCGGGGACGCTGTCATTGATCAATTTTGCTAGTACAAGTCCATCCTTACATTCATCAAACATCTCGAAAGTGTCGGTTGGAAAGGGTAACCGGTTTCCAATGTCCGGATCTCCCGCCAACACGGCATTGATATGGCGAGTAAATTCCGTTCGCTCGTCTTCATTGATAGTATGTGTGACGTTTGACGAAGATCCCTGGACTTGAATACGGCCGCTGACGCTTCCCTTGGAAGCATGTCCTCCAGTTTGTTGCGAGACCATGCCACCACGCGCCGGAGATTTCGGGCCTGTAGACATACGCTTCTGGGCCGGCGAGGAATCTCGAAGTTTAGAAACAAGCTACGAATGTCTAGTCAGCTCGAGCATCATCAAAAAGAGTTTGCATGTCCCATGAATACAGGGGACATTTTGGGAACGCCTCACCCCTACAAAGTCATCCAACTCGACTCTCCTCGAAGAGTCGAGTTCGACTTCTTTCAGTGCCTGGCGCACGACGTCGTATGGCTGCCTCTCGCTGGCCTGGGTTGCCTTGATCGCAGTTGCCTCGTCGATATATCCTTTATCGTCTACATCCAGCTTGCGAAAGGCATCTTGTAGTCCGAAGATCTCATCCTGTTGGAATTGAGGGTATTTCCTGTAAGCAGTCAGCGTCGGGCCCGCGTAGGCAAACCCAGATGTCCCCACCTCTGCAGTTTGATAACGTTCATCGTGTAGAGTCTAGAGACTCAAGCCCTAGCTCGATATCTGGCAAGTGTGTGGATTCGGATTCGATGGTCGAGGAGGCCAGGACGTCAGGAATGCGCCGATGAGGGGCAGCTGCGGGGAGTTATGATGCGGTTGTCTCACAACGGAAAGGCTGGAGGTCACTCGCAGGCAAAGTTGGCGTCGCGATCTGTGTCTGGAAAGGATCCGAGATTCAATAAGTTGAGTGCAGCGCAGAGCTAGATTTTGAAGGGAAATCTGGGTTGGAGGTTGTTTTGGTGTTGGTGATCTCACAAAATCTTGATTGCTCCTGTCTCTGTCTCTGCCTCGTCGCTTGACCCCCGCTACAGCCACGTAATTTTGGAGCAGTGGTGCCTGAACGCCGAAAGTACGTAGTTCGTGTGCGAAACACGCCTTCCAATGTTCCGGTCTTGCTTGGCACAAGGCTCTCGATTGGAAAGTTTTGGGCAGTTGTAATACATACCGCTCACTGTGCTATCTTCGAGGCTTTGCGAGAGCCTTGCATTGGAGCCTCACTTCTGGTATCATTTCAGTACATTAGTTAAACGCTTTCAGGCAACCTAGACCAGCCACCTCTGGAGCTTTGAGAGCTTTAAAATTGTGAGACTCCCTTTTCAGGTCTATTGTCTATCTCTACTTTTTAGTCCCACGCAATTACCAGCACCGCCAGGGCGATTCAGGGTGGGCAGGTATCTAAAGCTGAAGCAGAGGACCTTCATTCTCCGCTATCCGAGTGAGTCCGGCGTTCACAGAGAGTGAAGCTTACGCCAGACGCAAAGAAGATGGCGTGCCTTGGTTTTCCATTCGACCTCCCTATTGCCCTGAAATGCGGCATCCAATGTCTTGCTCTTACTTGGGCTGTGATATGTATTTGGTATGCGAGGCTGTAGCCACCATCGAGCCCTGATTGCCATCGACCAGCCTGTATATCCGAATTGTCGTGAATGCAATAGATTTCCCAACCTTATTCGCAACAGCTTCAACTTCGATGGTCTCACCAACTTGCGCAGTGCCAATGTATGTAACATGAATATCGATGCTAGCTCCTGTTTTTTCGAGGCCGTGAGTAGCAATCGCCAGTCCACCACTCCAATCGACTAATGCTGCACTTACAGCGCCATGGATTGTCCCCCTCGAGTTAACATGGTCCTTGCCTAGCGTCAGGCGCGAAGTAACAGATCCTCTGGTGGCGGATATAATCTCAGCGTCCGAGAGCAAAAAGTCTGTTAGATGATTGCGTCGTCAGCAATGGCTCAACAGAGTTTGTGTTAGGGATTTGTTGCCATAGATTGGGCTGTTGCCTTTCATTCGCTGCCAGACCCCTCTTACATGTACCAATTCGGGGGAGGACATTGTGACCTTAAGGCGGTGCCTAAAAAATTAACGTGGAGGCGATGGATTGTCGTCAGCTCGGCGGCAAGATAGCAAATACCCAACAGTTCTTGGGGTCGCTGACTAATCCACCGCTTTACATTTCACCACTTCCACCAGTTGCGCCATTGTAGATTTTGTCGACCTAGCTTACGGTAGGCACAAAATCAACATGGATCCTTTGTTGTCCTTGGCCAAAATTGTACATTTACCCTGTCCCTAGAGGAGTCCAAAATTGTTCAAGCCATTTGTCGAATAAAAGACTTTTGATTTTCACAGCTGCAACCTAGGTTACACTTTATAGAAGCAGTCAAAATCTCGGTAACTTGGGTGCGGTGCTGTATTAAATAGAGGGAAAGGTTTAGCTTCAAACGGTTCTGAAGTGGATTGAAATTCAGTGGCTCTGATGAGTTTTCATACCCCCGAGGTTCTCCAATCTTGGTCTAGGAGAAAAGTCTTAAAAATGGCGAATTGGTCTATTCTGTTACTATCTTTTAGTGAGGCTTGCAGGAGGCGGGGAAAATATTTTAATATTAGAATTTATCGAGCTATTGTACCTTTCAACTCTCCACAATTCAACACCAATTTATCCACAGCCTCACTACGACAAACGGCCAACATGGCGAAATGCAGGATTTGTGAGCAACCTCTAGTAATTGAACTTGATCCCGATTCGTTCGATGAAGCTGCTGCAAGCTCCTCTGTTGGTTCTGCGATCACTGCACCTGACGACCTATTGCTACCTTGTGGCTGCCACTTTCACTGGTCAGTTTTCCGGGCAATTCAATCTCTGACATGACTCGACGAATCGAATTCGATAGGTGCTCTCAATTTGAGGTCATGCGATGAAGCATGGGACATTAGAAGTCTGCCTGTCTCCATAGAATACATGCCACCAGCTTGCCATACATGCCAACTTGGCCGTCTAGCAGTTGCTAGGACCTGCTTAGCCCACCAAGTCTCTAGCCAGGAGGAGCTCGAAGCTAACATGATTTAGGCAATGTTTACTTGACGAAGCCACCCAAATCGCCCTCTCTCTCACATGCCCGGCCTGTGATAATTCCGTCGTTTCGACTTCTCCAGGTCCACAGCCACATATTCTAGCACGTTACCATAATGAGGGTGGCGTACAGGAGCGGCTCGATATTCTTCCTCTCATTACTGAAGAGGCTTACCTTGAGGCAAATCCAGCTGCTCGGCCTGCTCGAGCTTTCATGACAAGTATGCCTCTTCTGAATTTATTTCCCCTCTACTTCAAGGTTTAACGGGTACCGGGGGTTCAAAGCCTCACCTGTGTCGCTTTGGACAAAGGATGAAAACCCCGGTACATATTTTCTGTCGTCGGTCTGAGCCAAAGCTGGACTTTATTGGACTTGATGAAGTTTCACTTCGATCTTCTAGACCTACCGAGATTTCGAAGGAGTATCAACTGTACGATTAGTGGAGGGCACACTTGAAGGACGGGTAGTTGAGATGTTCTAATGTACTTTGGTTTATTCACTCCCGCTTTCTTTTCGCTAAGACCGACGAAACCCCCTTTCCCCGGCCGGAGTTTCTTTATATTATTTGGGAAATATGTTGTACCAAACTTCACTGACATCACTTTGTTCTAGTGTGTGCAGAAGGAGATGTTTCTGGAATCGTTGAGCTCTTGCAGAACCTAGAGGAGGAAGAGGAAAGCATGTCACCGGAAGAAATACTTCGATTCCAGGATCCACTCGATCGTATGCAAACAGGACTTCATGTGAGTATTTTAAGATCACAGCAAGAAGTTGTGTGGCTGCTATTGTGGCTTGCCTCGGGCCTGAGCACGCAGGCTTTCCCAGAAGAAGTCTCTCGAGCTGCACAAGTCATGGGCGCTGACAGAGCCACGGCTCGTGGAGTTGACATTCGAAGTCTGCGTGATGAGCAAGGACAAACCGGAGAGGACCTGGCTCGGATGACGGGAAATGTATGGGCGCCACTGGTGGAAAGAGGGATTCTCGGCAGTCAAGCTTAGAACAGCAGTTGAGGCGGATCTCCGGGACAGCCGATGGTGTTGGTGGAGTGGTGGGTGGTGAGTAAGATGAATTGTCGGCGAAATGTTATTGAGCAAGCCAAGCTTGGAAATTCGGGAATCTTCTTGCCTTCTCACGTCCACGTCCATTCAAGTGTCCAGTGTCAAGAGTCAAGTGTCAAGTGTCAAGTCTTGGGCCTCGGACTCGGCCTCGAATGCGATCCGGGGCGGCGCGGCGAGGCGAGGCGCGTCGAAGCAGCAGAAACCCGAGGCAGTGGTTGTGTACCATGTGTACCATGTGTACCACAGAAGTGGGAGTGGACGTGGAAGTAGCCCTTGGACCTGGACGTAGACTTAGACCTAGACCCCTGGCCGGGAATGCAGGCTACCCGCAGCTGCCGGGACATCTGCATCTGCATCCGCATCCCGTCTGCAGGGCAGGCCTAAGGCCCCAAGCGAGCGCTGAGCGCTGAGCACGCTGACATCATTTCGCTGCTTCTTGCAAAAGTAACCGGCCCCGAGAGACGCGGATGCACAAACGCACTGCTTCCCATTTGCCTGTGCTTGCGAGTCTTCTTGTGCCTTACTGCATTGCATCTAGTATGTTGTAGTCGTTGCACTGCCAAGCAACCCAGGCCCCGTCCGGACTTGCATTCTCATTTCCATTTCCCATTCCCATTCCCATCACACGACTGAGCAGCGATTCCGTGATCCACGGAGCAGAGCTGGGCCAGTGTGCTGTACCAGTGTGCTCGACCAGTGCACCTCGCGCACTTCGCGCATCTCGCCGCAACGTGGTGTACGTAGCACGTAGTACTGTATGCACTCAGCCACGCCACGCTCTAGCAAGCCATAAGAGTGCCATCCATGCACGCCGTACAATCCCCCTCCTGTGCTTTCCGCATTCACCACACTCTCTGCCAGAAGACCTCGGGCCCAAGTTGCAGGCTCAGTTCCAGCAGACGAAACGGAGTACTTGCACATCCACCGAACCGGTACCTCGGCCTTCTCGCTCGTCACTGCTGTTGACTCGGCCGGAGCATATTTCCTCCTTTAGCTCCTGTGCTGATCCTCACTGCATCATTCTGGTGATTGCTGATCGGCTTCCGCGTTCAGCCTTGCGCCTCATCGTCTGATCGGTCGTAAGCACACTTCTCCCAGGAAGCAATACTTGTTCTCTTTTCCCTCGGTTGCCCATTGCCTCTCTGCAGCTCTCTCTGCATTCTTGTCAGCCGTTGCAAAAGTTCAATGAAAATGACAGACCATCGTGAATGAGGCTCGTTCATCGTCCACGCAGGGATCCGTGACGCATTCGCACACCACCAACGCTGCCTCGCAAAGCTAAGGCGAGGTCTTCGCTGAGAGCTGCATATTTAATTCTCCCATCCCGGCTCTCTGGAGATCCTCTGTCATTGAAGCTGTAAGTGCGAGCACTTCAAAATGCCACGACTGCCAGCTACCCCGCCTGCACTGTCAAGCCGGTCTTCTTCTATGGACAAAGTCCCGCAATTGGTTGGCCAATTGAACTCAGACGGCACTGCCAGCCTTGAGGTAGATCATACATTTACTCAACCGCGGCGGTCGGAACCGCCTCGATCAATGAAGATGGCCCTCGGCGCTCTAGATAGCTCCAGAAGAAACAGCTCTGCGGATTCCACATCAGAGAGTGCTAGCGAAGAAGATTATGACGCGTTCAGGCATGATCCGATGGCCGTGGTCGCTGGGGGCAAAGGCGGTGGCTTCGAAGGAGCAGCTAACGGAAATGTGGTTGAAACAAATGGCAGCAAGACATACGAATCTTTGAAAGGGCCGACAAACTCGAGACCAGGCCCGGCACGGCTGAAGAGCATCCCGGTTACTCTAAACAAGTTGAAGGAAAAAGGACGATATATTTTGACTGCGGATGATGATGCACTGAGGGAGATATTAAGAATCGGCATAGAGAGGGTACTTTGAATCTCGGGATGGTTCCGGCCGTTACTAACACATTTCAGGAGAGAAATCCAGCCTCTGCAAAGAAACGTCGAAGCAAATTCAGTGATTTGGTCTTTACTCGTCAATTTACAGCTTTTGATCGGCAAAACGTAGATAGCGCCGATTCCCCTTTTCATGGCTTCTTCACTCTGTTCTGGTTGGGAACTGCTATCTATATGATAAAATTGGCCGCTGAAAATTGGCGGCAGCATGGAAACATCCTCGGTAGCAACGAGATCATGGGTCTCATGTTTCACCGAGATGTCATGGTGCTCGGCTTGTCAGATGGAGTTATGTGTGGAGTTACTGGCTTCGGGTTGGTTCTTCAAAAACTCATTCTCGGAGGATACCTTAGCTGGGACCGCGAGGGATGGATTATTCAAAGTGTACGTTGTCATTAACCCCAGAAGCTCTTGACCATTCAATTAAGTGGAGTTAGATTTGGGAAATATTCTACCTGGTTGCTGTCCTTGGGTGGACATTATTCCGGGAGTGGCCGTGGACACACACTGTATTCTTTGTCCTCCACGGTCTTGTTATGGTCATGAAGCAGCACAGTTATGCGTTCTGTAAGTTTCGAATGGTCTAAGAATTGTACCAGTCCTAATTCGTTCAATAGACAACGGTCACCTCTCAGAGGAATACAAAATGAGAGCAGCCCTTCTAAGTAAATTGAAGCAGTTAGATAGCGTTGCTCCAGCAGACACGCCTTCTGCCACATCGCCCAAATTCTCCTCATCTCTCTCCTACTTAGATTCTAAGCCTACGGCCTTAGATCTGAACCAACGTCGTCAATCAAGAACCTACACCAACGAAGAGGGTACTTCAAATATTGATCAAGTAGCGGCTGCTATCGAATCTGGCGAGGCTCTTGATTTAGGTCAAATACAGATATTTGAGCGCATCATTAAATGGGAAATTGATGCATTATCTGAGGACATTAAAGGCAAATGCACTCGCTCGGATAACATCTACCCGAACAACTTGACCATCAGCAATCACTACGAGTATATTGTGCTTCCTACGTTGGTCTATGAGCTTGAGTATCCTCGCTCCGACAACATCAACTGGTACTACGTTGCCGAGAAGACAGCAGCTGTCTTCGGGGTCTTGGCTGTGATGAATCTCATCTCGCAAGCATTCATCTACCCCGTGGTAGTTAAAACAATCGAGATGAAGGATGCCGGCATGCTCCTTCAAGAGCGTCTTGGGGAATTTCCCTGGATACTCAGCGACTTGATCTTCCCTTTTATGATGGAATATATGATGGTGAGTACAAAGGTTCCACAAATCTCATTCCGCTTTAACTTACTGACATTCTTAGACCGTAAGAGCAACCCTGTTCTTGGATGTACTCGCATCGTGAGTTGGCAGGAATCAAAGCCACATGCTAACTGGAATAAGTGGTATCTAATTTGGGAGTGCGTGCTCAATGTTCTAGCTGAACTCACCTACTTCGCGGACCGTGGCTTCTATGCAGATTGGTGGAACAGCGTCTCCTGGGATCAATTCGCGAGGGATTGGTAAGTCGCAACTTTCTGTTGAATTGATCTCTGTCCATCCCTTGCAAAACTCCACTTGCAGAGTTCAGGAGTCCTCCGAGCTGCAACTCGCGAGGATCCCCTAGAGTATGCTAATCTCAAATTTTGAGCATAGGAATCGTCCAGTGCACAATTTCCTGTTGCGACACGTTTATCACTCCAGCATCTCTTCGATGAAAGTCAACAAATATACGGCGACCATCATCACATTTTTCCTCAGTGCTTGTGTCCAGTAAGTTGTAAAAAAAAAGGAGAATCTTTGCGTTCACATTTTTATTTCATTCTACTACGTGCATTATTCTTATTGGGGAAAAAACTAATCAGTACTCTGTTTAGTGAGCTTGTCATGTGGTGTTTGTTTAAGAGTATGAAACCTATTTCTTTATCTTATAATTCAAGATCTCTCTTCCGCTGGTTTCCACGACTAAACTCTCGGCTCCCGGCCTCCTTTTTCTGAACGTATCGCTAATTTGTTGATTGAAGAACTTCGTGGATATCTCTTATTTCTACAAATGTCACAAATTCCGTTGGTGCAATTGAGTCGTTCCAGATGGCTAAAGGGAAGGGCAACGTTGGGCAACCTCATATTTTGGATAGGGATATTCACTGGACCAAGTCTTTTGTGCAGCCTCTACTTGATCATATGATTTCCACAAGGATGTAGGTACATTAGCGTCGATAAAGGCATTCATGAGTGGGCAAGGGGTGAAATGCCCAGGTGGAACCTGATAGATCTGACTTCTGCTGGATGTCATCAGAAATACTATTTCACCAACGATACTCTAATTAGTCACGGATGCGGTTCCACTATCTAACTCACTTCCCGTCTATCTGTGATCCCTTCCTTCTGTGTGTGCGAAATTGCGATGTCGCGACAGGAGCCTAGAATCCGACAGTCAGTACTCCTATATTTCAAGATAAGAAAGAGCAAAAATCTTAAAGGCAAGGACAGCTTGAGATATACCGGCTTTTGGACTTTCAAACAGGTGAAAGGGAAGCGTCCACTAGGGGCTGTCGGATTTCGTGGCATAGTGCTAGTCGAAAGTATCACACTTAAAGAATATTCAGAAAGAGAAGAGCTTTGCTAGCCGGAATGTTCCTCAAAAGGGACATTTAAAAAGCCAAGTTGGCGTCAGACTTTGAATCACCCTTAACTTTTGGTACATTAAACAGCATTGCGCCACGAATTCCGACAGCCACTGGTGTGTCTTGAAGATTTGAAAGAAATTTATGAAATCGTTGTACTGTACTTACTGAGACATCATAAAATGGCTAACGTCTTCATCAGCCCAATAGCTCAAGTGTGACGCAATAGTACTGAAATTTTTTTTTTAGCTCGATATGTGCTTCAAATGGAGGAAGAATGATCATACTTGATGGGGTTGAAATCCAAAACGCTCTCTTGGATACTATAATCGACTCTACCGTTCTGGTTCAAGGCTCTAACCTTGGCCTCTTCTCTCCGAAGCTTCTTGCCTTTCTCTTCAGCCTCTGACCATTCATGCTCTGATGGATGATCGCCCTGATGGCTCTTTCGTCGCTTTTGAAATCCAGCGTAGAGCGTCTCGATCTCGTCATCAATCAGGGTTGCGGCACTAGCACCAGAGCCATCTCTATCCTTGGCAGCTGTATCTTCAGCAAGCTGTCTCATCTTTTCGTTTGTGTTCTCTCTCTGGAGAGTTGGAATGTCCGAGATGACTCCACCAGCTGATATATTTGTCCCAGCTCCAACGGTTTGCGAGGTATTCCGTGGTGGACTTGGAGCTTCCATTCGCGCAACATCGTCACTTGTAAGACCAAGGCTCCGGTTCAACAGGCTGCTTGCAATGCCTGAACTCAGGCTTGACCATAATCCACTCACACTTTGACCAACCTTGGCTCCAATACCGGAGACACTTGCCGATATTGTTTTTTTCGTATACGGGAGAAGCTGAGGCTTCATAGACGACATCGCTGGTGAGATAAGAGGTTCCAATCGATAAGCAATAGGATCCGAAGGATGGAAGATATTATATAGTTGGGACATTTTAGGGGACGAAATGGTGAGAGGAAGCCCTGTAATGCTGGAGATGTTCTCGCCCGTTGCAAAGCCGGATGTGGAAGTTGCAGCTAGGAAAGGATCCGCCATATATTCGGGATCCCTAAGTAGAGATTTAGGAGTCAGCAATACTGGATATATAGAATGTGTTTGGGAAATAATAGAATGTTGTGTGGGAATGAATATGAGGCAGTCTAGAATCGACGAGGATTTTCGTCAATGGTCAACTTACATAGGTGATTCTGCGGGCAGGGCGTCCTCTCGAGAATGTCGCGCCAGGATATTTCGTCCCTTTAGCATTTGAAAGAGCCCTTTGGAGTTAAGTTAGTATTACTTTACCTCTACAGATTAAATTAGGACACAAGATCACATTCGCTTCCCGATATTACAGAAAATTACATAGATATGATCTTGATACATACCAATTGGAGATCCAAGGCAATAGAAATCCTCAACTTCAAAGTCAAATTCCAAGTCTTTTACCTTGGACTTGTTAGGAGCGAGGCGCTGACTCCGATAGTGATTCTGATGCGCGGCTGAGGCGTGAATCTTCGGTGCCTCTTTCTGGCGACACACTTCAACAATTAGCAATATGTTTCTGTGTGGGAGCGGAGCGAGCCGGGAGCATGAAGCATCCTCCCAGCCAGCCAAGAAAGGAGCTAGGAATATGAACCTACGTATATCAAACAGTATGGCTGATCCAAGCGAATGGCCGATGAGGCTAACATTGCCTTTGAAATCCCGGTTTCGTTCCCGGAAGAGGTTGTAAACACGATTCGATTCAGCCAGAACAATGTTACTTATATGCTCCCGGTATGCACTCTGGTACAGCAGGATATCCAAGGCTAAAGATATGGTTAATCGAGTTTGCACACCGCATTGAGAGATACTCACCTAAATCTGTAATAAGAGATCGCACAAAAGGCACGCCTTCAACAGTGATATCTTCTAAGCTTGGATACTCTTCCTCGTCACCATATGCATCACCGAGGTCATGTTCTTTTCTGGAGGCTCGAACGCTTTTTCTGGGGAAATCAAGCAGATGACGCCAGCAGACTGGAAGAACTTGAATACGGCAATTTTTAGGAAGCTTATCAATTTCTGAATTGAGGGCTTGAAGATCTGCAGAGCTATCGTAAACACTCTTGAGAGTTTGACGGAGCACGTTTACGTCGTGGATGAAATTGACTGACTCAGTTCTGGAATAATCAATTGTTAGCATTGTTCTACAACTGAGAGATGTGTTTCAGACCAACCTCATGCCTAAGCGTTGGCCAATCCCATGAGTGACCAATATCAAATGTTCGATCTCTCTTCCTTGATTTTCACCATCTCGGTCAGTGTAGTCGTTCTGAATCTCCTTTTCGTCCCGTCTTCTCACAGCTTCTGCCTCCATATCCTCATCGCCCAAAGACGCTATTGCCATCGCTGTTTGATCCTCGGGGTCCATTGCTGCCCGGGAAATACCTGGGGGTGCGGATCTCCTTTTGAGGAGTCTCTGTTGGCGTTCATCGAGTTGCAGGGCTGGAGGCAGGCTAGAATTTTTGATCGCCGCACTTGTAGGCGTCGATGGGGCCTTGTCAGCACCCACATCCTTAGTTTTTCCAGAATCGAAGCCCCTGACGAGTTTGACTCCGCCCAAGTACCCATTTCTAGCAAACTGCGAATAAATGGTTGATGACACACGGCTCATGAGACTGTCTGCTGAAAGCCAAGCTACAGAAGAGTTTTCATAGGTCACAATACTATTCATATAGTTTCCAAAGAGCCGATAATTTTGTGGTTGAACATTCAAAGCGTTCGTGGCATCGTCAAGTGCTTGCTTATTGGCAGCTCGCAAATTTTCCGCTGAAGCTTTTGGAGTAACTTCCCCCGAACCTGATCGATTTCGGCCAAAGGCCTCGGAAAGAGCTAGAGATTTAACGTCCTCGCCTGGCCTCATTGACGTTGGTCTAGATGGCTTGTCTGGAGCTTTCGGATATCGGAAAGGCTTAACTTTTAGATAACCTTCCTCAAGTTGGCTGGCTAAGTTTTCGTCGCAAGGTCGTAAAGTTGATCCTTCTTGGAAAAACCATGAACCACGTCTAACTTCATAAATCGGGCCAAGCCAATATGCCTAAATCAATAGGTTAGATTAATGATACTTCTTTAAGATGTCTTCAGAAGTAGAATGTCTCAAGAGCTGGTGGACATTGCGAGGAGAATGATCCAAGACATGGGGACATCTCGACAAGTAGGATCGAGAAGATTGTACTTACAGGAGCAAGCTCTCGCTCAAGAACGTCAACATCAAATAAATAATCTTCGTGAACAGGAACTCGAACATTCCCGCCGGCTCCTTCGTCCTTGCCCGCCTCGTTGATACTCGTGTTCGTTTTCCTCCCGGTAGCAGATGGCGACTGCCCTCCGCTGACGTCGTCCTCTCCTCTCGCTCGAAGGTCCTTGCTGAGATCATCATATTCATCTGCAAGCTTTTGATACGCAATCTCAATCGATCTTGAATCGTGTTCGGAAAATTGCACGAACTTTTTAGGCGGCAGTGCAGGTTTTGATTCCTCTTGACGGCTTTTTAGTAGCTTTGGCTTTCGTTTGGGAATCTATTTCTGAAATCAGCGAGATCCTCAACTATGCTGAAACATCAAACTATACATCCACGGCATAGAACCACCTAGCATTTAACGGTGGACAGTCCGGAGGATATCTCTTAGAGCTGAGCACACTTTGCCTTGTGTGATCTCCTCCATGCTGGTTCTCCAGCCCCGAGCTTTCCCTGGGAGTAGCCGAAGACGTTGGCTTTGGTGTCGAAGAGCGGGGACCGCCCCAGAATGTCGACTCAACCGCGGCAGTAAGATATGATTTCTCAGGCTTCTCTGACTTGCTATCGGGCGTGGGATCCATTGTGCCTGCCACGCCCCGTTCGTGAAAAGCCGTGGCAGACTTGAGTAGACCTTCAAGCCTGGGCCCGTGTCTGGCGTGCTGGGCCAGGGACTTCAGATAGCTAGCCAATTTGGCGGCGTGTAATGTATTTTGACAAGCTTTACTGTGGGAGCTAGGAGAGAACAAAGGAAAGTAATACCTTCCGCAGCTTCCGATCCGAAAAGCATCAAGCTAGGTTCGTTGTGAAACAAGCTCGTCGTCTGGCAGCAGCAGCGGGTGCCACAACTTTCACGCGCCACATGCAAGCAATGACGAGGGATGCAGCTCTACCCCTGGCAGCAGGCACGTGCACTTTTCCACGTGGGATAGCACGCTGCAACAGTTGAAGAGAAAGTTAGTGCCAGAGCGGAAGGGCGAAAAGGATTCGTGCCCGATGCTACAAAGGCAGCTATGCGTATATCTCCTAGTAAATTATTCTCGCCATCGTCACGCACTACTCTTCCCATTGTTCCACCATACCGATATTGATTGTAGACGGTGCCAACGCCTTGCATGCTGGCGGAATCCCGGTTATCTCCCTCCCTGGCAGGTTTCTCAAAGAGCACATTTCACCAAGGAGTGATTGAGGTGTTCGACATAGTTGAACTGTGCACACACAACTTGGTCACATTTATAGAAGAGCGCTGATTGTAGCAAAGGAATCTCACAAATCTTCTTATTGCTATGCTACGGGATTACTATTTAACCGCCGAATGGTGGGAATGTCTCGAACTTCATCGCTACTACCGCCGAGTTACTCGTCCGAATCGAATCGAAAGCCTGGGGGAATGGATCTAGAAACACAGATGTAAAATCAGGCATGGAGAGAAGAAAATATCAGCAGCCTTTAGCACAATCAACTTTTGTCCGCCGCGTGTACGCCCCGAATGATAGACGAGTTGTGTGCTCAGCAATACCCTACTCAGCTGTGTCTAATTCATCGTGTGCAGGAGGAGGAGAATCCATGGCAACTGCCATTTGGTTATCAGCGAGTTTAGTTCTTCTTGCGAGTCGGAAGTATAAAATCACCTTTCCTATCTTCGCCATTGGTGCCGTTCTCTCGAACTTCCTCGCGATCACGGTCTCGCTCATCTTTGATATCACGGTCCCTGGAATAAAAACGTGAGTGGTTGAAGGAGGAGAAAGGTCGGGCGCACGATTCTTACCTATCATCTGGACTACGGGATCGGTCGCCTCGGTCTCGACGATCGTAGTCTCGGTCACGGTCTCGACGATCATCCTTTCGGGGAGAGAAGTTACCACGGCCGCGCCGAGGAGATGGAGAGCGACGACCGCTGCGAGGAGAACGGCGTCCGCCTGGAGCACGCTCACGCTCACGGCCGGTGTCAAAGCGCCAAGATGCAGAGGGAGGAGTTCTAGCCCACTATCGATGGTTAGTATTGAAAGATACTACGGAGATACGCAGGTCGTACCTCAATCTTCAGGATATCGTCACGATCGAGACGCTTGTTGTGCATTTCGTGATATGCATCATCTGCATCACGGCGACTCTCATACTCGACGAAGGCGAACCTACTTCAAGTGTCAACTATATTAGAGTTGACTTTAAGATGGCATGGGATGCACTCACAGACGACTGGCCGCGGTTCGGGGTGCTGGAATATCGCAACGGACGAGGCGACCATATCTGTAGGGACTTGCGTTAGATTCTTCTGTTCCAATCGAAGGGTAAGGATATAGGAAGATATCGAGAGATAGGAGGACGCTAAAAAGCCAGAAAGCTCGATCCGCCGCAGTTTGGACTTTTCGCGCGAGTTAAAAGTGAAGACAATGTTCGTATCATTGTGCGACCGCTCGATCGAACGAGGAAGGGGAGGAGGTATAATGCGCAGGCAGGCAGGAGACGAGTAAAGGTGACAGCGAAGTCTCGACGAGGAGGGACGAGGAGGGACGAGGAAGGACGAGGATAGAGGGTGGATGGATCATCGCACTCGAGGATGATCATCGAAATATCGACGTCTGGCTGACATACCGTTCGAATTCGTATGCTAGGTCGCGAGCGCGTGTGCCGGGTCCAAAGCCCTATAGCGGTGCACTGTCAGTTATGTTTTACTGAGAAGGGTGTGGTCGACTGGGAGCTTACAGTAACGTAAAGCGTAGTGCCACCGCGTGACATCTTGGTGACGGCTGCTGAACTGACTTTCAATGAGAGAGGAATAGAGTAGCCAAGCTGTAGAAGATTCAGGCGTTCAGGAGCAGACTGAGAACTGAGTGGTGGTGTGAGTTGGTAGGGTTGCAGTGGTAAGTTGTGGACGCTTCGAAAGCTACTATGATGTAGAAAAGTCCGGAGGGATCGGCGCTAGCGGCGCTAATGATCACATGATCTTGCAGCTCCGAGATCTCAACTATTGGAAGCTAAGCTGCCAATTTCCCTTTCTACAATGATATCTAATCAGGTTCTCAATTGTTCAAAGATGCCAGACAAATTAATACTGACTGCGCGCCAAATTGTACTGTATTTACCCCCTGTCCGTTACAAGCTCTTTGTGAGAATCTATGATGCCCCTTTTTGGTCACCCCAAAAGTACAGTGCAAGGAAAGGATCTACCCTCTTTCTACAATCCTGCATGCGCCCGCTCCCAATGCCTATCCAATGTACCAACCAACCATTTCATGCCATCATTTACAAAGCATTCTGCTTGGATTAACCTCTCCGTGAAATCAGAGTGAGAGACAACGGGATCGTCTAGGAAACGTAAGGTTCCGATTAAGGGGGTGGAACCGTTACAAGTCTTGCGGCTCTGCTCTGAGGGTGAGCAGAAAGTCTCTGGTAACTTCAAAGCTAAGCCAGCTGCTCGCCATGCTGGGTGCGACCTTCAGCAGGTTGGGGACAATGCCTTTGTACAGGCCCTTGACACCTTCTTGAGAAATAATGACTCTGACGGCATCGAAGATCGATATGTACTGATAGCCCATTCCAGACATTGTGTTGATTTGGAAACGACGCCGAAGAACATCACTATATTATGTTAGCACCAATATATGGGGGCTAGAGATAAAGGGAAACTGGACATACAAGGGGTATGTGCATGTCTGCGCCACCGCTCCTGAGATTGCACCAGCGGCAAGCTTCCGGACCGCACTTGGGTTCTTGTCTCCTTCTGGGGTGAGGTACTTGCGTACAAGCTCGTAGGTCATGAAATTCAGGCCCACCTAGTTGGCCTGTCAGTTGGAGTTTCTTGTTTTACAATGAGTGAAAATATCTCACGTAGGGTGCAACACCAGCCACCGTAGGGATTATACCCCTATACAACGCAAGTACTCCACCTTCTGTTTTGTACATAGTAATCAGAGTTGCCCACATGCCTGGAAGTTGGGTTCTTGGTCCGTGGCCAAGCGCTGCAAAAGATGCCGATTGTATAGAAAGTCGCGTCCGGACAATGTCGAGAGGATAGGTAAAGAATACAGAGGTGATCCCGGCAGCTCCACCACAGATCAAGCGTCGAAGAGAAGTGAGATCTGCCCCAGGGGTTGGTTCAAAAAACTGCGGCAACGTTAATAAATGATAATAGTGAAAATTTTGACTATAGGCAAGAGGATAAATCTTCGAGGACAGTTTGAAAAACGTGTTGAATGGTGTCCCACAGGGAGCGGCTTCCAAGCTCACCTTCTTATAAAAGTTATAGCTTCCAAACTGCACTGCGGAGTATGGCACAATTCGGATGCAATTAGTGCCATTCCCTCTCATGAATCCTCGCCATCCCTCATCTTTCCACATCTTGGCAAGACCCTTTCCCACGGAAAGCTTGTATTCCTCCCGGCCAACGCTTTGTATTTGGAAGAGAATCTTCAGTCTTTCTAGGGGAGAGACGACAGTCCGCGAAACAGCTCCTGCCACTCCTCCAGCACAAAATGCCGCGAAGACCGGCTGGGCGATCATCTCGCGAAGCTGTAGTACTTTCGGTCCATACTTTGGCTTGAGAGTTTCACTCTCGGGCTGCGACGGGCTGTGATTAGCATTGGCACTTGAAGGAATTGAGTGAACATACAGCAGACATTCCGAGTCAAGGTACGAGCTATGCAACCCTTGGCTGGAAGCTCAACGCGTATGATTTCAGCGCATGCGAGCTAGACGGCACCTCCAGCGATGAAAGAAGACTTGCGCCGATTCAGGGATGGAGTATCATCTGCAGTTGTAGACTGCGGCCTTCTTCCACTTGCAGGTCCTGTTCGAAGGCACCGCTCTGCGCGAAGTGCTCGTGCCGTTGGTGAGGCTTCGACTAGTCTGTTGCCAGAGCCGACGAAACAATGGAATCGAGCTGAGGTCTTGGAGGGATCAATTTAGGGTCCATTCAAGGAACATCGAGAAGGGCTTGGAAGAATCGCGAAAGAGGGGCGAGTAGGGAAATTGGAGTAGGTGAGTTGGTGCTGATAAGGCCCTATCGGTCGGGGAGGTTCACGAGGTGGTTCTCGCCGTCAAAAAATGGAAAAATGATCGTCACGCCAAGCGAATGGAAGTCAGACCTGAATCTGGCCGCAGGCAATAATCGCTGGGAATAGCGGCGAATCATCGTCGTTGGCTGCCTCGCTTTGCCGTTACAACTGGAGGTGTTCAAGGAGGTCACTTTGCAATCTGTTTGGGAAGGTAATTGGCAGCTCTGAAAGCGCAGGAACAAGAGAATTTATCCGCCGGTCGCTGTTTCCTCCTATTCTTGACAAGGTAATGAAGCAAGTCTCCATCTAGCAGGAGTGAAAGTCCAAATAATTGCAGTCTAGATAGCTTGGATCCTTTCCAGGAGGGCGGTTGCAACACAAGTCACAATAGTACTACCATACCATGCCGTGAGGCCACGATATTTGTTGCACTGAAGAGCCTGTTATCCTAGGAGAAGAAAGTGAGGTAGCACCATCACAAGGACCACATCTCCCCCATCGATGAAATGAGATGAGATGCGATGAGATGAGATGAGCGAGATGAGATGGGAAGGCAAAATCAAGGGCGGCCTTCCCGCGCAATTGCTGATGGGATGCAGCCTGGTAATAATGTGACCATGGGCTTCACCTCCAGCTACTCGAAAGCCAAGCCTCGCTAATATAGCCAAATGAAGTTAGCGCCAGAATGCTCACCTCCCACATTGAATTCGAAATCCGCCAGAAATTTCCATCGTCAACACCACGTCGACATCGCATCGCAACAATGGGTATGTCCGCCCATCCTCGCCTTCGTGTGCAAGTGGCGGTCTTGTATCTCTGTGCAGCTATTTCTAGGTCGAAAGACTAATGGGAATACTCACAGCAGCTATCCCCAGGTCGAAAGACTGGTGGGAATGCTCACAGAGATCTTGACCCTGCGCAGCAAATCGTCATAAAAAACGAAATGCATGGAGCATGCTTTGATCGCAGGCTGACGAGGAGGCTCACTATAGGTATCGATCTCGACGCTCATCACGTTCGCAGCACGCACCGCAAGGCGCCCAAAAGTGATAATGTCTATCTTAAGCTGCTCGTGAAGCTGTACCGCTTCTTAGCCCGTAAGTACCTGAACCGTGGCACAACTCCTCTTTCAGATACACTGACACCCAGCTGACAGGCCGAACCGAATCATCCTTCAACAAGGTCGTTCTGCGCCGGCTCTTCATGTCCCGCATCAACCGACCTCCAGTCTCAATTTCCCGAATTGTTGCCAACACCTCCGAGAAGTCGAACAACAAGACCGTTGTCGTTATTGGCACAGTCACCGATGACAACCGTCTCCTGACTGTTCCCAAGCTCAGCGTTGCCGCCCTCCGGTTCACCGCAACCGCTCGTGCACGTATCCTCGCTGCAGGTGGAGAGGCTTTGACTTTAGATCAATTGGCACTGAGAGCCCCCACTGGAAGCAACACCCTCCTCCTCAGAGGACCGAAGAATGCCAGAGAGGCTGTCAAGCACTTCGGCTTTGGACCCCATAAGCATAAGGTAGGTTTCCTTCTCCTCCTCACATGGCCTGTACTAAACCACTCCAGAAACCATATGTTGAGTCCAAGGGTCGTAAATTCGAGAAGGCTCGTGGACGTAGGCGGTCAAGAGGTTTCAAGGTCTAAATCTGATGGCACTGAATACTATGGTGTTGATGATTGGCTTTGGCTGGACAAGATATTCCTGGTTGTGATGGACGTTGACGAGGTCCTTGTGATTCGCATGGCAAGGTTTGGCGTTGTGCTTTACTTGGCATGAACAAAATGGGAAGAAGGAATGCAAGCATTGAAGAATAAAAACGTCCCCCTGGTGAAGCGAGATCGTCATACCGTGTGGCTGATACCATTTGATGGTGGCAAACAGGACAATCTTCCTGGGTGCAATTTACAAGATCTGACTTTCGACAAGAAATCTCGAAATGAAGCACTCATCCTATCTATCGTTCGTGCGGTGCTGCTAAGTTTTGCATGATCCACAAATTTCTCATCGTGTCTACTGCTGCATTCTTAGACTGCTAGCCTTTTGAAAATTTTCATTCAAGTCATTTCGTTTGACTTGTGTGCCCAACTACATCAACTTTCCTCCGCAAGGCCACAAAATAAGCCTCTTTGGATTCCTGCCAGGCGTCAGTTCACATTAACGACTTTCCATCTCTGAAAGCCAACCTACACTTCTTGAAGATCCCGGCTTTTCTCTGTGGACAGTTCTAAACATCTTCTTTAGCTCCTTTTCAAAATCCTTATCCTCGGCTCCTTGGTAGAATTTGCAGACGAAGTGGCCGCCGATTCGAAGGGTATCATGAGCAAAGTGCAATGCTGCAGCACACAGGTCCTACATGGAAGTATTAGGTACGAGCTCTTGCAACTGTTACTCATCTACATACCATGCTTCCAGCGTGATCTTTGAATGGAATGCCGCTCGTGTTCATCATCCTATAGGGATTACTTAGACTTCTCTTCCAGAAACCAGTGGTCTGTTCCCAGGGTTCGGACATATCACTCAAAATAACATCAACCATCTTCCCCTGATCATCTTGAGATGTCTTGCCCTTCTTCTTCGGCGTAGTAGTTGCTTCTGGTAGGTCGTCCGCATGTCTTTCGAGGTCTATATAACTTCGATCCTCTTCGGCAACCACGGCTGCAGTCTCGGCATCTTCGTCGGTCAAGAATAATTGCTGCTTAGGCCGTCCTCGGTTGGGATCTAACAGAAATCGCTTCACTTCCTCTTGTACTCCTGCGGAGAGGAAGTTGCCTTGTATCGTCGACGCGCCCTTCGGTGGCTGCGCAGGAATGATATCAATGCCAAGGATTCGGCCATTGGGCTTTGTACGTTCTACCGCAACCTGAATGGTGTGTCAGCTATGTTCATAGAAATGGGCGCGAAGGCAAAACCTGTGACCAACTTCCTGGCGCATAGCCCTAAGAAAAATCAGTTATTCGGCCGAAGTGAGTTTGCTTGAATGCAACGAACAAGATCAACGACTGTCTGGCCCTTCTTGAACAATTTATACTTTGCATCAATCTAGTAACCGTCAGCGCCGGCCAGTACCTATAAGCAGAAAAGAGCAGACCTCTAATAGCTTGAAGGCTGCTCTACTCTTCAGTCCCTGAACTTTGGCTTCGCGTGCGAACGAGTCTCTGCCTTGTCTGCTTTTCCATCTTGTTGAGGAAGAAGACTTTCGAAGATGCTGGTGTAAAGCTTGCAACTGATTAGATAACTGGCAGAGTGCAGGGCTTCTGCATAGCTGCGGCAGACAAGCTTTGTAACCGTTTTTGAAGATTGCCCACGAGGCGGTTTGCGAAAGCATGTAGCCAGTTGTTTAACTCGTGGAGTTTGTCATTTTTCTGGAATGCAGGAAATCGAGAAGCCGCAAGGTGGTCCGTGCTTAACATCGTGCTTTAAGGAGGAATAAACTTCAATCAAGCTTGCTCGCTTGGATTCTTTTCGTGGTGGTCAACAATCACTGGTTGTATTTTATTCGTTCCCAGGTACAATACTCCACAAGAAGTCCAAAACATGCAATACAAGCAAACGCCGTCACATGCTATCCCTCCATACCTAAACAAATCACGCCCAAATTTTTCAGGCTAGAAAGCTAGCCCCAACACCGCGGCGGTCTTTCTTTAAGGGAGAAAACCCTCCAAAACCACCAACAGTACTGAGTCCTCCCTTTAAACCGCCCTTCGGACCAGCCAGACCTCCCTTTCCCAATAGTCTAGGAGGGCCCAGAGAAACCTTAGCAGGCCGCTTCGTGGCTTCTCCGTCCTCCTCATCGAACAATGTCTTTCCTCCACCAAGCAACTTTCGTTTCTTCTTCTTTGGGCCGTTCTCTTCAGCATCAGTATGCTTCAATTGCACCTGACCTGCTTTGAAAATTATCGGTCCTTTCACTGCAGCAGGAACAAATTCTGGTACATCATTCTCATCCCCGTCCTCCTCGTTGACACTCTCCAAAGTGCTCAATACTCGAGGTTTCTTTACTGTAGCCTTCTTGTTCCTATTGCTGGCCCCGGCTTCCCCGAGAACTTTACTTCCTGCCGCTGGTGCACTTTCCGCAGCCTTCTTCTTGCCTCGCGGTTTAGGAGCGGCTGTAGGTGACGGATCTACTTGACTGGTAGGCGGCTGCTCTCGTACAGCCTGCGTCGTTGGCTCGGTTGTCGCCTCTTGATATTCCTTTCTGCCAGCTTCAGGTTCCGCTTCCTTGTCAGGAGTTTCGGGAGCCATGCTGATGGTGCGATTGAGGAAAGGGGTAATTGAGAACATTGATTTCTCTCCTACCATAGTCTGGTCCATTCGACTTCTCTTCGTTACTGGGCGCTTCCCTCGCATGGCCACTCCGTCTGGAGTACCAATCTCCACATCCGTACTCATCTCCAAGGCGCCTCTCTTCCGTGGATTCTTGGTCGCAGCATCTCCCCTTGACGCAGCTGGCCCAGCCTTTGCCATTGCTCGGGCCTGGCTAAGCTCGGTTTGGCATTCCTTGAGCTGGTCCTTGGTTGCCCGTAGCTTTGTTCTAAATTGATCCAGCTTGCTTTCAAGGACAGACATGCGAGTTTCTGACAACTTAAGCTCCTTCTCGGCTTCTTTGCGAGCCTTCTCTCCATCTCGTTTCTCTCGAGCGAAGTCCTTCTGCAATTCTTCCAGTCGATCCAGGAGGTCAATTTCGGATTCCTTCCGATTCTTTTCTCTGGCCCTCTTCTCCTGTGCGAGCTCTTTCTGTAACTCTTCCACCTGGTATTGGTGGTCCGCCTCCGCTTCTTTACGTGCCTTTTCGCGCTCCCTTTTCTCCCGAGCGAGATCTTTCTGTAACCGGTCTAATTCGTTTTGGAGTTCGATTTCTACGTCACTATTACGACTCTTTTGTGCGGCGCGTTTCGACACTCGTTTCTCGGTCTCAAGTTCAACTTCCAAAGTACTGACTTGACGCTGCAACGCCAATTTTTCTGCCAAGACTGTCTGCTGATAGGATGCTTGAGATCGGAGATGTTCAAGCTCTGGTCTCAGCGTTGCGAGTTCACGTGCCAGAGACAATTTCTCGGTAAGTACTTTTGTTGTGTCGGTGGTGATCCCATTCATCGAGGTCAGTTCCGCCTATGTGTATTAGACATGTTCTGCATCCATCGCAGTGCCACCAACCTTCAAAGTCTGCAGTTCCCGCGTCTGTGCCCTGATCTCAGTCTCTTGTCGGCAAACGTCTTCCTGTGCTTGCTCTAATAGGCCTCGTAGCTCCTCACTCTCTTGTTCCAGGACGTCAATTCGGTCATCGCCCAATGCAAGTTGTTCGTGGAGATCGTCGTTCTCATTCTCCAGCATGAGGATTTGCAGCCGTAACCGTCGCGCTCCCTCATCTTTGATGATCATGTCTGTGTTCCGTAAAGTTTCTTGATATGCCATTTCCAAACATTGTGCCTTGGAAAGATGCTGTTGCTCTGTTAGCACATTAAAATTGGCCAATACTGGTGAAATCTTACGCTTTCAATGTGCTCATCATCATTGTAGCTAATCGACGAATCCATTGTTGTGGGCTGATTTTGATTGATTTCGTTGAATCTGACGCGGAGAAGAAGTTTCACGCGAAAGTAAACAAACGTCGGTCAAGCACGTGGGCGACTAACGAAACCCTTGTATGTCTAGCCTGAGGCAAAATGCACGGGTGCCTGGCGGGGGATGAGGACAACGAAGCTTCGTCAAGTACCTCGATAGCTGGCGACTTCATCCCACATTCACTGGAGTTGCAACGAGCTTCGTGTCCGCCCTCTCTTTCTTTCAAAATGCATTTATTGAAGGGGCTGGTTCTGTCATTGTTACCCGCTGCTGCAATCGCTGCGAAAAAACCTGCCGTCGATAAATTCCAGCTGTTCCATTCTAAAGCTCTCTCTTCGACGCCATTGAAGCTCGATGATTCAATATATGGTCAATTGACATCCGCCCCCAGGGACTACTCTGTTGCTGTACTGTTGACGGCCTTGGAATCGAGATTTGGATGTCAACTATGTCGCGAATTCCAGCCTGAGTGGGATTTGCTGTCCAAGAGTTGGACAAAAGGAGACAAGAAGGGAGAATCACGTCTCATCTTCGGTACCCTTGATTTTACAGACGGCAAAAACACTTTCCAATCTGTCAGTATTGGACATTTTGTGTTACTTATGCATATCTAACACCCACCCAGCTAGGTCTCCAGACTGCACCGGTTCTTCTTCTTTTTCAGCCAACGCATGGCCCACATGCTGTTGCAGACAGTGCCCCGGTGAGATACGACTTTACAAATGGGTAAGGAACTTTAAATAATTCAAAATGTCTAGTCTAACCATTCTTTAGACCCCAATCTGCTGAGCAGGTGCACTCCTGGGTCGCCCGCCATCTTCACGACCGCCCTCACCCTGAAATACATCGACCAATCAATTGGGTCCGGGTGATCGCGTTCACCACAACTATACTCGGCACACTTACCTTTCTGAGTGTAGCTGGCCCGTATCTCCTGCCCATCATTCAGAATCGAAATCTTTGGGCGGGAGTGAGCTTGATTGCTATTCTTCTCTTCACCAGCGGTCATATGTTCAACCACATCCGAAAAGTCCCATATGTTGCTGGTGATGGACGAGGCGGTGTTAGCTATTTTGCCGGGGGTTTCTCGAACCAATATGGCCTGGAGACCCAAATCGTTGCTGCTATGTGTAAGTCTCTTCCCATTCAAACAGAACTTCTTTTAATCAAATGATACACAGATGGCTTGCTTTCCTTTGCCACCATCTCATTAGCATTGAAAGTTCCACGCATTGCGGATCCTCGGACGCAGCAGCTTGCAGTCATCATATGGGGGGCTGTAATCTTCCTCATGTACAGTTTTCTCCTTAGCGTATTCAGGATCAAGAACGGTGGCTATCCTTTCTGGCTGCCACCTTTCTCGTAGAGGATTAGGTGCCTCTTCCGGAGTTCTGGAGTCGGATTGACTCTGTGAGAGGTATATTAAAAAAGCATTCAAAGCCTGTAACATAGCCTGGTGGTGGTGTACTGAAATCAAAAGTCGTTCCGTTTAAGAGTCGCGTGTCCGTGACAAGTTGCAACTCATTTCAAGTGCTGCGATACTCTTCTAATATCTCGTTTCCTAACTATATAGTGTTCGCAGCAATGTATTACAATTTATCAGAGCCCCATTTCATTTACCTACCAGGGACTTCAAGAAGTACTCCTCCATCAATCGCAATGACTTCCCCATTGACGTATTTGTTCTTTGTCAAGAAAATCACAACTTGTGCCATTTCCTCATCAGAACCAGATCGCTGTGCTGGAACGTGTCCTTTCTCCTTGATCTTCTCCTCCGGCAGCTTGCTTTTCTGGTTCACGTCGCTCTCTTTCGTGGTCATTTCGGAGGGGAAGTAGCCAGGCCTAACAATCATCGTGTTAGCAGGAGCTCAAACACGGGGAACTTTCATGGAATGAACGAGTGGGATTCCTTCCTCGGTATGAGAGGTATGCAAGCAGCTTTGAGGGCAATTTGAAATATGAACTTTCTGCTCTGGGAAGCTCACGTACGCAATACTGTTGACTCTTATTCCTGCTTTCTTAAACTCATAGGACATCAATTTAGAGAGATGAACTGTGGCTCCTTTGGCTGCATTGTAGCCGAAATGCCCCTGGGCGTCTAGTCAGAGAAATTAGCAATTGCTTGATAGAGATTTTTTTTTAAGGATTTAACAAGGATGTGAAGAACACGGGAGGGTTTTCTCTCACTACATACGACGCATGATTCCAGACATAGAGGAAATAACAATCACAGAGGCCGAGAGGTGACCGTGGCTCTCTTCTGCAGCTTGCAACAAGGGAAGAAAAGCAACGGTGGTGAACTTGCGAAATTAGCACTTCAAAACGCCAAAGCATTAGTGCCTAACGCACATAAACAGCAGACACATTAGTGTTGAATGTGTCTGACCATTCAGAGAATGTTTCTCCATTGAATAGTCTCTCCTTCAGCTCCGACGCGCTCTCGCTGTCAGGTTCGGCCTTCGGACCAGAAATTCCAGCATTGGTAACCAGAACATCGATAAATTGTTCTCTTTTACTAATCTGGGCCACAAGATTTTCTAGATCCTCTTTCTTCGTCACGTCACATGGCCCTACACTAGCTTCTTTCAATCAACGACCATTAATATAGGCTTGAGAAACATACGGAATGATATCTCCTCCCTGGGCAGGAGAATGTGTTTTTGCGGCGTTCTCAAGAGCCTCCATGCGTCGACCAGTGATATATACCCGCGCTCCGTTCGCTGCCAAGGCCTGAGTAGCCCTACATTATGAATATGAGACTAATACGTGGTCGATAGACTTACATTAATCCAATTCCTGTACCGCCTCCGGTAACGACGCAGACGAACCCTTTGACGGAAAAGAGCTTCTCAGCTCTAAGGTCCTCGGTAGAAACCATTCTTAGATATCTGCAAACTCGGTCTAAATAAAGAGTTATGTGGTTGGTCGAGAGAACTGTGGGTGGAATAATTAGAAGGCTTATATGGATGAGTGCTGCAGAACATCGAAAGTAAGAAATTAGGTTCGGGGAGGACAGGCATACTTAAGTCTTCAGAGTATGTTTAAAATACTTTCACAAATGTGAGCATGTGCATTCTCGAGGGACGAAGCAGCGAAAAGTTGGGTTGAGGACTTAAATCGATATACGTCATACTGAGATGCACCAGGGGCTGTCAGAATTCGTGGGGCAACGCTGGTCATTCAATATATCATAATTCAGGGAACATTCAGAAAAAAGAAGAAAATTGTGGGTTAGAATGTTCCTTGAATCGGGGGACATTCACTGAATCAAAATGTCATTAGACTTTGAATCTCCCTCGAATTATAGTACATTAAAGAGGTGCAGTGCCCCACGAATTCCGACAACCACTAATGGTACTCGTGTGTAACCTTCGAGTACCGTGACCTGGGGATTCAGAGTCTCTTGCAATTATGGTAACCATTAAACTGCACCTATTTCCATTCGTGCTTGTCCACCAGATTATTTCACGAAAGCAAAGCATTTGAGTGAAGCTGGATCAATGTGAAAACAAAAAGGGCTTTACTTTCATCCTTGGTTGGACTCGAGCATTTATCTAAATTTGGAGACTTCAAGACTTTTAATATTAATATTTCAGTTGTAGAATTCTTAGCTTTTCAGAAGGACAGAGCAAAATGTACAGCCCCTTTGGAGAAACAATCGAGAAGAGCGGCTTCTCTACACCAGAATATAGACTGAGTTGATTCGAAGGAATTGTAATATTCTATCGATTCAAGTTCAGCAGAGCCTCGATGTATCTCTTTGTATCAACTCCTATCCCCTGAGCAAGCTTTCCCGGTCCACTTGAAGTCCAACTCGCCTCCGAGACTGCTGCGGAGCCACTTGCGACCCTGCCAGCCGGCTTGCTTGCTTGGTAATCACTTGCTCTTCGTATCAAAAAGATCTCCTTATCCTTAGAAACAAATTCATAGCCATTTGATACGGCTTCGAGGAACGGATGAGCTGCTGAAGTACTACTCATGAATGTACTAGTGCCCCTAGAAGCCCCAGTCCCGACTCTAGCGCCTTGATTTGATGTTGAAGTTTCAGCACTGTCTTCAGCGATGAGGCCAGGAATCTTCACCTGGCCAGACGCGAGAGATGCTGTAGATGGCTCTGGATCTGGGATTCTTGTCCAGACAACCCACCAACCCCGGCTCGTCTTGCAAGTGCGCTCAAGCTCACCTCTATCTGTGCTGCTAGCAATATAGGTATTTATGATCTGCATATGCGTATTCAAAGCTTCGATACGAGACCAGGGCAAAGGCCCCACGGATTGTAATTGAAGCTGAAGTGGATCTGGTATGTTTGGAATCGTTGAGTTGATGGTCAACAATCTCGGATCCCAAACCAGGTCATAGATCGGGGTGGTAGACCCATCAGTTACAGCGACATCTGGCTTGGAGGCTCTGTAAGTCGTCGAATTAAGCAGCGGTTTGTGCAGCGGTCCAATTTGATAGTGGAGAGAGCGGTAGAGACTTGTCAGCGCTAAGGCATCCGTCCTCAATTCGAACAGGAAAACGAAAATGAATGGCCTGTTTGCATAGACAACGACTCGAAGCTTTTTCGTTTTGTTTCGGTCCTGACTCTCGAATGAAGCATTAGACGTCCCGGTATGCTCTGATCCGGTACGCTTAGACGAGGAAGGTCGCTGCTCGTTTTGACCAAGATCGATACTTATTTCTGTTTCTGCGCGAGCATCTTCCTCCCGTTCCAATTCAACGGTTAAAGTTCGCAGGACCAATCTCGCGTTGTTTTCATCTATATTTGTGTAGTTTTTCGGAGGTTGCGGTTCGGCCTCTGAGGCCTCACCATCTTCATTTTCGATATCACCCATAAGACCAATTATGTAATGGCCGGAGGAGTCATTGCGTGGAATCGAAGCCTTTCGTGTTCCATTAAGACCTGTGCCAGGCAGAGGGGTTTCGTGTGATGTGATCATTCCTTGGGGCATCGGGGCCGCAGCGGAAGCATCAACGCCTTCGTTCTTCAAGGATGCCCCGCCAAGTGTCCAATGTGTTCCATATCCAAGTTTTAGGTAAGAAACAAACTTATTGGCCTTACTTGACTCACTATCCGTGCTTGTGAAACTAGAAGGGCCACGATGGAAGGAAGGCCGTCTTCTCTTAGATTTTGGACTATTGGGAGAATGGCTATCTCTCATCGGCGTGGGAGGTATTGTGGCCATCGGACCCTCTGTAGGATTTTCATTCTCAGCCGCTGTATCTCGAATGGCGAGCCCATACACCTGTTTGGATTTATTCCTCGTATCAGGAGATAACCCTTTTCTGTCGGCATGTTCTTTGTGCTTTGGCTTCTTTGGGCGGCGAGTTGAGGTTGGATTATCCATCACCCCATACGCATACGGACCCCATCTGTACAGGTCCTCGACCCAATGCGATATATCCCGAAGAGATTTCCGTGATACGGCACCGGTCCCAAGAAATATGACACCGTCTTCTGCGCCAGGCTCGTTGCCCGAACCAAGCCACGGTGACGTGGGTCTGGTACGCGATCCTTCTTTCTTGCTGCCTTCAGTGCCAGGATCGTTTCCGGATTCAACATCTCCAAATCTGGATACAATCACATCAACAAGACCTTCTATTCGACCAACAAAACCCTCTAACACTTCACGCTCACCGCTGCCCCTTTCTTCTTCGCCCACTCCCACGCCAAGTTCTCCGCAGGCGGCGACTTTTATTCCCCCGTAGAGGCTGTTCGCCGGATTGCCGTGCATAAGAACGTTCCATGTTGAGAGAAAAGTGTCCCAATAACGACCGAGTATACCAACGAATTTTGACCTGCGCGAGCGCACGAAGAGGGCGCTCATGGAAGAGGCGTGGTGCAAGAGAAACGTCGAATGGGCCTGTAGAAGATCTCCTAGGAGCAATATGGCAGGCTTGACTTCGCGAGAGGAGTATTCTGTTGTTTCTTGGTGGTCATCAGCTCGGCCCTTCCCAGGGGAGGCCTTCGATGTGATCGGGAGTATCGTCAGGTTGATTGACTAGAGGCAATTAGTCGAGAGCATGTCTGAAAGATACTCTCACTAACAGCTAAAATCCACCATCCAGCCTCCAGTTCGTGTAAAACAATGCGCGACTTCTCGGTCTCAACTGTGTCGACTGCTCTGCCATCTGAGAAACTCCTACCAAACTCGACCATGCCCTGGGCAAGCCCAATTTGCCTCAGCTGCTCGTTGTTCTCCTCTCGCAGAGTTTCATCGCTGGGCTTTTGGGATGCTCTCTGCCCACCCCGATAACGCGCTTCAGATGAGGAATAGTACACGATCTGGTTTTGTAGGGTATCATCCGTGGTGCCCAACGAAGGGTTGTAGATGGCCAAGAATCCTAACTGGGCCGGGACGACCTTTTGCGTCTGGTCTGGGGAGAGAGACATGGCATTTCGAGAATGAGTGGAGGCGGGCGGATTTTAGGAAGGCAAGGAAGGTGGCAGCAGAAAAGACATGCTTGTTATCGTCCCCGTTATTAGATAGATAATTGGGGGCGGAATGAGGGTGAAACTGAAGATGAAAGGCCTTGGATATACACGAGTCAGTGGGATCTTTGTTTTCTGGTACTTCTTTACTGTTCGCGCACTGATGTCACCACCGAGAGTTTCCCTGCTGCACCTGCTGCATGAGAAGTGCGGAAGGAACTTGCAGGGATGCGTGCCTTAACCTTGCAGTACATCGCGAAGCGAGTTCCCCCTTTTCTGATATCTGCCTACCTTTCTAACATCATCATCGACACGGGTCCGAAGTCCCTGACCATCACGTGCGGCACGTACAGTCTTCTACTTCCCCACCCTTACTTACCTGCGCCTGTTCGTCTGAGCAGACTCTGATGTTGCGTTGCACTAATGGTGAGCCATTGCTTCTTTTGTCCAGCCCTTTTCAACTCCTTTCTCCCTGTCCTGGCCTCGTTTAGTACCTGTGTTGACTTGCTCGGAGCCTATTCGCAGCTCTGATATTTCGATTTAACTGTCTTGTGCAAACACAAGTTAGTACTTCTCCGGCTGTGGTGACATGGCTTGGGCAGCAGGCTCCAATCACTCCTTCTAAAACCAAGCCTTGGGAAAATGGTTTCCTGGCTCATGCTTCAATGTGTGGCCAAGATACCCCGCCGTCCTCTACTTCTGCAGCGCATTGGCAGGTTCTACAGCACCAAGTCTTCGAAGCCTCTACGGATATTGTTTTGCGGGTCTGATGATTTCAGCAGCGCCTCCCTCCGGGCACTGCACGCTGAATGTGAACGGAATCCCCAGCTCATTAAGTCTATCGACGTGCTCTGTCGCCCTGGCAAGCCCTCTGGGAGGTCTCTTAAGAAAATCAGAGAAGGTAGTGAAAACACGCACTGCAGATAGGATGGCTGCCTGTTTTGACTGTCCTTAGTTCCAATCAAAGCCGTTGCTCAGCAGCTGTCACTCCCGGTCCACGAGCGAGACACATTTACAGGCTGGGATGTCAGTTTTCTTCTAGTAAATCTTGAATACTTGCTGATAATGGATCCAGCTACCAAAGCCACAAGGAGAGTCTATAAATCTCATTATCGCCGTCTCCTTTGGCCTATTTGTGCCTCCCAGAATTCTTAGATCTACCGAGTATGGAGGTTTGAATGTTCACCCATCACTTCTTCCATTGTAAGCAAGCCCGAGCTATAATTATAACCAGAAAGCTCATTTATAAGATTTCGAGGTCCAGCTCCATTGCAACATACAATCCTCTCTGGGACCAAACAAACTGGCGTCACACTTCAAACCTTGGACGACAAATCCTTCGACCATGGCATCATTCTTGCCCAAACACCAGCCCCATTCTTTTCAGTGCCTAGTTGGGAACATTGTACTTATTATGAGCTTCTTCAATTTCTCGCGCCTAAAGCAGCGAGTATGCTGGTGCGCGGACTACAGGATCGCCTGTTTGTTCCGCCTCTAGTCGATGTCGGACTATCCTCCATGGAAGATGATGATAGTAGCAATCCCACGGGGTACAGAAGAGAGCATGCAGGCAAAATCACTCCTGAAGATAGAAAGATCAACTTCCTTAATTGGAGAGGAGACCGAATATATCGGCATTATCGGGCTCTAGGGCGATTGTGGACCGACGTATGGATTGACGCAAAGACAACAAAGCGTCTCATATTCGAGGATATCACTTTGGATGACAGACCATCAATAGCCTGGACCGAGAATTGGGAGAAAACATATCCTGGGGCGGATATCAGAAAAGCAGAAGAGGGCGTGCATTCCATGACTCCTCTGTTTATTGTGGCATCCAAAGTTGCTAGTTTCTGGTATCCAGTGCGTTATGTCGCAGATGGAAGCGCGATTATCTTTGATACCAATAGTGGTTCAGTTCGAGTTGGAAGTATAACTGTCGAGGGTCAGAGCAAGAAGGCTGCTTCCAAAGCGCTGGGTAGTCTTCGACCCGAGATTTCCTGGCGTTTGGTAAGTGGACAAAAGCAAACTTCAGAGGGTGCTCATAAGCTGTTTGTCGAGCCAGTCGAATCCGATGAATTAAAGGAAGAAGGCAACCGAGAAGTTGGGGGAGACTGAAACATTCGATTATCCAGATGATCCCACCAGCGTGTTCGATATTGTTGGCAGATCCCCCCTCGTCCTCTAGATCATCTCACCCCTGTATAGAGCGGTTTGCAGTGGTGTTTGTAATATTAGGGTGTTATTTAATCAATGGCTTTATTGATCAAGAGTGTTGTTTGTCTCGACTCTCTTCAATTATAAGCTGCAACCCAGGGGACATTGAGTATAAACTACGTAATGAACGGTTGGATTTGATGGGCTTGAGATGGCAGTCCTGATGGTTGCATTTGCCCTTGGACGGCGGGGAAGAAAGGACTTAAGGCACATAGTAGATTGTATCAGTAATGCTTTGCAGGCAACGGATTTCATGCCAGTCCAGTATGCTTATTCTCGTCTACTTCGTAACCAACGCCTTGGGTACATGCCCGATGTTATGCAAGTCGGCACGAGGGCCTCACATATCCTCTACCAGTAACTCCAGCCCAGAACTCGAATAATCAAAGCTGGAAATCGTTGCTAAGCAGCCTCACCTCCTCCCCTGGCTGAAAAGCCGGCATCCCGATATAGGGGCAGCCATCACACCGAAACGCATCCCCCAAGCTACAATTGCCACAAGACCCAACCTTGCCTTGAACTGTGAAATCAACCTCGGCGAGATCGTCAGCACCAAGTTTGAGGGTCTTGAGTTGTGCATCAGCATTCGACCGCTTAGCAGCATCTTCGGCCGCGATCTTCTCGGCGAGCCCACACGTACAGTCCTTGCATGCTCGACGACGCTTGCCAATTCTTGGGGCACACTCGGGAGCTGATCTCACGGTTAGCGAAAAACAAAATGGATCTACCAAAACATAGACCTACGAATGTTCACGGGTCTCTTGAGGTCTTCCTCTGTAAGTAGCGTATCCTCATCAATAAGGTCGTCGTCATCATCCTCTCCAGTAATCATGGGATCTCCAAAATCGGCACTGAAATCAACATATCCAACACCTGCTGGTTTGCTCGGGGCCATATCAACACTCTTCCGCTTGCCATTCAATGGAACTGCCATCGTAGCCACCGGCGGGCCTGCACTGGAAACCGTGCCGTTCTTCTCCTTCCGCCGGAGTCGCAAAGGCACCGTCTCGCTCGCACCATAGTCTGGCTTGGTCATTCCGTTCCCATCGACGATCAAACCAGCAAGAATTCCCTCTTGAACCTCGGGGGCCGCAGTATGTTGTGCAAAGGTTCCATCCTGTGCCTGCAACTTGCCGCCTGCCTTCAGAGCTTGCGCAATCTTCCCAAAAACGTCCCGACCGAGCAATTGAGAGGACTCTATCCGAGTTCCATCGGCGTCGCTCAGGATGAGGATCAGGTCGTAGGTGGAATCGGGGAGAGTAACTAGGCCGGCCGAGAGACGATCGACCATCTGCAGGTCTGTGGCCGATCTGTCGTGTGAAGCCAGGACACTGCGCAGATTCTCCTCGTGACTGGCGATGGACGGCGGGGCGAGGAGGAGAGTTCTTGCTTGGACGGAGAGGGGCTTTGTTGATGTGACCACCGGGTCGAAATCGGAGTCATTGTCAATGATGACGGAGGGCGCCATTTCTGGTAGATTGTCGTTGCTACGACCCTTGCTCTTGCTCTTGCTGTTGGCACAGACGGGGAGAAGGTGACAGTGGTCTGGCTCCCATAAAGATGGAGTGGGTGCTTGCTTCGCTTTTGTCGAAGAAAGATTTCGAAGCGGAGATGTCCCATGCCAATTATTCAGCTGCGCTGCCGCTGCCGCTGCCGAACACCGGTGCGGGACCAAAGCCGCACTGGCGATGACGATCCACCGCCCCACTTATTCCTGCAAGTGGGGGGCTCAGCTAATCGAAGTGGGTACAGCTGGTGCAGGAGCACAGGAGCACGGGAGCATTGATCTTCCCCGGATTTCAGAGGCGGAGGCAGAGTAGGCATTTACGGGTGCAATACAGATACAGATGCGGATACAGTGCATTTATTTATTTGCTTGAGTCCCAGTAGTTATAACATGCCGATACTCTTCCCAAACATTGGACCGATGCGATGCGAGCATGCCCCAGCTGCACTTCACCGTCTTCACCGTTACCGTCACCGTCAGGAGTCAGGCCAGGTCAGGGGCAGCTGAATCTGGGCGCTGGAGCTCGCGTGTGGCGGGGTTGCCATCGCGTGACATTTCCATCGCTAATCGCTAATGCTTCCCTTACAGCACCTCTTCTGCTTCCACTCACCTCCTCCAACCTCCAACTCCTCACTCAATCCAATCTCATCTCCCTCAATCACAAAGACCTACAACCACAGAACAACTTCCATCTCCCTTCTCAATCTCCCAATTCCACATCAATCCGCAATCAGTAAGTCGCTCCAAACCTGCCCCGCGTGTTTACCCCTCCTTGTCAGGAGCTTCTGTCCCTTGCCTCCATCTTCCACCTTCCCAACAAGTGTACAATACTACTTCAATGGCCGTATACTTCATCACAGCATCGTCTTCGAATGCCTGCTAACATATTCATAGTGGGCAAGACCAACAAGTTCAATGACCGCGGTATGAAACCCACTAACATGCTTTCCATCAACCCTCACCCCGCCATCCTTGCCTCACATCGTTCCGTGAGCTCTCAGCAACCCCATACTTCCTCAGACATCCTCTTTGAACACTTTACCGACCTAATGGAACACCCAATATGCTGACTACAAACGTGCAGACCACGCTGGCTTGGCTGATGGTACTGCCGCCGCTACCGAAGTAAGCTCTCCTAGTCCCTCTTGCAGCACTCCAGCCCCATTTCTATCTTAGAACAAGTCTGACCGAGTTTCAACACAGCATCTCCCTCGTTACTTTGCCAAGGCAGGTCACGTCGATGCCGATCCCAAGAAGACCAAGAAGAATGGTGCCGGAAAGGGAGGCTGGTGTGTAATCCCGTTCCGTATGTTGCAAAGCGGGAACAAGGCTGATGCCTCATGAAGGGGTGTTGATGGCGAAGAGGTCCAGGATGAAGGCTTCAACCTTGCCAATGCACGCCGCCGCTCCAATAGCAGCAGCTACACTGCCGGCTTGAAGGATTTCAAGACCAAGTTCGAGCAGGTCGAGCAAGAGCCCGTCTTCGAGGAGGAACTCCACGGTCCAGGAGAGGACTTTGAAGACCTCCCTGAGACTCGACGTGTTAATACCGAGAGCTCCGATGGCAGCATTGATGAGGATGAGAAGGCCAAGAGTGTTTAGGTCTGGGTCTCAAATCAGAAGTAGTCGCTGCTATATCATTGTGGGATCTCAGGCAGACGTATGGTGTTGTCTGCTGGCGGATGGCAGAATAACTTCGGCTCAGGCATCGTTTTCCCGATGACAACTTGCTGGCATATGACCAGGTGTACTTTAGCTTTTCAAAGGCATAGAAGGATTGCCCAGTATTCATAATTTCCCATTGGCTTGTGATGAGGTAGCATAATGATAAACACCCCCTGTGATCCTTTGCGACGCAGCTCCATGCGTATGCTATCACGGTCTATTTAGCCAGGTGTACGCTGCCAGCTGTCAAGTGCCGGCAGCTTTCGCAGTGTCACTTCGATTGAAACTCGAACGTCACCTGCCCGCGGTCCACCCCACTTCCCACTGTGCAACCATTTTCACAAACAGAAGACCTCGAGACAACTCCCAAGAGACCTTCAGAAAGATGCCCTATTCTCTCAAAGGTCGAAATGTCCTCGTGACGGGCGGTTCGCGGTAAGCATACCCCTCCTCTGCACAAGCGTCCCTGCCGTCGATTCTGGGCTGCTGGTGCTTCTGACCAGTGGCTCCTCTCCCTCTATTCGTATCCTCCCAGCGTAGTTTGCCGTAGCTAATTCGATCATAGTGGCCTTGGTGCGTGACTTAGAATGTTTTTCTACACCGCATTATCCCGCGAGCCCTGACTGCAACAATGTTGACGTCGTCCGATTTCGACTGCTCGTGACAGCCGTATCAGCCACGAGTTTTCTCTTCCGTGCATTGCTAACTCTGAGGTTTTGAGCAGGTGAGCTGATCTGCTTGAAGTTCGCGGAGCAAGGGTGCAATGTTATGATCAACTACAATTCCAGTGCCGACAGGGCAGAAGGCGTTGCAAAGAAAGTTGAACAGGACTACGGAATGAAAGCTTTCACTGTCCAAGGCGTAAGTTATTGCAAATATCATTCAACAGCTCTTCCTATTTCGCCCTTGCAAAAATGCAACTTTGATCTGGGCTAACTTCGACGATAGGACATGTGAGTCTAGCACCCAATATTCCATGTGGTCTTGGAATAATTATATGATGCTAGACAGAGTGGAATAGAATTTACTGATCCCGCATTTGCTTAGGGGCCTCGAAAAAGATTGCGTCCGCGTTGTGCAGGAATCCATCTCCAAGCTTGGAGGACTAGATATCATCGTGTCTAATGCTGTGAGAAGTCCTATTTCACAAATCAATCCCGAGGCTGACATCCTGAAGGGCCACACGCGGTTCTCGAATTTCGGAGATTTGAATGATTCAACCGTTGAGGGTAAATCCTCTCTGCTTGTGTTATTTCCTTTTCGGCATATCTCAGAACTGTCCACTTCCCACTCAGTACTAGGGGAAAATACTTACGAGGCACTTTCTCAATTCCCAATTATACGTCATGTAGGCAATACTAACCCCAAATTATGGTGTTAGACTGGGATCTTTGCTATGCAGTCAATGTCAAGGCTCATGTATTTCTGATGCGCGAAGCGCTGGCTACCTTCAATTCCAATCAAGACGGCGGCGTGTTCATCATTACTTCCAGCATAGCAGGCAGAATACCAGCAAGTCTTCCTCCTGTTCATACCTTTCTTTTCGTGGGAGATGAGACTTCGAATCTATGTCCCGGCCGGTCGTGCCTTCTTCATTCTTGTATATTTGGTATAAATTTGTTCCGAAACTTCTGGCTTATTCTGAAATTTCTCGATCTAATTATGCTAACCTTTTGGCCAGGGCGGCAGTAGCATGCCCTATGCGGTCACCAAAGCAGCTCAACTGCATCTTATGCGGTGTCTGGCTAGCACTCAGGGCCCCAAAGTCAGAGTTAATGCTGTTTTACCAGGATTCTTGAGGACCGAGTGGGTCAGTCAACACTGCCCCGATGCACGAAGTAATACTTAATTTTACCAGGGAGATAGGTATGGGCAGGAAAGAATTAAGGATATGCGAGAGAAGGCTTATCTTAAACAAGATGTCAGTTTCGTTATATTCTATTTCTACAACATCTGATTCATTTTTCAAGACCGACCTCGATGATGCCGCACAGGCCTTTATTGATATCACCCGGAATACGTCAATGACAGGCCAGAGGATTCAAGTTGGTAGGCCGTCTCAGTCCACTATCGAGGATTTATCCACTAACTTCACAATCAGATTCAGGTCTTGGTCAAAATGATTAGTATGCAGATACTAATCGCGCCCGAAGACTCTCTTGCTTGGAGTCATTTAGCTACAGTAAATCAAATGTATGTCTGTACTTGCATCTGTCCTTGTGCGTTGTGGAACTTTTCCGCATACAGCAACATGTGAAAATTGTGACTTTTGGTCAATCTCCAACGCCAATAGGCAAAGTCAATGCTATGGACTAAAGCATATCACGCTACAAACAACCTATTAAACACTTAAACTGTGGCTTGCGTGAGTATAGGTTTTTGTACAAGTCTCTCTTGGGCATTTCTTTACACAGCAGTTCAAGGCGACAACATCTCACAATATCAAAGACAAGACTCTCGGCCAATGATGGGTCATGCTGAAGGTGGTTGGTTCGTCATGAAACAATCGCCATGTGGAGCAATAACCCCCTCGCCCATAACACTTCCATTCTCTAAGTTGAGCATCTGCTAGTCCTCTGGTCCCAAGTGTTCTAAGCTTACTACATTGGAGGTTTTAGTAGCCCGGCAAAGACCATTGAACCACGGGGTAGTTAATGTTTTTCAACCTCAGTGAGTGTTCTGAGTAGTCTTGAATGAGCTCTCCTGTTGACGGGTGACCTTACGAAGAAAGATAGACGGGATTGCGACAGTTCTATTACTTACATCTAGAGACATGCAACTTTCGTGGAAGACTTTCGAGGATTTGGAAGGTCTTTCAGTCCTAGTCCCGTAGATGCGAAACCATGGATTCCTAGGATGTCGAGTATTCGCGTGCGGTAGCGAGGAGCTGCAGACAAATGAAGCAGGGACCAGGTCGAAGTCATTCCTGATCGCCTGGCTTTTCATTGACGCTCGATATTGGAGTTTGAGATATAAACAGTTTTATTGAACTAACAAGAGTGAAGCTAACAGTAACGTATGTGCCTCAAATATTGCAGTTTCTTGTCAGGGAGATGGGTGCGAAGTACTACCAGGTCACACAGCGAAAGGTGAATAACTCTGCGGGAAGTGATGGAGGCTCCACAGCAATTGGCACAGATGAGTATGCCCGATTTAAAAGTGTATGAGGTTATCCTTGGGCTATTTTAGCAATGCCTGGAGAAACCTCCTGGCCCTGCTGCCAATGAAATCACTGAAATCACTTTCAGACGTCGATATAAGTAGTGTGATAGGTGAACAGGTAATAAATAAAAAAAGACCAAGTCATCCGTACGCGCTTGGGTGGTAGGGACATCTTGGGCTGATTAGTGCGCTGTCAAGTTAGTAAAACCCCAGCCCAACAGAAGTCTAGCTTATAAAACTTTTAACAGGAAATATCCTTCGTCTGTGACAATGATTCACGATGCAGCGGTCAGAAGTAATATTAGCTTAGACCACATGCTGGCCACTTGAGCGAACAAGTCTACTTAAAGGGTAAGATAGAGGACACGGCCGCGATGCCAATTGACATTGATATATGCAATTTTACACGCCCTGAGATACTGCCAGGCACTCCCAGCCATTGACATAAGTTTATGCTCTGCATCCGGCTTGGACATCGATATTCGCCACCCGTAGAGTATGAACCACCCAATGGATCGCGAGATTTTGATATTGCTTGATCCTGTCTATGCAGTACAAATTTAGCCATCACTATGATGGAACATTCCAGTTGAACTTCTCGTCTGCATATTGAACACATGTATCTCGTATGAAGACGGACTGCATGTATATGCATGCAATGAACCTTTAGTCGAAAAGCGTTGATGGCTTAGCCTCGAAGCTTTCGAATCATGCTGGGGGTGATTCGGCTCTGGTCTGGAATCTACATACTTTCGACGACTTCAGAACTGCAGTTCTGGCTTGTGAAAGTTGATATCCTCTGGTTTGTAATGGTCTGCAACGATCCTATACAGGTATGATGGTGCGTGTGCACCGCTGAACAAATTGTAAGCATGTCAAAAGGAAAGGGGCCAGGTATCTTACAGATTTGTAATGTATAAGTCGACCAGATCAGGAGGCACATAGTCATAGACAGGGTTGTCAACCTCCAGATGTTCTACCAAACCACCTTCTCCGTAACCTATGATATGTCCGGGGTCCCCGTATTCTATCAATGATTCAAATTCGAAAGGGTATTCTGGGCTCAGTTTGTAAACCCCACTGACAACGATCACGGGTGTTCTATGCACCTTGGCTGCCTTAGCAATTATTCGTGCACCCGCGGCTGCGATCAAGCCGCCATTTGCAATTACAGCATGAGTCGCCAAGATGACTTTGTTGACCCTCGACATGATTGCAAAGATAGTTGCGTCGGTCATGAGGATAACCGTGATGCCCGCAGCAGAAAGGGGTTTCAAAAACGTTTCTGTACTCATCTCGTCACCCTCGAGATCTTGGCTGACTTTCCCGGTTATTGCTGCGTGAGTTGCTTCATGATCGTTTGGATACGATTCGGCAACAATGACAGTAAATCTTCGTTTCTCAGCAGCCTTCAGTAAGAACTTCTGAACACTCAGTGATGAGGAGTGGGTCAGTATGACTTCGTTTGAATGGATGTGCTCCTGGGCATATGCTGCAATCTGGTCATCAACCTGATCAAGCTCGTCGATGATCTCTTCAATTCCACTAATAACCTCGGCCTTAAGATCTCTCGTGGTAGTTGCTATTCTGTGCGCAAGAGATGTTGCGCTGATTGTAGATTTGCCGTGGGGAGGGCTGGCATGCGGGGGGGTTGAAGACGGTGTTGGGGTGGCAGAGAGCAGGTTGAACATGGATTGCTGAACAGGCACACCGTTGAGCACAGCATAAGACGTATGAGAGGTCAATAAAGGCGGCCGGGACGTGGGTTGTGATCTTCCTCCAAACACATCGTCTCCGCTCGCCTCAGACAACGTCGAAGTATCTGTCGAGGCGAAACGGAGAGGGCTGAATGTCGGTGCTCCTCCCTCAGTTCGAAAGGATCCAGACTCGCTACGCTCACGTCCAGGTGAGCCTAACTGGCTCGTTGAGGTAGAATCGCTAGCATCTTCGGTTCGGTCCTCCCTTGCTTCGTCCCTGATCATACCCAGAACTCGGCGAACTATATTTCCCACTACCATCTCCCTCGGCTGCGCTTCGACAAGCCTCTGGCCAACCTCTTGTATTCGCTCCAGGAGATTTCCAATATCCGTCCACCTGAATTTTGCCACAACACGGAGCAAAAGGTGAGCAGTTGCTATCGCACATGGCCGAGAATTTCGGATTTGCCGTCTTTTGAGTAGTCTGTCAAGCGTCAGTTACTGGAACGCAAGCACTTTGTGAATGGACAGACGAGATCAGGTTCTCGATGGAAGACTCTAACGAGGCGGTTTTGAGTGATTTGAGGAACACACCCAGGTTCGGGGCATAGCCAGCTTGAAGTGATGGCATCGCAACCACGCTTGGGAGGTTTCACGCCTCAATTGGGAGATGAGGACGCGCTGTTCGTGTGCCTGTAGTATGTAGAGTAAACATGAGGCTCATGCCGGTGGATACGCATTCTTACAGTAAGAACAGGCGACTGTCGCCAATCGCATCTGCTGCTATCGGTTGTGCGAGAAAGGGCGGGGAGGGCGTCCTTGGAGATCACGGTTTGGTGTTGTACTCGCGGTGGTTTGCTGCGTCAATTGAAGAGATGACTCCCAGGTACGGAATCCTGCAAAAGTGGTTCGTCTAGCTCCCGAATTTTTGGCGGCGGACCACAAGGCTGAAAAGCCAGCCCGCCTGGCATCCTAGGTAATCCTGGCCGCTAGTAGCTTCGGGCTCTGTGCGGAGCTGACCTCAGTCAATAATACCACCATCACGAGTCGATTCAGTTCAATCCCGACATACAATACAACAACGTAAAACCCAAACAGCTCTATATTCTACCGCGGTCTTGTCCGATTCCCGCAATTGCAACTCCTGCTACATTCCCGTCCCCATCCACCGCCTTCGCTGCAGTTCGTCCTCTTCCGAGCAAGGCACTTCATATCCTCGTCACAACAGAAACAGCCAGTGGTCACCCTTAGCGACTCTTCTCATTCCTCCGTCAGTTGAGCAGATACTGGGCGCGCGGTGTCTAGAAGTTGTGTAGCACAGAAGTGTGGCGACCTTGTCGTCCTCCTTCTAGCCCTCTCTTGCGGAACTGCCTTAGTAGAAATCACTAAGAAGCTTTCCTTGATGGCTCAGGAGGAACGATGAACTCTTTGAATATCCTCTCAGCACGAGTGTCGCCACCACAGACCCCAGCACCATCTCGGAATAATTCTTACGGCAATATTTTTTCGTCTGCTACGGTGACGGAGTCGAGGAGGAGTTCGCGCGGGGCTATATTCAGCGAGAAGGTAGATGAGGCCGATGCTGTAGGGGCTGATGAAGACGATAATCGGACATCTCAAGAGCTAACACCCCTCTTGCAAAAGGAGAGCAATCAGCAGCTGGGTTCAGATAAACCAGGGTGGCACATCATCCCCAAGAGGATTTCTTTCGTTCTCATAGACTCGATACGCTGGATTTTCTCAACATTGGCAGCTCCAGGAGTGTACTTTATAGCATGTTTGTACGATGAAAGGGGGCTCTTTGCCCCGTTTTCTCAGCTGCAAAAGTTCAGGGCCTCCTTTTTTGGTAGTGGAAGACACTATTCAACGCACGAGGATACTCAGGTCTCTGCTGCAGGTGATTCAGGCTTATTGGGGAATCAAAACAGCGGTCAGAGTGCGTATGGGAGACGAGGATCTGCCAGAGCAACGAGAGGGGTATCGTCGAACTCTTCCTCATCAGGAATGTCATCCGAATCTGAGTCCGATCGAGATCCTTCTGTACACGAGAGCGAGAAGCCAGATTCAGCATCTTCCAGCCGCCATACTCGCTCAAAGTCATTACAGGGCTCTGATGAGATCGCCCCGGCAAGACGATCTATTCGAATCAAACTTCATAATGAAGATAATCTGCGGCAAAGAAAACATAGGAAAGCCCAGTCAACAAACACTCAAAGCAATGGTGCCGGTGCCATTGCTGCTGGCGAGATTTCTCCTGCTACACTTAAATCTCCAACTTCGCCAGCTACCTCTATGCTTATGACCAAATATCCTCGTGCTCCAGCGCCCCCAAGGCCTCTCATACCTCGCCGTCAGCCTTCTTACACCCTTCCGGAGGCACCCAGCGGAAGACTCACGCAGAAGACGCTTATTCTCGATCTTGATGAGACTCTGATTCATAGCATGGCCAAAGGGGGCCGGATGAGTACAGGCCATATGGTGGAAGTAAAGCTCAGCACGCTCGTGGGAGCTGGCGGTGGACCACCACTCGGCCCTCAGCATCCTATTCTTTATTATGTGCATAAGCGGCCTCATTGTGATGATTTCCTCCGACGAGTGAGTATCTCTACCTCTCGTGAATGTATCTAACGAGTTATAGATCTGCAAATGGTACAATCTGGTCATCTTCACTGCATCCGTACAGGAATACGCAGATCCCGTGATCGACTGGTTAGAACAGGAGCGTAAATTCTTCTCCGGTCGATATTACCGTCAACATTGTACTTTCCGACACGGCGCTTTTATAAAGGATTTGAGCTCGGTTGAACCGGATCTGAGTAAAGTCATGATACTGGACAACAGCCCTCTGAGCTATATGTTTCACCAAGGCAAGTTTATCTTGCATGGTCAACCATCGCGTACTAATTGCAACCAGACAACGCCATACCGATAGAGGGTTGGATCAATGACCCTACAGATAACGATCTTCTGCACTTGGTACCGCTGTTGGAGGGCTTGCAGTACGTGACAGATGTCCGTGCCTTTCTCGCACTTCGGGGCGGTGAGGATGGAAAACATATAGCTTGAACCACAATTATTTGGCTAATTTGTACCATCAACCATTGTGATCTGAATGACTCCTGGGATACGACAGAAGGAATCTGATAACAGGCCCGATAGGTTATGCCTCTCAACCTCCTTCGCTTAAGAGGTAACTCAGTACAGGCTTTCGCGCTCTTCAGCCAATTTGCATATTTCATTAAATTGTCATTCCTATATCAACATTCGATTATGGTGCGATTCAAATCCCCTACAGTTTATCGGAACAGGGGTTACAAGTGTGCCAGGCGCTTCCAGCTAAACCAGATCAGGAGCTCGCTTTAGTACGAGTATCGGGATCAAGTGCCGACACCTCTCGAGCCCAATGCCCATTCAATCTTCGATGCTTGCTGTCTTCCACTCTCCTATTCGTAGCGACAATGCAACACGTCGGGATGGTGTTCATGCGGCTGAGAATCTCAGTCAATACGGCTGTGGGCATGCCGATGAAGGGCCACGCAGCGCTGTGGTCACCCGTCGGGTCATCGGGCCAAGCGGTCCCGCCGGCCCCCCGAATCTATCATGACTGCCGTACCGTCAAGCTGCAAGGCCACGGGACAGATGTAAATACTAAACAGCGAGTAGCACCAACTTTTGGTGCCAGAAGGTCAAGGCTCGTTTGCGCTCGCTTCGTCTTTTCTTCTCGTCGATCTCGTCGAGTTTCCGGATCAGGAGAACTCCCAAATGGACAGCTCAAAGCTCCCGACAGCACTCGCCAAGCTGGAGTTCTCAGCAATTAATTCCGCTTTGCTAAGGGTGGTGTTACTCGTTGCATGTCTGCTGGTAAGTCAAGGGCATTTTCACCCACGCCACTCACTTGCTGACCAAATGCAGATGGAGGGATACCGAACCAACTTTCCTAAGGTTCCAAATATCCCAAAAGCTCCAGGCTATCTGCCTTTCCTGGGTCACCTTCATGCTCTGGGCGGTCGCAGGAAGCTGAACGACGCTACCGTCTTCTCACAATGGGGTCACGAGCTCGATTCTGGCATTTTTCAGGTCAGATTCGGGAACCAAAGGAATATCGTGGTTAGTAAGTGCCTCAATTCCACTTTCTTCTGCTACTGTTCTGAAACTTGTTACAGGCTCGTGGGCAGCCATGAAGGAGTTGTGGATAGTTCGAAACACATCCTTGCTCGATCGAGTAAGTCCTCCATTTCTTGACCTCTTAGTTCCTTCTTCGCCTGGGTTACGAACGTTCTCCTTCCCAGGTAGCCTTGAGAGCAAAATATTCCTAGGATGTCTCGGCAACCAACGATGTATCTTAAAGGCAAGACTAATTCGATATCTTGGGTTTTCAGCCGCACCATGTAAGCTTCATTCTTATTTCAAACCCCTCCTTCCACAAAAACTGTCAGCTTTCTCAGCAGTTATCGGGGTCTTGAAGACGGCAATGACTCGGGCTCTAGTGTGGGACTGTTTGCAAAATCTCAATCTCTCCTAGTTTTCCCTTTTGCAGTGCTTATATTTGAGTAGAAAGGATTTCTCGACCATATCGGAGTTGATATAAGTGGATCTCCAATGACTGAGCAGATCAGAAAATACAGGACGGCAGCCTTAGTACGTTCGATGCTACAAGCGTTGTTTAAAGGCCGTACTGATTCTTGGGCAGAAAGCCCTTGGAAAACCCATGTGGCCAGGCTATTTTCCACTGATTGAACACAATGCAGTCTCATTTGTGAAGGCACTGTATGAAAAGGGAGAGAATAGGAAGAAACCTATGGAGATGTATCCTTGGCTCCGACAAGTAATTGATAATGCTCTTCACATCACATGAACTATGCTAACATTGAGAAAGATGATGCTTGACCTTACCCTGAATCTCACATATGGCGCTAGAGCGGGTGCTTTCGACGATGCACTTACGAACAGTTTGCTGAACTCTCGAAACGCCATAATATCGGTCCGCGGATCAACGGCGGAGTACGGCCACTTTGTACCCATCCTCCGAATCGTTCCCAAAAAGTCTAACAATGTTATGGATGCTGTAAAAGAGCGCCAGAGGTGTATTGCGATCTTTTACGGGCAGTATCTTCAGAAAGTCAGGGATGGAGACACGCCAACGTGTATTGTCTCCTCGCTCGGCGCCGATAAGCTTACCGTAAGCTCCCGCGTTTTAAGGATACACCTTCTTACTCTGTCTGTATTTCGACTTCTTTATTGCTTTGGCCACCACCAGGAGTAATATCCTCATGTGACATCATCTAGATATCTGCTTAGATCGTTTGAATGCAAGACTAACCTAGAATTCCGAGACTTTAGTTGGACGAAATTCACGGCACATGCATGTCGCTTCTTCAAGCCGCCCCCGATACTGTTTCTTCAAGTGTCTACCAGTGCATTGCTTGGCTTTGCGTACTAGAGAATCTGCCTTTTCAAAAAGAAGTACTTGAAGCAATCCTCGAAGCTTATGGGGGCGACCGAGATTTGGCCTGAAATATGGCACTTCAACAGGAGAACGTGCCCCTAGTCGTATCTCGCTACAAGGAGACACTCCGTTTCTTTTCTACTGCAGCCTTCAACCACCGGTGAGCACATACCGTTGTTATTGGTTTCCTCGTTGGGACACGAGAGAATAGAGCCTCTTTATCCATGCATCTCGGAGGCATTTCTTTTCAGCATCTTGGAGGCTCTCTTGGAAATTATGGCGGTTTTGTACTAACTTGAAGGTAGTCGAGCCTCGAAGGAAATCAGGATATATAACACCGTTATACCAAAGGGTATGGCTGTCACAGTGAACATCCATCGCGTTAACCATGACCCTGAACACTATAGTGAGGACTCTATAGTCTTCAACCCCAAGAGATTTCTCACCGACAATACACTAACCCCACACATATAAGTCTTGAGGTTGTCAGGCCATTATCTCTTTCTATACGTGTCCTGCGAACTGTTTTGCCTCGTAGCTAGTCCTAGGGGCAAATACTCTTGCATGGCCTTCTTGACTCCTACTTATATTGTTTGAGCTCAGTGCTAATATGAGGTTCGGGGCTTTCAGGTTGTATAGAGTTAGAGGTCGAATATGTCCAGGTAGGTATCGCTCTGCGACACTTCTCATTCTAATCTCCTCCACAGCATAGACGATTTCCAATAGAATTATGGGCGCAGTGCTAACTCGGTTGGTGCTCGCATTTGAGATAAAGCAAGTGAAAGGTCAGTCCGCCTCTCCTTAGAGCATAGCTTGTGCCTTCTTTCCAGTATTAGTAAGCTGCGCACTCCCAAGGAGTACTTCGGAGAGGATCTCCTAAGTTATAGGCAATCTTATACTAGCACCCTAGTCCAATGCAATATTAATAAGAACCTGGCTAGGCACCCGCCTCCTAAACATTAACATAATTAACTTTTTAGATATATATAGTTTATATTAAGAGGAAAGAAGTATATATTATTAAGTTAAGGGAACGCAGCTCCCTTATATATACTGTGTATATAATAAGGAGGCTAGGACATATATTAAAGGTATATACTATGAGTTAATCTCGTCTTTTAATACTCTTATTTAAGTAAAAGCTCTTTTATCGACTTATATTAAAATAAATTATGGGATTTATTATAGATTATATAATAAAAATTAATAAAAAAGGGGAAATTATAAAAAGTATATTATTTAATATTATTAAGTACTTATATATATTATAAGAATTTATTAAAGGACTTATTACTATATTTAGAGAAATTAATAAGATAAAGAAAATAACTATTACCCTTTAAATATTATATTAAAAGGGCTTAGTTATAGTTTATATAATAAAATTCTAGTATTACTTAATTAAACTTAATTAAAATAATAATATACTAATATATTAATATTATTACGGGCTAAAAGAATATATTAAAGATAACCTTAATTATTAGGACTTATTTATATTACTTATAAAAATAATAAAGAGAGTTATTTAAATAAATAATTAAAGTTATAAGTACTCGTCGGCTAATTCCACGCTAAGCTCGGGCTAACCTATAGTAATAGGTTAGTAATAATAACTCTAATATACTAGTAACCCTAATATAGATTTTAGAGGCTATTTAATTAATTAAAAAATAACTACGTAACTGATTATAATAATTTTTTTATATAATTATAGCTTAGACTAAGTTCTATAATTATATAATATAATTATTTTTAATATAATTTAGTATTATAAAGTTATTCGTAATATTATTATTTTCTAGTTACTTACTAAAGGGAGGGTAGATTATACTAAATATACTAGAATATATAAAATAGCCCTATTTATAATACTCTTAGAACTATTATATTAATTATTAAGAATACTATAATACTAAAAGCTACGCGTTAAATAAATAAGGAGAAGATAAAATAAACCGCGGAGAGGCTAAAGAAGTTATTAAAATATAAGATAAAGCTATATTTAGAGAAGGAGGAGTATATAAAAGAGGCGCTAATAATATATTATAATCTAATTAATATAGAGATTATTAACCTTTATATAATAATAAGTATATTTAATATCTCTTATTTAATATTATATAATAGAGATTATAGGGTTAAGCCTCTTTTAAAGAATAAGGGCTATAATATAACGGGCATAATTAAGTCACGTGCGGATATAGCTAATACGCGCTTACTATACTAGAAAGGCACTAGTATAACCCAAGCTTAGCGCTAGGGATTATAAAATATATTTACGCGGCTCTTAGAAGGGGGTATTAATTAGTTTCTTCTTAGTTTTAAGTAATTAAGAGCCTTAAAAACTCTTATTATAATATATCCACGTTATTAGCCCTATTAACCGCTTATATAATACCCTATTATTAAGTCCTTTATATTCTAATTAATTTAACCTCTAGGAGGTAATTTATTATAAAGTAATTAAGTAACCTTATTAGAAAATAATAGGAAATAAAAATAAAAGACTAAGGAGTGGGTTAAGTATTATTAGGGAGGCGTGATTAGGATAAGATAATAATATACTAATACTTTAATTAGAATTAGAAGGTAAAGGGGCCTCACTAATAAATAAGTTAATAATGGCTTATTACTATATTATAAAGCTAGAGGAGGAAGTATAACTAAGAGTAGAGTTAAGGGTAATAAAGGCCTAGATCCACTAGCTTAAAGGCACTAATAAGTCTATGAATATTATTTAGGAACTAGTTATTCTATTAGTAATATACCTAATTTATAGGGCGCTAAAGACTAGAGAGTTATAAATATATAAGGGAAAGATAATTAAGGAAGCTTAGGACTTCTTTTATTAAGTAGAGCTAAAATAATAGGAAGATAATAATATTATATAGAGTATAAATATAATAAAGGTTATATATTATACTTTATACTTTAAGGGTATAATTAGAGATATCTAAAAGAAGAGGGAGTAAATAATTAATATTAATAATACTAGTTAAGAGGATTTTATTAAGTTTATAAAGGATATTATCTTAGATCCTAATAATTATAGCCTAGATATTATAATAAAGTATAAAAGGGCCTAGTAATAGTTATATTAGAGTATTTAGAGCTTTATATCTTACTTAGATAACTTAGAGGATAACTTGGGGTATATAAATAAGTAATAAAAGAGAAATAACTTACTTACTAAGTTAAAGCCAGAGATATATATAGAGATTAACTATTAAGGGAAGATCTTAGATAACTGAGAATACCTTATTTCTTTAGCTATAAGGATTAAGAATTACCTTAGTATATTTAGTGGATAATAGAGCTATAATAAAGAGTTAATAGGTTAATAAAGAAGTAAAAATAATAACTGAGATAATTAAGATAAAAGAAAGAGAGAAGATAGGGAAAAGAGAGGAAGGAGTAAGTTATTAGCCTGGGAAGTACTTAAGAAATAACTAGATAATATTATAATTAGGTTAAATATTATACTTATAATAAGAGGGAGAAGAAAGGATAATATTATTTATTTTAAATATAAGAAGAAAAGGTATTATATTAATATATACCTTATATAGACTTATTTTAATTATAATAAACCCAGTTATAAATTATATACTTACTTAGAATTAAGGAAGCCGGGAAATAAAGGGGCCTTATAATAGTTATACTTATTTATACTATATTAGGTAAGGCTCTAGAAATAAGATTAGTAATTAAGGTTATTCTTAAGATAAAGAAAAGGGGATAATAAGTAAAAGTATTAATAAACTCAGGTATTAAGGCTAATTATATTAAAAGAAAACTTACCTTAGAAATAAATATCCCCTTATTATAAGAAAAAGTTACCCTATTAACTTTACTAGAAGATAAGAGGATTTATTCTTATAGTAATTATATAATAGTACTTATTATAGAGGATATACTAAGAGACTAAAGGGAGAGTAATATATATTTTATATTATATAACTTTAACCTAGATAGTATTAATATAATACTTAAATACCTATGGCTTATTATTATTAATCCCTTAATATCCTTCTAGGAGGTAATATAAAAGTACTAGATTAAATTAAAAGGGCTAGAGATCTTAAATATAAAAGAGTTTACTAAGGGGCTTAAGTATAGCTTATATATTTTCCTTTTAATAATTATACCCACGGCGGATAATTATAGGGTTATTATAATATTAATAAAAGAAGTAATTTTAATCCTAGAGAAGTATATAAACCTCTCTAGGGTATTTTCTACTAAAGCTATAGGGATCCTACCTGAATATTATATAATAGAGTATTATATTAACTTAGAGGCGGGCTCCTAATTACCCTATAGACTAGTATATACTCTTTCTAAAAAGGAGCTTAAGGTTCTATGGGATTACCTTAATACTAATATAATAAAGGGATAAATATATTACTTTATTAGCCTAGTAAAGGCCCTAATTATATTTATTCTAAAGAAAAGAGGTAGCCTATATCTCTATATTAATTACTATAGGTTAAACCACGTAATTATTAAGAATTAAATACCCCTATTACTTATTAGTGAGATAATAAATAGGCTTTAGCGGGTAAAAGTCTTTATAAAACTAGATTTAAAAAATACTTATTATTATTTAAGAATCTAAGAGAGTAATAAGTAAAAGATAACTTTCCGAATATATTATAATTATTTTAAGTATTATATTATATTATTTAGACTTTCTAATACCCTAGTAATATTTTAAGTATATATTAATTACGCGCTAGTAGGACTCGTAAATATTACTTGTGTAATATACCTGGATAATATCCTTATTTATTCTAAGGACCTAGAATAATATATTACTATAATTTAAGTAATACTCGAATAATTATAATAGTATTAGTTATTTATAAACCTATAAAAATGCGAGTTTAATATAGAGAAGGTAGAATTCCTGGGCTTTATAATTAGTCCTAAAGGTATAGTAATAAAGAGTAATAAGGTTATTATAATTAGAGATTAGCTAGTCCCTAAAAGTATTAGGGAAGTTTAAGTATTCTTAGGCTTTATTAACTTCTACTAGAGGTTTATTTATAAGTACTCTAGGGTAGTGAAAGGCTTATTAGACTTACTAAAAAGTGAGAATAAGGTAAAAGACGGGTTTATTTAAATATAAGAAATAAAGAAAGTATTTAAGGAGCTTAAAGTAATATTTACTATAGTACTTATCCTTTATTACTTTAATTTAATATTAAGGATCCTAGTAGAGACTAATACTTTAAGCTTTATAATTATAGGTATAATATCCTAGTTATTTAGGGAGGGAATAGAGGCCTAGTAATACCCTATTATATTTTATTTAAAGAAAATAATAGGAGTTAAATATAAGTATAAGATATATAATTCTAAGCTTTTAGTTATTATTTTAGTATTTTACACGTAGTAGTATTACCTAGTATATACCTAGTGGGCTATTATTATTAAGTTAAATTATAATAACTTAAAATACTTTATAACTAAGAGAAAATTAAATAGTAAATAAGCTAAATAAGCTAAAGAGTTAATTGCTTTTAACTTTATCTTAGAATATTATATAGGGAGTATTAATCCTATAAATGGGCTATTAAGAAGGCTAGATCTAGTAAAAGGAGTTCTGGGAGATATATTATTACTTATCCTATATAATAAATTAAGAAGCGCTAAATAGAAAGCCCTATGGGTAATAGTAATTAGTTATTATATTATCCCTATAATACTATAATAAAAGGCCCAGGAGAAGGGAGGTAAGTACTCCCTAATTAGTAAGATACTAGGGTCTTTAAAAGAAAAACTGGATTATTTTAATAATAGAGTAATAGGTATAGAATTATTACTTAAGCCTATTACTAGTATAACTAGTTATAAATAATATATACCACGGGTTATTATTATATAAGTAATAGAACCCGAAATAATATACTAGGAAAATAAAGAGATACTAGTTAAATTATTATTAAAGCTATAAGAGAGAGATCCCTTTATATAATAATAGTAATATAAATAATTCTTAAAGCTTATTATTACTAGAGATATTAAGACTTGGGAACTTAATATAATTAAGTTACTATAATATTATAATACTATTTATATTTTAAATAAACTAGTAATAAAAGCTAAGTTATTAAAAATAAATTATAATAACCCCTTAGGAGATTATTTTAGTATAAATAAGATATTAGAGATTCTCTAGAGAAAATACTTCTAATAAAGTATAAGGAAAGATATAAGAAACTATATTAAGATATATTAAGTATATTAAAGGATAAAGGTAAAGTAATATTTGCCTTATAGTATACTTAGCTTATTTCCTATTCCCTAAAAATTATAATAAGAGATTATACTAGACTTTATTATAGGGTTACTTCCCTCTAGGTTTAGAGATAAAGTATATAACTTAATCCTTATAATTATTAACAGGTATATGAAACTAGTATATTATATCCTAATAATAAAAGATATTATAATTATAGAATTAGTAAAGCTATTTATATTATATATAATAAAAGACTTTAGGATACTAGTGGGTATAATAAGTAATAAAGGTATTATCTTTATAAGTAAATTCTAGGTAAGTCTTTATTTTTACTTAAAAATTAAATATTATCTAAGTATAACCTTTTACCCATAGACTAATAAGTAAATAAAGAACTTAAATTAAATACTAGAGTAATATTTAAGGTATTATATTAATTATTAGTAAAATAACTAGGCCCTAAAGCTAGTACTAATGGAATTCATATATAATAACTTATAGTATTTAATAATAGGGACTTCCCCTTTTTATATATTATATAGATTCTACCTAGTTATTAAGTTATATATTAAGGATAATATTCTAAAAAGGGAAGCACTAATAGTAATAAAAAGAGTTAAGAGAATCTAAGAAGAATAAGAAATCCTAGAGAAATAATAATAAGAAGTAATAAATATATAGAAGAGATATTATAATAAGAGATATATTACTAAAGAATTTAAAATTAGAGACTAGATTATACTTTATATAAAGAATATTTAATAATTATACCTTAGTATAAAGCTTATAAATAAATACCTAGGTTTATTTAAGGTAATAGAGATTATAGGATCCCATAAATAAGTATATTATTTAGAACTATTACCTTTATATAGAATTTATAATATTTTTCATATTTCCCTCTTAAAGCTATAGTACCCTAGAGCTAGTATAATTATAGAGCTAGAGCTAGTAGAGATTAATAGAGAAGAGGAATTTAAAATAGAGTTAATTTTAGCTTATAAAGAAGGGAAGAAAGGAAGGGAGTACTTTATATATTAGAAAGATTACTTATTATTAGATAATACTTAGGAATTAACTAAGAACCTTACTTATATAAGGAAAAGATTATAGGAATATATAAACTAAGGGAATATTATTATATTAGTTATAAAGTAAAGATAAGGAAAGTAAATACTTATATTTTAGGAAACTATTAAAAAGTTATATAAAAATACTAAAAAACCCTAATATTATATAACTTAAAAACCTATTTTATATACCTAATTTACTAGTTCCCTTAGCTCTATTATTTCTATTATTATTATTATTCTTAGGGTTATTATAAGAAAAGGGGACTAGGTTATTCTTTAAGAAAATTAATTATTAATATAACTATAGAGAAAGGAGGATTTACTTAATAGTAAAGGATATTAATAATACTTTTAAGGGTAATTTATACTTAAGTTAAGTTATTAAGAATAACTTAACTTATACCTTAGATAATAAGTGGAATATAGGCACTATAAATAATAGCCTCTATATAAGAGGTATATACTACTTAATTAATAGTAATAGACATAATAATAGTATTATAAGTAAGAGAAGGGTTAAGTAGCACTAAGGTAATATTAATATTATATATTAGGTAATTAAGGTAATTAATATAAGATTATAAAACCTATAATTATAAGTATAAGATAATAAGATTAAGTAAAGACTTATATTATAATAGGGCTTATTTATAGAGTAGTAATAATTATAAATAGAGTAATTTCCTTATTTAATATAGTAAAGATAAGGATTCCGGGTAAAACCCTTAGAGTAATAAAGATAATAAGGTTAGAGTAGAGTTATAGGGGCACTAGTAAACCGGGGAGTAATAGCTTAATAAGGAGGAGGATTTATATTAGAAAATAAGAAGGATTAAGGAGAAGGGTAAGTATAATAAGCTAGATTAAAGTAGGCTTAAAGAAAGCTTAAAGAAGGCTTAAAGAAGGATTAAAGAAAGGTTAAAGAAGACTTGGAATAATACTAGATATAATACTAAGGATAAAGTAATTATTAGTTAAAAGAAGAAGAGAGAGGTTAATAACTAAGAAGAGTATTTTTATAATACCTTTCCCATAACTAGTGATTATAGTTATAAAGACCCCTATATACTATAAAGGCTTTAAAAAATATAAAGAATAGATTTATGAATTAACTAAAAGATTAGATTAATAATATATAATATAAGCTCTATAATAGAGAGTTAAGTTAGGATTAATAAACTAACTAGGAGATTAGATAAATTATACTAAACTATACTTATATACTTAATACTTATACTATAAAGGGAAGAAGATAAGGATATAATTTATAGGCTAATTAGAAGATTAAATAAACTACTATTACTTCTATTATTATTATTATTATATAGTATTATACTAGTGGAATACTTATTAAACCTATAGGTTAAATAAGGGTAATAAGGGTTTTAAAAGGCCTCTAGGAGAGTATAGATTATAGGAAAGGGTTAAGAGGCGGGAATAAGGCTATTTATAACTAGTTAAGTCTCTTAGGGATAAGAGAATAAGAGGGGGAGTAATATAATAAGTATAATTAAGTCACGTGTAAATATAGCTAATACGCGCTTATTATACTAGAAAGGCGCTAGTGCGACCTAAGCTTAGCGCTAGGGATTATAAAACATATCTACGCGGCTCTTAGAAGGGGGTATTAATTAGTTTCTTTTTAGTTTTAAGTAATTAAGAGCCTTGGAAACCCTTATTATAATATATCCACGTTATTAGCCTTATTAACCGCTTGCGTAGTACCCTGTTATTAAGTCCTTTACACTGAGCTATTCTAGAGAGGTATAAAATAGAGATATTTAATATATATAATATTAATAAGATTAGCTTTTATATTAGTTATATTATAAGGTTAATAGTAATAATATATAAGAATATAAAGGAGGTAAGTTACTTAATTCATATATTTAATACTTTACTTATATACTTCACTCGGCTAACTTATATAAGTATTTATAAAGGACTTAGTAGAAAGAGAGTCTATTATACTTCTAGAATATATCTCAGCTAAGGGATTTATAATTAAACTATTTATTATTATACCTAGTAAGGTCTTTAAAGAGAAGATATTTAATAATAACCTCCTTAATAATATACTAATTACTTAAAGTAAAACTAGTTATATAGATAATGAGCTTATAATTAAGTGATTATAATACTTCTACTATTAAATAAAGGGTATTAAATAAGGGAGATATCGTCTTTTAATATTTAATAATTATAGTAATTATATAACCTATGAATTTATTATTATCTATAAGTAATTAAATATTATACTCTTTTATTTACTCGCTTATTCTATATACTTCTATTAACCTCTAAATATAGGCTATTTTCTATAAGAGAAGTACTAGTATAAGCGCTTAATTAAGGACTATATTAGATCAGGGAAAAATAACTTTATTAAAGCTATATTCCTTTAAGTATTAACCTAGATTTGGACTAAAACCTTTATTAGAGGGAATATTAGGTTATTATTTAAGAAAGTAAATATTTATCCCCTTAATCCTAAACTAGTACTTCTAGTAATAAAGGTAAGAACTGAGAAGAAAGTAAATAATAAGGGTATTAAGGGAAGGCTTTATACCCTTAATAAAAATAATCTTATAAATATAATTTAAGTGCCTAGTTCTAATAAGCCTCTATTATGTCTTTAGCCTATAGGATTATTAATATAAGAGAGATAATATTTAATAACTCCTAATATAGAGCCTCTTTACTCCTCTAATACTAATAATAAATATAAGCTTCCACTATTATATAATAAGCCTCCCTAAGATAAAGATATTACTAATAAACTCGTAGAACCCTTCTCTAAGACAAATATTACTAATTATAATAAAGAGAACTCTAGAATTAAGGGCTTAGATCCCTAGTAATATATTAAAATAACCTTTATATAAATACTATATAGTACTAAGGGTATCTTTACTTATACTAAATTCCTTAATAAAAATAAAGATAAGATATTATCTCCTTTTTATAGAGTTTTAAATAAGAAGTTTAGGAAAAAGGCCTAGATTAAGGCTAATCTTAGTATTATTATAAAATAATAATTACTTAATAAAGATAATTAAGATATCTAGGCTAGTAACTTCCCTTTTATAAATAAAGAGTACTATGAATATTATATTAAACTATTAAATAATAGTTGAATAATCTTCTCTTATAAAGGCTTATGTCTTATTAAGGCTAGGAATAATAAGTAAAAGGAAGATAAACTTATTAAGGCCTATAAGGTACTAGAGGGTACTTAGTATTATATTAAATTCTAAGAGAAGAAAGAGGTAAAGAGAGCTATTAAGGCAATTAAGAGGGCTTAAAAAGAAGAAGATATATATTAAAGGAAGGTATAAAGAGAGTAGGAAAGTAAAGAAAGAGTAGAGAAGAAGAGATTAGATAAAGAAGTAAAGGAAGTAAGAAGGTAAGAATTACTTACTTAAGGGAAGAAGCCTCGGGAAAAGAAGTATAAGATTAATACTCAGGGCACTAAAAGTACTTAAGTAGATATATAAGATAATAATATAATTAAAGTAATTTCTTAATTATAGTATTTTTAATATATATTCTCTAATATACTTAAAATAAGAGTAAAAAATTAAGTATTCAAGTATTATTAATATATTAATTCTAATATAAATACTACTAAGTCACTACCTTCTATTAATTAAAATACTATAATATTATAGTAACTTATAGTCTTAATTAAGGGCTATATACGTATTAAAAAATTATCACAAAATATTAATTAGTTATTATAATATTAATTATTATATATTAAGTATTAGGGTTAGTAATATATTAGAGTTATTATTACTAGTGAGCTAAGTGAGCTGGCCTAAATAGGGTGAGGAATTAGCCTGCGGGTAAGTACTAGAAAAAAAAGGACTTTATATTTAGGGAGAGAAGATATAAAGGATAAAAAGAAAAGAAATATATAAGGGATAATTAATAAAACTAGATATTATCTCTATAGTCTTATTAATTAAAGAGATATAAAAGTAATATAAAAGGAAAATATACTTTAATTATAATAAAGAAGATTACTTTACTAGAAATTATAAAATAAGGAATAAGTTAAGAACTAGAGTATTTAAATAAATAATATTTAAATATAAGAATATAAAACACTAAAATAAGTTAATAATCATAGAGTAAAGAGATTATTAAAGTATTATATAACTAAATACTACTTTATAAAAACTATAGAAATAGGATATAATAAATAATTATCTTATTATTAACTTATTTATTAATAAGGGTAATAAAGGAGTAGACTTAATATTAAAAGTAAAAAATAAATTACTAATAATATTAATATATTTTTAAGAATAAGAAAAATAAATACTAGAAAAACTTAAAGTATTATTATAAATTATAAAAGAGTAATAAGAAAAGTTTAAGGTAAACTAAAGAAAAGTATTAAAGTAATATAATAATAAGAAGAAAACTTAAAATAAACTAATATAATAACTTTTAAAGTAATATAATTTAATAAATAATTATATCTTAAACTTTAAAGATATAAGGGAATATAGAGAAAAAAGATATATATTAACTAAAGTCTAAAAGAGACTTAATTATTTAAAAGAAAGAAATATAAACTTAAGGGCTTAAAAAGGAGTAATTTAAAGTATTTATTATTTCTAAACTCTAGTTAAAATAATAATATGAGATATTAAAGAAATAATAAAAAATTTTAATATAAATTAAATAAATTAAATAAATTATAAATAAATAAAATAATAAATATACTTAAAAGATAAATATAATATTTATTTTATAATAAAATTATTAACTTAAATATAATTAAGAATATAAATATTAGTAATTATTAAAAAGAAATAAATATTAAAAGAATATTAAGTATTAAATTATAAATAGTTAAAAAATTAAGAGTTATTAAGGTCTTAAGATTATTATTAATAGGGTATATACTTAAGATCTTATAATATAAATAACTATATATAATAAGAGAAAGTAATTAACTTTCTCTAATTATTTAACTAAATAAATAAATAATTAAAATAATAATAAACTCTAGTATAATAAATTTTTTATTAATATTATAATAATAAGAGAATAAAGACTTAAGATATAAAAGAAACTATAATTATATTAATTATTTATTATTAATAATAGAGAGATTAGAACTAAGAATAAAATAATAACTTATAAAACTAGGATCCTTTAAATAAGAATAAAAGAAGAATATATTAAAGATATTATATTAAATATTATTATTATAAGTACTTATATAGTAATTCTTAATATATTTTAGTTATACTTCTATAATCCTAAAATAAACTAAATATAAAGTAATATTATTATAAGTTAATATTAATATAAAGATAATTACTTAGTATTTCTAGAGAAGATAAACTTTTTAAATCTAGAGAAATTATATATAACTTATTAAGAAATTAAATACTTAACTTAGGATTTTATATTAAAGTAAATATTAAGAATATATAAAGAATATAAATTACTATTTTAAGAAGAGCTTATAAGCTAAGTACTTTTAAAGTATTAATCTTAAAACTATATAATACTTTTAAAAGAAGGAAAAAGCCTTATTTTTATTGGAATTTATTGGAATTATCAGTTTTATACAGGGTAACCAAGTTGTGGAACAGGGTAACTAAGATGTACGAAGCAGGGTAACCTGAGCGTGCGCAGGGTAATTAAAATATGAGAGTTAAAAGTGAATTATAACTAAGGATAAAGAATTAATATTTGAGAGCTTAATTCTCTAGTTATATGAGGGAAAATTAAATACTTATATAGACCTTAAGGGTCCCTAATTAGTACTAGTATTTCTAATATTACCCTTAATTAGCCGTGCTTTAAAATTAAATTATTAGTTTATGGCTATAGATTAGAAATTAGATTAGTCCTATGATTACTATATTATAAATTAAAACCCCGAAAATAATTATCCCTAGCCAAGTATACTAAAATTAGCTTAGTACTAATAGCTATAAGCTAGAACTAATAGTTATAAGCTAGAGTTAAGTTAAGGGTTTACTCTAAGCCTTAGTAGGCTTAGTAGAATTAACTAAACTAATTAGATTTTACTAGTTAATAAAAGCTAGGGATATTATAATAATTATTCTAGATAAAATTTAATAATTACTATTAAATATAAGGAACTTATAGATAAAATTATTATTAAAATCTAATTAGTAATTATTTAGAAAATAAGTTTCTTAATAACTTAATTTTTAATAATTAATAACTTAAGCTATAATTTATAATAATAACTAGTAAGGATAAAATATAATTATATATATTATAATATATAATATATAATTAAATTAAGATTTTTCTATTAATAATTAATTAATTATTAATTAATAAAATAGTATATAATAACTTATTTATTAATTATAATTTAAATAATAAAATACAATAAATTTAAAGGGGAGATAGGGTTTAACTATCTTATATTCATCTAAATTAAATTCCACTTAGATTATTTAATTCACAGTTATTTATTTAGCTAGAACCGTTTATTTACTTTTCTTCTTCTCTTTTAATCACGGCTAGCTATTCTTCTATAGACTATCTTTTCCCCACGAGGGTTTTAGCTATAGTTTACTAAAGGCAGTTGAGTTTTATTTAGTATATAAGAGCTAGTCTCCTATTCTATTCTATATACATAGGTCGTTAGAGCTTCTACTCGTGTGGGAGTATTAAAAGGCGAGCTTTAGCTCGTGGCACGTGCCTTTAGTACGTGTCCAGCTTCCCTATTATACACGCAGTATATATAAGGGAGCGCAGCTCCCTTACCTTAATAATATATACTTCTTTCCTCTCAATATAAAGTTATAGACTAATAATACTTTTATTTATTTAATATATTATTAATTTAGTACTTTATTATAGTAAATACAAATAAGTTCTTATAGTTTATTTAAACTTATATTATATATTTAAATCCTTTAAGATATACTCTCTATTATTAAAATATTATTACTATAGTTAAGGAGTTCTTTATTATATATATTATAATTTAGTTCTATAAGTAATATTTTCCTAGAATAATATATAATTAGTTTAAGTTTCTTATTATCTCCTAGTGAATTTAAGTATACCCCTATAGTGTAATTTAATATATTAATTTTTATAATCTTTAGTTTCTTAAGATTATTATATATTAATATAAGTTTTTAGTAAAAACTAACTTTAAACTCTTTAAATATTTCTTATATCTTAAGTATTTAGTTAAAATTTTAGGCCTTTCTTATTAAGTTTAATAATAATAAATTTTTTTTTTTAAAAATCCCTTAATTATTCTTTAATAAAAATTAATAAACCCTAGAAATAATTAAATTTCCTTAATTAATTTTAATATAAGTTATTTTAATATTACCTTAATTTTATTTAAGTTTATTTATACTTTATTTCTTCTTATTATATATCTTAAGAACCTTAATTCTTTCTTATAAAACTCGTATTTCTCTAGTTTTAAAAATATATATACTTATTATAATTTTATTAATACTTTTTATATATATCCCTTATATTCCTTTTTTAACTTAAAGAAGATAAATATATTATTTAAGTAAATTATTATAAAAATATTAAGGTACTTATATAATTAATTATTAATTATTTTCTATATTATTATAAGTATATTAATAAGTTTAAAGAGTATTATAAAGTACTTAAATAGTTTATATTTAGTTTAAAAAAAATATTTTTTATTCTTTATCTTCCTTTATATAAATAAAGTTATATACTTCTCTTATATTTAAACTTATAAATACTTATATTTCTTATAATTAATCTTATAATTTTTAAATTAAAGATAAAGTATACTTATCTTTAATTATAATATTATTTAATTATTAATAATTAATATAAAATTATAATATTTTATCTTTCTTTAATATAAAGAGAATAAGACTTACTATAAATAATATAGATAATTATATAAAACCTTTTATTAAATTCTTATTTATATATTACTTAAATACTTTTAACTTTATTTTTAAGAGTTAATATATTAACTTAAAAATTATTGTATTTTATTATTTAAATTATAATTAATAAATAAGTTATTATATATTATTTTATTAATTAATAATTAATTAATTATTAATAGAAAAATCTTAATTTAATTATATATTATATATTATAATATATATAATTATATTTTATCCTTACTAGTTATTATTATAAATTATAGCTTAAGTTAT